>JALJCO010003759.1:0-600000 GCA_023101725.1 Atherinomorus stipes
TTTACTCATGTCTTAATGAAATGGACTGTGTGACGAAGCTGTATCGTCACTGACAGCCGCCTTATGGACTTCGCGTGCCCACACATACACACACACACACACACATACCTGCGCAGCTGTACTTGCGAGGACCCGCGTACTCGCGCAAAAGTCAGACAGTCACATTACATTAGTCAAACACAAACATAAATTCCTGATCTGGTCACCTTCGGTTGTGTTAAGGGTGCACACTTAACATTTCAGTTGGGTTTACTGTGTGTGTGCTGGGATGACTCACCATCTCCCCTCTGTTAGCGCCATTGCTGGGTTTGAACCCGAGGAAATGCCCAGTCAGCTGTTACATACGTCCGGTCGGTTAGCAGGCGGAAGTGACGTCACCGTCATGTGACTGACTGAATGCGCGCCAAAGAGATATTCTCTAAATTTTCTTCTTTAAAACACTTGATAGTGGTTTGTTTTTGGGTGCTCTGGTGTAGGAGCAGGGAGAAATAAAAATGTATAATTTATGTGTTTTTTCTATATTCATTGTGAGTATGTGGAAGTAATGATATCCTGATAATACTGGTTTATATGAGAAATCAGAGATAATTGAGCCTGAGGGGAGGGGCTTAAGCTATTTAAGGAGGCCTGTTAGGATGAGGGCGGCCATTTGTTTTATAGATTAGGCTTCATTGCGTTTGCCGGGTCGGTCGAACGAGCTAGTACTCGGCCGGGCGGAGAGTTGCTGTGAGGCAGAGGGCTTGTGGCATGTGCTGAGCTTCTGACTTGAGTGACTAGTCTGTTGGCAGGGCCGGTTTGCTGCATGACAACTCCTTTAGTTGATAGATCTGTGGGTAGTTTGGTTGGGTGAGTGCTGTCAGGCGGGGGGGTTGTTGGAAGATCTTGCGGTCTCGCCAACGTCTTCCCCGGGAGGCGAGTGTGTGTGCGTGGGGGCTGGTAGCAGGCAGTTGGTGCCAGGCTATGGCTTCCGAGCCGGGAGGGGGGGGAGAGAAGTTTGTTATGGGGAGTAGGAAGCGGGGATGTTCGGAATCGTCTCTAGAGGCGACTATTAACAGAGGGATTAAGATGGCAAAATCTGCGGTTGAGTATAAAGTTGTGTTTAAACTTAAAGATCAGCGAGGAGATGGGTTTAGGGCGCTGAATCCTTTAAAGATAGCAGAGTCTCTGAGAGTGCTTGGTGAGGGTGTCAGGGCCCATGCGGTCCCAAGTGGGGCTCTCTTGGTCTTTTGTTGCTCAGAGGAGCAGAGTGAGAAGGCCAAGAAGATCTCCAAAGTTTGCGGGAAGAAGGTTGAAGTTTCAGTACCAGAGCGGACAGATGTGGCTAAGGGGGTTATTTATAGTGTGTGTGCCGATATTTCTGAGAGGGAACTTAAGGAGAATATAGTGGGAGGAGAAGTTGTGGATGTGAAGCGCTTTAAGGCACGGGAGGGGGCAACCCTAATACTCCAGTTCTATTGTCGTTTAAGGGTGAGCTTCCTGTAAGGGTGTATATTGGGTGTCTGTCCTACCAGGTGAGGGCTTATGTAAGGCCCCCGATGAGGTGTTTCAAGTGCCAGAGATTTGGCCATATGGCGGCTGCATGTAGGGGAGGCCGGCGCTGCCTAAAGTGTGGCGGGGACCATGATATTACTGGGTGCGGGGTTGCTTCACCTAAGTGTTGTAACTGTGGGGGGGGGCATGTGGCGTCCTCTCGTGAGTGCCTTCACTTTGTTAGGGCAAGACAGGTGCAGGAGGTAAAGGAGCGGCAGAGGGTCTCGTATGCAGAGGCGCTCAAGCAGGTTGAAGGGGCAAGGCCCTCAGTGTCTGAGGGGGCAGTCGCGGGCGCAGGGGTGAGTCAGAGTGGGGGTGCTGCTACACCTGATAGGTTTGTTGTCCAGACAGAGTCTCTTCTGGCCTTTATGGTGGAAGTGTTGTGTTTTGTGTGTGAAAACACTCCGAGACGTGACCTTCTTGTGTCCGTGACCTCGGCTGCGAAAAGATTTTTTGGGCTTAAGCACCTGAGCTCCCGGTCTCTCAGTGACTTTATTGCTGCGCAGGAGGCTCAGGGTGGGAGGGAATCTGATGTGGGGGATGAAGTTGAGCTGGTTTGTCCAGTGTATGAGGACATTAGTGAGTGACACTCGTTCTTTGGCTCATGGTTAATATTTTGCAATGGAATGCAAGAAGTCTCATTGCAAATGGTCAGGGTTTTAAAAAGTTTATACGGGACTTTCTTCCCAGGCCGGATTTTATTTGTGTCCAGGAGACATGGTTAAAACCAAACCTAGACTTTGTCATCCCAGGGTATGAGGGTATCCGTAAGGACAGACTGAGTAGGTCGGGTGGTGGGTGTGTAATTTTCATTAGGTCAGGGATTCGGTATAGGGTCCGGGCATGGGATAGGGAGCTCGAGTGTATCATTGTTGAAGTGTGGGGAGAGGAGGGGAAGTTTAATTTGATTAATTGTTATAATTCTGGTAAAACGTTGCTTCTAACTGATTTTGAGGAAATTTTGGCTATGACTGGGGCCCCCATTGTTTGGGTCGGAGACTTTAATGCTCACAACCCTTTGTGGGGTAGCTGTGACAGGGATTCGAATGGATGTTTGATTGAAGACTTTTTGGACCGTGCTAATCTTGTAGTTTTGAATACTGGTGCTGGTACCCGAGTTGACCTGCGTTCTGGCAAACTTTCGTGCTTAGATCTTACCTTTGCGTCTCCTAGCTGGGCCAGAGTAGCAGAGTGGAAAGTGTTGGGAGCCGATCCGTTGGGAAGTGACCACTTCCCTGTGCTGAGTTGCTTTGGCAGGTCCCTGGTGGAGGATGCAGAGGAGAGGACTCCTAGGTTTAATTTTCCCCTGGCGGACTGGCGTAAGTTTAGTGAGGCTGTAGCTACTGGGTTGGACTCTGTGGTGAGTGAAGGGACGATAGATGAGTATTGTGACTCATTGTCTGCGCTGATTATGAGAGCTGCGTCCCTGTCGATTCCTTTCAGTAAAGGCCTGAAGGAACGGGTCCCGGTACCTTGGTGGAATAAGGAGTGTGATGCAGTGGTCAGTAAGAGGAAACAAGCCTTTAGGCGAGTGCGCCGGTTTCCTACGCCGGAAAATGTGCTTGAGTATAAGCGCTGTAGGGCGATGGCTAGGAAAGTCATAAAGGCTGAAAAAAAGAAGTGTTGGAGGAAGTTTTGTGGTACTTTGGGCCCGGAAACCCCTGTTGTTGCTTTGTGGAGGAGAATTCGGCGTATGGCTGGGAAAACCGTGAGCTTCAGTGTACCAGTGTTGTGTGATGGTCAGAGGGAAGCAGTTACGAGTAAGGAGAAGGCAGATCTGTGTGTTGCTGTCTTTCAAGCGGTTCATAACTCAGGGCATCTGGGTGAAGAGATTCTCCGTTTGCGCAGGGAAACTGTGAGAGGTGGTCAGTCAATATTGGAGGGTGAGGTTGCAGATGCTAAGGGGTGTGAGTATAACTTGTATTTTTCGGTAAGGGAGCTGGAGGATGCAATTCAGGCTGGGGCTAATACCTCCCCAGGGCAGGATGGAGTAAGCTATGGGTTGTTGCAACATCTGGACGAGGGCACTCTGCATGAGGTTCTGGCTTTGTTTAATTATGTATGGGAGTCTGGTAGTTTACCAGTGTCCTGGAAACAGGCTGTTGTGGTTCCTATTGTGAAGCCGGGGAAGGACCCATCCTCTCCCTCCTCTTACAGGCCAATAGCTTTGACTTCGGTGTTGTGTAAGGTGATGGAGAGGATGGTTACCAATCGTTTGGTTCACTACCTGGAAACAGGAAATTTCTTTGTTGACTATCAGAATGGGTTCCGTAAGGGTAGGAACACAATGGACTCTGCGGTGGTGTTGGACAGGGAGGTCAGAAGGGCTATTGTAAATAAGGAAGCTGTTGTGGCGGTGTTTTTGGATATAGAAAAAGCTTATGACAGCTTGTGGAGAGAGGGCCTGCTCCTTAAGTTGTGTAATGCTGGGGTTTGTGGGAGGATGTTTAGGTGGATTAAGAATTTTTTGAGTGGTAGGCGGATCCAGGTAAGGATAGGGAATGCGCTGTCTGAGGTTGTGGACATAGAGAATGGTACACCCCAAGGGTCTGTGATCAGCCCAGTTTTGTTTAATGTGATGATCAATGATATTTTTCAGTCTGTAGACATGAGATTTGGTAAGTCTCTGTTTGCTGATGACGGGGCCCTTTGGAGGAGTGGAAGAAATGTGCAGCATTTGATCTGTGAGATGCAGAGTGCACTCAGTTGTGTTGTGAGGTGGGCAGATAAGTGGGGGTTTAGGCTGTCTGTTGAGAAGAGCAAGTTTATGGTTTTTGGTCTGAAAAAGGAAAATCCCATTGTGCATTCTTACATTGTATAATTCCCCTATTAAAAGGGTGAGTGTGTTTAAATTCTTGGGTCTTTGGTTCGATGAGAGACTGACTTGGAGGGCTCATGTAGCCCAAGTTGTTAGTAGAAGTGAGAAAGTGATAAATGTTATGAGGAGCTTGTCGGGAAGTGATTGGGGGGCGGAGAGGTGTACGTTGCAGCTTATATATCGAGCCATGATTAGGTCCTTATTGGATTATGGATGTGTTATTTTTGCTGCTGCTTCTAAGACTGTGTTAGGTAAACTTGTTGGAGTGCAGGCTAAAGCTCTACGTATCTGTAGCGGGGCTTTTAGAACCACTTCCATCCCCGCACTGTTGGTGGAAATGAGTGAGTCTCCTCTGCATCTGAGGTGGTCCAGATTGGGACTCCATTATTGGGCCAAGGTGGCAGGGTATAGTAGGCCTTTGGCAGCTAAGTGTGTACTGGAGGACTGCTGGGAGTTTACTAAAAGGCCTGATAAGGCCTGTTTTATTGCACAGGTAGGGAAGGTTGCTCAGACGTTGGGATTTCAAAAGGATGCCGTGGTTGGTGTGGTGTGGCCCTCTGTGCCTGTGTGGAGGCTCCCTGAACCAGAGGTCAATATTGACCTGCTGGGGATGGCTAGAGGAGCAGCTTGTGGTCATCTGCAGCAATTTTTGAGTGAACAGGGAGATGCAGTCCAGATTTTCACAGATGGGTCTAAGGAGGGAAGTAGAGCAGGGTTTGGGCTGTATGTAGTGAATCCTCAGGTCAGGCGGAGTGTTCGTGCAACTGATAATTTATCTGTGTTCTCGGTGGAGCTGCTTGCTATTTGGTGCGCTTTGAGGTGGGTTGAGCTGAATAAGCCCCCGTTTGCTATTGTCTGCTCAGATTCTGCCGCGGCTCTGTCTGCCCTCAGACACAGATCCTCTGAAGCGCGCCCTGACCTTGTTTTCTGCATTTTGTCTTGTCTTGGCAGAATTGAGAGTGTGGGATCTGCTGTGGTGTTTGTTTGGGTGCCTGGCCATTCTGGGGTTCGAGGAAATGAAATAGCAGATGCCCTGGCTAGGGAGTCACTCATTAGGGGCTCTGTGGAGTTTGTGTTGCCGCTGGGGAAGCAGGAGTGCTACAGCATTGCAAAAGAGCATCTCAATTGCCAGTGGCAAAAAGAGTGGGAGGGGGAGAATAAAGGGAGGCATTTTTTTCTCTTGCCAGAAGTCTGTGGTTCATTCTAGACGGTTAGTGGCTTCTTGTCGGAGGGAGGAGGTTGTTTGGGCGAGATTACGCCTGGGCCACTGTGGCCTGGCGTCCAGATTATATATAGTGGGGAAGCACAACGATGGGCTGTGTGAGTGTGGAGGGGAGGAAACAGTGGGTCATGTTTTGTTGTCATGCAGTAGATACGGTGATGAGAGGGGGCAGCTTTTTAAGGAGCTCGCTGCGTTGGGCTTGACTGCTTTTTCGATCGGTTCTCTGCTTTCTTCGACTGAGAGGGGAGTGGCTGAAGCTGTCTTATTATATCTGCGCCGTACTGGACTGTTTATGAGAATATGAGGTGCAATTGCTGACAGTGGAGGGCAGCATTGCGCACACCAGCGTATAGCCTGCCGGAAATAACTAGAAGAAGAAGAAGAAGAAGAGGGCGGCCATTTTGTTGCATTGTTGGCAGTTAGAGCGAGGCTCTGTCCCAGAGGACTCAGGTTGTATTCACAGACAAACACTTTTTCATTCAGTATGATGTGTTTGCCTTTGATTTGTAAATATGTACATAATGTCCTGCCATGACGATTTCTGCACGTCTGCACTGTTGAACACGAGGTGGAAGTAACGGGCACAATAAACCACCAACACCCGTAACCCGGCTCTGCCTGGATTATTGCCGAATCGGGAACCCACGTCACAAGTGGTGTCAGGAGTGGGATGGCAAGCCGTGGAAAGAAGGCGGGTCGGAGCCCAGGGCGGACTGGATTGCGGTCGCAGGCTAAGGAGGATGCTAAGGAGGATCCAGCCCAGGCAGCGGCAGCAACAGGCGGGGAAGAAGCTGCATGGGAAACAGAGATGTCGTCCGAGGAGGACCGTGGAAAGAAGGTGGTGACAGCAAAGGGCGGGGAAGCAGCTGAATGGGATACAGAGTTGTCATCCGAGGAGGAGGAGGTTAAGAAACAGCCTGTCCCAGCTGGGCCATCAGGGGTGTCGGCTGACCTGGTCACAATGATGAGGGCCTTTTTAGAGGGCCAGCAGAGAAGAGAACAGGGCTTATTGCAGGAATTACGAAACCTGAGGGTGGCACTCCAACCTGCAGCCCCCCAGCGTCCCAGTCAACCACTGGCCCCAGCTGCCAGGACATCAACTCCCAACACAGATACAGCCAGTAGTCCACGACTGGTGCTGCCAACCCCTGCACCCCGTCGTCGGGAAGTGGAATCATCCACATCCTCGGTGGATGTTGTTGGCTCTGAGCTAAACCAGCCAAGACCTGAGTCCATGTACCACATGCAGCCAAAGATCCCTCCATACCAGGTGGGAGAGGACATTGAGAACTATTTGTTGCGTTTTGAGAGAATAGCTAAGACCTGGAAGTGGCCAGAGGCTGAATGGGCGTGTAGGCTTGTTCCACTACTTTCAGGCAAGGCTCTTGATGCCTACACTGCCATGGATGAAGACAGAGCACATTCTTACAGAGACCTGAAAACAGCTTTATTAGCGAAGTTCGATATATCACCCGAAACATATCGACAAAAGTTTCGCTATGCATCTGTGCCGCCTGGGGAAACGCCTACTGAAACCTACCACCGCCTCAAAGGACTCTATCGCCGTTGGATCCAACCGGAGCAGCGGACTAAAGAGCAGATCGGGGAGGCTATCATCCTGGAACAACTTCTTCGCGTCCTGTCGCCAGAAGTGAGAACCTGGGTGAAGGAGCATGAGCCTGTGGATGGATTGAGAGCAGCACAATTGGCCCTACAGTACCTCAACGCCCGAAGAGGAGGACCCTCTGCACGACCCACCACATCCACACGACCTTCCACCTTAGTCCGGCCCACCGCAGATGTACGCCCTCCTACTTTTCCAACATCACAGGTCTGGACAGAAAGAAACACAACCGTACGTCATCTTCCAGGTACTGGCAACACTGTGGCCGAGCAACCAGCAACCGGTAAGACACTGATTTGTTATTATTGTCAGCAGCCAGGACATAAGGCTTCAGTGTGTCCACTGAAAAAAACAAAGGTAACAGGTGCGTGTTATGTACCAAGAAATGAGCTGGATCCAAGTGAAAATGAAGAGATAAGAAAGAAAGCATACAAAACTGTAACTGTGAATGGTCAGTCTTTGACTGCTCTAATAGACAGTGGTAGCTCCACTTCACTGATTAGCCGATGCTTGGTCTCTGTTGGATCTGTGGATTACCGGAATACAACGGACATTGTGTGTGTTCACGGTGATCAGCACACTTATCCTAAGACTGACATAACGGTGCACATTGATGAACAGCCATACCTATTAAGTGTTGGGGTGGTAGACAACTTGCCTGTCGACCTTCTTTTGGGGAGGGACTTACCTGTGTTAATTTATTTGCTTCAAGGGGGAGAGTCCGATGAGGATGGAGATGCTGTTGATAATGCCAATGCTGTTAACAATGATGTTGCTGAGACTGATGACAATATCAATGGTGATAACTGTGTTTCATGCCCTGTGATGACCAGAGCCCAGACAAAAGCTGGTGTACTGCCTCTCCCTGACTTTGACGATAGTCTGTGTGAAGGCGGCACCAAGGGCCCAAACAAGTCTAGGCGGCAACGTCGCTTTGAAAAACAGCTAGGCATAAGTGAAAACAATGTACAAGGTTTAAAAGCAGACAAAATGTGGGAAATACCTAATAACATTGAGGAGTTACAAAAGAAAGATGAGACCTTGAAGCCTTTGTATGAAAAAGTGATTCAGGTTGGGGATAATGACCATGTGGGGAAGGATTGCTTTATTGTGGAAAATGGTATATTGTATACAAGAAATGACAGTCAGAAACGTCTGGTAATCCCAGTTAGCTGCAGGCCTCCAGTTATGCATCTAGCTCATACTGTCCCGTGGGCTGGACACCTAGGTCGGCATAAGACATACATGCGGGTTAGTTCACGTTTTTATTGGCCTGGCATGTACACAGACATCCAATCATATTGCATGACGTGCCCTACCTGTCAGAAAACATGTGCTCCTCGTAGGTCAGATCGTGCTCTCCTCCATCCCCTTCCGGTTATTACCACACCATTCCGGAGGGTCGCCATGGACATTGTGGGACCTCTGATAAAGAGCAGCCAGGGACATCAATACATCTTGGTCGTCTGTGATTATGCCACCCGATATCCAGAAGCATTCCCTCTGCGTGCTATTACCACTTCCGCAATCGTCCACGCCTTGGTGGAACTGTTTTCTAGAGTGGGGATACCTGAGGAAATCTTAACGGACCAAGGTACCAACTTTACCTCTCGGCTAATGCAGCAATTACACACTCAGCTGGGCATCACTGCTCTAAGAACTACACCCTACCATCCGCAGACCGATGGGCTAGTGGAAAGATTCAACCAGACGCTGAAACGAATGCTGCAAAAGTTTGTGTCAGACACAGGCAAAGACTGGCATCGTTGGCTACCATTTCTCCTCTTTGCCTATCGTGAGGTTCCACAGGCATCGACTGGGTTCTCTCCATTTGAACTGCTGTATGGCTGGGACGTCCAAGGACCTTTTGGATCTCCTCCGCAAAAGCTGGGAAGGCCCTGCTGGCAACATAGAAGAGAGAGGTGTGGTGCAGTTCATCCTGGAAATGAGAGAACGCCTGGCCAAATATAGAGAAGAGGCCAAGATGAATCTACAGGAGGCACAAAAAGCACAAAAGACCTGGTATGATCAGCAGGCACGGCAACGAAACTTCCAGTCCGGACAGAAGGTGCTGCTGCTCCTTCCTTCCTCCAACAGTAAGCTGTTGGCCAAATGGCAAGGGCCATACGTCATCACCCGGAAGATGGGTCCGGTGACGTATGAAGTCCATCACCCAGATAAAAAGAAACAAAAGCAGACCTACCATGTTAATCTCTTAAAAGAATGGAAGGAACCAAGGAACCAGGCAGCAGCTGTTGGCCTGGTAGTCAAAGGATGTGATCTGGACCAAGAAAACCCAAGCTGGGACGCCTTCGCCCAGACTGCTTTACCTGAGCTGTCGCATCTCACACCAGACCAAGCAGTCCAAGTTCAGCAGGTGTTCCGGGAGGTACCGACCCTGTTTAGGGCGCACCCAGGCAGGACCTCTGTCACCAAACACGTCATACGGTTGAAAGATAACCGGCCCATCAGACAACGGCCATACCGGGTGCCTCAGCAGCTTGTGGGGAAGTTGAGGAAGGAGATCACCACCATGCTGGAGACTGGAGTGATTGAACCATCAGACTCAGAGTGGTGTAGCCCAATGATCCTCCTCCCAAAAAAGGATGGCTCGCTTCGGCCCTGCATCGATTTTCGAAAACTGAATGCTATCTCAGAGTTCGATGCTTATCCCATGCCGAGGATCGATGACTTGCTGGAGAGAATTGGGTCAGCCATGTATATTACCACTCTAGATCTCTGCAAGGGCTACTGGCAGGTACCTTTGGAGCCATCATGCCGACCCTACACAGCCTTTCGTACTCCAGCCGGACTTTATCATTTCACTGTCATGCCGTTTGGTCTTCATGGAGCACCGGCAACCTTTCAAAGACTGATGGATCAGGTCCTCCAGGGGTGCGAAGAATTCAGTGCAGCCTATCTGGATGATGTGGTCATCTTCAGCGACACCTGGGAGGATCACATCAAGCATCTGAGAAGAGTCCTGAATACCATTCAGCAAGCAGGGTTAACACTAAATATTGCCAAGTGCGAGTGGGCGAGGGCAGGAAACTCGATACCTGGGATACCAGCTGGGACAAGGAGAAGTACGGCCACAGGTGGACAAGGTGGAAGCCATCCTCACCTGCCCTCGACCCAGGACCAAAAGGAGGTTCGGTCCTTTCTGGGTTTAGCTGGGTGGTATCGCCGTTTTGTACCGCAGTTTGCAACCATTGCTGCTCCACTTACTGCACTTACCACCAAGGACCAGAAAAAACCCCGTTACCTGGACTAAAGAATGTGAGAGGGCCTTCCAGACCCTCAAAGAACATCTGTGTTCATCTCAGTTTTACGCAGTCCCGACTTCAGCAAAAAGTTTTGGTGCAAGTGGATGCATCGGCTGTTGGTCTTGGGGCGGTTCTGGCCCAAGGGGATGAGGGGGCGGAGCGGCCTATCTTGTACCTGAGTCGGAAGTTACTCCCGCGGGAGACCAGATACTCCGTCATAGAAAAAGAGGGACTGGCGGTGAAATGGGCCCTAGAAAGCCTCCGCTACTATTTGCTGGGGAGAGAGTTTGACCTAGAAACTGATCATCGTGCTCTCACCTGGATCCATTCCATGAAGGACAACAACAGCAGACTTACCCGCTGGTATATCTCACTGCAGCCCTTCAAATTCCATGTTCGGCATCGACCCGGCAAAAACCAATGTGGTGGCTGACTATCTGTCTCGGTTGCCAAACATTGCCAACCCAGGAGAGGGGAGGGATGATGTGACGAAGCTGTATCGTCACTGACAGCCGCCTTATGGACTTCGCGTGCCCACACATACACACACACACACACACACATACCTGCGCAGCTGTACTTGCGAGGACCCGCGTACTCGCGCAAAAGTCAGACAGTCACATTACATTAGTCAAACACAAACATAAATTCCTGATCTGGTCACCTTCGGTTGTGTTAAGGGTGCACACTTAACATTTCAGTTGGGTTTACTGTGTGTGTGCTGGGATGACTCACCATCTCCCCTCTGTTAGCGCCATTGCTGGGTTTGAACCCGAGGAAATGCCCAGTCAGCTGTTACATACGTCCGGTCGGTTAGCAGGCGGAAGTGACGTCACCGTCATGTGACTGACTGAATGCGCGCCAAAGAGATATTCTCTAAATTTTCTTCTTTAAAACACTTGATAGTGGTTTGTTTTTGGGTGCTCTGGTGTAGGAGCAGGGAGAAATAAAAATGTATAATTTATGTGTTTTTTTTCTATATTCATTGTGAGTATGTGGAAGTAATGATATCCTGATAATACTGGTTTATATGAGAAATCAGAGATAATTGAGCCTGAGGGGAGGGGCTTAAGCTATTTAAGGAGGCCTGTTAGGATGAGGGCGGCCATTTTGTTGCATTGTTGGCAGTTAGAGCGAGGCTCTGTCCCAGAGGACTCAGGTTGTATTCACAGACAAACACTTTTTCATTCAGTATGATGTGTTTGCCTTTGATTTGTAAATATGTACATAATGTCCTGCCATGACGATTTCTGCACGTCTGCACTGTTGAACACGAGGTGGAAGTAACGGGCACAATAAACCACCAACACCCGTAACCCGGCTCTGCCTGGATTATTGCCGAATCGGGAACCCACGTCACAGACTGCTATCCACTGGTTTTCACTGAGATACACATCTACATATTCTACTATGTTCCAGGTTATTTACTCTGACAGTTACATCTTGATTATTTTGTAGTAATCAGATGCCTACAGTCATCCTCAAAATTATTCATACCCTTCCAAGAAAAGGCTAAATTCACAATCGTAACTCAAAGAACGAGAAAATAAAGAAACTAATAATAGATAAAAATTCATTTAAAAAAAAAGTAATTTAGTGAATATTGCTTTTGAATTGTGGTTATGAATCATAATTTAAAAAACAAACAAACTTTCCCAGACATATTAGAGCACTTTGCTAATGAACAGTGGATCAACAACAGGTGCAAGCGTCTGATTGGACGTTACTAACACCTGATTGCAGTGATTGCCTCTAAGTGTTGCTAAGTAAATTTTTAGTTCAGGAACCCCTTCATGCTTGTTTGCTTGTTTTTAATGTCACTGTTGAACCACAATGCAAAATCAAAGTCATGAATTTCTTAGGATTTTTATATATTGTTACTTTTGTCAATTTCAACTTATTTCACTGACAGCTGACTTTTTTCCCGTCTTTAATGGGAGGGTATGAATAACGTTGAGGACGACTGGACTTGATTTATTTTGGGTAAGTTATTTAGGACAGGAGGCAGAAAAGAGAAGGTTAATGGACACATGATGACACATATGCGTCAGCACTAACCATTCTGTGACCTGTGGTTTGTCTGGCACCAGTCAGCAATGAATTGTGAAAAACTGCATTAACATGTGACAAACTATTTGTCCAGATTACACCTTTATTTGTTCTCCATCCTAACCCTCATTGTGTGTCATTGTAATGTTTTGACATTCAAATTCAGTTTTTATTGTACATAAAAACATCAGTGATGGGAAGGCAGCCACCCAGATCCTGATGCACCTCCACCATGATACTACCACCTCTGTGTTTCACAGCTGGAATCAGATTGTTTTCACTTGCTTTCAGTCTATTTTATATTCATAATAAGCATCATCAGGGCACTGTGCTGAGAAAATAAACAACTTACACGAAGTCCAGTTGAATACAGTCTAATTCAGAATTCAAATTATATTCCAATTCTGTTTTTATTCCCCTGACAAAACACACAGCAAGTTCTATTTGGGTCTTATTTTCCACAAAACAGCCTTCTGTTTTGTCCACGCAGTAAACAATAGAATTAATCAACGTTGTAATCCCGGGTTCTTAAGTGATATTTTTAGAGGACATGCTCTTGAAAGGATATTTTTTTTGGTCAGTTGCTGCAGTGGAGAGTGTCTTGAGCTGACAGCTGATTAGTGGAGTATTAACTCTTAGGAGACCGTTTTATAATCTTTTCCAGCATGAGGAGGAACATTTTTCTCTGAGATCCTCAACAGTTTCTTTCATCTGAGCCATGATGTTTGCTTCAAGAATCACACTCAGACCTTATAATCAACCCATTAACCTGATTCTTGGAAATTAATAATAGTAAAACTCCACACACTAGATGATTTTGTTAATACGTGATCAATATTTTTGTCCTTTTTTTGATTGCATTCGCTGTATCTACTTTAAAGACTTGTCTAGAGTTCTGCTGAATTTTCTAAACATATTTGTGCATAGATGTAAAAAATTCTGAACAAAGTTCTTCCTGTAACTGCTGCTTTCTTTTAGCGCGGTATGCTGCTCTTAAACAGTCAGAGTCTTCTGTCTGGAGTACGTATGTTTTATATGTATTTATGCAAAAAATGGAGATCACTTAGCAGAATGAAACTTGGCCTAGTTATGCAAGTGTTGCAGTGAGCAAGCTTTGCTGACTTTGAATGGATAAAGCCATCTGTAGCTGCCTTGATTGCTCTAACATCAGACTGCTTTATTCAGTCGCTGTTAATTTCAAACTTCATGTCCCATTATCACCTGATATTCTTTGGCTTTTCTTTACTGGAATGCTACACTCAGAAACAAAAAAGCTACAGAAGCTTCCATCCTGTTTTATTTATCCCAGTAAAACCCAGTGCTCCTCCATGCTTGAGTTTTTGGGAGTATTGTTATGTAGAGCAGACTGGGCAATGATAGCTTGACAGAGGTCAAATAAGGTGGTTTAAAGAAAAAAAGAGAAATATATGTATATGATATGTTATACTCTTTCCTTACCTATCTCCCCTGTATGGGGTTGGTAGCTGTTCATCTCAAGCTCAAGTTCATCAAAAGCATATTTTGCAGAGTTCCCATCTAAAGAGTTAACAGGTTATTAGGATTCTTCCATTCCACTATGGTCACAATCAGACATTACGTAGATATGCCAATGCCAAGATATGTGAACTACTGCTACCAACTGGTAAGGGGTGTGGACCACAACAGCAGATGCAAGGACTGGATGGTTAATATGGGTGTGATATATCAGATGGATCATCCCGCAGCTGTCTTCTGCATCTAAGGCTTTAAAATGGTCAGAATATTCAAAGATTAGGAGGATGATGTGGTTTTTCGGCTCAGTGCTGTGACCTTTTATATATATATATATATATATATATATATATATATATATATATATATATATATATATATACAGGCAAATCCCAATGAGACACAAAGTCTCTTTTACAAGGGAGACCTGTTTACCTAACATAACACAGCACCTACAGACCCAACATCAGCTTTTCGTGCCAAGATGATGCCAAAACTTTATTGATGCTAAGGCATATTATATATATATATATATATATATATATATATATATATATGTATGTATATATAATTATCAAAAAGATTAACTGTGATTAATCACATTACTTTTATCACTTTTACAACATATTTAGGATGAAAGGTGTCTAACCAGGAATTCTGCTTTTATCTTTGGTAGACTAGACAACTGAAACCCTGTCCTTACATGTCTCCCTAAAGTCCTTCAGATGGCGGCAGTTTAGTCCAGAATGCTGCTGGTACGGTCCTCACACACTGACTTCACAACTGTCTTAATGTCAAGCTGAAATTCAGCTCTGAGTCCTGGACTACTCCCAGATTTCTGACTTGGTATAAGCCTTTAAGTTGTAAAAGCAGTACCAAAGAATAAATTAATCTCTTGACAATGGGATTAATTTAGGATTAATCTTTTGACAGCCCTTATATATATATATATATATATATATATATATATATATATATATATATATATATAAACATAGATGTGTGTGTGTGTGTAATCTACACAGACACATGGACTGGAGCTGTTTCAGGTTGAAAGGAAACTTGTGCATCCTACTGAGCTCAACACCATTTTCACTTCAGACTCTATTGCCTGTTCCTACACGTCTCTCTCACGCAATCCTTTCAGCTGGCGTGAACGTATCTCTTATATTTTCTGCGCACAGAGCATGTTATTTGAATTTTTAAGACCTGATCGTTTCATGCAATTTCATCAGACCTGCCCGCACTAAGGAACCAGAGTTTAAAATTAGCTCGGGTATATGAGGCTCCAAGGTGACTGGCTATAGTCATGTGTGCTTGTTTGCCAATTAAAAACTCTTGATATAGCTTTCTATTCTTGGTTTAGGTGACGAACAGAGTTGAACGCATGCCTCTGAAATGCCACCGTTTTTCCTGTGTGGGTAATTACAGATCATTTTATTTATGGCTCTGAGTTGGGCGAGGAATCTTTACCTTATGCTTTCTGAGTTTAATTCCATTAAAGTTCAACTCTAACTTGTTGAAGGTACAATAACAGCTCCATTACTTTGTCATTTATTTAATGAAGCTCAGTAATTAATGTGTAAGAAGTGAGTTTCCTTTGACAGTATCTAATGAAAAGTGTTTCAGCTTTTAACTTTGTTAGAGCTGAGTTGAAAGGAAGAGGAAGAATAGAAAAAAGAGGGAGAAGAATGAGAGTCTTGAAAAACAATCAGTCATTTTCAACAACATCCCTCCAAAGAAAAAGAGGGAATAAAAAACCAAACATCAGTTCATGTGACAAAGACCTCTATCGGCTGCAGCAATTAGCCTCAAGTTTGTTGAGAGCAAAAGGAGGAATCACTGTGACAGTGTTATATGAACTCGGCGTAGGGAGGAGGCTGGGGTGGATGGATGGGTCTGCAATACTAATCACCAGCAGCTTGCTTTCACCACTCAGCCAAACAGATGTTCTGATAACCAGCTGAAGTTTTCTGACCGTCAACAGCTTAATCCAGTGTCATCTTCACGATGAGGCAGCAAGGCTCAAACACCCTTCAACTTCAAAGACCAGCTGCTTCCTGAGCGTCAGCTTATTATAGCAACAAGACGGCAGCATGAAAGTAGTCCCTGGTTTTGTAGGGAGTCAAATATCTCCTTTTCTTCCCGCCTCTGTACCAAGGAAACTTGTCCTAGACCAGTTTATCCATCATAGCTGCACTGGACCCAGTTAGGTCATGCTAAAAATGTTTTATGGTTGCCCCAACTCCTGCAGGTAGCAACACCGCATCATTTAAAAAACAACAGCAATCAATCCTTAGATTTTATAGATACGGTGTCATCAAACGTCCCAGAAAGTCAAAGTATTAACATTGTTTATGTACCTCAGCTAAAATGGAGCCACATCAGAAAAGCCTTTGTTGATGTTTTTAAGTTTTGAATTGATTTAGTTTCAAACAAGTGTGGCATAATTTATACAATTGTTGTTATGGTAAAATTGTACATGCCAGCTCTGTAATGAGATGGTTATAGTGGGGTAATGGTTTCATAACAAAGATGTGATTATTATCAAGACTTAAAATATCTAAAAACAAAGAAAAAGAGACAATTTAAAGGATATGGAACATCTTTATTAAAAGCTATATTTTTTTTTAAAAATACCTCCACAGGTCGTTTGGGGGGTACAGAATGAAAGTACATTTCTTAGAAAAATTATATTTAGCCTAAAAATAATTATAAAATGAATTTTTACGGGTTCGATAATGGCATTATATTTACGTCTATAAGCCAATACACGCCGCCATTGCGGGTTGCCAAATACGATCTCTGTGTGGTGTTAGTATTTTGGGCCCAGTTAGGCTGGTACAGGGAAACCGTGGAGACGACGAGTGAAGCAGCTGCTTCAGAGTCCTGGAGATATTATCTGTTTCTGAGGAGGAGTGACCTAAGAAGAGCAAAACCTGGAGTACATTTAGGTGAAGACTACACTAAATGGACCCACATAACCGTTTTCCACGGCGTCAAAACACGGAAATGGCGACTTTCCTGCTGGATCAGTAAGCTAGCTTGTTTGCTAACATGGCTAACGTTAGCTGTCAGTTATAAACTCCTCTGCGTTACTTGTTCGACACGCTGCAGACTGTTGGTCACTTGCTTATCGGCAGCGAGCCTGGCATCCCAGCGGCTGGAGTTGTTTTTCTGCCGTTGCAACTACAACCTAGACACACGTGATGTCGCTGTTCTGTCCGTATTCCATATTTAACCTTTAATGATTATTATTTATGTAAATTATATGTTAATGTTGACTATCCTCATGTTGTGTTCATCTACAATGGTGTGAGGAGCAGCGCATCCTTCACTCTCAGTTAAACACACTACTGGCCAATCAGAAGTGAAGCGGGGCTTGGTAAACGTGGCTGTGAGATCCAGTTGCAGCCCGGACTGATGCTGCACCGCCCACATGAGCAGAGACTAATAACAGCTGTGGGATGAAGTTTGTGAAGCTGTTGATCAGTTTTTTAAACCACATATTTTCTGATGCATTCTCTGTCTGCTGGTGGGAGTTTGCTCACCTGTGTTTGTGTGCGTGCACATATCAGTGTGTTTAACATGCTGTCATTTGAATAAGGTGAATAACACTGTTTAGTTTTTAAAAACAGCACAGGTGCTGAGACTGGATGAAGAAATATTCAGAGAGGCAGCCTGATGTTGCTGACGTTAGTTTCTGATTGATTATACACACAAAGAGCGATGGCACTGTTTTGGGGGGGACTTTGACTGCATTAGACCTGTTGAAAAACTTACACTTAGGATGTTCATATTTGGACTGAATGATTCTACAGCACTGTAAAAAGATTATCTGGGCTGTAGTTGATATGAAGGACTTATTTACGTTGATCTAACTTGGTTTGGTGATTAAATTTGTTTTTCATTTCATTTCACCTTTATTTATACAGGTTGTATCATTGAGATCTAAGATCTCATTTGCAACTCAAAAATCGAATGTTTTGAGTTAAATGAATTTAAAAATTACACTCTTTAGTCTGAAATAAGTTTTTACTTTCACTCACAGTAAATAGTTTATAGTTGTTTTAGCTAAAGTGAGGGCATGTAGAGTCATCTGATTTATGATACTTTTGTTCTATTTATGAAAACTAAAGATGTTCAATATTATTAGCCTACCATTATTATCAGCTGATATTGCCATTAAAATCGGAAATTATCTGTATCGATTTTTCCTCTTTGACCCAACAAAACCTGGTGGCCACAGATCAGTAAAAACATAAAGAACTTACACAATGTCAGAATATTGTTGTCAATGCCTATAAAGAAGGATAGACATGTTTTTTTAAGGATTTGTTCCACTACACAGACAGTAGAGCCAGAAGTTCAAAATGAACTCCTCTCACTCAGAAAAGGCTATTTTTGGATCTTTGCTCTCAGAACAGAATATAGTCACAAGCCTAGAGCACCCTCTTGTGGTGTCAGACGGTAAAATTTACTCCTTGGTTCAGGCCCATCAGTTTGAATTAATATCTAAATATGCTAAATTGCAGGACCACCCAAACTAGGAAAAAAAAGGTGTGACTTATACTCTGGAAAATATGGTATAGATCTAACCCTTCAGCCACTTCTCCTCTCATTTAAACAGTCAAAATATGAGAGATACATCCTCATAGTTGTCTACATAGATCAGAAATTAAGAGTTGGACAATATCGGTTTATGTGATATCAGCCAAAATGCCAGTATCGAATATCCCTAATCAAAACACATACAAGTGTCATTTTATCAAATTGAAAAAGTTAGCATTAAACCACATCATCTTGGGACCTTTGTTGCTGGATGGTGTAATTATTATGTCTGGCAGTAGATTAGATGTAATAATAGGAGCTTTGGGGTAAAGACGGGATGATCAGGGGTCAAAAATGAATAGTAATGAAATGAAGATCAATAAAATTTTGAATGAAATTTTAAAGAATAAATATTTCATTAAACCCTGGAGGGAAAATATAAAGTTTGTAATAATAGCAAAACAAATTTAGTTATGAAAATGAGAAACCAATAAGATGGTTATATGATTGAATTTTTCTATGGTTTGTGCAAAAACATAGAGTATAAGAGCAAGATATTTACCATTATATATAGACGTTTACCTGTACATCACCTAGGCAACACATCTGAACTAAGTTCTCCTCATATTACATCAGATATTTTTAAATCAGAATATTGATAATGTGATGACATAGATAATCCAGTAATAACCTTAAGCTACAATCCGTTTTCCCTAAAAATGGTTGGAACTAGTTAGAAATAATAATTACTGCATTCTAATACTTAGAAAAAGTGCGTGTTTACTGGGAGATGTTACTGGATCCATCCCCAGTCATCACATAGAAGCCACCACATCTTACATGTAAGTGCTAGCATTTCACTACATCTCAGCATTCCCAAACAAAACCACCAGCTCTTTTCGCCAACATGTCGCAAATCCCAACCTTTCCCAGATTTAAGCAGGGCTGTGCTTTTATTTTAAACAAAACGACGGTCTTATCCAAACCGTTACTAAGCTGCTAACAGTGAGTACAAAGTGGAAGTGAGGAAAACGCTGAAGCCCTGAACCACAGTACTAAACAACACAACAAAAAGTTCTGCGATGTTCTCTGCTATTTTACCTCCGAGTACTGCTGCTCTTATCTGAGAGGTTAAGGTACTCATCTGCATCCATAACTGTGCCATTTAACTATATTTAAATCTGAGAGGAATGTTTGCGGGAGAGAAACAGCTCATTTTCTGATTAAAGGTATGACTGAGGATTTTTTATTAACACTCCACCTATAATCATGAAAACATGTGAAGCTTAAAAACACTCATGCTGACTTGATTCTGCAGCTTTTCAACACATAGCACGGTTACCTGAGACCTTTTTCACATCTGGAACAAGCCTCTTACCACTAAACCCTACTAACAATTCAAATATACAATATTCATCTACTTAATATATTGCAAGCTGCAACATTGCTGCTTGCAGTCGTGCAGCTGCTGCGCGCTCTAAGTTAACTGCAGGCTCACTCAGATGTGGTGCTGATTTACTGTGGGACAGCCTCACTTGAAGACTTATAGCTCTATTATTTCACCATGCCGCGACATCGCAGTTTATGATTTATGATAGCCAGTGAGAATATTGACACAGTGACACTTTATCATCACAACACTCTTGTTTGATTTGTTGCAGCTGCTTTTCCTAAACCATAAATCAGCCATTGTTTGGAGACTTTAAACTTTTTTATTTAGCATAATTTGAAACAGAAGACTATAACAATAAGTTAGTGAAATTTTAAGCAGCAGGCTGTTTATGTCTAATGAGCTTGGTGTAGCGCTGCCCTTAAACAACCCTCCTGATGTCTCATCTGAAGCGTTTCTTTGAAGCCTGCTGGAATTTTTGGTGCATTTTTACAAGGACCTGCTGTAATTACGTTTGCCTGCAACATTCAGCACCAACAAAGTGCAAGGTTAGGTTTAGATAATAAGAAAAAAGTAAAGTACATGACTCATCCGGTCAGTTCAAAACCATCCCACACACCCTCACAGCTCCACGGTTAACTAGTTTCTTCAGTGATGAATCAAAAAAGGTTTACGGTTTTCATATTAATACTTTCAGCTTCTGATTTAAATGAGCTGACGAGGAGGTTTGGGATTAAAAACATGCAGAAAACTGTGTGAACTTCTGGTAAGTGCTCATCAAACTAAAGAAGAACGTGTGTGAAGAGAGAAAACGGCGTTGACTTCTGCAGATCTTAAAGAAGGCAGAAAAAATCCAAGCTGACAAACATGTTGAGGTATGGACACGGCGCCAGAGAAGCTCTCAGTGCAGCAGAGACGGGGGACCCCCACCAGCCTCCACATTCCCATCTGCATCTTCCTGCCTCTCAATTAACCTAATGGAAGTGGCAATTAATTAACTCCACTCAAACAATGATTAAGGACCTGACAATCAAGTGAGTAGGATGGGTGTAAGTAATGATAATTTAGAGGTAATGATTTCCTGGCAGGGGAATTAAAAAAAAAAAAGAGAGAAAAAAGTCACATGTGCTCTGGATAAGGGTGGATTTACGCCTGTCGAATGCAGGTAGATTTAAAGCTGAAATAAATCCGTGAGAGTTTAAAGATCTGACTCTGATTTGACTCCTGAAGTCTCCTGAAATTTTTCATGTCTTCTAGCAGCAAATAAGCAAACATCAGTCCTTACCGTGCTTTTGTGGCTGTTTGTTCCTATTGGTCCTCTGAACACCCCCTTGATGCTCCTCAGCTGTCCGTCACGGAGGTGGGTGGAACTGATCACGATGTAGTAGCACGCCATTGGATAGAGTTGCCCTTCATGTAGGTGAATATCTACCTATTTGTCCCTCTTTCTGCCTGTACTCAAAGAAAAAGTCTTGAAAACTGCCGTCTCCCCTCCTTTTTCCTCTTCGGTTGCACCTCCGCTCCTCCTCTGTTTTATAAAGAAGAGGAGGGATTTTTTTTTTTTTTTTAAGGAAAGAAAGGAAAGGAGGAGCACCGTCTCCCACCGCTGCTCTGATTTATTCTCTCTTCTCCAAGTTTTTGCAAGTTACTCTTTGCTCGTCTCCCTTTCAGCTTCTCTTAAATATTTCACTCTCTGCTCCTCCTTTCTTCCCACTCTTCCCCTCCTGTCTTTCTCTAATTTCTTTATTCTTTTCCTTAATGAAATTTGCTAGATGTCCCTGTTTCCCCTTAAATATTTCTCTTGAAGTCGTGTTCTCTCCAGATGTTGTGCATCCATCTCTCATTCATCAATCTTTCCCTGTCATCGCCTCCCTTCTCCGTCTCTTTTCTTGCTGAGTCTGAATTTCTTCCTGAAATCTCAGCCGCTCATTGATCAGTGTTGCAGCTCCTCCAACTATCTCCCATCCGCTGCCTCCTTCTCCTCACTCCCCAGCCTCTCTGGTCCCTTTTGCTTTTCCCTCCCTCCTTGTTTCTGCCTCTCTAAGTGGTGGGGAGAGATACTTCTCCCCCCCCTCCTCCTCTTACTATCTCCCGTCTCTCCTTCTTCGCCTCCTTGTTAGTGAGCAGTAGAAGTACTCAGTCTTTCCTCCCTGTCAGAGAAGGCGTGCAGCTTCCTCTCAGATGCTCCTCTCCTCTCCTCTGCTGCGCTGCATGTGTGCGCTCGCCTCCCTCCCTCTATCTCCCTCTCTCTGCTGATCTCTTGCTCTGTGGCCAGCAGAGTGGTTTGCTCCTCAGTTACCCGCGGTTACCATCTGCCCTTTAACACATGGAGTGCTGACGCTTGCTCTCTCTCTCCTCCCTCCCTCTCATCCCTCCCTCCCTGCCTCTCCTCTTCTGTCTTTCTTCTCTCTTTAATCATCTCCTTCTCTCTTTCTCTCAAGCCAAAGGAGACAAGCTCCACCTACTGGCAAGCAGGAGGCATAGAGAGAAGAGAGGCGGAGGGAGTAAAGGTGAGCAGCGAGTCAAACAGCAGGAGGGTTTCTTTAAATCCACCCATGTTGCCTTGATATTAACCTCAAATCAACATCCAAAACACGGTACGTTATCAAAACTGAGCCATGGAGCCTTGGGTTATTTATTGTCTTGCTCAAGGGGATTTATCTGTGTGGATTAAATTCAGGGTTTTCCTGATATCCTGGGGTGTTTAACCGGGAAGAAAACAACACATACAGTAACAAACCGAGAGGAATAGGTGATTATGAAATCTCTTGATATGACATCAAAAAAGAAAGCCACCCTGCTGTGTCTTCTCGTGCTGCCGTCATCTAAGAGGGGGAGCACTAAAACATCACACAGACCACATCCAAGTCCCTGCTAGCATATATGATTTATGCCTGCCCACAAGGATGCACTGTAACTTTGCAGTGCAGAGAAGAGAAGACAGAAGAAAGGGAAAACAGAGGATGGTGCACATAAAAAAAAATGTTACCATAAAGGAAAGCTATAGTTTAGATTTTAGTATCCAACATGGTTCCAGCTCAGTTGTAAGTGTGTTTCAGCATGTGAAAGTTGCACGATGTAACTTTCTGACCTTAAAATATGTTTCTGACTTGTTTTGATAGGATTTTGTTTTATGGCGCCGCATCATATGCCAGCAAATGTATAGCCTGGCTAGGGGTGGGCAATATCGTATCGTTTGTGATAATACCGGTAGTTTTTTGACACCGGTAGAAAATCTAATACCGGGCCTGATGACGTCATTCAATCACACCGCAACCCTGCAGCATCTGTTTCCCCATCATTGACTCAGTCGTGACGGCTATATTGTTCGTGCCACACAATCCCGGGAAGTAAATCATTTTAGAGGGACATCAAAATTTGTGAACTGAAGCTGCATTGCTGCCTCACCGGAAGGATAAGTTGTCAGAAATCCACGCTGCACATGAAAGCAGCGGCGACGGGGAGAGAGGCAGAGCCGACAGGCAGGTAAACTTCTCAAGCGTCTGACAAGCTGATTACGTGTGGAGTCCAGGAGGACCGACATCTGTGTGTTCTGAAGAATCCCAGAACGTCCGGTACTCCATGGTGGCCGGCGGCCGGCAGCCGACGGGGTCTCACTCAGTTCCAGCAGTGTTGCGGGTTTGTCCTGACTTTTGCCGCACGTCAACTCTCACCAGCCTTTAGCATAGCGTGTGAGATGCGGAGCGTCCGTGAGTGCTGGGATCCACAAGAAAACAAAGGATTAAAACGGCTTTGATTTGCTCAGGAGGCCACGCTGGACACAGGCTGGGTGGGAACTGAAGGATGAAGCTACTAAATGCCGCTAAATGTTTAGCTACAAGGCAGCTAGCAGCACCACTGCAGCACAAGTTCATGTTAAAGTTAGCAGTGTCCAAGAAGTGAGTGGAGCTACATGGAGACGATGGACAGAGATGAGCTGGTGGACGTTCCACATACATGAATGGTTAGTGAGATAAAGGAAGAAATAGAACTAGCTTACTTGCGTGGGCTGATGTTTGTAAATGTCATTCAAGTTGCATTTTACATCTATACCCAGCTTGTGTTGCTTAGTATGTAAAAAATTAAATGAAATGATGATTAAAGTAGTTAAAATGGCCAAACTTGAAGCATTTTATCTGTGAAATGCCACATGCAGCAGTAATATAAACACATATGTGTAATAATCAGTGTTGTATAGTAACAAAGTAAAAATACTTAGTTACTTAAGTAGTGTTCTTTTATATTTTTACTTTACTACTTCTATTTCTGATGACTTTTACTTTTACTTCACTACATTTTCCGAAAAAAAATCAATACTTTTACTTCATTACATTTACCTGAGCATCTTAGTTACTCATTACAAAATAAGTAACGTTATAGTTAATGGACAATCTTTGTATTGTTGTAGTGGGACTAGCAGCCACTAGTAGCAGCCTTGTGCAGCCGTCTCTGAAGCTAAACACACCTTTTCCTGCCTCAGCAGCAGGTGAATGGCTGTTTAGCATCGCTGGTCTGGTCTTCAGCCCAAGAAGAGCGAGACTGAGTTCTCACCATTTTGAGAAACAACTTCTTTTGAGGTTGAACAAAAAAATTTTCAGGGTTCAGTAATGACTGGATAGACAGTTCATGTGCTGTCGCACTGCAGTCATGTTAAATTCAAAATCAAGTTTTTTGTTTGTTTGCATCACCTCCGAGCTCTAAGAGCTTATTAGGAATGATTTTATATTAAATGCACGTGGGTATGAATGTTGGTAGGCATGCATGCATGTCTGTAAGGACACTCAGTCTACGGACTTGACAGAGAGGCATGAGGATCTTCTGCACTGCTGACGGTGCAGTGGCTGGACATCTGTGTGTCCAGCAAAGAAGCTCAGAGCAAAGAAATAGCTGGATGCTTACAACTATGTCAGAAATGGTCACAACACATTCTAATTATAAAATACACCAATATACGTTTGGATCTTCGTGTGCTGCGGTTGGAAGTTTTGCTGCGCCAGGTTAAAGCAAGAAGAATGACATGAGACCTGGATTATCATCAGTCGGGAAAACATTACCATTTTAAAAGCAAACTGCACCTGCATGGCTGGTAAGTTTAAGCTAACGGGAGGACTTGCAATGCAGCAGCTGTTACACTCGTTCTGATGTGTTGAAATGATAATTCATTGCATTGGTTTTAGGGAAAAGCAGAACATATTTGACGTTTTCAGTTTTATATTACAGACAAGGGTCTTGTTGCATCATTCAGCAGGACTGTTTGAACTGCAAACGCAGCATTAATGATGATCGCCTCTGTTCAGGCTTTTTTATCTTATTGCATTGAAGCATAATTGTCTTTATTTTTTCTGAGTAGTAGTGTCCACTCGTGTCCTAAAAAAAACTTTAATTTACTGCTACAAACATTGTTCCTTCTATTCTGGAATCCAAACACACAACAAGATGAGATTTTAAAGTCGTATTAACTCTTGTGAAAGCTCATTTCTACAGTCTTCGCTGTGTGCGCTTTCCTCTGTTTTTTCCTCCAGCTACAGCGGCCACGAAGGGGTCTGTTGGAAAGTGATTTCCAGTCTGGTCAAAAATTGACCGGACCAATCACAGCGCGGAAGGCGTGGCATTATGATGTGACTTTTTGGGCGATTCAGTTCTCTAACCATAAACAGTCAGAATGGCGGCTGCAGAGGAGCGACGGGTTAATGACACCCTTTCTGATGTCTTAATGAGCTGCACATGTCCTTAAACTTGCAAGACTTTGCTGCTCCAAAGGTTTTCCTCCATGTTATCCTCTTACAAAAACACATTTGCATCACTTCCATGTTTCTCTGATTGGTTCTCTCCAGTTCAGTTTGTTCCTGTTAGTCCCACCTCTTGTCTCACATTGGAAATCAGTCTCCAGCGGAAAGAACCCAGACTGACTTGCTGTGTATCGTATACATGGCGTCAGTCAGGCTGGTGTACCAGGCTAGCAGATGTATGTCAACACAGTGGCCGTTTTAACACACACCATGACTGATTCATCAGAGACCTGGGAGGAAGCAAAGATAGAAACAGACAGAGCAAGAGATAAGACAAAAGCAAACATAGGACTGACTTTGACTGGCTGGAGAGATCTGAGTAGAGACGAGATGAGAGATGGATGCCAGTTAGCCGTTGCTAGGGAATGCCAAAGGAAACACTGCCAAAGTTCAGTCGTGGTGTTTTAAAGACACACAACAGAATTTCTGCAATTTTCTCATTTTCTCAGTGATGTTCGCCTCCTGTCAACGGCTAATTTGGTATCCATCTAGCTGGGAAATTGTTTTTAGCTTCTGGTTTCACACATTTTGTGGAAAACTTATATCTATTGTTTACAGTATCAGGACCTGACTTTATGTTTTACAGCCCTGAAAAATTGTTTGATTAGATAATTGTTGAACAGAAATGCTGTTCCTCCTTGGCAACAAAGCAGCTTTGTAAATTTTTACCTGGGGGAGGGGGTTCCTCACTGCTTCTGCACTTTGATGTAGTTTTTGTTAAGTAAATCATAAATAATAGTTATATGCACCGTTGTTCATCCGTCCATGTGGCTGGAACTCATCCCAGCAGCTACTGGGTGAGGCTGGACCCTGGACAGGTCTCAGCCCATTGCAGGCTGTCGTTCATCTGACGTTTCACTTCACAATCCTAATACCAGGGAAGGGGCTTTCAGACAAAAATACTGATAAATACTATTAGAAGTTGCTGAGAATTATTCAACCATCCTTCCAGTACCTTATTCCATCCAGCCGGGGGAGGACATCGGATCACCCGGCTGGGGGCTCGAGAGATGGCGGCGGTGGCAGAGACACGGCTCCGGTGGTCACGGACCCCAGCAGGTCCCACAGAGGCCTACGGCCAAGAAGAGTGCGGCTGCCGGGGGAGCAGCCGCCCAGGACCGGGACGAAGCCACAGCCCACGGAGATGACAGCCACCGCAAGCCTTATAGCCCTTTTAGCCTTTCTTTTAGTAGTTTTAGTTCCTTTTTATTTCATTACTTTTAGTCGGACTTTGCAGGCTTGTTTTATTACTTTTATTAGTTTAGTAATTTTATTTTATTTCTTTAATAAAGCTTTTATTTGTTTTAACCACTACCTGCTAGCGGTGGTCTCTTTCTTCCCGCTTGTCTCGCAGTCGCCGGTATCAGCAAAGAATCAGCCATTACAGAAGCACAATCATGAGGTTTTCAGCTCTGCCATGGCTCTGAACTGCAGAGCAGCTCTGTGGATTTTCTAGCTGAGGTTGTAATGATTACAGACATCTCCACCGTAAGACGTGTTCATTGACTGCGTGCTCAGCTCACCTTCAGACTCATCAGACAGCTTTTTCAGTGTTGTGCTGATGGTGTTCCTGGATGGGACCATAAACTCAACTATTTTCACAAAAATTTCAAAAACTAATGGAGGGTGCATCTTTAGCAATCGGCTTTGAGTTGAGGTATTTGTTCGAACATTCACATTTAACATCAAGCTTCGTAAGGTGATGAAGCTTGCTGATTGGATGGACCTTTGCAGATGCTTTGCTCTCAAATGGCTTCGCTTAGTCATGGTAGATTTCTGATCTGCTAGCTTTACCTGGCAAAGGTTGAACTGGACCTCATTTCAAATTACTTTTCAAAAGACCTCTTCATGTTTCTTATGTTTGAACTCCTTTAACATCAAACCTCATAAAGCCAAACACTCTGTAGCCATTAACTTCTGGTTGTTGACAAACTTCTTGGTAAATTGATGCCACTGTGATGGAAGAAGCGTATTACAAAGTTAAAACATGGCAGTCGGACATTGAGATGGTCACAAACTATTTGATCTAACTTTATTCCCCTGTCCTACCTCATACACTCACTTTGTCATTAGGAGAATGTATGAAAGTTTAAGAATAAAGATTTAAGGCAACATGGAGAACTTTAAAAGCAAATAAGAGCATTAAAGTCAGACCTTTATTAGCAGCTGGTGGAGGGATCTGCTTGATGCCAGGACGAGCCTGCAGACAGGACTAGTTAGAAGAAATAAGGATGAGCCGTCTCTGTGTCTTTGAACACGTTTTTGCTTCAAAATTATTCCAGACAGAATAGTTTTAACTGAGAAGCTAAAACAGATCCTTCCTTTGTTTAGTAAATTATCTAACTGTATTGCTCTGAATTTTTCAGTCAAATTAAGCTGAGATGGACAGAAACTGCTGATGTGTGAGTTTTGAAAGAATTATTCATTCATCCAGGAGAAAAAACAAAACAAATTTATCCACAAAACAGAAGAGAAGAGGATGTTGGCTCATTATGATCTCAGGCTGCTAAAATACAATACATTACAAACTAAAGCCCCTTTTTTAATAATCCCTATAAGCTCTTTTAACCAATTTCTCTCTTCCTTATCAACCTAAACATTAATCCTTTACTCTAGCCATACTTAAACTAAATTTTGTCTTTTAAAAGAAAGTTGATTCTGATGCTCCTGTATCCGTCAGAACAATCACAATTTTATTTCATCATAACAAGATTAAACTTTCATTTCTTGCATATTTTGCTGAGAAAGGACTTGGGGCGTCTGTTAATGATGAGTTTCTGAACAGAGGACTTTATTTAAAAATTCTTCACTTTCCTTATTTTAACATTTCCACAGGGGAAAATACCAACTCATGAGAGCTGTGCAGATGAATTATTGTGTTATGCCTTATGTAGAAATAATTAAAGAACCACATGTGTTAAGTTCACTGCAGTGCAATTTTTGGCTTGCTTAAGATTCAGACAGATGACAAAACAAGCTGCTCAACAAAAACTTGAACCATTACAGTAAAAATGAGGATGGGAAGTGAAACTAGCTCCTGGTTTTTAACAGCAAAACATGAAATTTTCACCCCCCAAAAATCATCCAAATGATCATTTTCTTATGTATGACTAGCTGATGCCTATCATGTTAGACTAAAAGTGAGACTGAGGTCCAAGTTGAACTGATATTTTTTAGAAAACATGGCAAAGCAAACAGAACAGGGGAAGGCTTCTGAGAAGCTCTGAGATGTGTCCTCGATGAAGCATCTGCTGATTTAGCCACGATAATCTGCTGCAGTAACTGATATGCAGCTGCTGCAGGATGAGATGTGAGGACTTGTATGTCTGATCCAACAAACCAAACTGGCAAACCACTGGATTACTGACTGTCTGAATCCCTAAATGACTGAAATTGAAGTGTTGTAAAATTGTGTGGTTTGCTCTTTATGCTGCTGCAGAATAAAAGCAGACAACAGATGTATTTCCTGAAGAGAGGCTCTGAAAACACAACTGAACCAAGGGAACTGCATATAACTGGGCCAAATATGGTAAAATTAGAGTTTCTAGTAAACATAACCATAAATAGAATAAGATGTGTAACATCAACCAGCTTAGGCTGCTTTTCCAGGATGTCATGACTCAGAACTCGTCATCCAGATTAAATGAGTAGTCAGTCACCTTTTCATGTCCCATCCCTGATCTCACGGTTCTTTTACATCAAACCAACATAAAGAACCACTAGCGATGAACCCCCCTTGCTGGGTCTCTTCATTGCCAGTGTTTAAAGGTTGAATATGGAGCACGGACAGAACAGCGACATCACGTGTGTCTAGGTTGTAGTTGCAATGGCAGAAAAACAACTCCAGCCGCTGGGATGCCAGGCTCACTGCCGATACGCAAGTGACCAACAGTCTGCAGCATGTCCAACAAGTAACGCAGAGGAGTTTATAACCGACAGCTAACGTTAGCCATGTTAGCAAACAAGCTAGCTTACCGATCCAGGAGGAAATTCGCCATTTCAGTGTTTTGGCTCCGTGGAAAACGTTTATGTGGGTCCATTTGGTGAAGTCTTCACCTAAATTTACTCCAGGTTTTGCTCTTCTCAGGTCACTTCTCCTCAGAAACAGATAACAATATCTCCAGGGCTCTGAAGCAGCTGCTTCACTCGTCATCTCCACGGTTTTTCCCTGCACAGGCCTGACTATGACTGAAATATTGTTTCCACACAGAGATCGTATTTGGCAACCTGCAATGGCGGCGTGTATTGGCTTATAGACGTAAATAAAATGCCATTATCGAACCCGTCAAAATTTATTTTATAATCATTTTTTATAATTTTTTTTTTTTTATAATTATTTTTAGGCCCCTCCTTGGGCTGCCACCTTATCGTGGTGGAGGGGTTTGCGTGTTCTGAGGATCCTAGGGGCTATGTTGTCTGGGGCTAAATTATGCCCCTGGCAGGGTCACCCATGGCAAACAGGTTACTAGGGGAGGGACCAGACAAAGCGCAGCCCAAACACCCCCTAATGGAGAGAACAAGCAATGGAGCTACGTGTCCCTCGCCCGGACGCGGGTCACCGGGGCCCCCCTCTGGAGCCAGGCCCGGAGGTGGGGCACGGAGGCGAGCGCCCGGTGGCCGGGCTTTTACCCATGGGGCCCGGTCGGGCTCAGCCCGAAAGGACGACATGGGCCCCCCGTCTTGTGGACCCACCACCCGCAAGAGGGGCCATAGGGGTCGGGTGCATTGTGAGTTGGGCGGCGGCCGAGGGCGGGGGAGACCCTGGCGGTCCGACCCCCGGCTGCAGAAGCTAGCTCTAGGGACGTGGAATGTCACCTCTCTGGTTGGAAAGGAGCCTGAGCTGGTGCGCGAGGTCGAGCGGTTCCGACTAGATATAGTTGGACTCACCTCGATGCACAGCTTGGGCTCTGGGAACACCATCCTCGAGAGGGGCTGGACCTTGTTCCACTCTGGAGTTGCTCCGGGTGAGAGGCGGCGAGCGGGGGTGGGCATACTCATTGCCCCCCGGCTCGCCGCCTGTGCGTTGGGGTTCACCCCGGTGGACGAAAGGGTAGCCTCCCTCCGCCTCCGGGTGGGGGGACGGGTCCTGACTGTTGTTTGTGCCTATGCACCGAACGGCAGTTCAGAGTACCCACCCTTTCTGGAGTCCTTGGATGGCGTGTTGGAAAGCGCGCCCTCCGGGGACTCCATTGTTCTGCTGGGGGACTTCAATGCCCACGTGGGCAACGACAGTGAGACCTGGAGGGGCGTGATCGGGAGGAACGGCCCCCCTGATCTGAACCCGAGCGGTGTTTTGTTGTTGGACTTCTGTGCTCGTCATGGATTGTCAATAACGAACACCATGTTCAGGCACAAGAGTGTCCACATTTACACCTGGCATCAGGACACCTTAGGCCGCAGTTCCATGATCGACTTCGTAGTCGTGTCATCGGACTTGCGGCCCCTTGTCCTGGACACTCGGGTGAAGAGAGGGGCGGAGCTGTCCACTGATCACCACCTGGTGGTGAGTGGGCTCAGATGGTGGGGGAGGCCCAAACGTGTCGTGAGGGTCTGCTGGGAACGTCTGGCTGGGTCCCCTGTCAGGGAGAGCTTTAACTCCCACCTCCGGGAGAGCTTCACCCATGTTCCGAGGGGAGGTGGGGGACATCGAGTCTGAATGGGCTATGTTCCGCACCTCTATTGCTGAGGCTTCTAGTCGGAGCTGTGGCCGTAAGGTTGTCGGTGCCTGTCGTGGCGGTAATCCCCGAACTCGCTGGTGGACACCAGCGGTGAGGGATGCCGTCAAGCTGAAGAAGGAGTCCTACCGGGCCTTCCTGGCCTGTGGGACTCCTGAGGCAGCTGACAGGTATCGGCGGGCCAAGCGGAGCGCGGCTCTGGCGGTCACTGAGGCAAAAACTCGGACATGGGAGGAGTTCGGGTGAGGCCATGGAGAACGACTTCCGGACGGCTTCGGAGGCGTTTCTGGTCCACCATCCGGCGGCTCAGGAGGGGAAGCAGTGCACCGTCAACACTGTGTACAGTGGGGATGATGGGCTGCTGACCTCGACTTGGGACGTCGTGGGCCGGTGGAGGGAATACTTTGAAGACCTCCTCAATCCCACCAACACGTCTTCCGAGGAGGAAGCAGAGTTTGGGGACTCAGGAGTGGACTCTCCTGTCACGGGGGCTGAGGTCGCTGAGGTAGTCAAAAAGCTCCTCGGTGGCCGGGCCCCTGGGGTGGATGAGATCCGCCCGGAGTTTCTTAAGGCTCTGGATGCTGTGGGGCTGTCTTGGCTGACACGCCTCTGCAGCATCGCGTGGACATCGGGGGCAGTACCTCTGGACTGGCAGACTGGGGTGGTGGTCCCCCTCTTCAAAAGGGGGATCGGAGGGTGTGTTCCAACTTCAGGGGGATCACACTTCTCAGCCTCCCTGGTAAAGTCTATTCAGGGGTACTGGAGAGGAGGGTCCGTCGGATAGTCGAACCTCGGATTGAGGAGGAGCAGTGTGGTTTTCGTCCTGGTCGTGGAACAGTGGACCAGCTCTACACCCTCTTCGGGATCCTGGAGGGGGCATGGGAGTTCGCCCAACCAGTCTACATGTGCTTTGTGGACTTGGAGAAGGCGTTCGATCGTGTCCCCCAGGGATTCCTGTGGGGGGTGCTCCGGGAGTACGGGGTGCCGGACCCCCTTGTTCGAGCTGTCCGGTCCCTGTACGACCGGTGCCAGAGCTTGGTCCGCATTTCCGGCTGTAGGTCGGATCCATTCCCAGTGAGAGTTGGACTCCGCCAAGGCTGCCCTTTATCGCCGATCCTGTTCATAACCTTTATGGACAGGATTTCTAGGCGCAGCCGAGGTGTTGAGGGTATCCGGTTTGGTGGCCTCAGGATCGGGTCTCTGCTGTTTGCAGATGACGTGGTTCTGTTGGCGTCATCGGGCCGTGATCTCCGGCTCTCGCTGGGGCGATTTGCAGCCGAGTGTGACGCGGCCGGGATGAGAATCAGCACCTCCAAATCCGAGACCATGGTCCTCGCCCCGGAAAAGGGTGGAATGTCCTCTCCGGGTCGGGAGTGAGGTCCTGCCCCAGGTGGAGGAGTTTAAGTATCTCGGGGTCTTGTTCACGAGTGAGGGAAAAATGGAGCGGGAGATGGACAGACGGATCGGTGCGGCGTCTGCAGTGATGCGGACTTTGCATCGGTCCGTCGTGGTGAAGAAGGAGCTGAGCCAGAAGGCGAAGCTCTCGATTTACCGGTCCATCTACGTTCCTACCCTCACCTACGGCCATGAGCTGTGGGTCATGACCGAAAGAACGAGATCGCGGGTACAAGCGGCCGAAATGAGTTTCCTCCGCAGGGTGGCCGGGCTCTCCCTTAGAGATAGGGTGAGGAGCTCGGTCATCCGGGAGGGACTCAAAGTAGAGCCGCTGCTCCTCCGTATAGAGAGGAGCCAGATGAGGTGGCTCGGGCATCTGGTTAGGATGCCCCCTGGACGCCTCCCTGGTGAGGTGTTCCAGGCACGTCCCACCGGGACCAGACCCCGGGGGAGACCCAGGACACGCTGGAGGGACTACGTCTCCCAGCTGGCCTGGGAACGCCTCGGGATCCCCCCGGATGAGCTGGCGGCTGTGGCCGGGGTGAGGGAAGTCTGGGCTTCCCTGCTTAGGCAGCTGCCCCCGCGACCCGATCCCGGATAAGCGGAAGAAGACGGCAGACAATTATTTTTAGGCTAAATATAATTTTTCTGGGAAATGTTGTACTTTCATTCTGTACACCCCCAAACGACCTGTGGAGGTAATATTTTTTAAAAAATATAGCTTTTAATAAAAATGTTCCATATTCAACCTTTAAGTCAGAAAAAGAAATGGTACTTGAACACACCACACAGACCAGTTCACACATAGTGAATAGAGATGTTCCAATACCATTTTTCCTACCCCAATACTGATTCCGATACTTGTGCTGTGGGTATCAGCTGATACCTAGTACTAACCACTATGTTACAAAAAATATCATATTCCATCTGTACTAATGACTGTGATATGATTATCATTGTGGTGAGCCCTGACTCAGGTTAAATTCTTTGTAAAACATGAATGAAAACAGCAAATTGAAGTAATTTATTTTTAAATACAGTCTCGGGGTAGGGTCACATGGACATCTTTGTCAAACATTCTCATGTCCAGAAAAGGGATTAGATCCGTATTTTTTGCACCATGCGACCGTGCTAAAAGTCCGGAACAGTTGCCAGAGCACAACGGTTCGGCTGCACGAACCACAAGGCCGGCTGCACAATTCCAAAGTCTGGAACGCTTGACGAAAAGGGGGTGGGGGGATGACATATAGATGTGACACAATAGCATAAGCTTGCATTCTTCTCTCCTTTGTTTGTGTTCCTCTACTCTCTGTTGACTGGAGATGAATTGATTGTTGCAGAAAAACAATCCACAGGTTGACCAAAGTGCAGCGTCCATGCTGTCGGCAGGCATCTACAGGAAATGTTTGTTTGTCTTTGGTTTTAAGGGACAGACTCGTGAGTAGGTAGTGATCATTAGTGCCACCAGCTGGCAGTATGAAATACTGCAACACAGTCGACATGATTACTACAATATGTGACCGTGTGGAGTCCTGTCACTATGCCTCCGATAGATCATGCGCCCTGGCTAATTGGCCACAGGGATATCCCTTTGGCTGACTGGTAAGTGCGGATGACTCACCCGGGAGTCTGGGGATTGAATCTTGCCTGGGCCCTCCGTTGTGTACCTTGCCACAAATAGTTAGCTCTTTGTCTAGCAGGTGTCAAGTGATCAGTTCTTTCTTGCCCCTTTTAAAACAGCAGGCTGCAGACGGTAGCACAGGGCAGCTTTCAAGAGACACAAAGAAGAACTGTGTCAGAGCTAGTCAGTGAACAGATTCCTATTTTAATACAATACCTGGTATCCGATCGGTGCCTGAACTTCAGTACTCACTGATACTACTGACACCAACATTTTCGGAAGCATTGGAGACATATCCGATACTGGTAACAGAATTGGAACAACTCTAATACTGAATACACCTGCACACAGTATTGGTCATTTTGTTTAAAAAAAAAATCTAGCTTTAGTCAAAGTGTTGAATTAAATTGTTGAGATTTAGCCATAATTTAATGATCTGACTCATGTTTGTAGTTTAGTTTGTCAAATAAATTTAATAAATCAACAACTGATTCAGTCGATCATAATATTAAATGTAAAGGAAACAAGTTTTTTAAAAGACTACCCATGAATTTTTTAAATCATTATTTATAACTGAATGAAATGACAAGTATTTCCCCTTTAAAGGTGCTATGCCTGATTTAGCACATTTTCGAACCATGAGTGAGGAGAACCTTTTAGTTTGAACTGTGAGCCCCGCCCCTGCCTGTTTGACCTGTGAGAAACGCTCACTCCCCTTATACTCTCCTTCCACTCAACGTACATGAAAAACACGCACATCTTGTACTTGCATAATCCGCATTTTCCAGTGAATTTACTGTTCTGATTGCAGTAAATGGCTGCGTATCAGCTAAATAACATTTTTTGTTACTCAAATCCCCAGAGCATCGGCACTGGAACGGAAGCTGCTAAGCATTGCAAGAGTACCTAACTGCAGTTACAATGACCGACAAGGGTGCCGCCATACATCCAATCCATACAGGAAGTCTCATGCGGAAGTTAGTTAAATATCGCCAAGAGTAACTATCTGTGGCTTGCAAACAGATGCGTTTAGTGTAGTCAGGTGGTTAGGGTTAGGAGAAGGGTCAGGGGAGGGTTAGATTGAGTAAGTTACATGAAAAAGAAAGTTCCGATTGGGACTTCCGGCGTGAATTGGATATATGGCGACGTACCGTGACTGCAGTTGGGTCCCTCTCATTGTGGGGCAGGCGTGCCATGTTGGCATCTACTGCAAGGTAAACATTAGTTTTTTTCTATATCGATACATCGATATAGATCGATGTATCGATGGAAAATCGATCCAAAAACCCAATATCTACCAAATATTGACATCGAACCCACTTCTAATTTGAAAATGGCTTTTTCACAACAAAATACATGTTTATAGTTGTGCAGTGGGTAGATGTGACACAGGGAGATTGTATTGCAAAGCTTACAGTTATGTTAACAAACAATTACCATGTTTATTTCTTCAAATACTGTTTTATGTCGTTTTATATCAATCAGTAAATCAAATTGTATCAAAATCGTATTGCGACTGAATTTGAGATATCGTCAGACATCAGATTGCTATCCACTGTACTGATATAATATCTTATCATGACCAAACCAATATTTACACCCCTAGTTTCTACCATTCATTCATACTGAGTTCGGACACAGTGTGTTGCTGAGGAAAACATGCTAAAATGCTAGAAAGGAAAGAGGATTTACAGCAGCAGGGTTACTTAATTCTGTGCGACGAGGTCTGCAATCCAGCACATTTTCCGTGTCTCTGTGCTTCAAAACAAGTTAATGAGTGATTGTGCAGAGCTTAATTGGCTATCAGATCTGTCTAATTTGAGTCAAGTGTGTTGGAGCAGGGAGAGATGGAAAACCTGCCAGATTGTGGTCCTCACAGAACCAAACTGAGTAGCCCTGGTTTATAGGGAGACTTACCGAGGAGACCAGAGAACGCCATCTCCAGGAAATTGCCATGATTGACAATGTGGGCGCTTACTTAATCAAAACAGAAATGGAGCAAGAACGTGGACAAACTCCCACAGGTTGTGTAAGAAAAATGAGTGTTTAAGATACCTTCTAAACATTAAACCTGCTGTAACCTTCTTTACCCATTTTCAGCGGGACCTTTTGCATCAGGAATGAAAACCAAACAATGCAGAATAAAAGTTAACAATTTATTACAGATCAAAAGCAATACATACAGAGCTCTGGGTTCAGAATTCTTGCCCTGTCACCAACATAGTGCTGGGGGCCAGTTCAGAAGTCTGACCCCTCCCTAACTGTCCCTGTATCCTTTATATAGTGTCAAATGAAGGTAGAGTCTTGAAGAGTCAGGGGCTCCTCCCCCGTAGAGGACAGCTGAGCAAACATCTTGGCATCTTCTGGCTCCTTGATCCCTGTGAGCTTGAAAGGATGGAAAAATACAGAAAAAGGGGGAGCACAACAATGCAAAACTACTAATCATTCGCGCTTGTCCCCTGTCTGTCTAAAATCAGTAAGTAGTCGTATGGCTAGGTAATAAATGCTAAATAGCCCCACTAAACTGCCTCTGGTGTGTTTTTGCACTGTCACGGAAAAACACAGGAGAGGGGTGTCCTGGTTCTACCCTCAGAATGAACTCTACAATCTTCATCTGATGTATAAGTCATTTTGCATGAAAACATGGATAATATTCTACAGTTGCAACATCTTTTTTTCATACCTGGTCTGTGGTTTAATGGAGGACAGCGCAAGTTTCAGCTTTTTTTCAGAAGTTCACCCCCTCTGGCGGCAAGTGGAAGTGACGCTAATGTCACACACGCGTGAGCTGCTTCGACTGCGTTGGTCTTTATCTTCACACTCATTACACTCAGTCTGAACCCAGAGTTAGAGACGCAATGTCTAATAAACTTAATAAAGTTATAAATCTGCAAGTTGTTTATGATTTGATCATTGAGTAACCTGATGGACTGTATGCTAACGGTAACAACAGGCTAATGCTGGCTTGTAGTTCAAATATCCAAATTCACAGGCTGAGACCACGATTACCTTATAAAATTACCACATGAACTAAATTTAACAAGTAGCCAGAGTAAATCTCTATCCCGGGAACAGTTATATGGCTGTCATGCTGCTACATTTACATGCTAAAAACTTAGCATTGCAATATCATGCATCCTTATCTCCGTCATACCTCACATTTACCTTGTTAGTAAGAAGAAAGCCAACTGTGGGTCCCGTTTTATTCCCAGACTGGACTGGAGCTCCCTCAAATTAAAAAAGGAAAGAAAAAAGCTGCTCGGTTGTTTACTCCCGTCTTACTCCGGTGCTGGTGTTGTGCCGAAAACAACAACAGTCAGACTCCAGTTTGGCTCTCTTCGTCTTATAAGACAACATTTTTCTTCTTTGTTGTAGCTACTGGAGTCTGACTTGGGGTTTGAGAGGCACCTGCTCTCCATCTTTTAGCAGCAGTCAGTGTTGTCTCAACATGCGCGGACCTGCGGAGGCAGAATACATGACACCGGTGCAGCCAGACGATCGAGAACTCCCCCAGCTCGTCTCCCCCACATGCGCCCCCTATGTTTTGTACCCGAAGCTCTCGCGTTGAGCATTCAGAAACAGTATTAGAGACCACCGCAGTGAAGAGAGATCAGCTCATTCTACACATCAGGCAGTTGTAAGAGCATGTGGAGGAAAGAAAAGAATAGTATTTAACATTTAAACTTGCACAATGCACCTTTAAGTGCTTACACAGCAGAGCAATTTAAAAATTACAAATCCCTGGAGACAAATATCTGTTTGTTTGTTTGTTTTTTCACAAGCATCAAGACATCTTGTTTTGCTTTACATCAGATGTGAGATGCAAGTCAAGTCTTCTGCATGTCTTCCCTCAGTTAGCTTTACAACTAAACTGGATGTGAATGGACCTCATTCCTGGTGAATATTTTAATGTAATTTTTATTCACTGACAAACATTTCAGCACATGATGTCATGCTTTTGTTTTTGTCCAGTTTGTTTTGTTGGGTTATAATCTTGTTTTTGTCCGGAAAAACCTGTTATTGACTAAAACTATAAGATTAGAAAATTAAGCTGAAAACAAACTAAAATCAGGTCAAATGTCATGGGCTCAGCAAGAAAAGCACGTTTCTCTGTGCAATTAAATTATTTATTTAATGTCCACAGTGAATGCCAGGCAATAAAAACTACATTTATATCAAAACAGATAAGTAATACAATTACAAGAGAAAAACAAAACAAAACAGCTGCATGGAGCAAAAGATTAAACACCAACCACAAAATAAAATGAATCTAAATGATGCAGAAACGGCTCTGTGAATAGAAAGGAAACAGATAGAAAATAAATATACATAAAAATCTCTTCTCAGTGAGGCTTGAAAATGGGACATTTTGTTCCCATGCCATCATTACTTAAATCACAAATCAAGTCAAATGCAAGCGAAAAAGATTAAAAACAACAAAAACAATAGAAAGAAAAACTAATGCAGGAGAAGCTCAGTGGATAAAAAAGAAAACAGAGAAACAAACTGTAACTGAGCAAATAATACGAGTGTGCATCAGCCAGATGTGCAGTCGTTTGCAACGAGTGTGCAATTACACACGTGCAAACTAGAAGGCTAAACACTCAAGGACATATTAGCTTACAGGTAAGTGAGGCTAAACTCTAAACTCCTGTCAGCTGTTGGGGAATATGGTGGTAATGCTCTTCAGTCTTGAAGCTTTTATCTCTCAAGCCTGAGGTAGAAGTGGGAACAGTCCGTGTTGTCCATGATGATGGACTCTGCGGTGATATCTGCTTTCCAGAGAGGGCAGTGGAGTCCCAGTGATCTTCAGTCTTCACCACTATTCAGAAACGCACTTAGATGTGGAGAGAAGCAGTCTTCTGTTTATAATCAGTTAATAATTGCTGATCGCATTTTGCAAACTGATCCCACTCCTCACTCCTGATCCCAGTTTACCATGATTAAATATCTGGAGTCAAGCACTCTAATAAGATCCTAAAAGAGAAACAAGAGTTTACAGATGCTTCAGACATCCACTTAATACCGAAGTGTCCAAAGCTGGTCCTTGCAGGCTGCAGTCCTGCAGGTTTTCAGTGTTTCGCTGCTCCAGTACTCCAGACACAGATTAAATGGATCCAACAGCCTGCAAAGTTCTCCACAATGACTCATTCACTTGAATCAGATGTGTTGGAGCTGGGAAACATTAAAAACCTGCAGGATTATGGCCCTTGAGGACCATGGCTACTGTTACCCATGCTACCTAATCTCTGACCACACCAATACATCCAGACCTCAGTTGCACATTAAGGAGTCCGACACTTAGTCATACTTTTTAGAAAATAGAATATAATCATTTCACTTTTTTGCACTCAGATAACAAAGTCCTCTAGAAAGTTAAAGCTTAGATCATTAGAGAGCAACGCTGCTCCCTCCTGACACTTTGCCCACGAATGGCCTTGAGTTCAAGTCAAAGCTGTTAAATCTGTAAACTGCAGCAGGACATGAAGTCGGCTCTGAGCGTCTGAGGAGCAGAAAAATCTCCCCTCCCCGTATACTATGGAGTAAGGATAGTGCCAAAAGTTTGTAACTTGCATCTCCATTTTTATAAGTATTATAAAAAGAACAAGTGCAAATTAAAAAAGAAAAGGAAGTCTTTATTATAATGAAGCAAAGGTGTTACATCATGTACAATGAAACTGCAGCTGCTACTTCAAAAGTTCAGACAAGTGATCAGAAGAATACAATAAATAGGACACAACACAGTTTGTTAAACAAGAATAAAGGGGTGCGAGGTAAAATGTGGCAGTTGTGGTTATTGCACATCACTGTAGTTATTTACAGTTTTCTACAGGTATGAATTCATTCTCCAAGTCAGAAAACATAAGCCAGTTTTACAAATCTGAAAATACAGCTCTGAAAAACAAAGTCCAGCACGACTGTCACTGCCTCCTGAAAGTAAATAAAACATTTAACAGTCTCTTCTTTTAAAGGTTTTATTGGCCCATGAACCGACTCACCTTCAGAGAGCTGTGACAGGACATCCTGTTGGTCAGCTCTCTCTGTGATTGGTCAGGGGGATACAAGTCGAAAAGCTTACATCTCTATTACAGCTACTCACAAGGATGAAATTTTGATTTCAAAGGTGGGGGGGGACAGAAAATATTATTAATAAACCTGGCAGCGGCTGATCCAATTAAGATAAACGTAACAAAAGGTGGAATATCTATGAGCAACATTTAATTTAAGTAATTACAATCATGACAAAAAATATTGCCAAATAAACTAGTTCATGTCAGATTGTTCATGTCAGTTTTTTGTTGGCTCTGACTGGTTTGCTGAACTTTCCTGAGACACACCGTTCACGCACCACTGCTCTCTCGCGTCTATGATCCACACCTATCGGCGCTAGCAGGTGTAATGTGTGCGCTCATGGTGTGTTTAAAGACGGCTCGGAAAAAATGGTTTTGGACGGTAAAAAAGTACGGGGGACCAAAACAGCGTTTTGAAAAAGTGCAGGGGACATGCCCCCTGTCCCCCCCCCTAAAATTACGTCCGCGACTACTCAGCAGTTACGTACAAGACTGCTACCTCTTAAAGGCACATTTTTGATTAATAAATGTCTTCTAAGTCCTTACAGAAACCTCTCCATCTGCTTGATCCCATGTTAAATTGTTGTTTGTATGTCTCAATTTAATAGATATAGCAGCTTTCATCAGACTTGCTGATACCGATGAAGACATATGGACTTACAGTATGAGCGATGATGCCTCCCATGATTTATTAAAGAAAGACTTTCCAGACATGAAAAAACAAAGTTTAAAATATTCACACCAAAGTTTACAAAGAATTATTTTGACATGGAGGCCGGGAAAGAAACTTTAAGAAAACCAGGTCATTTTTGCTTAAATTGAAGTACCTTTAACTGTAGGAGTTTGTTAAGGTCTTGATAACTGCAGCTGCTGCAACTCCTGTATTTACATAAGAGCTCAGGCAGGTTAAAGTGAGTGTCAGATGCTGATGTAAAACTCTGGTTTAAAGGAAACATTTAGAGTTCACACCAAAAAGTAATGTGACGGCACTTTGAACAAGCACCAGCTAAAGGGTGAAAATTACGGTGTTCTTTTTTTTTAAAGATCTCCTTCCACTGAAAACCAGTTTAACTTGCTCCTTTTGAAATACGGAGGGTCACCCCTAGTTACATACACATGCTGCGCTTGCAAGTGGAGCGTCACCTCCACTGGCTGTGTTTCCTATTCATAGAAACAATACAGAGAAGGGAGCAAATCAGGAAAAGCCTTTCACTTCCACGTCACATCGAAAAGGGCGCCACCCACGTGCGTTTATACCCACCCATGGGACAGCAGGTAATCCTCCCCTCTGCACTAGAAGTGAAGAAAGCGCGACTGTAGCTGCGGAGTTGAGAAGCTATGTTAGCTTACTGTTTGCTAGCATGGCAGAACAAACTCGTTCGTGTGCTCTGTGAGGCCCAAGTGTATCTATCTGCGGCTTGCAACCCAGTGGGCGTGTCATAGAGTGGGCGTGTCGCATAGTGGGTGGGTCTGGTTAGGTTTAGGGGAAGGGTCAGGGGTAGGGCTAGATTTTACCGTGCTCTCATTGGCCTGGTGGGCGTGTCGTCGAGTAATGTCACTCTACGACACGCCCACTCTACGACACGCCCCTGTCTTGCGAGCCGCAGATAGACCCTTCTCGTTAGGCCTGGGATATACTTGCTGTGGACGCAAATGTTCACGTAAGCGGTCTGCGTCGTCTGTGAATATATTGCTGCAGCACGTTGCGGCCAAAATGCTCAATACCGGAGGACCCCGCTTGGAGCAGCACACAGCACTTGGACACTGAGAATGTGAAAAGGTCAATCTGCCGGTCAGATTGTATTCCGGGGCATACGTGAACGACCCAGGTGTATGTGGAAAATGGACAATGTGGACAACTTCTTCAAGGAAGAAGTTACTTTTGCTGCTGTGAAAGAAAAAGAGGTCTCATCGCCAGCGGAGGTCGTATGTGCGCCCACTGAACCAAAGTCGCAGAGAAACTCGCATGAGCACCTCTAGCGTTCAAGTCGATATTGCACCACACGCACACGGCACGTTACCTCACGTCAAGCGAGTGACCTACGTGCCGTAGGTACACTGGCAACGCGTGGGCACCATGATGCCGACGCGTCGCCAACAGCAGGTATATCCCAGCCGTAACACACACAGTGCGGGGGGAGGAGGTTCCTTCATACATTCATGGGAGGGGGCCAATCAGAGACACTTCATTTTTTCGCATCACGGATATTAATGAGAAGGACCAAAAAAGCCTGTTGCATAATGGATTCAATAATAATGGCAAACACAGCAATATTAATGAAATGACGATGGAAGTAAATCTTTAAGCGAACATTATAAAGAATATGTATGAGTCCAATATTTTCCAGTTTATTTCACTTAAAATGGAGCAAAGTTGTTCTGTTCCTAAACAAAATATAAAGTGCAGCATAATTATTTCCTACAAAGCTGCAAATCAGAAGACAAAAGACACTCTGGTAAAACTATTTAATAGGGATGTCCAATATTATCGGCCTACCAATATTATCAACCGATACTGGCATTAAAATGTGATATTGGAAACCGGTATTTTTAAAAACAAAAACTTGTGAGATTTTGTTAGTAAAATCTTGTTCCATTAGCAGCGGTCCAGCATGTAGAAAAGTCCCCGTTAACTTGATATCCCAGCATTCCTTTCAGAGTCATGTGACTACGGTGCAGCTGCTGCTGCTACAGATTGACTTGCTTTGAAACTGCTTATAATATGTCTGGTTTAAAGTTGTTGGTTAAGTTACCAAGTTGTCAGAAACATTATAATTAACCACATGTTGGCTAATACCTGCTAGTATCTGATATCTGGCAGCCAGATGTCCAAAATGAACTCCTCTGGCTGAGTTAAGGCTATTTTGGGACCTTTGTTCTCAGAGCAGAATATAGCTGTACATCTCAAAATCCAAGAAATACAACCTCACATTTCTCTCCATATATTAGTATCGGTTGATATCGGATATCAGACTTTAAGAATTGGACAATACAGATAACAGATATCGGTCAAAAAGCCAATACTACTATCCCTACTATTTAGCTGTGTAACTTTTTAAGCTCAATTGTACTATTTGATGTATTTAAACTATGAGAGTAAATAAAGACTTACATGTGATTTTGAGCTCTGAAACAAGCTGCACACAGCTGCTTTATTTCTACAAATACAGAAAATATGTTCAGATGATAATAAATGATAGAACATGAGGAGCCAGTTCAGATTGGTTTAGAGTTGAGTGTGTGTGTGTGTGTGTGTGAGTGTGTGTGTGTACGCGCTTCTTTGCAGATCTTTCATGTGAATGTGCCTCCTGGTGAACGCACACTCTCAGCTGGACCTCATTAAGTAAAAGTGCACTGAAGGATCTTTTGCAAAAATGACACCCTGCAGCGCTTCACTGCACAAACTCCACTGCAAACAAATCTCAAACTTTCTGATAAAGTACATCATTAACTGAAGAGTTACAACACGAGAATATGTGTCACTTTAACCATCGAATGTTGTACATGCAGCATAAAATGCACACTTACCACTGGTTGACTCTGGTCCCATATCTGAAATCCTCATGCAAAACATGGCCTGCATGTGGAACTAAAACCCAGAGCTGAGACTGTTTAAGTTGTCTGTCCCAGTTAGTTTTAATTCAGCAAGAAACTAAAACAAATCCTTTCTTGTGTTCTCTGTGAATCACTTGGAATTACCAAATTTGCATTGTGTTAGAAGATTTTCCTCAACAGGAAATTGTCAGGACCCCCCAGAGGCTCTCTCTGGTTTACTGACCAAATATTGTTGTCGAGCTTTGAGGAAATAAAAGAATACAGTAAGAAGCTTATCTGATGAATTTCCTTCTGCTTTTTGGTCCCTGGATTCGACACTGCAGTAAGCCTAAAACCTTCCCATCAGCTCCAACATAAATCTAAAAGTTTTTCCTCCTTGTTCAGTTCTTTTTGTACTTTACGCATCGGTTTCTGTTTGTATCTATTAACTTTTATTTGTATAAATGTGCACATGTAAATCTTCCCCATGCATCCTACTGTGTTTTATGTCTATGTATTTATTGTTGCTTTCTCAATGCGGGGACAAGATAATGGAAGCTGCTGCTGGATTTAATGTTGGGAAATAGGAGTGAATGTAAAATGTAACAATGCTTTGTTCATTTAATGATATTCAAAATACCCATGCACATAAAATGAAACATAACTTGTGCAAACGTGAAACTATTCATTTCTACTACAGTAAGTGCACATTTAGGTGCAGAAGGTAAAATATAAATATAGAAAAGTGTTTTTTAGTAGAACAGACGTATTTCATGTGGAAGATTGGGTGACAGTGGATGCAACGATGTAACGGGTCATTTTGTTTGGGTTTGTGAAGCAGAAGCTGCTCTTGTAGTGATCATTGTTAGTGCATCACATAATGAGTTCAGAACATTTTTTTAGCCAGAGAGCATTTTGGTGACAGTTGCACCATTTCTACAGGCTAGCATGAAACCAGGAGCAACCTCTCAGCCCCAACACAAAGTATTTATTTGTCAAGTGCCCTTTTTTTATCATTCTTTTTGTTCTATTTAAATCAAATCAAATCAAACTTTATTATAAAGTGATTTTCCAGCCAATGGCAGTGCTTTACATTGGAATAAAAACAAATTAATATTAAGATAGAAATAAGCCTTTACATACCCAAGTACATAACACAGCACACATACCTATAAACACACACATCCATCCACCCAATTGTACACATGACATCTGACCCCTAATTTATGTCTAAATAAAAACACAAAGGCCCTGATTTATGAAAGGTTTACACATACTAAAGTGAGCGCTATCTTCATAACACGCGCAATAATCAGGGCAAAAGGAGGTTTGCATCTGTGAACAGGCAAAGCAGTCCGTGTCTGGTGTAGATGAATATGAAATATGAGCGTTTCTGCCAGAACGCGCAAAATAATGGGTGGAGACAATGCAAACAACTCAGCTTTGGACACGCAATGTGATTTATCATGCAACGGAAAGGGGGCGCAAAATGTTGCATGAATTTTAGCACGTCTGAAAAGCAGGTGTTAACTGGCAGCTTTATGCACTGATGGCTGGAAGAGTGCTGCATACAGGACTGCAGACATGCAGCATCGGGTCAGCATCATTTCTCATGAGGTGTGATGGCAACTCATCAAGTTTTCATTATCGAATTAAAGAACAATCAGCATCACTATTTAACATGGTTTATTAGACAGAGGACTCAGAACATTGGCTGCTGTAGCATAATGGTAGTTAAAGCTGACATTAATTATGTCTTTTCATTTCAGTTTCTAATATTTATTTGCCACTGCCATATTTAGCGTTTGGCATACTATATGAGATATTATATGCCACATATAAGTATACAGGAACATAGCAACATGTCTGATGTTTAAAAGAAATCAACTGTTTGAAAATCGGTTGAAAAGTGAGTCAGATATGGTTATTTAAATAGTACATGCACCACTGACATCAATGCTGTTCAAGGGGCGAGCTGTCTGAAGTAAGATGGCCGCCGTGTAGCTATGCTGAACAACCCCATTTGCACAATGTAGCCTTATATATGATGTCTATGGGCATCACTAAGAGATGTCCCCAACAGGTTCTTTTGCCCCCGATTCTGAGTCATTAGATTTTGAGGATTGGCCGATACCGAGTCCTGATCCAATACTTCTGTTATAAAATAAAAAATTGAAGAGAAAAAGACAGATACAGTGTTTCCCCATGCTACCACTGGTCCGAGAGGGGGGGTCATCAACACACAAGCCTGATCTGATTCTGAATCGTATTTCATTTAAATCATACGTAGCTTGAAAGTGGAATTGGGGAGTCAGGAGGCGTCACATTTGTTATATTTTTTTCCTCTTATGTATTATTATTTTACTTTATTATGACGCCTCCTCTAATTAATTACATTCTTTCAATCACATTTTTAAAACAAGATATTTAGCATACATTTCTACAAAAACTAGGGACTCCGGCAGCTCATATGAGGCAGAATCAAACCAACCGCTGGTCATGACCCCATAACTGACCGGAAAATCACGCAGAGGAACAAGAGGTGCTGCCGTTGGAGCGCATCCCCGGCCAAAGAGAGGAGCAACGTCGGCCATGGCAGCCCGCTGCTGCCGTGTCAATGTAAAGGAAACATTTATCCAATACCTGATCAGGATGTAACAGCCGATTCCAATCGAGTCTGAAACCACGTAATTGGGCCTGATTTCCGATCACGTGATCAGATCGGGACATCCCTAGGCGTTACCAAAGAATAACATGCACGAGCCACTCTGTGTTTAGCAGAGAGCAGGTACAGATTCTCCATCGTCTCACAAACGTAAAACAAATGTCTGAACGTCACTGCAGAATGATGTTAACTACCTACTGTACTGTACACCTCAGGCGAGAGCGCGCCGCTTCCGGTACGCAGTATTACTCTCAATCACTCTCATTGATCAGTTTTGCCTATTACCTGAGTTTTTCTGAGTGATTCTGAGTTAGTTTCTTCTTCTTTTTTCTTTTAGTACTAAGTTTTAACCCAGAATGTGGCGGGACATATCAGGCTTTTCTGCTTCTGTCATCTCATTTTTAATTAGGAATGAGCGTTTCAAGCAAAAATACTCCTCCAAGTATCTGAAAATAATTCAAGTATTATTCAAATTATTCACCTTCAGAGAAACTGGTGGGGAGAAATACTCTATTCACTAAAACCTGCATATTTAAACTCTTAAAAAGTCTTAAGCTGAGATTATAGCTGCTGTTTGCCTCAGAAGTCAATGCTAAGTGAACACGAGATGCAATATTAAGGTTAACAGTTGGAGTGCATTGAAATAGACAGACAACATGTTTAATTTAAAGGCCTTAAATGCAAACTAAAAAAGCTGCAGCTGTCACTTTTTCTGCCATGATCTGAACAGCAGGCAAATGCTAACTGCCTACGTTGTCTCTGTTGTCGCTTAGATCCTTTAAAATCTGGATAATTTTGGGAATCTTTGTACGGTTTGGGTTTGCTGGTGCACCCCATAGTGGATATCCCCCAAGTACAGGATTCAGTCATGGGGTCCAGCTTGTGTCCTCTGAGGGTTGATGTCAGTTTCAGAGCCTCCATGTGAGATGTTTCAGTCAGAAAGTGAATGTTTCTGTGAAGGAAAAGGGAACTTTGAGTTCAGTAAAATAATAATAATGATAATTACTTGGAAACATGTTTCCATGTATGCTAATTTGTTTTGAACCTGTGATACTTGGCACATTAACAAATTAAATGCTTCTTACTGGTAACAACAATTATCTAAGAAAAACTATTTCTAAACATTCAGTCTGAGAGTAGAAATAATTTATATGTTGAATCTAAGTCCTTTTGGCAGTGTAGATGGGTAATAATAACAGAGACACTATATTTTATTACAGGTAATAAACATGAACGCAAAGTAAACACAAGTAGCAGTGGCTATACTTAATCCCAACAAGCAAAAGTATTTTAAAGTCTAAATATTTTTGAGTGACTTCTTGATTGATGTTTGGAAAAGACAAACTACTCACCTTTGCTCACCTCTGCAGCTCATCAGTGAAAACCAGCTGCAGTGCTGTATCGGGAGAAATTATTCCTGCCCCATATGTAAACCACCTCTCTCTGTATTCTGAGGCCTGTGCTGACTGAGATGGTGGATGGACCCCGTGGGACCATGCAGATGGGGCAGCTTGTGCCATACTGAGGGCCGTCACATCCAGACGGTAAAATGTCACAAAAATGTCAGGGGAGACCCAGTTGGCTCCGGAGCAGATACTCCTCGGTGATACACCATTGAACAGCAGAGAAAAGGCCAAACTACCCTACACTAAAGCACTGTCACAGACACATTATTGGCACTGTTGCCATTAGTCAGAGACCAGCTCAATATTTTATTTGCCTGCTTTCATCTAAAGACCAGAAAAAGCAGAGCTGTGTATTTATTGGACGGCAGTGTTCACTTATTAGAAACAACAAAGCCATAGGCCCTTAATATCTAGTTATTAACAATGACAGAAGCATGCTCTTTGCAATCAGTTCGCTACTTTAAAGGGCTGTTAAATAATCTATGACCTTTATAGGGCCGGTAGGAATTGCAACCAGTTTGGCAGAACTTGTCTCTGGCACAGAACCAACCTCCACCCTTCTTCCTCCCCTGAGCAACGACAGCCTGCAACTGACACAAGCTACAAAGCTGCCATGTCTAAAAAGGGATGAATTAGCTCTCTAATGAGACTAAAAATCCAGCACAAATGTCTGTTTTGATGAGGTAATACATCAAGATCCAAAACACTGGAACAACAATGAGAGTGCTCCAGTAGCCTGCCCTCGATTAGCTACTAACGAGACTGTTGTGTCCCCAAACCATGCTCACACAGGACTGCATAAACTTTCTATTAATTATTCAACAGTTTGGGATTCAAAAGAAACAAAAAAAAAAGTTTGGGTTTTGTTTTTCTACCAACAAGATTTAATATCTGCACATTTAAGTTCAGCTTAAGAAGTGTTTCCACCATGATTTAACATTTTTGTTTCCGGGGACAACGCTGGAGCTCCCTCTCCACCAATAATTCATTTCTTGAATTTGTTTCACAACACTATCACATTCAAAACTTAGTCTTTATTCTGTTGTTTGCTTCATGCTGAATAATGCTTAGGACCCTGTCTGTAATTAGGATGCATCATCAGTTCTTGCAGCTCTGTAAATCTGCACTTGTGTCACAGAGTTACAGGAGCTAAATCAGCATGCTAACGCCCTCTGCTTAGCTATAACACAGTTTAGCTTAATTTAATTTAGAACCAGTTTTCCTGCTTCATCTATCATTTAACACCCCACTACCAAACTTTGAAAGATTTTTCCCCCGTGGCACCTCCCAACGTAGGCTAAGGTGGGGAGCATATTACTGCTAAATCCAGAAAACAAGTCTTTTATGTAGCAGCGTTCTTAATAACACACCATGACACCGTCTTTCTACAGTCAACAACTAAGTCTGTTGGCACCAGAAAAGTGTCTGTTGTTGGCATGTGAACAAAGGAAAAAAGTAGCCCATCAAAATGCAGACTATGTCACGGGGTGTGGTCCTTCATCGATACCGGCGACTGCAAGAGGAGGGGAAAGAAAGACAGGCCTCGCCAGCAGGTGGTTGTTGAAAGAAATAAAAGCTTTATTAAAGAAATAAAACAAAATTACACTACTAAACTAAAAAGTACTAAAATAATCCTAAAAGTCCTAACTAAAAAGTTATAAAAGGAAAAAGATAAAAGGGGCTAAAAGGGGCTTTAGGGGATCCGCTCTGAATCTCCCCTCAGTTGTCCGCACACCGGCTTTTATCTGCAGCTTTCAATTAAGCCAGGGGAGGAGTCCTTCTCCCCAGGTGCTGCCAATCAGTTCGTTAAAAGCTCCCACTAGCTTGGGAATAAAAACAGGGTTAAAAGCCACACAAAAACCATAAAAAGCATGCTAAAAACCAAGCTAGTGGGCAGAGTCCAGTCTCTGGCAGCACCCGGTTGTTCACCCTGTGACATCCTCCCCTGCTTTTTCGGTGGTCGCCTCGAGTTCCAATGGACGCTGCTCCAATTGAAGCTCCTTCTCCCGAAGATCCAAACGGCGCAGCTCTAACTGCAGCTCCAATTTACGCACGTCCCCGTCTGGCGCAACAACACTGTCCTGAGTAACCACAGGATCAGCAGGAGGAAGAATATCTTTAACAGTCAAAGCATTGTGTATTTGCCGTTTGATAACTGCTTTCTTATCCTGCTTTGCAACGGGTATCTCATAATGACCCGCAATCACGAGCAAATTGTTTTTACTGCACTCCTCCAACTTCAACAAAGTGGGATCAGCCACAAAATCATCCAACTCAAAATCATCCTTGGACCGAGCTACGCGCAGGTGCTTTTGTGTCCCGCTGCTAAAAACCAAGCTAGTGGGCAGAGTCCAGTCTCTGGCAGCACCCGGTTGTTCACCCTGTGACAACTACACAGATGGCTTTGCACAATCTGATGCTGTCAATCCTGGATTACCCATGAGTCTTTACACTGGTACGTCTTTTCATAAGTTATTTCACAGATACATCCGCTGCCCTGCTGCATCATCATTTACACATTAACATGTTTCAGATTTGCTTGAGCTTCATTTACAAGTATTCTAGTTCAGTTCTGTAAAATGCGTGACATGAGAGAAGTAAAGAGGCATAAAATAAATTATTTCTTATCTTGCAGAGCTGTTGGTGCAGCTCTGAAGTGGTTCCCCTCTGACCACAGACCATCAGCTGGTCTCTGCACAATCAGCTGTGAGCATCGTTGCACATGTAACATGGTGCACAGACAGAATGATGTGCGTTCATTTTCTACTCACCCTCATGCTAAACAAGACTGTGGAGCACTTTTCTAATATCTCAAATGCAGCCGCGGATCGGCAGGGTTTTCGTTTTCCCCTAATTTTCATATAATGGGAGTCACCGGCGCTTGAAACAAAAAGGTCCATAAAAGTCCACAAAAACTCGGCAGTATTCCTCCATACTGCTTGTCCAATGAAATCCAAGTGTCCTGAGTGGGTGGCGTCCATAATTTACTCAAAACTGCGTCATAGTATATTTAGCTTAAACAGTAGTACATCTTACTTCCACAAAGCGTGCCCATGTGAGTTCACAACACTATGGAAGCCGCTGCGTTCAGTGCCTACTCTGCAAATAATGCAAGCGTAGAAGAAATTAGCTGTTTGCATTGTGCTAAGAGCGAAGAAGCTGCGGACAAACTGGGACAAACACAAGAGGGGTTGGACACTGATTTAAAACAAAGAAAGAGAGAGAGAAAGAAAGAAAGTGTGGCAAGGTACGCAACAGAGGGCCCAGGTGGGATTTGATTCCTAGACTCCTGGGTGAAAGTCATGCGCGCTCGAGGCCGGCGTCAGGCAGGGGCAAGACGGGGCACTGCCCCCCCAAACAAACACTGTGCCCCCTCATATCAAATCTGCCGAAGACAGCACGAGATTCCAAATCCATTTTTCCCACTACACTCCACTCTGCATCATTGAGGCCCCCATCCCCCGCGCGCGCGTGTCCGCTGCAGGAGGATCTACCGTCTGCAGAGCCGCTAGTTCTGCATGCTGGTTCGGCTCTGAGGACAATCTGCTGCATCCTCACACCAAACAGGGAGACACCGCGGACCTGCGCTGCACTTTCTGTCTGTCATCAGAAGCGTTTCAGGGGAGAATGTTTCTGCCACGGCTGGATTTTTCCAGTTAAAGGTTAATAATAACCCCGCAAAGTGTTATTTAGACAGTCCAACTATGTGGTTGCTCTTTGGTCACTTCTCCTTGTTTTTTGTGCATGCACCATGGACAAGTGAATTCAAATATATAAACGTTGCATCGTTCATGCTGTCCAGTGAGACTCTATCTCTCTTGATGGCCAGGTGCACGCAGAGGCAGTGTTTGTAATGGATAAAGTGTGCAAGCGCCCAAACCGCATTCTGTGAGGGCGGACCATGCAGAGAAAAAAAAAAAAATTTAGGCAATAAATAATGTAAGCTTATATGTGCAATTGCAAACCAGCGCACGAGAGCAAAAGAAAAGGTTTAATTTCAGCTTGTTTTGACATCAAGTTTTGGGGAGGCTGCTCCATTTTCAGTGAAGGCCAGACGTCACATACTGCTGAAAAAGTTGCTGTGACCAGTGTGGGGGGAAAAGAGGAGAGGGGCGGGGGGAAGAAAAAGCGCATGTTAAATGTCTGAAACAGACTGAAAATAAATGTAACGTCCTTACCTCTGCTGTAAATTTGACTCTTTTTCCACTCCTGCTGCTTTCAGCAGCTCATATGGAGCTTTGCATGGACTTTTTGTATCTGTTTTAACCAAACTCAGTCTGTAGACGAAAGTGTGATGTAGGCTACAAGAAAAGATATTGATGGTGGTTGTTAAAACTTTGATGGAGGATATTTCTTGTTTTTGTTATTTATTATAATTGATATTTTCTGTTTTCCCCCTCGGGGATTGCACCTTATTGTGGTCAGAGGGTTTGCGTGCCTCAGTGACCCTATAGCTATACCAGCAGAAGCTTCGGTTTCAGGTTGGACAACCATGCTGGACACGTCTAAAGTATAGAGGTCTGACAAACTGCAATCCATTTCTTGGGTGATGAACTCTAACAACCAAAGAAAACATTTATTAATAACAAAAAATAGGCTGAAGCATGACGTGTACACACGATGCCCCCTTCACATTTCTGCATGCCCCCTCATGTATGTATTCCAGGAGCCGGCCCTGTGCGCGCTGACCATTCAGCCAAAGGGACATCCCTGTGACCAAGTAGCCAGGGCGCATGATCAGTCGGAGGCATAGTTACAGGACCCCACACTGTCACGAAAGAAAGAAAGAAAGAAAGAAAGAAAGAAAGAAAGAAAGAAAGAAAGAAAGAAAGAAAGAAAGAAAGAAAGAAAGAAAGAAAGAAAGAAAGAAAGAAAGAAAGAAAGAAAGAAAGAAAGTGCAATCTCGTCTGCCAAGGCTTCCGTAGTGTCGTGAACCCGCTGAACGTGCAAATAGGAAGCACAATGTTCTACTGCTTAAGCTATAAAAATATACTAAATGATGTCTTTTCCAGTAAATTCTGGACGCTACCCACTCAGGACACTTGGATTACATTGGATGAGCAGTATGGAGGAATATTGCCAAGTTTTTGTGAACGTTTATGGACCTTTTTGTTTCAAGCGCCAGTGAACTCCATTATATGAAAGTTGGGGGGAAACGAAAACCTGTCCGATCTCTGGCTACATTTGAGATATTAAAAAAGTGCTCCAGAGTCTTGCTCAGCATGAGGGTGAGTAGAAAATGAAGGTACATCATTCTGTGGGTGTACTATTCCTTTAAGTGTGATTGACCTGACAGCACTCAAAACACTCCTTATAAGCATCTTACCAATTAGTTTTTATGATCTGCTGATTAATTTTTTCATTGACGAGGGTCCCACAGTTCAGTTCTGTGAAACTTTTGGCTCAAATTAATTTTAATCTCCTCCAGCATAAATAATGTGAAGCTGACATCTTGTTACTTTGAATTTTAGGTAATTTTATAATATATTCCACATATTCCCACAGACTGTTGCATAATTTTCAATTAGCTGCAAGCTGTGCCCATTTCCTCACTCAATTGCTCATGCACATTCATTTTTGAATGTAAAAGTTTTCATGAGATTAAACTTTATACTGAAACCAGACTTGAGACTTCATGACCTTCCGTGTTGTGTCCATGACTGCACCAGTCAAACGCTCTGCAGGGAGGGCATGGCTGTGTATGCTGGAAATACGCTTGTTCAAGTTAAAACAAGCCTCTGCAAAAGTATCAGAGATGAACAGGAGGTTTTCTGTGAATTATTCATCTTGTGAGTTTTGATGCCACTTATTCCAGAAACCAGGAGAGTGAAAAAACATCACTGTGATAACTCCGCTGATTGCATGTCAGTATGTGGTTGTGTGTTGCTTCTCCAGGATGAACTGTGTTCAGATCATCATAAAGATATGGACAGACATGCCCTGGACCATCTCTGAATGTGACCTGAATGATCTAAACTGAATGCATTTACAGATGTCCACTTGTGATCAGATCACAGATGTCAACACCGGATATGAACTGCTCCTCAATTTATTTATTCTGTTCATTTCTCCTGCTTGCTTTCCTCTTTTTTCATCTCCATCTCTCTTTTTCTTCTTTCTTTGACCATTTTGGCAAACTTTTAGGCAGCTTCTGTTGACAAACATCAGACCTGCTGCAACCAGTTAACAATTTCTTACCCACTGGTGGGGAGTCCAAGTGGAGGAAGCAGTCTGTGGCTTTCTCAGCTTACACTCAGATGCCTCACGTATGGAAGTGGACGGTGTTCCAGACTGGAATGACCAGCCAGTAACGTATGAATAAAATACGGAAGACGGGCCGATCGTGAAAAATGTGCCATTTAAAGAGGGGGTTTCATGTCATTATTAGGCACATAATTCCCTTTAATGGCACAACCAAATAACTGTGTTACCTTCAGTAGTTTTGAAAATACAGTAAACATAAAAAAAACAACCTAAAGAAATGTGACATCACTCCATGTCTGTATCTGACGCCTTGATAATTCACTCCTGTCCCTTTAAGATGCCTCCTGCTGTTTCTGACATGTCCACTCCACTGATCACAACCCTCTCATGCTCTGGTGGGGCGGGGCTCAGCAAGAGAGGGGGAGGAGCTTTGTGGTATTGGAGGTGCTCTGTGGCAGCCGTTCTGGCAGCCATGTTGGTTTCCACAGGAGATTCAGGGATTCAAATATGTGTGAATGAGTCAATGGGGCATGTTTTATGGGTAGGGAATGGCATGATACCATAATCATGAATATCATGGTTGCTTTTGTGGGTTTGCAAAGGGACTCCTCAGCTCGAAGCTGATGTCTTTGGGGGAAATGAAAAAATATAGGTGTAAAAGCAGCAACTTCTGGTGGCCAACTGTGAAGCTACCCAGAAGAAGAAAACATTTGTAGTTCTTTCTTTATCCACTAGGGGCTGACTGCAAAACAGAGCAAATCCCCACAGACTTCCATGTTAAAAAAAGGCCAACTTTTACAGCAGAACCGGACCGGATGCGGGCCTGCCACTGGTTAGCTCCTTGTTTGCTCTTGGCAAGGTCTCAGTCTGTAGCAGAGTAGCACAATAGCTGTTTTTAGTCAGCTAATAGCAAGTCTAAACTTGCCTTACCTTTAGCCCGTCACTAGCGATGGTGGGACACATCCAACTTGCTTCTCTTTCAGCCTTTAAGAAACCAACAGGTGGTGTAAAAGAAGGTTTGTCCCATTTTTTATGTCTCTGATTGATCCCAATTTTTTTTTTTTTTTTTTTTTTCAAAGCGATACATAACATGAAGGTCCAGCTGTTCCTCAACACAAAATTAGCCTGGATTTAAGGGTATTCCAAAACAGTTAAAATCTGTTAAAATGAATGTTTACCAGTCAGCAGTAAATGCCATTTTACTTTCGTAAATTACTAGAACATCACAGATGTATCCCAGCTAGTGTTTTTTTTTCCATTTCTGCATGATGCATTAAATGTTTTGTTTGATGTAAATATAAACTGTAGACATCAAAGTGTACAGACACCACCCTTTTTATTGTATTTGACTGTTAAAAACTGTACATTAATCAGCACCAGTAATCATGAGTAAATATTGCCAGCTGGGTGACCCACAAACACTCCTCTCTTCATTTGAAGCAGTGAATATTTAAACGTGAGACCTTTGCAATCGAATCATCAGGTGTTTGTCCCAGCTGTATTTGTTGTTGAGCCTGTGAGCCAACTATAATCTCCCTCATTATCTAACAAGTTAATTATGAGCTAATTATTTCAAGAGAGCTGCTGTCACAGCGTCAGCTTTGCAAAGTTGTGAAATTGAAAGAGACGATGCAGCAGTCATTTAAACCCACACTGTTTCTGTTTAAGTTGAGAAAAACATCAAGGAAAACTGATGCCTGTCTAATTAGAGATGCTTTACTCTGCAAATTAAATAAAGTAGTTTGCAGCAGTTTTTCATCTACTAATGGTATTTTCAAGATATAAAATGTAACATTAAGAAGATAGAAATGCAATCAGTATGGTTTTTATAATGCAAAACTGCCCAAAAAAGGCAACTTTTTGGGGGTTTTCTTTAAGTTCACAGTGATTTTTAATGATATTACAGATTGGTTTTTGATGTTCAGCTTAAACTTTCCTACTTTGAACTCAAAAATTGCAGCTTTAGTGTTTAAATGAGAACAACATTCTGTCATTTTGTACCAACATGTTATTAGAGTAGTTATTAAAGTTAATCTTGAATCTTGAATCTAGTTCAGAACAGAGAAACACTGGATTTACAACAGACTACTCTCGACCTTTGTGTTTTTACAGTTGATTCTTCTACACAGAAGGCTGTTTTTCTACTTTTTTCCCTTAACTATATCCCCAGAGTTCGCACTGAGCTCATTTTACATATGCACCTTACAACTATAACAAATAATAAACTGTTTTTTTGTGATTTTAAAGCGTTATTCTCTCAGGCTTTTCTGGCTTTTAAATCTGTTTTCATTGTTTCGCTTTGAGGTTAGTCTTTTTTTTTTTTTCCATTCCTGGTTACCTTTCTCATTATAACCGCTGCATCTGTCTGCTGTTTGTGTTCCTGCAAAGTTTCTTCTTCTCATCAGCTATCTTGGAAAAAGAAGTAATCTATTATCAGTTAGTGTTGGAATAAATAGACTTTAAACCTTTTCAACTGAACCAAAAACCAAAAAGAAAACATGTACATGTAATTCCCAAAGTGGAGCTTTTTTTTTTAACCAAGTGGAGTAAATTTTTGAGTAAACCTCTTAAACTTTCCCCCATCAGTCATTGTTTGAGGGACTTAATAACAGACACAGGGGACAGACAATAGTTTATTTATTTATTTTGTAAATCTATGCTAGTACATGTTTACCTACATTTGAGATCTATGAGTCAGAAAACACAATAATGTGGAGGGAAATTAGCGTCATCATTGTTACATTTCAGTGCATTTAACTATCTTTATGCATAAGAAGCCTTTTGACAACAAAAACAATGGAATCTGTGAGGTTGAGGGTAAAAGTCTGTATGCATATGTGTTCAAACTGCTTGATATTTTTCCTTGTGAATTCAAACACACATGCACAAGTCCCAAATTAGTCACAAATTGTTTTACACATCTGTAAATTATGAAACATTCAGACCAGACTGATGGCTTAAAAACATACAATCCATAATTTATGACACAACTACTTTTTCTGCAAGTATGTTTCTGCATTTTCCACACAGTCCACAGAAATCCTGCTCTTTGTCTGATATTTATTCGCCAATTAGTTAATGTCACACAGAGTGCATTTCTCCACATGTCCTGAAGTGTGGATTTTTTTTTTCTATGTTGTGCCACATTTTAATCTCAGAAATTCACAGAATACACAGAGGACCTTGTTTGCAGTGGCTTAGTTTATACACAGAAGAATAAAAAGAAGAAGTGTGTTGCATGAGCCAATCCCAAGCTGATAAGCTGTATATTCATTGGCTTAAATAAAATTTTTTCATAAAAAAACATGAAACTTTAGAATATTCAGACTTAAAGAGAACTATTTAATCACGCATGTAATTAAATAGCATAAAGGGCATTTCGGAGTTTGGGTATTGTAGTCCCCTTAAGGCTTGTAGTTTTGTAATTGTTGATAGAAACCGGGATTCGGGCGGATCGATGGTCTTGCCTGCTTCACTTGGCTGTATGCATCATCAAACGAAAGCCCCTCTCCCAACATCAGGTAGCCAATCACAATGGACGAGGAGCGTGACACACCAGCATTGCAGTGGACCAGCACCACACCGTCCTACAGCAGGAAAGATAACGTGAGGCAGGAAAACAGTCAAACTCTGAGAATAAACCAGCTCTAGTTGCACTTTAGCATCCTCTCTTTCTTATTAGTGAATAAATTAAATGTTTCTTTTATAATGGAAAAACAAAGATTTCGCTGTGGTCAGTTTCCACTGTTTCCATAGAGACTGTTTGTCTCGCTGACTGTTATTGTCACACAAAATAACCACACAGATTAACACACTTGTCAAATGACACAAAAGATAATACATCCTCATAATAATACAGGAATAGACTAATAAAATAATAGAATAATTTAAAAAAACATATCCCAGTCATAGTGAAACTTTTCTAATATTAAAATATATTTATTACTGTATGTATAATTGGAGTGCCGCATTTCTGCAGCTGAGTTTCACTGTATGCACCATGTCACGCGCTAAACTGCCAGCCAATATGAGCGTGCACCATAGTTGATTTAGCAAAGAAATACAAGAAGACATTATCAGAGGAAGAGAGGAAACAAAAGAGAGAAAGGGACAGAGCCAGAGATTAGACAAGAGTCGAGATAAGACTGACTAACTGGCTGGATCTCACAGTACATGTGGGATGCCCTGCAGTGTGTCTTTAAATGTTGATTCTTCCTGTTGATGATTTCTTAATGCTTTACAGCTGCTGGAATTGGATTCATGTTAAATACAACAAACATTTTAGCAAAGCTGGCCAAACTAAAGAAGCTGGTTTAGTAAATAGAAGAAGAAAACAAAAGATTGAGTACCAAGAATCAGTGGATCATACCGAGTCAACAGAAGTGGAACAAGGATACAAGAATATCATTGCAGCTGAGAGGCAGTGATGCAGGACAACATTGATTTATGGATACTAAATTGACAATAAATGTCTGAGAAGATATTTGGAGCAACCACTGACTGGTAATTTGCCAGAATAGTCCAGCTGTGCAGAGAGAAAATTACAGTCATATCTGTATTGCAAAATTAATTGCTCCTATTAAAGTCTATTCAATAGATTTAAAAAAAATTATTATTATTTTAGGGGGGTTGAATTTATCCCCCCTAAGAACTTGGAAGGTTTAAATGTATTGTGCAACTGGTAAAACCCTCAATGGGACTATGAGGAAAATCTTACTCGAATGTGTTGTCTGCAATCCACTAGTCTTTACCCACAAACCATTTTCTAGTGGTGCACTCAGAAAAAAAGCATCATATGAACAACATAGAATCTCGCTCCCTGTGCAGTGATGTCATTTAATGAACTGACATTTTAATTAAAAGTTAGTAATAAGTGTGCACACAAAAAAAGAGAAAAAAAAATCCTAAAATTTTAAGATTTAACATTTCAGGCCAAAATAAAAAAAAATTTAAAAAGAGGTCATCGCAGGTCTGAATATTTAGTAAATGCAACCTCAAATGAACAACAACACACAACTGAGTGAAAATGAAGACTGGTCATCATCTTTTAAGTATCTAGATGTTCTGCCACTTTGCTGCTCTGGAGGATTAAGGTGTGTTAATCAGGAAGAAAGACATGTAATAATCTAAAAAAAAAAAAAAAAAAAAAAGCAGTTGTTGTTGCCCATAAATCTGAGAGGGATTATGAGTTAATTTCCAAACTATTAGGAATTTGTCATTTTACAGTCAGAAAAACTATTTGCATGGGGAAAATGTTCAAGACAGCTGCCAATATTCCCAGAAGTGGATTTCTCAGCAAGTTCAGCCCAAGGTTAGACAGAGCAATGACTAAGCAAAAACCCCTGAGCCACATCTCTCCAGGCCCCAGTTAGCATGTTTAAAGTTAAGGAGATAATTAGAAAAACAAGTATGAATTGTTTGGAAGGGTTGCAGGAGAAAGATTCTCCCTAAAAAGAACATGGAAGCACCTCAAACCAACTGTCAAGCACGGTGGTGGAGGCTGATGATGTGGGCTTGCTTCGCAGCCACAGGACCTGGACACCTTGCAGTCATTGATTCGGCCATGAACTTTGTATTTCTAAATAATATAGACTCTACTGTGATGATGAAGCTAAAGCTCAGTTGAAATTAACTCATGCAACAGGACAATAATTTGAAACTCAGCATTAGATCTACAACAGAATGACTGAAAAGAAAAGAACCAAGGTGTTGACCCAATCCAGTCAAAGTCCAGTCCTCAGCCTAACTGAGAATATGTTGAGGATGCATTCATATCCTCTGCTGGAGGTCACTACAGAATCTTCTGCCCATCTCTAACATCCTTTACATGTATAACTTGGTCTGTTGCTACAGTAGAGCTATTGCAGAGGCATGCCCCCAACATAGCAAACAGCAGTACCACTGGAAACTGTGGGGGCAGTATAGAGCAGTAAAGCTGGCATGCAATCAGTGAAATGAACAAAGAAGAAGCTGCAATGAATTAATGGCTGCACAGACCACTGCTGTCTGCTGCACTGCCTCCTCTTATGTCTCCTTCTGAGAATATAAATTATCATGATATCTACTGTCGCCATGTTTGCTGTTGTCTGATACTGATATCAGCTCTGAACTCTGCACTGCCCTCTAGTGGACCCATTACCTAAACAATCATGCTAGCACAAAAGCCACATGGAAGTATGAGAGCAGTGACGTTTGGGGAGGTGGTGGTCCTGGTGGCACTTTTCATAGATTTACGTGTTTTTTATTCAAACTATTATCAATGATGGACATAAACAGATTTTCTGTTTCCTCTCAGCTGTTTTGAGGTTTGGGCAGAACCCTCTGAAGCTGATGTCTCACAAGACCAGAAACCACAAGATTAAGTGAGTAATTATGTCATATCATTTAAAAATAATTACCATCTTCTTATGAATTATTCTACTGTGTCACCGAAAGTTTAGCAAAATCACAGCTTGAAGTGTCATTTCACCTCATTTATTTTCTCTGAACACCAGTTTTTCTCTCACTTTCTACCATCTCTGAGAGCACCATTAGACAGAGCACATTGAGCAAGTTGAGATGAGATAAATCTGCATCTGTGGCTGTGCAAGTGTGTCAATACTTACCAAATGATTAATATTAATGCTGGTGTAATTATTTTACTGCCTAGAGTGCCCGGCTGGAAATTTTTATCTTTTTAATTCCAGACACATCTCCGAAACAATACATGCAGACCCAGCTGAAGCCCAGCATACTGACACATTTGTCTCTTGTGTTCAGCATGCTCCCATCGCAAGATATGGTCTCCATTTGGGCGGAAATGGAGCGGAACTGAAACTCTAAGCACAATTTTGATTTTCTGTGTCAATCAATACCCATTGAGGGGTCAGGAGTTTCAATTGGCTAGAAACAATTGACATGTTATCATTGCTGTCTGTGCTTTCCTTTTAAAAGTATAAACCAATCAATCGGTTCCTCTGGGTAAAATTCAATCTAATCTAATGAAATGCTTCCTAATCAAACAGATTTGAGTCTTTTCTAAGTTTATATCCATGAATAAGTTTCCCTGTTGATGTCTGCATCAACACAGATGCATACCAAGTCTTGTTTTCCTTACTTTGGAAGACAAAAACAAAAAACTTGTACAGACAGAACTGCCTCAGCTAGATAATCCATCATAGCAAACACAGAGACTTAATTTGGTTTTGTCAGAGTTTTTTGTATTGCTGTTACTTCATTGTGTTCCAGTTGAGTGTTTTCATATCAGCGCTCACATCACATTATGTTCTGCTTGCGGTCAATCTCCTGACAGACACACAAAGGAAGAACCGCAAGTCTGTGCCAGGAAATAACGGCCTAATAAAGACTAACATGCGGCTCATAAACCGAGTTTGAGCAGAGAGGATTTTTCCCTTTGCACATGAAATGATCCGACCCTTTTAATAGGTAATCAGACCACCCACCTCACCTTTGTGCTGAGTTGCAGATAAGTGGCGGGTGAAGATGTGAGTAAATGCATCACAGCGAGGAAGCAGAACAGCTGTGTGTGCACACTGACATGTTAAATTAGCCGACAGATATGAAAGAAGGCGTTTTCAGGCTGCATCAACCTCCTGAGAGAAGGTGGATGCAGAAGTGTCTAAATTGATTTCATACATTTTTTTCATTTGGGAAAAGCGTGAAATACTCTGAGTGCGTGTGTGTGTTTGTGTGTGTCTGCTTGCTTCTATCTGTCTGCAGTGGTCAGTTAAAGTATAAATGATGGGTAAATCAACTGGATGCAACTGCTGCACATTTGCACTTCAAAGGAAATTATTTGTGCTGCACAACCTTCTAATATTTAACAGATAATAATTGTGTTGGGGATGACCCGTTGTTGTGTTGACTAAAATATTCAGAAGCATCTAAACTAGTTTAAAATATCCTGTTCAAAAATGTTTACTGCAAAAATTTGAGCAACTTTTGAGGATGACAGTCTAACTTCTGCAGTCTGATGTACAGCAAAACTGCAGCTTTATTTCCAAGCATTCCAGGAAGTAGAGATTTTAGAAATAATTTACATGCATTTGCATCATAAGAAGAGGTTCCTGAACCTGATGGAGCTGCTACACAACAATTCTGACTGGTTAAAGTCTCCCAGCATCTAATTCCTGCTTTTCTATCAGTTGTCTTGAATTTAAAGGGGCAGTGCTCCCCCCCCCCCAAAAAAAAAAAATCTCTCTCTATATATATATGTGTGTGTGTGTATATATATATATATACACATATATATATATATACCTCCTTCTCTCAGGAGGTATATATATATATGTGTGTATATATATATATATATATATATATATATATATATATATATATATGAAATGAAAAATACTTTATTCATCCCCGAAGGGAAATTCAGTATTGTAAAAGCTCACTTTTTTTTTTTTTTTTTTTGAGGAACATCTGCTTTTTTTTTATATATATATTTATATATATAAATATATATTTTATATATACATATATATATATATATATATATATATATATATATATATATATATATATATATATATATATATATATATATATATATATATATATATATATATATATATACATATGCATGTATATAGATATTTTAGCTGTAACATATGACTTTGTTATGACAACCAACTACAAAATTGGCATTATTCTTCATATATATATATATATATATATATATATATATATATATATATATATATATATATATATATATTTTCTTTTTTTATAAATTGCTTTTTTGTGGGTTAAAAATGGCTAAAACACCCCCTAGTTTAAACCAGGTTTCTTTTTTTACATATAGACAGAGGCCACTGTTTGGGACTCTGCTACATCACAAAAAGCTATAAGAACTGCCTCCATCTTCACATACTGTATATAGTGTGAGCTTGTGTATGTTTTTCTCAACATTTTCCCTCAAATGTTTTATATTTCTGTTTTTGAGGCTGTACAAGTAACACTGGACTGTTTTCTTCCCTCTCCCATATGGCTCAGCAGTATTTGCAGATGGCAGGGCAGTTTATGAACTCCAGTACATACAAAATATGTTTGTGAGATACATGTTTGATAAGATACATAAGATAAGAAAGTCATTTATTTGTCCCTCACTTGGGAAATTCCAGTTGTTACAGCGGCAAGTGCTAAAAAGGTTAAATATTTAAAAAATGCTCAGTGTATATAGATTAAAAAGAGAAAAAACGATTAAAGAATGAGTTTTTCATGGGAGTTCATTTATGGGAGTTTTCCCCAATATTATGGCGGTTGACATGAGTTTTTAATCAGCCAGCCGTCCTTGCAACACTTCCAAACCCAAATCACTTCTGCTCTTCCAAACCTTTGATGCTCCAGACTCATCACTGCATGGGTTCACCATCCATGTTTACTCTGACCTGTGTATAAATGACTGTCAGCCTTGAGCCCAATCAGCATGTTAGGAAGTTTTCTGATTTTCAGTCAGCAAATCCACAAAGCTGCAGGGGATAGGTTTGTGGACTGACGTGACAACCATAAACTTCACATTAACACCAGTAGCACTGTTGAGCGGCTGCTGATCCCAGATCAACCGGTCACTGGCGCCCTGTGACCTCCATTAAACACCATAAAACAGTTGACCACATACGAACATCATGGCAATGACACTGACACAAGCGACCAGACTTAAGTTGTCAGAATCCACCAACACTTGCATTTTCTGCATGGACTCCGTTCATTTGGTGTTTGTAAAAACAAAACGTCAATCTTTTACTGAGCTACAATAGAGTCCATTTTGAGGAACGAAATCATCAGTTGATTTGGGAATCTAACAGTCCAAGACTCAGATTCACAACCTCATAGGAACAGTTGGATGCTAAAAAACCTATTCCCTCTAACCTCCATGAGCTTTTTCTCCAGGCCATCCTTTTACAGGCAAAAAACATCTTAACTCACAACTCCCATGTTCTGCATAAAGAATATATATAGTTAAAATAATGAAGAAGATTAAGAGTATCCATGTGCAAACATATCAGGTTCAAACATTCATTTGTTCCTCTGTCCATTATACCTATCAGTGAGCACATTTGGTGACATGCTAAATGCAACAGGATGCATAGAAAATTTTGCACACGGACTCCATTTTAATTGTGTTACTTCTATTATTTTTTATCCAATTAGTGATATTTTCATTGTTAAATATCATATTTCTATTTATTGTGGTGCTGGTTTCATTGTTCTTACTGTGCAGCAGTGTCCTTTAAACTGAGCCAAATTTCCACTAAGGGAGACAAACAAATAAATCTTAAATCTGCATTGGATGCATTCTGTTTTTAAAGAAGAATGCTAAAGATTTTGTTTATTGTTCTTCAATTTCTCAAACTGCCCAGACTAGTATACAAACAAAAGCAACAGCTTTATGCTCTCTAATGGCATGCAATGCAGATTTTTATTTTATTCACTTTATTCTCATTTTATCATCCAGCTGTTAGGATACTGTTTGAGTTTTTATGTGTGTACCACAGAGTCACATATTCTACTCTATTCTATTCTATTATGAAACATTTCTTCAGACTGCAGTGCAATCAGCTGGAGAGTTATGGGTTTTACTTATTCTTAAATTTTACTAGACGGTTATCTGTCATTCAAATGTTTGCAATTAACAATTTAATTGTCTTTCATCCTTCATTTTTATGCTGCTATACACAACCTGACAAACAATTTGTAATCTATTTAACTCCAACAACGAATTACAGCCACTCAGGGGAAAGTAAATTAAATTATAACTGCAGTTTTCAAATAACAAAAGGAAGGAAAAGAACTGCAAATGAGTGATGACATTTCTACAGCAGAAGACAGGACATCAGCCTTATCCCTCATCCAGTAGCTTTCATACAGGTGAATAAAGACATTTCTGCAACCATTATCATGATTATGTCGAGTAACTGGAATAGTTGCGTTTATGTGATTAATTAGTAAGTGTGACAGGCCAAGAGAGACAATGTGACAACAAAGCAGTGAATCAGAACCATTAAATATTCAGTTCTGGTTGTTTTACAGCAGTAACGCTTTGAGGCACAAATGAAGGCTCCCACCACCCTGCAGAAATGTTCAGCAGTGAAGTGATTGCGGCCGAGGCGTGCTCCCTCCCGTCACTGCTTTGTGCGAGTGCTGCAGCTCCGCACAGCAGCAAGGAGAGGGGATGTATTTCACACTTCAACTGACTTAATTTGCCTAATTAACCCTGTACCTTAGACCTCAATGGAAATGCAAAAGACTCAGACCTGAAATAATCTTTTACCTCCTTGAAGGAAAAAGGAAAAAAAAAAAAAAAGCCCCGGAGGAGTTTCAGTGGTGGGTTTGGTTTATATACAGTTACACTAAAACAGTCAAATTCTTTTATGAAGAACATGATTGAAAAATTAAGTGATCTTCTTATGAATAAGGCTCAGATAGTTAAATGTAATTATTTTCCACCAGTTTTTGTCCAATTCTACTGCATATAAAAGAGGAGGGACATCAGACAAAACTTGGGAACCATGTGAGCTCTGAGGAATACATTTTGCCAAGAAAAGGGTGTCAGAAAATAGCAAACATGAAGCAGTTTCCTCATAAAGTTTTTTTTTCTATAGAGGTCAAGGTGAAAGCTGGAAGACCAAGATGACTTTCTGAGGGAGCTACACACCAACATGAATATGACCTCCGTGGAAGAATCATCAGAGGAAAACACTTCCTGCATCCTCACTGCAAAATTCACTGAAGGGGGATTTTAAATGAATACCTAAACAGCTGTTTTGGTAGAAAGATGTTTGGGGAAAAAATGATGCATTTCATAAAGAAACCCCTCTTCAACTATCAAGCATGGGGGTGGACGCACCATGCTTTGTATGGGATGTGAAATGTCTCTTTAAAAAAAAAAAAAAAAGAACAAGAAAAGGGAGTTCAGATGCTTTTATTCAAGTTCTTCAGATTACCATGACCTGGATGACTGAGAGAAAAGCAACGTGCACTCATCAAGGATTTTATCAGTTACATTTGTTCACTGTTGGTGGAACAGGAGATTCTCATAACATGTGCAGCCAACAAATCTGCAGCAACTGTGTGATGCAATCATGTCAATATGGAGCAAAATCTTTGAGGATTGTTTCCAACACCTTGTTGAATCTATGATGCCAAGAATTAAAGACAGTTCTGAAGGAAAAAGAGTCCCTGACCCGGTACGAGCAAGCTGGACCTGATAAAGTGTTCACTCACATCTGGTGAGTGTAGATGAAAGAATGGATTCAGCCAACAAATTCTGTAAATTATATTCATCACACCATCAGTATGGAAACAGTGGTTTCTACTGCAGGATTATGAGCCTAAATACATTTCAGAGTTCTCCTCAAACTACAGCAAGAGATGTAATCTGAAGGTTTTGTAGAGGTTTGCCAGTCTCTCAACCTTCAACTGAAAATCTGTGGTTGATTGACAGAGTGGCGCAAACTTCCCAAGAAAACTCACTCATCCATTTCGAAGGTTTTTTCTTGAAAAATGGATGAAACCCTCGACACAAAAAGACGGCTGAGACAACAAAGGTTCAGATGCTGTGATATGTGTCAAATGAGGTATCGCTACACTCATACCATGCAGCCTGAACAAACCCTTCTTTCTGGTTTCGTTATTTGAGAACTATATAGCAGTAGAATAAAAGGAATCTAACCTATAATCTGAAGTAAATCTGTAATCAGGCCATTTTCTAATCCTAGTAGCAAAACCAAAATGGAAGGAGGAAGAAAAAATGAAGTCAGCTGTTTGCAGAAGCTTTAAACTAATTTATTTGAGTGATGGGATCAATTATGATTAGAAAGTAAACAATTATTCTCCAATATCTCAAATTGATCTTTGTTTCTCTCTTTTTTTTTTTACAAACATAAATTCTGACTGGTGCAGAAAAGGAGTTTTACAAGTGTGAAGTTAAAAGACCCACAACACAACTTTTAGCAGTTTTCTCAGTGACACACGCCCTATCCACAGCTAAACTAGCATCCATCTTCATCCTACCTGTACTGTGAGCTCACTCCAGCCACTAAAAGAAAATCTTATCTTGACTCTTGTTCTTTCACTTCCTCTCTTCCTCCAGTAATGTTTCTTTGCGTTTCTTTGCGTTTCTTTACCGAATCTGCCATGATGCGTGTTCAAAACATCCGCTGTGTCGATATCTGGTTCATATCCGTTTGCTAGTAAGTGACGCTGTGGGTAACCAATGATCGGCTGCAACGTCATGGTTACGTCCCAGATGGAAAAGTTGCATAGTGCGGTTTCTGAGCCTCAGGACGCCGAAAGATAGTGACGGCTCGAAAATGTGCATAATGAATGTTGGTGTGCCATCAAAACGAGCCAGAAACACATATTTTTAAGATGTAAAAGTGATATTATGTGCCTTTAAAGCCATGACTTTTTAGGCCAACAAAACTTCCAGCAAGACTTCATGATGTGCAAGAATTTGCTTGAAATTGCAACCCGACCTGGAAGAACTTTTTTTTTTTTTAATAGGCAAGTATTGTTCCTTTATTTAAGTTTAAATATCTGCCCACATCTGTGATCAGTGTGTAAAAGTGGGTAACATTATTATGTGTGTGTACCTGTTTTCGAGCCTGATCTATGAAGGAGCTGCATTCCTCCAGATACGAAGTGATCCGAGTGTCTGGGAGGTCCAGGATCTGGAGCGTCTTATAGACCATCTGATCTGGGAAGAGGTTAGTGACTCCGTAGGCCACATTTAGCACATGAGACACCTGGCAGAATGAGGGGTAGGGATGGGGGGCGGGGGGGGTTGAGACATGAAAACTCCTTGAACAAATGACCCCTGAGCATTGACTTTCTTTAAAGGCTCTTTTCACTTTGGCAAGAGACAAAGAGAGATATTCTGTCAGCCATATTGATGACATGACACGAGCTGAACGTGACAGAGAGAGGGCAGAAAGACAGAGTGGGAAAGAAAGAGGAGGGCTGACAGAGAGGTGGAAAAAAGATGAAGAGGAAAGAGTGTGTGGGGGTGGGTAGGAAAGAAGACAGATGGCCCCCAATTCATTTTGCAGTATCTGTCTTCTCTCACTTAAATTTAGCTTACCTCAGAGAGCTAAATTCTCTCCTGTGTTACATCTTAGCATCATGCTAATGTGCTTTTAGACAGACTGTATCATCTAACATCCTTTTCCACGTGTTAAAGGATATGCTTGATGCCATATTATACTTGTATTATTGACAGAAATTCCCATTAAAAGCCAAACAGATGATAATCTGTTCCTGTTGAAAGTATTATATCCACAAAGTATAAAACACATCAAACACAACTTGTGAAGTTTACTGTGTCTACAGCACATTCAGCATCCCATCTGCACAAATCCAACACTAAATTCAAGCTGATCTGCAGCTGAAATAGTCCCAGCAGACTAGGCATTACTTCTTCTCGTTGAGCTAAAAAGCTGCAGTGGGCAGCTGTTTCAGGAGATCACTGATCCTTTAATAATGTGAGCATATTTGTGAGTCTTTAATTTTTTTAAGCTTTCCATCTTCATAGATGAATCCTGCCTAACTTAGAGCTTCGTTAGAGTTGGACTGGACTTTGTTGGCAGAGGATTTGTCTAAAGAGGGCAGTGTGTCAATTTAAACAGGATTGTTTTGCTCAATTCAGTTCAATTTAGCTTTATTTGATACCAATTCATAAGTCATCTCAAAGTGCTTTACAAAATTCAAGTCCACATTAGTCCAGTTTATAATCATTGTGTTCATATACGCTAATTCATAAAAATAATCGAAGAGCTCATTAGTAAAAACAGACGAACATCATTTAAAAAAACGGAGTTATCTGCTTTTGCAAATACACTCTTTAATTGCTTAGTTAAGAAGTTTTTAAAATACTCTGGTATCTTCATGATTGACAAATTTACTTACTGAATCATGAGTTCACTTATTTAGGATCCTTTTAAAAGATACTTTAAAAATGATAAATCAAAAGATATGCAACAGCGATCACTGATTAGAAAATCTTCAAAATTGGGTTAGGGTTAGGGTTCAAGATTGCCCTTGCGTATGATGCAATATTGACTTGAACGCTAGAGGCGCTCGTGAACACAAAGTCAGAGGTAAACATGATGGCGAGTTGTTTTGAAAAGCACCGCTAAAACTTTTTCCACAACTACCGGCGTCTTTATTATGTTTCCTCCCGTTGTACAGTGACAAACACGCGTGTCTTTATGGCTGGAAACAGATTGGAAATGTTTTGGGTGATGATGATGCTACCCCAGAAATATCAATCAATCAATCAATCAAACTTTATTTATATAGCACTTTTCATACAAATAAAATGCAACTCAAAGTGCTTAACAAAAACAAAGACAATAAAAGACATGAAACCCTCATCCCTCCCACCCCCACAAAATCCCTCCCACCCCCACAAAATACAATCTGACTGGCAGATTGACCTTTTCACAACTTACATGTCCAACCATTTTGTACTGCTCCTTGTGGAGGACTCCAGTATGGAGCGTTTTGGCCGCGACTTGCTACCGCTTGCGTGAACGTTTGTGTTCACAGCAAGGATATCTCAGCCCTAAGTGTGCATTCACATCAGGATAGTCCAGGGACTCGGTCCGATTGGGCGGAGGAGTTCCAAAAAACTTCACGCCATTCTTTGGTCTGGTTCTCGTTCAAATTGCATGTAACTGAAGCAGAACAAACTGCCATAGTTAAACAACTATAAACAGCTAAAAATCATAATAATTTAAGTGCAGGCCAAAGTGTCATCCCATCACAGCTTATAGAATTTAATGGCACCAAAAGAAGTGCAGTAATTAAAAATGACTGATATGCCAGAGTCCAATTTAAAATTAGGAGGATAAAAAAGTCATCGTGCTTTAGGGTAAAAAACAGTAATAGTTTTGAATCAAGTCACACAATATTCAATGCATCTATATGCCTACATACAGTTATAAGAATTAAGTCCATACCTTACACTGCTTTGACTTTTCTTGTTGATGTGAAGCATCTTTTCTTACAATGATTTTAGGGATAATAAATCCTTTTTTCGCTGTTGCTATGCAACGAGGTGTCAAAAACAGATGTGCCACAAAAAGTCCCAAATTAAAAATAAGGCATAACCAATCAGCTCTTACGCCCCTTCTGCTCTCTGACAGACACTTTCCAGAAGTGTCAGCCATCATCAAAGTTAATGTTTCACTCAGAGATTATTTATCCTTCAACATGGATAAAAACGGAAATAGAAAAGAAGATCCAGTCTCTTTTTTAACAGTTACTTCTTTTTCTTCTCATGTTGGACTGAAGACAGACTCAACACAAAATTACTCTTCCAGTACTGGGCAGAATTCATATAGAAACATTTTCTTATTGATAATGCTTCAAAAGGCATCTTTAACTTCTTTCTGGCCAATTTGTAGCATGTTGTTCCAAACATAAGATACACAAATATTAAAGGAATTAAAATTATTGCTCTTCTTACAGAAAGCAGAGTGAATGTCTCATTTTACTGTGTATATAAAACTCTTTGCTCCTTGTATCTCTTCTACCACAGATTTAAGATCTGTGAGCAAGCAGAAGCCAAACTGGTTCATCCTGATCTCCTGAGATAACTTGTCAGAAGAAAAACAACAGATCTGCTGCTGAGGAGCAGAAAATGTTCCTGCAACGATGCGGAAGACTGTTCGAACCCTGAACGCAGAAAATTAAGGTTCCACTGTGAACATGTTTGCTCTGCTTGTTTGAATGTGAAAATACACCTTCCTCTGGTACACGCTGTTCAAACACATTTTGATAAAGTGCCTGTAGGCCAACTGTCAAATCCCCTGAGTGTTAGCAGTTACCAGAGAAACCTTTTTAGGCAGTCAAGATTTCATCCCAGAAACAGGAAGTGAAGGCATTTGTAATCTCTCTAATTCATCATTCTGAGACTGCACAGGCAGCAATATGCTCATGCCTGGGAGCAACCACTGCAGAGAGGAGCAGCACTGAGACTTACTGTAATCATTTACTCCCTCTGCTGAGCTAAACTGTCACTGCATGAGTCATGAAGCTCCTCTGGCTATTCGCTGGCTGTTGCAGACCTGCGGGAAAAGCTCGCCTACATGGCTGACTCTAATCTCATGTCACAACACATGCTAGCACAATAAGGCAAGGTCATCCCTGTGATATTGATCCCCCCTCCTGTACTGACCTTATATCTCTGCAGGGTGTCAATGTCGTGGGCTGCATCCTGAGAGGCTGAAACAGCAGAAAGAGCTCGATCAGAAGACAGACAGGAGGGCATGTCCCTTAAAAGATGCTTATTGTACAGGTATTAAATGATCGAAGCTGCTTTTATCTCTCGATTAGCATCAGTTTTAAGTTAAACATCTTTGGTTTCATGGAAAAAAAGATCTAGATTTCAAGATCACAAATAACATGACTTAACAACCCTGAATCAAAATGTGTATTTATTTCAGATCAGACAAAACCAGGGGAGGTATTCAACCCAGCACATACAGGGAGGTGATAAAAAACAGAGAAGTTATGTGAAGTTTAGCAGCAGAAAGCAAAAGCTGCAAGATATCAGCACCAATATCCCTGAGTGGGAAATATCCAGAGACAAAACCCTTTTTAAACAGCTGCAACCACAAGCAGGGAAGATATCAGTCAGCAGAAACCAACAGTAAAATGGCTTAAAGCTATAGAAAAAAAGGATAGGAATCGAATTATTTGTATAGTAGCACTAGACGCAGCTTAGGAAACTGCTGAGATAAACAGTTCATATTATCTATAGCTGCAGAGAAGGGAATGTATGATTTTTCTGAAAAGAGTAAGCAAAGGCATTTCCATGACTAAGTTTGAATGACTAATACCACAGAGGAAGAAGGTCAAAGACTAATGGAGAGGGAAAATGACTGTTTGAGCTGAGAGAGGCAGAAAATCACTGATGGTGACAGTTACATAGAAGCAACAGTCACTCATTTAGTCAAACACCTCGTCATGATGACAGCAGGGTTGGTCCTGAATAGCAGGAGCTGGAAGGGGACATATGGGCAGGAAACAGAGATGGGCAGCAGGACTTCCTCCAGGTTTCCAGGGTAGATTCTCTGCAGCATTTTACCTCTTCAAAGTAGCAACATTTGCACTCTTTGCATAAGCCAAGCCCCTTTGACATAATGCCAAATTCATGGTGCTGAGAAGCAAATCTAAATCCGAAGGATAGAGGGTGAGTTTGGGACTAAGCCAGCTCCAGCCCACATGTCTCATCAGTGTAGGGGAGGAAGATTTAAAGTGACACATCTGTGAAAAGATGCAGGGATGCTGTTCAGTCTTCTTTAGTGCAGAAGACAGACAGCCCATCATCTCGTTTTCTATTGAGCGGTAAATGATGTTAAAAAAAATCTTTTGGCTCTACGTGCTGGTGTTTTAATTTCTTTAAGAGGGCTGACTCTGCTGTAAAGCCTTCGAATGAAAGTTTCAGCATATAACATTAAGAGCAATCTACTGGCAGGAATCCAGTATATGCTGTATGTTAGCACAAAAACTGGCTTTAGAGCCAGTAATTCCAAAAAATAAAACCTCATCTTTGTACCTCAAGAGTCTGCATTTCAAAATCAAATCTGTGATTTCTGCTAATCCTCACAGTTTTGTCTAATCACCACAACTTTAATGAAACAAGTAGAAAAGCACTCAGAGAGGGCAGACCTCCGCCAAGCAGCTCGACTCCCTTATTTTTGTGTGTTCTGGATCATAGCATCCGGGATCCGGATCAACTTTCAAAACATTATGGGGGAGTGGGTAGCCTAGTGGTAATGTCGCGGGCTTTGGCGCAGGGGACCCGGGTTTGAGTCCCCCTCACGCCACTCAAGCGAACCACTGTGGACCTCTGAGCAAGGTCAGTAACCCCCACCAACTGCTCCCCGGGCGCTTTAAGTAGCAGCCCACTGCTCTCTGGTACTACTGTACAGAGATGGGTGAAATGCAGAGTCAACAGTACAGGTACTCAACAGTATATAAAAATAAATAGATAAATTAATTATAGAACTCATTGGGATCCTTTCTTGTAATTTTTTTTACCAAACATTTGGCCCATTTGTATGGAGTTATATAGAAAAATTCCCAAACTGTGGCCTATTAGGGTGATGCTCATGTAAGACTCTTTAGGCGTTGGAAAGGAGGTTTGATGTTCACCATGGGGTGTCGGTCAGAACACACAGGACTCGCTTGTACAGTTAACTGTCTTTACTGGTCACTCTGAATCACAACAGCACAGTAATGCAACAAACGACAGGTTTACAGGTGAGGAATTCCAGGCTAGTTAAGGTGAATGCCTGGATGAAAGTGAGTGTGGTCTACAAACACAGAAATACAAAGCCATGAGGATCATTCATTCGGCAAATTAACACATTCAAGGTATTAATTATTACTAACGAATTAGGACAGTAGCAGCCACGCTTACCCTCCCTGATATTCTACCTGCACCCCCTGGTGGGGCTGTCTAAATCCAGGCCTGTATCTCACAATGATAAAGAATTCTTCAAAAAATTCCTGGATCCAGAAGGTGATCCAGATCACCACCACAATTTAACGGGTTTGTCCTTGGGCTGAGGCACACAGCTAGTGAAAATTTCAGGTCAGTCCGTCCAGTACTTTTTCTGTTAAAGGTGTCATAACCTGCTGTTTTACATACACAATCCTTCTTAAATTATCTTCAAATGCATTTTTAATTCTAGTTGGGTGGACGAAAATTTAATGAGCTCATTTTAACCTCTTTTTATCCCCAACTTTTGTTTGTCGCGAGAACACGTACGAGAGTTAGAGCTGTCTGTAAGCGCGTTCACGAGGCAAACGTCAAAGCCAAAACAAAGTTTTATCAGGACAGAGCAGGTGAAGGAAATGATGTCCCAACAGAAAAACGTGATAAAAACGTAACGGTGTGGTTGATGGAGAGGATCCGCGGAGTAAAAGGGCTGGACTCTGATGAATATAAGGAGCGGACGTCTGACGTGAAGTTAACCAAACAGTGTTAGCTTCTGTAGCTACATTAGCAGCTTGTCCGCTCGTCTACCACCGTTTACTGGTCTCTGATACAAAAGATAAGTTACACAGCAGCAACACTTACCGACTGCACATCCTCACTGATAAATATAATCCACTGGTCCCTAGTGCTGTCCCTTCTGTACACTCAGGCCGACCACGAGCAGCTGTAAGGCGGACACGCTTCTGCGCAGGAGCCGGTGAAAAAGCAGAGCTCATAACTTTATTTCTGAACATCCGATCTTGGACATTCCAAGTGTAGATGGTAGCTAGTGTCAAAATATGAAGGGCACGAGGGTTGGAAGCAGCTCTGGGTCTTTCCTGGAAAGCAGCAGCGAAAATCCCCCAAACGCAATATCTCGGCGAGAAACGCTTATACAGGCATTTTCAATACAGGGAGCCAGTTAACCATGCCTTTGCGCCTTGAATGAGGATGGATTCATTTCTGGGGCTCAGACACTATGACAGGCATCCACAAAGCTGGGCCTCGGCTGGCTTTTGCCACAGCAGGAGACGCAGTGTGACTTGCAACACTCAGGCCGACCACGAGCAGCTGTAAGGCGGACACGCTTCTGCGCAGGAGCCGGTGAAAAAGCAGAGCTCATAACAAAGACACTAGCTTAGCAGCTCGCTCGCAGCCTCTCTAGTTCACGTCATAACAGCTGGTCATAACTCCTCCGTGGCAGGTAATCAGCTGCTTTTAGGTGGCGCTAAAGAGGCTAGCTTAGCAGGCCGAGGCGATTGACGTCAATGCCAGAGGCGGGTCCAAATCGCGTGTTGTGGAGTGCGCGCTCTTGTGGCCGATTCTGGGATGAAGAGAGAGCTCAAGCTAAAAAACGAAGCCACTTTCACTTTCAGGAGTTTCTGGCACCTTTTTACTCAATTCCTTCCCCAATACACATTTTTTAACATGAAAAAGTGGGAAACTCATCGCGGGTACAAGCGGCCGAAATGAGTTTCCTCCGCAGGGTGGCCGGGCTCTCCCTTAGAGATAGGGTGAGGAGCTCGGTCATTCGGGAGGGACTCAAAGTAGAGCCGCTGCTCCTCCGTATAGAGAGGAGCCAGATGAGGTGGCTCGGGCAGCTGGTCAGGATGCCTCCTGGACGCCTCCCTGGTGAGGTGTTCCAGGCACGTCCCACCGGGACCAGACCCCGGGGGAGACCCAGGACACGCTGGAGGGACTACGTCTCCCGGCTGGCCTGGGAACGCCTTGGGATCCCCCCGGAAGAGCTGGCGGCTGTGGCCGGGGTGAGGGAAGTCTGGGCTTCCCTGCTTAGGCAGCTGCCCCCGCGACCCGATCTCGGATAAGCGGAAGAAGACGGTACGGAAAAAGTGGGATTTCCGGGTGATGACTCCTTTAAGCTACTGACAGACAGACAGACAGACGAACCGATGGACAGACAAACCAATGCTACCGAAAACATTACCCCCTTGGTGGAAGTAATAATGAATCACAGTTCTTCGCATTACTAGATATACAAACGTCATGAACTTTACTTCTACATTTCTAAAGTGCCACATGCAGATATGTGTGAAGGCTAACAGTGTGGTTGGTATGTGTATATGTGAGTACTCTCTGTAAGCATGTACAGCTGTGTGAAAAAGTGTTTGCCCCCTTCCTGATTTCTTACTTTGTTGCATGTCTGTCACACTTAGATGTTTCAGATCATCAAACAAATGTAAATGTGAGACAACAATAACACAAGTAAACAGAAAATGCAGTTTTTAAATGAAGATTGTTATTAGTAAGGGGGGGGATCCAAACCTCCTTGGCCCTGTGTGAAAAAGTAATTCCCCAGCGGACCAAGACCAGCAGCTGCCGACCCCACCGGGCGCCCCCACCCCCCGGGCAGGCACGGCACAGAGCCCAGGGCACAAGCGCCCAGGGGCAGCACCCCCCCACCTGACAATCAGGAGGACCAAACCCCCCAGACGATCCCCCCACCACCACAGGCCAGCCCCCACCCCAATGTCCTCACCCCACACACCTGACACCGGGGCTCTACCACCTCTACCACCCCCCTACACCATCACCACACACACACGCCCCACACACATACCCCCAACACCCACATGTACTCCCCCCACACATTCACCAACCCGCTCCACCCTCCGATCTTACATACCCACACACACTCCTCCCTCCACCCACAACACCCTCCTCCTTCTACCCTACACACATACCCCCCACCTCCCAACACCTTCAACACCCACATGCACCCCCCCACACACACGCACCAATCACCCTTCCCTCCAACCTTACCTAAACACACGCACTCCTCCCCCCACCCCACACATATACACCCCCATCTCCCTATACCCCCAATACCCCCATGCACCCCCACACATGCCCAGCCCCACCCTTCCCTCCGACCTGACACACTCATGTCCTCGCACCCATCCCTCCCCGACACCCACAAGCACACGCCTCCCTCCCCCATCCCCCCTTTCCTCCAACTACTTACCCACATCTCCTCCCTCCCTCCTCAACACCAACCCCTGCACACCTGCATACACCACGCCCACTGATACACACCTCGTCCCCCCTACACCTTATAAATTTCTCCTTTCACGCTCACATATATTTGCTCTCACACACCCACCTCACTCTTACCCTTGCCTCTGTGCCTCCTGGGTGATAATCTGGACCGGAGAAGGCCCCCGGCACACTCCACCCCACCCCACCCACCCCCCAATCAAGAATTTACTTAAATAAGACCTGCCTGACGAATATAAGTAGACAAAAAGATCCCCAAAAGCTAGACATCATGCTGCGATCCAAAGAAATTCAGGAAAAAATGAGAAACAAAGTAATTGAGATCTATTAGTCTGGAAATGGTCACAAAGCCATTTCAAGCTTTGGGACTCCAGCGGACCACAGTGAGAGCCATTATCCACAAATGGTGAAAACATGGAACAGCGCTGAACCTTCCCAGGAGTGGCCGGCCGACCAAGATTACCCCAAGAGCACAGCGAAGACTCCTCCAAGAGGTCACAAAAGACCCCAGAACAACATCCAAAGAACTGCAGGCCTCACTTGCCTCAATTATGGGCCTTCTGCTGTCTACCAAAAAATCTTGAAGAATGTCCGGCCATCTGTTCATGACCTTAAGCTGAAGAATTCTTGGGTTCTGCAGCAGGACAATGATCCTAAACCCACCAGCAAGTCCCCCTCTGAATGGCTTAAGAAAAACAAAATGAAGACTTTGGATTGGCCTAGTCAAAGTCCTGACCTGAATCCCATTGAGATGCTGTGGCATGACCTTAAAAAGGCGGTTCATGCTGGAAAACCCTCCAATGTGGCTGAATTACAACAATTCTGCAAAGATAACTGGGCCAAAATTCCTCCACAGCGCTGTAAAAGACTGATTGCCAGTTATCGCAAACGCTAGATTTCAGTTGTTGCTGCTAAGGGTGGCCCAACCACTTATTGAAACAAGTAGAAAAGGCAATCACTTTTTCACACAGGGCCATGTGGGTTTTGATTTTTTTTCCCCCTTGAAAATAAAAATCTCCATTTTAAAACTGCATTTTGTGTTTACTTGTGTTATCTTTGTCTCACATTTAAATTTATTGAAACAGTTAAGTGTGACTAACATGCAAAAAAGTAAGAAATCAGGAAAGGGGCAGACACTTTTTCACACAACTGTAGGCATTATATCAGGGATACTCAATTTGTTCCAATGAGGGCCGCAATCCAGCAGGTTTTCTATGTCTCCCTGATCCAACACAGGCTAATGAGTCATTAAGCAGAGCTTGATCGGCTTTTGGATCTATTCAATTTGAGCCTGGTGTGTTGGAGCAGGGAGAGATTGACAACCTGCTGGATTGCGGCCCTCCAAGGACCGAATTTAGCAGCCCCATCTCATATTATTTATTGCTGCCCTGCGACAGTCTGGCAACGTGTCCAGGGTGCACACTGCCTCTCGTCTGATAATAGCTGGGATGGAGTCTAGCTACCCCCGTGACACTGAATTGGACAAGCAGTATAGAAAATGAACGAATGAATGAAAAAAGTTCTACTCTTTTAATAGTGTGTTAAATTTTGTTGTATTTTACGACAATAAAGGATCTGAATCTGAGAAATGTGACATATCCGTTATTTGAACTCACAGGCAAGAAACATGAATGACACTTTCTAAGCATTCTGAATGAAAAAGGAGGTTTACTGTTTTGTACCCTGTGCACAATTGTCAGAGGAGACAAAAGTTGTCAATTGACGAGCATTTTCTGCTGCAAAGTAAAACGATGAAATAATCTGAATATCTTTTTCCTTTCCTATTCTTTCCTTTCCTTTCCTATGTTTTTTAACAGTACATTGGAGCTGTGAGAGCACTCACAGTGTCTTCATTTCTGTAAAGAATGTAAGATTATCAGAATCTGGATATTCAAATCATTTATAGATGCATGATATCATCAGCCCGATACTGGTATTGGTTGATATTGGCTTTAAAACTGAATGTCAATATCAGCCGATATCAACCGAATATCAACCGACTGCAGAAGTATTTTTCTACTTTTGCACAAGGAGTGAATATTACATTATTTTCAGCTTTAATATCAGTATCGGTTATTGACCAAATGAGTTGTATCGACATATCAGATTTCGGCCAAACATCCAATATTGTGCATCCCTAAATTAATTATTTTAAACTAATGCCAGGTGACTTTGCAAGAAAAACAAAACATACAAAGAAATCAGCCTTTTAAGGTCACAATAATCAAAACTGGTGTCAATTCCTGAAGGGTCCGTTTTCTTTATAGGAGAATAAATTGTTTTTTATCTGCGTTACTGTAAAGTGAACTGTCTTTCCAGTGGCTCCAGTCAATAAATGGAAGATAAAGAGCAGAGAACAGTTTAGCATTTGAGTGTAATGAAGTTGTAAAACACTGCATAGATGCATCCATCTCTTTTAAGTGGGGAAGCTGTACCAATTAAGGCAAAACTTGACAAATACATTCATCTGACTGACTCAGTCACTGCCTGCCTTGTCTACTCTGTGTATCAGATATTATATATTTTTTTATATGTGTGTGTGCGTGTGTGTGTGTGTGTGTGTATGGGTGCATTTATGCTACATTATGGGGAGCATTTTTCCTCACCGTGAGGACGTTTTGCCTTCATGGGGACATTTTCCCGGTCCCCACGGATCCAAACCCCGTTTTGAGGGTCAAGATTAGGTTTTAGAGATTAAGTTACAATTAGGTTTTGGTTAGGATTAGGGCAAGGGTTAGGTTTAGGCAATCAGTTATGGGCGCTAGGTTTAGGGTAAGGGGCAAGGGAATGCATTATGTCAATGGATGTACTCCATGGGGAAAACCAGACTGTGTGTGTGTGTGTGTGTGTGGTGTGTGTGTGTGTGTGTGTGTGTGTGGGTGTGGGTGTAAATCATGCATGATCTGAGTGAAGTAATAATATTGTTGTAAACTGTATTGTGTCAGTAGTTTTCCAAAAGTTATGTGTGAGTAAATGAAAATATTGGAAAAAGTCCGACAAAAAGGCTGAATGTGGAGTTTTAACTTCAACCCTTTTTAAAGAGCTGATGCTACAAAGTGTCATAACAGGTCGATACTGAAGGCAGCTGCAGCTGCATTACCATAAACTCATATCTGGGGAAGTGGAAACCAGTTTCGTGCTATTATCTGTGAATCGTTGTATAGAAAAGAGTCACCTCTGAAGAACATAACAGATGTAATTTTTTTAATCGATCCCTACTGAGAAATTTTTTCCTGCAGAGGTCGAGGTGCAGCGTTTGTGACAGAAGCCAGCAGCACCTGAGAGCTGGGCAGAGATTCAATGTCGAGCTCAGGAACACTTCAGGGGGACAGATACATGCTGACATGTGGGGGACATCAACCTACGTCCTCCAGCTGGAGGGCAGGTCACCAATCTGCCTGAGAGGAATTCCAAATTAATGATATTGATTTATTCGCAATTAGGAATGGACCTCCTCCCTTTGTGGACTAGAATAATGACTGACAGTAATGTAAACTGTACATTCCCAGCATGCAAAGTGTTTAAATAAAGTCATCATTAGCAGAAAAATAAATATGTTAGGGTTTAATCTTAGGGCAGTGCAAAAAAAGCCAAATTATTCATGGTGTAGAAGTAAGCATATACCAATCAAATCACTTTATACTGTATTGTTTATACTGAAAAATTTGTTTTTTTTCTTGTTTATAGATGTGATATGAGCAGCTGCTGCTATAAAGTTCATCTTTATAAAGTAATCAAAGAGGAAAATAGTCAAGTAAAGAAAATTAATCCCTCTGCTGAGTGACTGAGCTGCAGAAGGACTCTTTGGCTGCACTTTCTGCAATAATTTAAAGTTTTGAAGACTTGCAAATAATGAAAAATAAGACAGGTTTGCCATCATCTCAACAAAATGCTGCAAAAGATGAGTCAGAATCTGGTGTTTTTAGACTGTATGGTAATGTAATGGTGTTTGGACAAACATCAGCAAGAACAAAAAACTGAATTGTTTTTTATTTTATCCAGCTGCCCCCATCAGTGTGGTTAATCAGAGGTCAACAACAAATCTCATGCATCCCGTCTATGTTTTAAATGTAACTCTGAATTTTGTTTTTACCTCAAGCATTGCTTTTTCATCATGTTTCAAGATGCTGTCGTCATGAAATAACACAAAACATGAAGAGAAAATCTTTTTACAACCAAGTATGAGCAGTAGTTGTGATAGTGGTGGTGTAAGCATTATGTTACCCAGCAGCAGGAAGGGTCTGACAACACCAACTTGAAGGTCCAGACTTTCATCTTCTACAAATCCACATCCACTCTCTTCTAGCTCCTCAACCTGCTCCTCCTCTCCCTCTCCTCCATCACACCTCCTCTCCAGCAGCTTCCTGCCTGTCACTGTGGTAACCCGTGTGCACTGCTTCTTCAGTCGGTTTTTGGAGAAGCCCTGAATCTCCTGAGCCAGCGAATGCATCATACCAGGGTTCACAGCTGAAACAAGAGGAAGGATTAGTTTTAAAGATGACCAGAAAATCCTATAAATTAGGGGTGCATACCATGGTTGGAAGCTGGGATAATTAATCTCAACACTATCAAATAAATGTGCTTTCTCTGGTTCCATAATCCAGTGTACTCTATCAACTTAAACAGTGCATTAAGGTGGGAAAGGGGTTAGCAGTACATGCAGAGGGTTTATATGCTTCACTGTTTAGCACTTAATGTGAGCTATTTTGTTCAAGTGAAGCCAAGTATCGATGCAACATCTGTAGATAATATCGGACTGTTTTCCTGCTTGATGCACCCACCTTGACTAAAAGTTTCGTTTTCAAGTAAAACTCCTGCAAAGGATCAGGTCACCACGGTTTAAAAAAGCTCATTATTGAAGTAAATGTATCTGACACGCGACAAAACGTGTAAAAAGGCAGCGGTGTTGTTTTCATAGAACTGACAGCTGAGTCGGAAGCTGCGTCAACAATGTGATGCGTTCAAATACGCAATGTAAGATAGTAAATTATACGGATTCCACTACGACGGTGCTTCGGTCAAAATTTAATTAAAACAATTTACTTTTGTTAATATTGTCATCATTTATTAGACAATATTTGTCACAGTAGACATGACTGTATATCTATCTATATATATCTATATGCACACATGCTATATAACCCTGCTATAAAGCTGTGTGTAAAAGGGATCAACAGCATAAAATTCTCAGATGGCCACGTTAAATTGTACATGTTTTATCTTTTTTGCTTGCATCTTTAAAGCAGAGTAATGACTTAAACCAAAATGTTATTTGGCCTATTTTCTTGACTGACTGATGAGTTGTTTTCTTTTTTTTTTTTTTTTTTTTACCAGCATCCCTGTTTACCAGCGTTACAGCAGATGGAACCATCTTGTACAAAGAGAGTTCCTTCTTCCCTAAATGTAAGGTTAAACATTAATGAACAGCTTTGTTACGGCTGCTGTTATTGAACTGAACAAGCAAATTTACCTGCAGGTATCAATAAAGATTAAGATTTTAAAAATTACAGTTTGCTATGGACTGGTGGCCTGTCCAGGGTGTAGGCCTACCCTGCTTCTCACCCAGCTACTGGGATGGGCTACAGTCCCTCATGACCCTGCACTGGAATAGGTATTAAAAAAATGGATAAATAATAACCTAAAAGGGATAAAAGCAAGATCAACAACACACACACAGAGCATGCAGATTAGTCTGTAGTTTTGTTTCTTTAACTCTCTCTTACAGATGACTGAAAAGAAAAAAAAATCTTAATTTCGTCTTTCATCAGGGTGGGGACTTTAGATGTCTTGTGGCTCAGTTTGGGCTACTTTGCCCGAACTGAGCCCCCACCCACCATTACCTTTAAACTGTTTTAGTCTGTGGCCACTTTTTATCTATGGTTGTGTCCAAGCATAAAGAGAAACCACTACTGTCAAGTGGTTTGGCAGCTCCTTTTTTCTTCTTCTTCTTCTTTTTTTCCCCCTATTTACTCTATATTGTGTTTCAGTGGTCTCAATTAACGCATTAATCCTCATTTGCGCCTCACACAAGGTCATTTTGCATGTCTTTCACAATCTAGAAATTTTCCATTTCTTCAATGTTGCCTTTTATCACGTTTTTACAATTTTGGTTCACATCAACCATTTGAGATTTTTATAAGGATTACATTTTGCATGTCATTTTGTCAATTTTTGTCCAACTTCACTGTTTAATTATTATATTTTTATTATTATCATTGTAGTAGTATTAGTATTAGTATGGAATAACGTCAAATCAGAGGCTTCTTTGGGCCCTCTTAGTAATTTGCCCCTCTGTTTAGTTAAAAAGTATTATTTGTGTTAAATAACATGAATAATAATACTACAATTTGCGTTAAATAATACAATAAAAGACATATTTAAAAATAGAAAAAAAGAAAGAAAAATGCCCCATTAAAGTTTCAGATATAATCAGGACGAGGGTCAGTGAACGCAACACACGCCAGTCTCGTTGTAAAAACCAGGACAGCTCCTCATCCCTGTGACCGAGAAAAAAAAAAAAAGGCAGGGAGACCGTGGGGTGGAGTACAGGAAGCTGCTGTCCCTGAAAATCTGAACATGGGCGAATTCTAATAACTTAACAAATCACTGCTTCTCTTTTTCTTTCTATTTCGGACCAGAAGTTGCGGAGATTTGATCTTTTTTTTTTCTGGATCTGGAGATTTAGGCGAAGACCGAAAAGATGTCTCGGGGAGTGATCCAGCCCAGCCAGCAGAAACTGGCAGAAAAACTCACCATCCTCAACGACAGAGGCATCGGGATGTTGACTCGTGTTTACAATATCAAAAAGGTTCGCACACACATACACGATTGTGTCTTTATTTATCAGAGAGAGCTGTGAACAGTGATTTCATGGACTAGCTGCATCCCACATTTGTGTCAGTATTAACGTTTGGAAAATGGACAAACGGATATTGTCCATAAGATGGCCTCAAACTGATTCCCGACATTCGATAATAGTTTAGTTGTTTTCAGTATGCTATGTGAAATGTTCAAATATTCGCTCACAGACATTTTAGATATTAAATAAATCTGCAGCATCCCTGACAGCAGGCTGTTGGTGAAGGTGGCAGAAGCCGTCGAGTTAGCTTGCGGTAAAGTTGCCCACCGGTTTTTAGGTGTAGACTGGTTTTCGGTTTGACTTAAGAAAATATTTGGACTCTTGTTGTGAGCAGCTGGTAATAACAAAATAATTTTAAACGACAGCTGCAAGCAAAAAAGGAGATATCGTCAAACCTTCGGGCCTGTGGTGCAGCTAACAGCTAGCTAGCGTCGGCTGGTAATGGCGGCGTCTTCTTGCTAAGCTAGGCTAAGCTAGCAGTCGGGCGTCGTCTCTGCTCTACCAAAAACCCAGAAACCAAAGACCAAAACACGAACCAGATACAGCTGACGCCCGTCTGCCAGCTGAGACCAACGAGGTGCAAAAAAACTAAAGATCCTTAACTTAGTGTGTTTTTTCTATAGGAAACTGTCAGTTGGCTAAATCCTGCTTTGGATATAATTATGAGATAACGAAACAAGGTAAAAAGCCGATTAATGTAAGCTAATTTGACGTTGGTTCAATTAGTTGAATAGGACATTACTAATACGAGTAATAATTTATATATGGTAAGAATACAAAATGATGGGTAAATGTATTTTTTTCTGGCATTAATTTAAAAAGAATATAATCCTAAATTTATAATAACTTATTTTTGGTAATTGACCTGTGTATTACTTGGTATTGTGTAATGTTCAGTATAAAGACTATATTGCTTCCCCTTTAGACAGCTCATGTTCATTCTGTACTTGATGCCTTCAACGGCTTGGACTACCCTAAAAACTTTTTTGTTTACTTTAAAAAACAAAAACAAAAAAAAATTGGTGAATATGAATAAATGAGTGAATATCACCTGCACTGCTGAAGAAGAGCAAGCAAGAGTCTTGCTTAAGATTTCTAAAGACCTGATTCTGAACTCTTAGCAGAAGTAGTTCTAGACCTGATTGGCAAATGGGAAAGATTTAAAGCTTAAGTTTATTTTGGTGTGTTCACAATGCATTTAAATAGTTAATGTAGAAGGTTTTGTGGTCAGCCTTTTCTACCAAAGCAGGCACTAAAAGTGTTGAGGTTACCAACTGATCTTACAGGCCCATCATTTAGCTCATTCTGTCAGGAATAATGGGTGAAATTACAAGAAGGAATACAAACTTTGATAAATGGTACCCCACCCAAACATGGGTTCAAAGTGAGTAGCCTCATCATGTCTGTTTTTCAGCCTTCATTTAAGATTTTGCCTCTGCAAAACTCTAATCACTCATGCACCCTCAGTTATGCTGTCACTTTAAGGCTCTTTGCTGGTATGCCCAAAAATCATGACTTTCCCCAATCAATAAATCTTTATTTATGAAGTGCTTTTCAAGCAAGCTGCTGAACAGTGCTTTACAGTTAAAAACATTCATGGCTGGCCAACCCTCCAAAAACCCAAAATATTACAGCATATTTAAAAATAGAAAACAATCATTTTCACAGTTCTTGCTACTTAACACATACCTAATTAAGTTAATTTATTTTATTATATAATTTGATCTATATGTTTCAGCTTTTCAGAGGAAAAAATTCAGAGTTACTGGTTGATCAACAAGATAAGCTGGTGTACAGAGGCGGAAACTGATTCAGTGGGTTTGTGCTGTAATTCCCCGTGTTGGCCCTAATTGTTCCATTTTTAAAGGGTAGAAACACTCATTTTAAAACTATATGAATGATGTAGATGAGTGATGAAAGTACAAAAAGCACAGACTGATACCAGCTTAAAATTTGACATTTTTAATTGTTATATGGTTTGTGTTACTGAGTGGATCACCAAAGATGGACCTTCATTCATGATGCTATTACAAAGACTAAATGTCCCCAAGGTTCATCCAATCATTTTAATGTTTTAAAGTTAAAAAGAAATGCCTAATTCTATTTTAAAAAAGAAAAAAAAAGCACCCATCTCTTGAAAAAGGTAAACATTTAGATGTTTGAATGCTTGGAAGAGCTTAAAATAAGTAGTAGTAGTAGTAGTACTAAAAGTGCCAAAGGTTTTCCAGAGAATGGCAACCCACTCTGGACCTGAGTTCATTTAGGATGAACTTAGGCAGAGCTCCATTACAGTGCAAACATCTCTTACCCACATTCACTGCTATTCATATGGCTTTTTGATGAAAAGCCTTGCTTAATTTCAACCAAACAATACCAAACCACATTCTGCAGATATTCTAGTATGAACGGTAGAAAGAGTCTTAACTGATCTGCCTCCTGTTCAGGTCTGTCATCCATTGAAAACATTTGACACATTATGACAAAAAGATTTTGCAGTAAAATCTGAGAAATGAACCTGTTCTAACTTTTTTGGGAACATGTTGCTGTCATCAAGAACAGAGTGAACATGAATATTGCAAATAAAAACAGAATATCAACATTTGGTATGTTTTCTTTGTAGTTTTTATAAACAAAAAATAGAATTGAACTGATGGGCAGAAAATTTTAATTTTGTATTGCATCCCAAATTTTCAAAAAACAAGGTTGTAGAATTAATTAAGCAAATGGTTTTAAAATCCCTTTTCACTGATGCGGGTGCAGCATCCACATCGTCAAGACAATAGTTGCTTAGTAATAATGAAATATAGCATTTATTTATCTTACTATCAACTGCTTTAATTTTACACCAGTGGTTTTGTGTGGGTGAAAAAGAGTAGTGGGTCTGTTTGTGTGGGATGGGTCTTTTCTGCTTTGGTATGTACAATGAACAAAAAAGGGAGGGAATCAAAGAGGTCAGTCATCTTCTACCAAGTTTCAATGAGTACAGAGTAGAAGTTAAACTCTGAAAGCCCACACTGTTTCCTATCTGTAATATTTGAGCCTCCTCATGTCTTTGCAGCCTTTATTTCTGCAGACTTGCATGATACAGTAGTTTGAAGGCTCTTATCAGATTATTAGTGATTCATTGGCAAAACAAAGTAACTGTGACAGCTGTATACTACACATTCTTAAGTTTTTGTGTTTTAAGTTGTAAGACAGTATGAGCAGTCAGACACCCACTGAGATTTAGCTTCTGATTACTTTCCTTAACACGCCCTTCCTTTCCTCCCTCCTTCCTTCCTTCCCTTTTCTTTCTGTCCGTCCCATCATCTTCATATCTGTCCTGTCCTGCCTCACCATAAGTCTTCAGAACATATCAACTTAGATCTGCTGTTAACGTTTTTTTAGTACTTTTCATGATACAGTATTAAAAAACCTTCCAGCATCCAGTAGCAACTACATCCCAAAGCTAGAAACAAAGTAACGAGTTAAATCAGTGAGCTGAATGCAGTATCCTTAAGCAATTTAGATGTAGTTTGAGTTGAACTCTATTAAATTTTTCCATAATTAAGTAGTTTTGATATGGTTGTCGAAGAAAACGCAGATAACATGCTGAGTTGTTTGGTTTCTACCTTTGGGAGAGTACCCCATGTGCACGAACAGTGGTATTATCATCAAAGATCACAGCTGTCTTTTCCACTCAATGCATATTCACTCATTACACATAAACAACTATCTGCAGAAAACCTGAAAAACTCTTCCTTAATCAATTCACCTTTCTTAAGTCTTGGCTGAGTGGCATTAAAGTTTTTGTTTGCTGTGCTTGTTTTTCAGCCAGTGGACCTGCTAACATCTTATTTTGTCTCACACACAGCACTCTCAGGTTATTTATTTTCCCTAACATTTCTAATACTCAGATAACCCCTATAGTCTCTCAAGTTAGTTTGCAGTTAGCTTAAGGTGTAGTTGAAAAAAACATCATGGCTGCAGTCAGGACTGTGCTATTTGTGAGGAGTAAATGCAGTGAATGCACTGATGCAATGATCTATCTACAGCATGGGCGCTGAAAACACAAACACCAGGTTTGCAACACACACCTCACTTGTGTTGCTTATTAAATCCTTAGCTCCTTAAAATGTCACTTTATTAAAAGTAAAAAAACTTCACTTGAGCAGAACACAATTTCAGTTACATAATGCAGCTTTAAACTTTTCTTTAAGGGCTTTTACATAGGATGATCTCTTACTAAAGCTAATGTGAAGGTTTAATAAGAAAATCTAGAGGTTGCACACCTACTTCCCATTTTTATTGAGTTGAATTAGAATTCTTAGTCATTTAAAGGGCGTCAAGTTGACATGATTGACACTAAAATCATTATTGTGCCATGTACTACTGTATAGCTACTTTGGTACTGCCAAGATTAAGTAAATGACCTTTTTTCCCCTACCACTGGATACTCTTTCTCTTTTTGAAAACATAATTGCCTTTTCCTGTTTGTGTCCACCAGTTTATCCTCCTTCATTTGATATTCAAGCGTTTTATTTTTCCCAAACTGGTGTGTTACTTAAATTCCCCACAATACAATAAAAAGGCAGCCTTCTAATTGGCTTATCTACTTTATGGGAACCTAGAAGGGACAGTTAGACATGAATAATTAAGTACTGGGGGTGGAGGGGATTTACAAGTTGACATTTAAATGAGCAAGTTCATTACTAGGGGCACTTTTCCTTTTTTGATTTCAAGTGTATTTTACAAGTTAGATGAGGCCAAACTTCCCTTCATAGTTTTTATATCCTTTATTTTGCTCTGAATGGAATAATTGCCCCAAGGAAAACACAACACAAGCAGAATTATTACCGAATTGTCTGCAGATGTTTTTTTTTTTGTTTTTTTAATGAATTCAGTTTAAAAAGAATAGAGTTTTAGTTGGAGTGACTATGACATTTACCTTGGGGGCTGCCAGTATGCAGGTTTTTAGCAGATGTTTACATCTGCTGAATGTTTTCGGTCATTGAAATCACCTGTTATTGTTTTGGTTTTGATAAAAACCTGCACACTTTCATCTCCTCTTGGTTCTTTTTTTCTCTCTCATCTGTTGTCAGTCAAGCAGCGTGACTGTGTCTGAATATGTAGTCACTTTAGTGATGTAATATAAACCGTTGAAGTCTGGTGAATTTTTCTTTTCTGTTTAAAAACAACAGAAGTTGTCAACTAGAAAAATGTTTTACAGAATTAAATGAAAGTAATGTTAAGCTTGAGTTAAGTGAATTATGTGGTTCAAATGTAGTAACTTTACTGTCTTATAATTCACCTGTTTTCATTAATTTTTTTTGCTGCTTCTTTTCGTTTTCTACTTCCTGAGAAGAAAATTCAGCAGTTGCTGCTGCTCTGTAACTGAACCATTGAGAGTTAAGCTGCTAACAGCTCATTGTCTTGTTGCCAACATCATGTCTATTTAGTACAGCTGAATCCAGAGCTGAAAAGTTGGCCATGAATCAGAACCCAACTGCTCCCCAGGCCCTGACACATGGCAGCCCACTGCTCTCTAGTAAATCTAGAGATGTGAAAAATACAGGCCTTACTTCCCAATCAGAAGTAATAAAGTAAAAATGATTGTAATTATTATTTTCTCTGTAATAAATAGGACAACGATGCACTACACCATGCTGCTAAGCATGAAGTCCAACTTACATTTCCTAATAAGCTTTTAAAGTTTTACAGGTTCATCCAGTGAGGGCTTGTGGCTTTACCACATAGCTTTTATAGTGTTGGAAATGTTTTCTCTTTTTCCTATTCTGTGGGTTAAGTGCCACTTATAAACAGTTTAATAACATGATGATGAGACATTGACTAACCATAGTTGGCAATGGAGATTTTATATTTGTCCATGCCACAGCAATTAAGAAAATGTGTGTGAATGTGATAACTGTGCCAATGGTAATTATGTTCGTTCACAAGCATCAGTTGTTTTGATGTTACTTCAAAAACTTACTTTGTTGTACAGAATAACTTCAAATTACTAGCCTAATCTAAACAAAGTTGTGTTCTGTGTCGCACTATTCAGGACCAAAAGAAAATATTTAATTTGTTTACCAAATTTATCTGTAATGACTTATTTTGACTGTGTTAAGGTGTCATCTAAACTGGTGTTGACGTCTCTCGGACTTAAATTGACCACAACCTTTATATCCCTGAAAGTGCAATAAAACTTCCAACAGAAATCAATTCCAAGCAACTGAAACTTTGCCAAAATATATAGAAAATCATCCCCAGTGAACTACATTCCTGCTGATTACAGTCCGGCTGCACCTAAAGAAAAGGAAAAAAAAAGAGTGAAAAATGGGCACAGTGGAAAATGCTATCGCTGGTATTGTCTGCAGTATAATTTGAAGTAGCTGTATTCAGTGTGGTTTTTTTCACATCTGGCAAACATCTGATCTAAAAAACAAAGTTGTTGTTCCAACCTGATGGTTTGGATTAGATCACATGAATGCATTTCTAGTTGATGTATCCAGTGGTGGAACAATGGAATTATCCTCGGGCTGGATTTTCAGGGGTTGGTTTGTTTATTTAATTTCTGAAATTCTCAAAAAAACGGAATATTTCAGAGCAATCTACATAAACCTTATCATTTATCTTATTATGGATCCCCTCTTTACTCATTGGAATCTATTGAGGGCAAGAGCACCACTGAGCAATGGATGTTAAAATTGAAAAATGTCCCTGTGATTGCTCTGTAACTAAATCATTTGACGGATGCTAGCTAAATATTTATCATTTCAGCTCCATGGATATGCTTGAGAATAAATGCTAATTTATATTTAAAGTCAAGTTAGTTGCAAAAATATGATTTTTTTCTGTGCAGGGTTAGACAGATAAATGATGTAGTCTTTGTTTAAGGGGGATTAAAAAGTTCAAACTGAATGTTAACACAAACTAAAATTAAATTTATCTTTTAATCCATAGATTCTTTTAAGAATCTGTGTTTATGTGTATATATCTATGTGTGTGTGTGTGTTCATATATAAATACATACGCGCCTGATAGTGTACCTGGTTAGCTGTGAAACAGTCAGATAAGCAGCAAACAATGGAATAATTTAGCAATGAAGGAACAATTAAATGTGCTAAAGATTACATCAAGCAATATTGGTAAATGAAAAACTTCAAGGAACCCTGTTATTTTTACCTTTGTGTAAGTGATAAAAATCCTATGGAGGCAGCAGGACTAGCAATAGTGAGTGTGCATTTCTATCAATGAAACGCCTGAATGCAGCACGCAAGTCTGGCACTTTTAAGGCAGCTGGGACAGAACCTGCATTAAGAACCAATAAGAGTGACGTCACCAGTCTACGTTCAACATTTATATGTATATATGTGTCCCTCAGCTCTACATGGAATAAACAGAATCATAGTTGGCCATTAGAGCAGCTCAGCAGACTGTTTTGCACCAACATGAAGCCACATGTCAAATCCTGCTTGCTGTCAATTCACCACCAGGTTCGACCTGGTGATCGTATCCAGAAATCAGCCAATCACATTGCAGCACGTTGATGTAAACTATGATGCCATCAGTCGTAGAAGAGCATCACAAGCGCCCATTGCTGAGAGTTGGGGAACACCACCTTGTCGGTTACTAAGCAACAGCCATGAAGCAGATATGTGGAGCAGTACTGCAGCCAGTGAAAACTGCAGAAGCCCAACTTTGTCTTCACGATGTTCTGTGTGAGACTGTGGAGCTGCTGACAGCCAGAGTGTCAGCCATATTATTTCAGGCTTTCCACACTCTTAACATGAATGTGATATTTTCACATTTTTAAGTGCGTAGGTGGGGTAGCACACAGACAGCGAGCGTTAATGCAAGTGTTAATGTGATTTCAAATGTTAGCACAGCATGCCTTGTTTTGTTTTGTTTTTTTCCTCTTTTTTTTTTTTTTTTTTTTTTTTGTTTATATGTTGTGTTGAAAAGAAATGCCAGGGGGTTATCCCTACCTAAACTTTTGGTCATGTAGAAAACACCTGTATGAGAGGAGTTATTATAAGACTTGTGTGTGTTTGTGAGCAAGTGTGTGTGGACCAGTGATCAAGCACTTTGTCTGGGTGGGCTCTTTGTTTTGATTTCTTCTCTTCTTCTCTCCGTTCCAATGCTTCCCCCCTCTCCTATGCAGCAAGGACAAGTTTGGAAGGTTTGCAAAATTTATCACCTTCCACTGATGAAACCCTCCCCTCCCTCCTCCTTCACCCTCCTCAAATTGCCTCCTCCTCCTCCCTCCCCACTTCCTCCTGGCTACCTGTACTGATCTGTTGGTCCTCTCCTTTGTGACTCACTCCTCTTCATGCTTGAATCTGTAATGCTGAGAGTAAGGCTGGGATCCATTCATTGTCAGTTCTACCAACCCACAGTGCAGATTCATAGTGTAATTCATTTGTTTATGATACCGCATTCACACAAACTTTTTTTTTTTTTTGGCTTTTATGCAAAGTGAACTTTTGGTCTTTGCTGGTAACATTGATTTCTACCTGTGACTATGGCATCCAATGCTTTGATGAGCAATATTTGTCAAGATAAATGTATTTGTATTGAGCCATCCACAAACTAATCTTCTCTTATAGTCATTATTACTGATACTGTATTCATAGCTTTGCAGCTAAACTCGTATTGAGCGGGAAAACTGTGACTGGCAACTGCAACACAGCTGCAGTAAAGACATGGGCAGTCGTGTGTCACACATTAATGATCCCATAGGGTCAGGTTTTTGTGTCTGACAATATCTCTGTACTCTTGTTAGGAGGTGTTAGTTTTTCATGAAGGCAACAAACTACATAAAAGTGGGAGCAGAGGCAGCTGCTCAGAGAAAACAGTTGAAGTATTGCTAACACTGGTTTCTGTTTATGTGCCTTCAAATGAGGCAACATAAAGAAGCACTGAACATTTTGAGGTTTTGATAGACTGTCTTTGGATGTAAATGCTCAAGCCTGAACTCTGCATCCTGCAGGTCGTTGCATTGGTTGGACCAGGATAATACCTACAAGGCAAACAGGACAAAAGTATCCCACACCAGAGCACGTTTTCCTGAAGAAAAATATACAGAAGCTTTTACTTGAAAGTGAACAGCAAATTCAGATGCTTCATCTCCGTAGTCAGTATACAACTCTGGAGTGGAAACATGTAGCTACTATCAGTTCCTCTACTTCTGAGACTGTTTACAAATTATATGTTCTTGTCTGACATACAGTTAGACAGATTTCTTCTAGGAGCTGTTTTCTGTGGACATGCATAGAAAAAAAAATACAACTCGTGGCCAAGTATTACTTACACACAGACATGTTTTCATTTTAAATTGTGCATCTTAAGCACCCAAATAGTCTCTTACTAGTTATAACACAGTGCTTAATCACAACAGACTGCAGGATATTACTTTAACTGACCATCTCTTTGCTTTGATATTTTGGAGATACCCCAGAGTAGACGGGCTGTTGCCTGTTTTTGTAGCATTTGTTGTTTTGGAGGTAAAATAAAGTAGCGGAGTCGCTATTGAACAGTGCACCTGGTGTCCTGTCTCCATTTGTAGTTTTGTAGCAATCTGTTCAGTTAGGTGATGCTAGTTACTTCAGCTGCATCATAATAATGCATCCCAAAATTAAAATAACATTTAATAAATCTTAATTGTCCATAAACGTTCATGCTATAGCTACAATGCCCACACTTGACTGAAATATTGCCACAAGTTACCATCTTTTTGCATGCGATTTGTAATCCGTCTCCATAACTTAATACAACGTGGCCACTAGGGATGTCAGATATTTTTGCTCTACTGATATTATTGACCTACCGATATTATCAGCTGATATTGGCATTAAGATGTGATATTTGGGGGTTTTGTTTTTTCGGGGGGGGGGGGGGGGGGGTGTTCCGGACAGACATTTTTACTTGCAAAACTTTGCGTGATGTCGTCGTTCCGTTACAAAATCTCGTGAGATCTTTTTACATTAGCACCGGTCCAGCATGTAGAAAAGGCCTTGTTATCCTGGAAGAACTTCATATCCCAGCATTCCTTTCAGAGTCATGTGACTACGCTGCTGCTGCTACAGACTGACTTGCTTTGAAGCTGCTTATAATATGTCTGGTTTTAAGTTGTTGGTTAAGTTACCAAGTTGTCAGACAATATCAATATCAAGACAATATCGGATATCAGTGGGGAAAAAAAAAGCCAATATTGGACATCCCTAGTGGCCACACAATAAAATGCTTTCTCCGGAGGATGGGCCCCGTAGCTTAGGACTGTCTGTGGAGATTTTCCACCCAAGCTCCCATAAAATGTCCAGATTATGGGTGGATGAGATGATGTGTGAGCTTATCAGAAGCTAATCTTTTAAAGGGATACAATGTAACTATTAACCCAAACATTGACCCGCCTTCTGGCCAAAAGTTACACGGTACCCTAGAAGTAGTTGTTTCTGCACTAGACTTTAATTTGTAAACACAAAGACTTCTGCAGCAGTCTTATAATTGCTTGGTTTTATTTGATTGCAGCTGCCAGTTACAGCCTCCGCACAATGATTTTGCTGTCAGACAGAATATTATAATCCTAAGATTTTTGTTTCTCTACTAATTCTGTTCAGAATTAACTTCAGTAGATATAGATTAGAAGAAAATTGCACCACCTAATAGGCACTCTTTAGAGGATGCATTAATCCTAAAAGGTTTTGATTTTTTTTTTTCTCTTTCTTCATAAATTGGTTTAGAAATATTTCAGTAAAGAATAAGTACAGTAATGCTGATTAGCACAAAGCAACGAGTGAAGGCGGTTTTCAACAGGCATTCCAGGCAGTCAGCCAGCTCCTTTTCAGGTTGTTGTGGTTCTCAAGTGGTTGTTTCTGATCACATGAGACCACCCTGTCTTTTCTCCCCAGCAGTTAATCCCTCTTTGTGAAAATGAGAAAGCTCACACTGTGAGAAACAATGGACAAAAACTACTTCCCCTCAGGGAGGAGCTGCTTTGCAGCAGATTCAAACATTGCATCCAGTAATTAGCAGCAGTAATTAGTTTTCAGATGCATGTTTCTCTGCTCTGCTGCCACATATTCCAGGGTCCCCTGCCATATGCCAGTCAGAGCGGGACCCTTGGAAAGGCTCAGCTGTTAATTGCTACCTGGAGTGTAGAAATGATGACAGAGGTGAGACAAAGGTCTGTTCTGGTATCCAGGCAACAGTCCCCCTTACTCCTTCCTGACCACTGTTTCTCATCTTACTCTCATGCCCTGTCCCTTCATTCACTCCGCCCTCCTTCCATCCATCCTTCCATTTGCCCCCACCAGAATCCCGTCAGCCAGCTTATTGCACCAGCCACCACCAGCACTAATAGTCAACGCCGCTCATCATAAAAATAATTGATATAAAACATGTTCTTTGTGATGCTAAGCAGAACTTCTGAAAGTATGATAATAGATCATACTGAAGTAATTGAGGTCAAACTGGTGAGATGCTGTAATGGTGTGGCTTTATCTACAACCCAGATCTCTAGTAAGTTGTAGCATAGCAGAAACAACTAAAACTAAAGCGTTTTCATTTTAAGTTTTGAATGTTTTAGCCCATTAATTATTAACTCACATGCTGTACATGGTAGTATTTGTAATAGATGATTGTCAAAGTGTCATTTCTTTTAACTCTTTGTTAAAATATAATGTCACCTTTTTAATTGGCTTCTAAGAACAGAAAGTGATGAAAACTTCTCTTTTTGTATTCTACAGCCTGTAGTAATGTCTAATATCCAACATCAAGCTGTATAGCACCCTCCAATACCCTAACTGTAGTTACTGTAGATTACAAACAAGAGATGCAAATTATTACGATTAAAAATGTTTTGTTGCTTCTTGTGTTTTGTAAAAGATCCCCCTTGTCTTAATCTCAGCTCTACCTGTACAAACAACAGCACCGTAACAAAGAACACATTCCTCAACCACAGGCTTGTCTGGAGAAGATATTTTACACACTAAAGACTAAACATTTTTAGCTTTTGCCAGCTGTAGTTTGAGGTGGGCTAAAGCATGACAAAACGCCACACTTGTTGGGATGATCATGTGGTGTGCTAATGGGACAGTGTTTTTGTTTTGTTTTTTCACAGTTTCCTGGGGTCAGCCACAGGGTAACTACACTGTAGTGGCTAAAGTAGAGACTAGCTTGTTGTTTAGGGTGAGGCTAGTGGTGGTATCATCAGAAGTGTGCTCTTAGCTTGACGACGAGGCCGTCGTATTTTCATGGATTTCACAGTCATATCTTGATTCCTTGTTACTTGTATTTACAGTTCAGTTTGCCTCACACCTTAACTAAGAGCCGTCAGTCAAAAAGAATGAAACTGGCGGAGCATCGATGGCTGTTGATGATGGACAAATGAGCACAAGGAAACAAGCTAAGACTTGAGATCCATTCGGTCATTGATGGTGCTGAAATGATGTTGCTGCTGTGTGTTTTATGTGTCTTAAGTTGTGTTTTCTGTTGTGTATGAGTGATTTGTGCTTGAGATCCTGTCACAGTGAGTAGGCTTAAGCTGTAAGGCCTCAACATACCGGTGTTTTAGTAAGTAAATTAGTTTTAGCTAAAAGGTGAACAGAGCCAAGTTTTAGCCGCTTTGATTTTATAATTTACCTGTTTTTAATTCCTGTTGCTCACTTGTTGAGCCGCTCTTATTTAATACGGATAATGGCTGGGCCATAGGAATCAAGTATTGTCATGATGTTTTCAATGTCGACTGATCTCAGGCTCTCTCATGATAGTTTGTTAATGGTCAGTTTCAAAAGTATACTAATAGTAATGACAAAGGGCATTGTGTCTTTTGCAATAAAAGATGTAACTGCTGCTGTAACCTGCTTCATTTTGAATGCTTTTCATATTGGGCTGCAGCCATAAATGTTAAGATGCTTTTCTGTTCATCACTGGGTTTTGGCACCCACCAATCAACAGCAAAGTATGCAAATTGTATTAATCTGTTCGTCATGTTGACTGAATCCAAACCTGACATAGAGGGACCCTTTTGGTCAGTTGAGCCTACACACTGGTTTCTACCAGTGTATGGATTGGTCTGCAATTTTTGCGCTTCCAGAAGCAAAAACTGGGAAGGGTATGCTAATATCCCACCCAACACGTTCTACCCTTCCGTTAGGGTACCAATCCTACCGATCCAATCCAAAAAGGTGGAGTTTGACACGCAACAATCCACTAATTGGTTTTAAGAGTCATCACTCTGTGCAACTTGTCACCAATAACAAAGTAGCATCAGCACCATAAACATACAGTATATATATATACTGATATATATATATATATATATATATATATATATATATATATATATATATATATTTTTTTTTATTTAAATCCCCATGACAAGAAGAAATAATACAAACTGCTGGGTGTCCACCATTTTCATCCTTATTCACTGTGTTGTTGTGTTCATTATAAATCAAGGCAGGCACCGTGCTGCTATGACATCACATTATACGTAGCTGATACATATATCTCCATCCGGTGATACACCACCTACTGGGTAAAGATACTGTTGGCTATGGTAATGCTACAGAGATTAAAAAAAAAAAAAAAAAAATCATACCCCACCTAACCACCCTATCCGGACCAGCCGGTAGAAACTGGCAATGACAGTTAAGGAAGATAACACGAGCTCAGCTTCGGTTTTACCTCTGCTTTTGCTGCTCTCTTTGGCTACACCCATATAGATTTTCTTGGAACGGTTATTGTCAGAGAAATAATTAAGATTCTGCTTTTATTAATTTCACTGCACTATAGATGTGTAAAATCACATGGACATTCCTTATTAGTCTGTAAGTTTTATCTATTACTGTCTTTTGTTGCCAGCTATGGCGGGGTACCTCAGGGACTGCAGATGAAAAATAGCCCTTAGGCTAATTCTGGCATATGTACAATTTTGTTCACATGCACTGTTCCTGAAATAAAAAAAAATAGAAATAAAAAATTCTGAATTAATTTGATTCATAACAGCCTGATTTTGATCAAATCTGACTTCTACCACACTGATAGCTGCTAATATGAGAGGTTATAAGCAGCTAAATAGTTACCAAAAAATCTGAATTTGAGATGAGCAACAAGAAGCAAAGTAATTATGAGTGCTTTTTCAGGGAAAGAAGCAGATTTTGGGCCAGGTGACACAGACATCCTTTCAGTAGTGTATGCTACGATCTTGCTAAGCATCGATAAGTCATGTAAGAGTAGAGCCATTTGTCACCGGAAAAGGAAATGTAGGATAAAATCTGATCTGAGTTTAATGAATCGTTATTGGATTAATAAAAAAAAAAAAATTACAGTTGTTTTTAACTATGGTGTTTAAAACCACGATGAAAAAGTAAAATCACGGAATCGTGGCATCCCTACAAACATACAGTATTCTCCTGTTTTAGCTGGCAGGTTCTGGATTTTTTGGGGGGCAACTCTAAACTTAACCAGTTAACAGTTGCATTGCTGCCACCTTGTGGACTGCAGTATACAGAAGGATACCCAGCTCACTCTGACGGTTGAAAACAAACTGAGTTTACCACAGAGATCAGTTAAAATGTATTCATGATCAGATTTTCAAGTCATTTGCCCAGCCTAAATCTAGATGTTAAATTCAATTAAATTTGTGTAATATTTGTACAATTCCCATATGGAATTTCAGTAAAGTGACTAGCTACTGTTGCAGTACAAATGGCAACATCTGCATTAGCAACTGTGGTTCTGCAGTAGCTGTGGCCCATCTGTAGATTTAAAGGATGATGTATGTGAGTTATTTACACCAAAATCTGTTCCGCCCGATGTAAGTAGCATTTGGTGCACTATAACCTGATGTGACCACTGTGGGGATTTCACCACGGCTGTTAAGTCATGGGATCATACTTTATAGACTGTTTTTCAGAATGTTTTAATACCAAAGTTGTTAGTAACATACTGCACAGATAACCTGACATATGTAGCTGGTTTTATGTGGGCTCACGCAGGAAATGTTTCAGCATTAAATGAAATCCATTATTATAGTTCTGTGTCGCCTGTTGGGTCGTTAGCAGTGATGTAGAGACATTGTATAACAAACATTTGAATTGAAGTTTTCATTTTAGAAGTTTTGCGTTATTTGACGTGTATTTTTTTGTTTGTTTAATTTTTGTGCTTGAAACCTCAAACCTAAACCACCAGGTTAAAGTTGCTGAGCTTGTAGAGATTGAGATTGTAACTCTATGTAGGCCAGAAAACTTAAGCCATTCATTGTTTATGGCACATGCATGAACCACATCCTCCTCACCATTCACGACTACACTAACCATTATGCATGAGAGCTGTTGCTTCCTGCCAGAGCCAGGGCAGTCAGGCAGTATCTGCAGAGCAGTAAGTGAAATACTGCGATGCTCCTGCGCTGCAGAGAACTCTGCATATTAAGATGCAGAGGACAGAAACACTGATGAAGCGCTTCATGTCTGGCTTCCACATACCTTTCTCTTGATGCCTTACTCTACTGTTTCTCACATGGATTCTCTTTCCCTCTTTTTTTATTTAAGTGCTCCCAACTTTTTTTGCCCTTTTTTTCCCACTTTTGTTTCATTCAGTCCCTCGGTCTACCCGTCCATCACTCATCCCTTTCACATAGCGGCTCTAACTACTCAGACACAGTTGGAAGCTGAAAAACCTTCTCAATGTCTGGAACTCTTTCAGTGGTTCTCAGCCTTTTTCTGTTACAAATCTTTTTTCTTAACATTTGAGCTGCAATTTAGTCATTTCAATCAGTTATATTACCTAAATTAGTTTCACTGTGGATGAAACCTCAGAAGTGACCATCATATTTGGAGATGCACCAATCAATTTCTTCAGCTGGTTAGGGTAGGGTCACGTGGACACTTTTGTCACGATTAAAACGTTCTCAAGTCCAGAAAAGGGATTAGATCCGTATATTTTGTGCCATGCAACCGCGCCAAAAGTCCGGAACAGTTGTCAGAACAAAACGGTTGGAGGAGGCCATCTGCACGATTGAAAAGTCCGGAACATTTGACGCAAGGGTGGAGAGGGAAAAGGGGGTGATGTTGGATCTCTGGCAGCGGTTGTTTGTCTCTCACTGGAGCTCCCTGCCAACGCTTCTCCTGAAGTAGACATCCCTCATGCACACCGAGTTATGAGACACACAAGACACGTTTCTCAGAACTTCACGCTGCTCTCTCTCAGTCAGCATGCTCTGCTGCACTGATGAGGGGCCATTCTTTATTTAAACATTTAACAAAGAACATTTACACTAGCGTCAACTACGATGTATGTACGTGTATAGATTGTCTATCACTTACAGACATCGCACTCTACCAGGTGGTGACGCCACCAGCTGGACTGGAGTTTTGCCGCTTCTTTCTACCTGCGTCACAGCGTGATGACGGTTTCGTCCTCAAAACGTTTCAGAAAACAACCATTAGACCACGCCGAGTTGTCGGACCCCTGCTGCGAGAATCCAGATCGTTCAAATCTAGTTTGTTTGAGGAAACCCATGAGACCGTGCCCTTAGTCTCAGATGTTAGATTCCAGCGTGCCTTTGGTTTGCAAGGTCTTTACTAGAAGATGAAGTTTGGTTAACATGCGTAGGTGATGAGTAAAAAGCAACACAGAACAATGCTGCGTACATGTGCAGAGCAGATGTCTGATAGCAGAGTAGCCTACTGCTGCTGCGCTTCTGGAGGCGACTATGCATCTTCAATTAGGAAATTTTGACATCCATTTGAATTTATTTTATTCTCGGCATTTTGAAGGCATGGCGCTAACATTGTAAGTCAATATAGGGAAACACTGCAGCGGCGTGGTCTGTAGGGCATTCTGATTCCCTCACTCTTCAAAAGTCTGCTTGTAACTCTTCATTTATGTGTAAACATGAGAAGTTCTGTTGGCAAGATGTGCACCAGCGCTACATTATTTAGGCGTGTCATTGCCTTGACATGCCTAAATTTTGGGGGTTCATTTCTCAAAATCTGCTTTTGCTTGTGGATGATAGTGTTTAAAAAAAAAAAAGTTGCATTTGTGTGTACATGGGAAATAAAATTTTCAAAAGAGAGGTTAAAAAAATTATATTTGTCTGCTGTCAGACCTTTTTAATTTTAAAAATCCATATCTGTGGTCAGAATTGGTGCATCTCCAATCATGGTGTCCAGGGAGCTGGGGTTGTTGAGTCAAGAAAATCTTCAGATTTTTAATAAAATATGGAACAAATAAATATGCAGATACCACAGTCAAGAAGCTGGAACCATTAACAACACTCCAGTTTTGTCTTTGATTTTTCCCATTTCACTATCAGCTCCCAGCTCTGTAATGTCTCTTCACAGCCCAGCTGAGAACCACTGATCAGTTCAGCTTTTTACAGCTGATCCTGCTTTATCCAAATATTAAAACTTCCAAAATGAATTCAGCAGACCGGAAATCTGCCCCGTTGACTTTGCTTAATCCCTGGAATCTCCATGTCCTCACAGATGGCTAATTAAACCGCACAGATCACTTAAAGTTTGTGTATTTGTTTTCATATCTTCAGTATTCCTTTGGTGTGAAAACTTAGTTTCACAGTGGTGTCAGTATCTCATTTTACCCAATTTTACCCCCCTTCCTAATCTCCACCTGGAAATAAGCCAGGTTTCTCTGTAAACGTAGACTATATCCCTGGTGGTGACTACATCTAACATGCCTGATGACGAGGGCAGAAGCTGGAAAAAGCTGAACCAGACTGCTGTTAATGAAACACTTTGGCTGTTTCAGTAACAGCAAACATCATATTGTTTGTTCCTCATCTCCTCACCTCTTCTTCTCCTCTCCTTTACAGGCATGTGGAGATCCAAAGGCAAAGCCCTCCTATCTTGTCGATAAGAATCTGGAGTCTGCCGTTAAATTTATCGTTAGGAAGTTTCCTGCTGTGGAGACGCGCAATAACAATGTAAGTAAACCTTTTCAAGGGTTTCTTGTGGTTTATGGACCAGTGTTTACCAGCAGTGCTGGATTTTTAATTTTCATCAATTTACTCATTAAAATTTCATATTGGTTTGGTTTTAATACATGTTTAGTATTTAGAAAATAATTGTTTTTATATTCAACATCTAAACTCAGTGTTCATTTTTGGATTATAGGGTATGTGCTTACATAAATCATTAGCTATTTTCAAAACTGATGCACAATGTAATCACAATGTAGGCATGTCTGGTGTAGTCAGGTTCACAGGCCCTGATGGAGAGGGATCCTTAACTTCACAACTGGCATCCCAATATCCTCCCCCGTCTTATCGATGACCCCATCCTAACCCTAATCCTTAGATTAGAGGCTTCTGACTTAAGGCGCATTCACAAAGCTTTTTTGATTTAAATCAGAGTTCGTTTGCTCCGAAAGTCCGCTTCGTTTGGGGGAGTTGTGAATGCGCAAATGGACTCTGATCCGGAACAAACAAGCAGACTCGGTCCACCTACAAACGCAGGTCTCTGTCCGTTTCAAGTGGTAAACTTGTGGTAAACATTGTGGGTAAACGCTATGACGGCTAACACACGTGTGGGACTGCTGTACTTCTAAAAATGGCTCGTGGTCAGACGTGGAGTGACAAAGAAGTAAAAGCTTTAATCGATATTTGGTCTGATGAAAGCATATCCCAGCTCCCTCTAAATAGGCACAAAAATGTTGTTTTGTGGAGGAAACGGAAGTTGTGAGAACCTTCTTGCTCGTTGTATGTCTTGTCCTCACCTACGGTGAATCTGAATGCAGCGCCGCCTCTGGAGAGCTTGGGAAGGTTATTCAAAAGGTTTGGCTTGTTTGGCTATGGCGCAACGTGAAGGCAATTTCAGTCCAGAAGACTACCCCCGCCCCCAGCTGAGCCGAGTCCCCAATCGGACCAGGTCCTCCAGACTATGCTTTCTGAATGTGCCCTTAACCTCTAAATCTGATCTCTGAGTCCCGGTAGAGGTGATCAGCTGATCTACAGCTAGGGCTGGGCGATATGACAAAAAAAAAAATTACCAAATTATTTTCTGTATTGATTCTTGACTTCGATATGGATTACGATTTGAGATTGTTCACTTCAGTGTTGCATTTTTAAAGAAAAATGGCATGTAACTGGGAGTGGCTTATGCAATGGATAGCATGAATAAAGGCCCATTTATGCTTCTTTTATGTACCTTAATAAGCATGTCAGTTTTATATCTTACTACTGTCATACTCTTATTATGTGGATATTATCTGATACGTCCACCAGACTTCAGAGGTCACCTCCAGGTTCCGACGTCTGATCAGACAACAGCAAACTTGGCATTGATGGAGAAAATCATGGTTGTGTTCATGAGACATGAAAGGAGGCAATGCAGCAGACGGCGGTGTTCTCTGCAAACATTAAATATATGGCAGCGGCCTCCTCTCATTTGTTTTTTCACGGGTCGGATATCGGCTATAGTGCACAACACTGCTACCGTGGTGGCACTACTCCACTTGCTTCATCAGGGTACGGATCCACAGGGGCCTGAAGATGGACCAAATAATGCACGCACCTATGCAGAAAACAACAAAATGCTTATCCATCTTCTGCACAGAGCATAGATGGGCCTTCAGATGATTGGATAATGACTAATTAGGTGAAGCTCCCACCTGTGTAACATCTAGGAATGATCGTTTTTGTGAGTGACCCTGTCTGACTTTAGTGGTAATTTTTAAAATAAAATGTACTTAATTTTCATCAGTTTCAAAAGCAAACTAATAATCACAGTCAGGGGCAAAACTGCTCCTGTAATCTTTGCTTCTTTTTCTTTTTTTTTATTTAACACTTTTCATACAAGAAGGTACAAGCCAGAAAAGATGACATGATACTTTTTTGTTATGACGCATGCGCCGAGTCACTTTGGCCCACACGTCTGTGCTTTCTGTGTAGTTTTAATCACTTAATTAAACTAATTAGATTTGCATCTTATTTTGCTGTTCAATAACTGGCAACAAAGTTAATCAGTTACTGATCTCAAACCACTACTATATGACTGACAGACTGGGGCCTTTTGGTCAAATACTTGGACATTTTGGCCACTTAAGTTTAAGCGTCACCGCCACTTTCACACCTGTCTTTAGCTATACTTGTTCTAGGCATCACCTTGCAGGTTTGAGTTTTTTTGGCAGTTATCAGCCCGTTCATAGGTGCATTTGCACCAGTTAGTGAACTGGAGCGCCATAAAGGGACACACAGTTGGCTGTGTATATCGATGAACTGAAAATGTCTCACGTTTAATATTAGATCAACATAAATTTAACCAGATTTTGAAATTGTTTTATCGCCCAGCCCCTGTTGAAACTCTGTTTCAGATAGAATCAGTCCTGTGGTGCATTCAGGGTCATCACTGAAAAGTTGCTGTTTGGTATTAAATCAATATTTTGAGGTTGTATTTCAGGCTTTTTTTATTATTATTATTTTCTTTTTACTGTTTTAGATGTCCAACTGCAATTTTGCAATATGACGGAGTGTAATAATGAGTTATCAAGAAGAAAGAAAAGATTTGTTTCTGTTTTTTAATTGTTTTTGCTTTAAAGGAAATGTCAGGTGTGTGTGCGCGTGTGTGTTGAATGAATTAAACTTAGCCATTGCTCATCATGTTTCTTTGAGCTTTACTTGTTACCTTAGCTTGTGGCCTCTGGCCCATGTGTTTGTGTGAGCGCCATGTAGCACACAGCTTCGTGAGCGTGTACGTGTGTGTTTGTGTGTAGCTAACTGCTGTATTCAGTATAACTGTGCAATAATTGTCTCTTATGTTGTTTTCTGCTTTGTTTCTGTGTTTGTTTGTGTTTTGCATGCTAAACTTGGCTTATTCCGGACTTGTGCTTTTTGGTAAGTTTTTGTATCTAAGTTTGTGTAATTTTTTTGTATTTTAGTTCATATGCTTAAGTTATGTAATAATGTATTTTTATTTGATTTATTTGTACCTGCTTTTTTAAGCTGTTTTTGAGTGTTTATTTTGCTTTGCTCTGCTTTCCTCTCTTTGCTGGCGGTGTTTTTAGTTCTCCTCTTCATCCACTGAGTGACTGTGTGGCTGGTTAACTACCTGGTTTGACAGCTGGTTTACTGCCAGTTGGTTAGTTGACTCATAACCAGCCGGCTGGTGTTTGAATGACTCGCTGGCTGCCTGCATTAAGGAGCGAGCCTTTTATTGATGTGTGACAAGTATCTGAACCGGTCTGAGGACATTTCTGCATATTGGTCTTTTCCACATTACAGCAAAAAAAAACATAAAATCTATCCAACAATAAGTGCTCTGCTTTTGCTCTGCTTTGGGCCAATTTTACCTCCTTCATGCAGCAGCAGCGTCACACTTTCCACACTTGTCATTTTATTGACTTTTTTACTTCCTCTAATAGACTAGCTCTGGTCTCGGCTTCAGTTCTGACCTCTGCTTTGGGGACGGGTTCAGTTTACAAGCTGCTTTAGCAATTTCTCTTGTGAATTGAGATATTCACATATGCTCATATTGCAACTCCTTAAAAGATTGAAATGACAATCTTTTAAAGCTGAATCATTTTATTTTGGAGACACATTAAACCCACACTGAAGTCAGGTTTCAAAAAGCACAGAAATTGCTTCTTTTTTGTGTTTTGAAGTTTCTAGTTTTTGTCCAGTAAATCCAGTGAAAGCACTTGTTGGCAAGATTTCACTTCAATCATTTTTTGTGCTTTTGGTAATTTACATCCATAAAAAGCTTCAAAACTTTAAACTGATTCTCAGGGGAATAAGAAAAAGTATGGTGTGATTCAATCAGCACCACCAGCGCAAAAACATCTTATGCAGATGAAATCTGAGGCAGGATTTTCCCCTTTTTTTTTTATATAAATGGGAAGAGTTTTTGATAGCAACAGAATTGTTGAATTATTTAGCAGCGATATATCAGTTTTCAGTGCAGTTAGTCAAATATAAGATACTTTAATTAAAGTGAAGCAAGTTTTGATAATCTCTGCTGGAGCCTCAGGGGAAACTTTTTAATTAGAATTTTATAGTGGCTGTTTTATAGGCATACATATATTCCTCTGTCTCAATTTAAAAAGAGTGTCATAGAAAGAAAAGTATTTTCAGATTGGAGTTGAACTCATCCAGAGTTTATACAAGTTTTTGAAACTTTGAACATCAGTCGGCTCGTTTGTCGTAGCTGCATTAGAAGAGAAAGAAACTCCATTTGATAGATTAGATGTACAAGGCCAGAATCAAAGTATTCCCAAGGGGGAAATGGATATTTTCAAAGCAAACAAACTCTTATGGAAAGCTTAGTTTTCATCAGTTAAAGCATCCAGATATGTCACGACTGGATTGTAACTGTGCTCTTGCGTGGTCTTTCCAGCAACAGCTGGCTCAGCTCCAGAAGGAGAAGTCAGAGATTCTGAAGAATTTGGCTCTGTACTATTTTACCTTCGTAGATGTCATGGAATTTAAGGTGGGGCAAAAAAACACACGCAAATACAGTTTTCTGGTGAGGGTTTCATGTGGAAGACAGTAATAATTGTGAGGATTCACCTCTTTATCAACAGGACCATGTGTGTGAGCTGCTGAACACTATAGACGCCTGCCAGGTCTTCTTTGACATTGTAAGTAGATCTCATTCCTGCTCTTTCTTTTTTCTTTTTTTCTTTTTTTTTCGACCTCTTCATGTAAATATGTCTGCCAGGATACAGAGATTGATATTTGGTTTCTAAAACTGGGCTTTTGGTTCCTGCCAGACGGTGAATTTTGACCTGACCAGGAACTACCTGGACCTGGTGGTGACCTACACTACTCTAATGACCATCCTGTCTCGCATCGAGGAGAGGAAAGCCATCATCGGACTGTACAACTACGCCCATGAGATGACACATGGAGCCAGGTGTGAAAAACTCAACCGATGACAACGAAAGATGAGCTCAGCTTCTTGTTGTCTACATAAAATATTTCCAGTAATTTGCTCCAACTAACTAGGCAAGGTTTAATAAAAGGAGTGAGTAAAAACAGCTGAATAATGGACATTAAATAAGTCCAGTTATACTCCAATTTTGCTAATTAATTAAGTTAATTTGAGGAAATTTTTCTTTGAAGAATGCGATTTTCTTGAATTATTTGAGGAAATCTATTTTCCATTCCTAATTGACTGAGATGGAGGCCTGGGACGATAACAAATTTTGCTGGACGATATTTTGTCCCACATATTATTGACGATAAACGATATTATTGTCGACTTTACCGAGACCAAAATAACCACTTCTGTAATGTAAAATATATCGTAATATTGCAAGTACATCCTTTCAAATGCAATAATTAAACTTTTATTTCACATTGGAATGTCCAGAACCAGAACTTTTAAATATTTGATATAAAGAAAGAAAAATCAATAAAGATAAAATTAAAAAAGGACTCCACCTCTGTTAGAAAAATTGCACCAAAAAACAATAAAATAGACCCTGTTTCTCCAAAACATTAAATACAATGGCCTATCCAGTCTCAACAAACAGAACTGCACTTCAATAATGATAAATAAATAAAAACAATAATACTGATGATGAGTTGACTGTCAGGCCGACGGCTCTACATCTCGGGGGTGCAGGTTTTTTGTTTGTTTTTTTCACTCAACCGAGTGATTGTGGCAATGCAAGTTCGTCGTGGAACCTTTTATTGTCGCTACCATTTTTAAACAGAGTCGGCGTACTAGCTGGTCTGTGTTGGTGGTCTCACCTCATTCATTAGGCTTGAAGCCAAAATATTCCCACACCGGAGCTGTAGCATTTGGCTTTGCGTTTCTATGCTCCTCGAAGCTCACCTGCATCGGGTCTGTCTGTGTATGCGTGCTTGCAGTTCCGCCTGCTCCCAGATACAAAGATCCTGAATGACTGACAAGATGTCTCACTCCCTTCATTTAATTTTACGAAACCACAAACGCGCCCAGGTACTGAGACCGATGCACAGAGTGAACTGTCTTGTCATCCAGCGTGTTGGGAGGCGAGAGACGAGGAAAACCAATATATCGAGGCCGGGAAGGTTATTGACTTCATTTTCATTTAACGTGCGATTAATTGATTATCATCCCAGGCCTACTTCCACCATCTTTTAAAAGATCCGTCACACAGCAGTTATCTTTAATGGTAACCATGGTGATATGTTTGTTTCAGTGACAGGGAATATCCCCGGTTGGGCCAGATGATTGTGGATTATGAGAACCCTCTGAAGAAGATGATGGAAGAGTTTGTTCCTCATGGAAAGGTGAGAAAACTGTCCATTTATTATTGTTAATTTTCAGTGTTTTTGTAAACATGTTTTTAGTTATTTTTCTTTTACATTTTATAGAATAACCCTTCTACTTTTTTTTTCTGTATTATTTTGCTTCCCGTTTCTCGTGTTATTTCTGACGTTGACATTTTCACAGTGTGCTTTTTAATGTTTGTTTTATTTATTGTTTGTCAGCTCTATCTGAATATCTTTTCAACATAGTGCAGCAGTAATTCTCCTGATTTTGCAAGTTTTTCAAAAATTTCCAGAGGACACGTTTTTTCTTTCTCAGTCCAGTCCTTGTACCTGACCATTTTCTGGAGAATGCATTTTATTTGTTCGTTAAACCACTGAACTCAGACCTATGAATCATTATTAATCATTTAAGTCAGGGGTGTCCAGTTCCGGTCCTCGAGGGCCACAGTCCTGCAGGTTTTCCACGTCTCCCTTCTCCAATACACCTGACTTTATAAGCTTTTAGGCCATGTCCACACAAAGTCAAAACGAACACGAAACACTCATATTTTCCAGAACGTTTGTCTTTAAGACGGTAAAATGAATGTGATCAACCACATGAATGCATGGAAACACTGCGAAATATATGCCAGGCCTGTAAGTGGCGCTGTGGTGCTAAAGCAAAAATAGGTGAATACGGGCGACAAAGTATTGGGCGTGCGCAGAAATATGTATACAATGTTAAACAACCAAACCGAATGCTCCGATCTACGGTTGCAATCCGCTGGAAACCTGAAGAAGAACAACAACCAAACCAAAAAGATGGCGGTAAGTACGAGTGGGCAAACAGGTACGAGCAGCAACCATTTAACACTGTATGGCGCCATTGTTGTTGTGATGCTGAGTGTAGCGCATGCTTGTTTAGAGGAGAAGCTATGACGCATGTGTGTAAGAAAAGAAAAAAAAATGCGGTCAGATCTTAAAGATGTAACAGCACAAACGGCGTTTCAAAATCTTCCCACTCTGAAGGCTCGAATAAAAAAAAAAAAAAAAAAAAAAAAAGATCATTTGCAGACCCCAAAAATGCCGGCTTCGTATGGATAAGAAGCTGGTTTGGTGAAAAAATTTTTAATTTAGGCCAGAGTTTGACTTCGTATGGACGGGACCTTAGATTCATTTAATTTGAGTCAGCTGTGCCGGGGCAAGGGGGCATGGAAAACCGTCAGGACAGCAGCCCTTGAGGACCGACTTTGGACACCACTGATTTAAGTGATCACTTCTAGTAGCACCTTAACAAAGAACAAATTTTACTGAACTTTGGTTGGCAGATTTTCACATTTAAAGTTGTACTTCCATGGTCATTTCATTAATATTTCTGTGTTCTCCATTATTATTGAATGCATTCTGCATCGTTTCTGTTTAAAAAAAACCTTCTGGTTGCTTTGTATCCAGCTGTGTTTGTATACTAGAAGAGAGGCTTGTGGTTCAACGGCGGGCTTTTCCGGGTCCTTCTCATGAATTTCCGTCTGATTGGCTGCCTCCCATCAGTGTATGAAGGAAGCTCCGCCCTCCGCTCTTATTTCGCTACAGACAGGAAATAGAGCCGACAAACAAGTTTGTTCCGCCATGCTAACAAACAGTTAGCTAATTAGCTTCTCAACTCCGAAGCTACAGTCGTGCCGTCTTAACTTCTAGTGTGTAGTGGAGGGTTACCTGCCTTCCAATGGACAGATAGAAACCCCACGTGGGATACGCTATTTGAAATGTGACGTAGAAGTGCGAGGCTGTTCCCCATTCGCTCTTCTCTTCGTATTGTTTCTCTAAAGAGAAAGCACAGCCGACTGGAGGGAACGCAACGCTAGCAAGTCAGCATGTGTAAGTAAACAAGGGGAAACCCTCCGTATTTCAGAAGGAGCAAGTTAAACGGGTTTTCAGTGGAAGGAGGCCTTTAATGGAGGATAATTCCGCATTTATTTTGCATCCTGTCCCTTGTTGAGCTCTTCCCAGACAGTGCAAGTCAGTTCATTCTTGTCGTAGCTTTTCCTCTGTCACTTCCTCTCTGTCTTCCTGTCTTCAGCTAATGATTTCTTCCTGGTTTTCTTCCTGAATTAGCCATGGTGCACCTTCATTACGGCCAGTGTGTTGATATCCAGTTGCTAGCATGTGATGCGGTGTATGAAGCGATACACAGCTGTCATGTGATGCTTCATGTTGGAAAAAAAAACATTGTGAATTTTTTTTTTCTCACCCTCGGAAGCCTGCAGGGCAATGATGACCAGGAAATGTGCATTGAAAATGTTGTTACACCATCGAAATGAGTCAGTTTATAATTCAGAAACTTCAAGTTGTAGGTTTATGCGCTTTGTTACCAACAACCTGACAAAAAAAGACATCAGTAGTTTCCATTTATTTAGTTGCATCTGCAGAAACCACCAAAGATAACACAGAAAAAGAACATATTTACAAGGTGAGTCCCAAAGAGCTTTTAACTGAAAGCTTGGCATGATGCGCGGCATCTTTAAAACATTTAATGAAACTGCACGAGTTTAGGAAAATGGAACAAGTTTCAGAACTAAAAGGAAAACTACAGTACTGTAGATGAACAAGATCTGAAAGTAATGTCATTAGGGAAATGGAAAGAAGAGCTGTGGAAAGTCCTTCGGGAAGTTTACTCCAACCCTGTTTTACAAATGAAGTATTATCATGAAATTGTGACGTGATTGTGATTAATTTGTCATAGTCATGCCACAAGGATGTTTTGTTCGAAAACCAATACGACTCCAATTGTTTGCTGTTCTCTCTCATCTTTCTCATCTGTCATCTTCTGCAGTCCCTCTCAGATGCATTGATCAGTCTTCAGATGGTCTATCCCAGGAGGAATCTGTCCGCTGACCAGTGGAGGAACGCCCAGCTGCTCTCTCTTATCTCTGCTCCCTCCACCATGCTCAACCCTGCTCAGTCAGACACTGTCAGTACCATGATTATTATTCCCAAATGGCATATTTTGCCACTGTGGTTACCATAGCATTCACTTTAAGCTGTTGTTTTTTGTTTTTTTTAATCACCTTTTTTGTAAATCTGTTAACTCTGTCTCCTCAGATGCCTTGTGAATACCTGTCACTGGACACGATGGAGAAATGGATTGTGTGTAAGTAGATACTAATCGTAGAGCTGTTTTTCTGCAACGTATCACTTCCTCCTCTTTGCACCCGTCCAGCTCAGTTGTTCACAGGTCATACATTTTAAAATCTAAGCTATTTCTAATTGGCCCCAATATCAGTCCTCATGGGAACAAATGTAAAATTGCAGAAGCCTGTCATGTCCCAACCTCACAAAGTTTTGGAAGTTTAGAAGTTCTACTGCAGACATTTAATTTTCGCTGTTTTCTTTCTTTGTTGTTCTCATTGGCTATGTTTACATGGATAAATTTTTATCGTAATCCATCCAATTAAAACCAGTCTGATCAGAGATTCCAGCTGACTGTAACACTTTTGACATGTGCCTACTGATTCAGAAGAATACAAATCAGTCTGCGTTATTACATGATGCATTTTTATTCTGATATTCAGTCAGATCAAAAGTGCTCTGTGTAAACGCAGCGAATGGCCCTGCACATGCTCCTGTTTGTGTGTGTGCACATATGTACGGGACTTTTCCTCTGTTTGGTGTTGAATTTGAATTAAAAGCCTTCCCGGTTTTCCCGCTGCAGTTGGTTTCATTCTGTGTCACGCGGTGCTGAACAGCGACGCAGCAGCTCTGTCTCTGTGGAAACTGGCTCTTCAGAGCTCCACCTGCCTCTGCCTGTTCAGGGATGAAGTCTTCCACATCCACAAGGCTGCAGAGGACCTGTTTGTCAACATCAGAGGGTACAGAGCACTTTATTCTGTCATCCTGGCACGTTTTCTTAGTTTCTCATATTTGTTGAATGTATCTTTGTTGAGAGAAAAAGGAGCAACTTGATGGATATTTTGCTCTTTTGACACGTTTCCTTCTGCATTTTAAAGGTACAACAAACGCATCAATGACATCAGGGAGTGCAAAGAACAGGCCCTGTCTCATGCGTGCGTATAAATATATTCTTATTAATCCTTTTATCTGAAATTTCCATTCCTCCTTTACTTTTTGTGCCTCAAACAAAAAAAAAAAGTCACATTCTAGGATATTTTTCCCTCATGTAGTCTGCATTTTCTGTATTATTAATTTATAATCCTGTTCTTTTCTCAGTTCTCTTTAAAAGTCATTTTTAGCTTTTTCTCCCTCTTTCCAAAGTCTCTCACCAAAACATCACCGTCTTCTCCCCGTTTTATCCTCCCCTCTTTGTCTCCTCCTCTGTCTCATCTCTGCTTTTATCCTTATTACTTATGCCTTCTTCCCCTTTCATCTTCATTCTCATTCTTCTGCCGTCACATGTCATCTGCTTACTTTTGTGTCCTCTTCGGGATTGTCCCGAAAGTGTCAAAATACCATTTAATCACGTTGCCGGGGTTTGATGCTCCTCTCTGACTCCCCTCCTCCTTTCTGAATCTTTTCAGAGGCTCCATGCACAGAGAGAGACGCAAGTTCCTCAGGTCGGCCTTGAAGGAGCTGGCTACTGTCTTAGCCGACCAGCCTGGGCTTTTAGGGCCAAAGGTAATGTAGAATAACACCGTTAACTGAGAAATTGCACCTTAAATAACAGTTTTATATTGTTTTTATTAAGCAGTTTATCATGCAGAAAAAAATAAGTCACATGATTAGAATTTAAATGCCATGTTAAGATGTGGTTTGTTTTTTAGTTCAGTAACTGTGGGAATACAGAGATAAAACACATTTTACATTGGAACAAAAACACTTAAATGTTCCTTGGTTTGAGTCTGAGTCAGAAATCTGAAGAAGCTGCTTTAACCCTTTCTTGACTAGAACCCTTGTACAGGGGAAAGCATGATATGTGTATTTGCACACACAAAGAAGCAATCTTACTGCAGCATAGCAAAATTATGGGGAGAGAGTCGGCTATAAGTGTACCAAGCATCAGCATCCAAACCAAACACAGTTCAAACCCCAAACAGTTAAATAGGAATGTAAAAAAAGCTGTGAACAGCACTGTCCACTTTAGAGCTTCTGCTAATTTCTCCACTTCAAGTAAACCACACAAACAAGCTGCCATAGTTAAGCAGATACTCTGCTGATTACAAAGATGTCTGTCTCGTCACTGTAGGACAAAAACTCTAGGAGCCACAATCGGACATCAGCTCTTACTTTTACCGTTTTTATTTCAGTTCTAAAAATGTGCTAATGTGTTTGAAATGAATCATGAAGGTCCCATTGGTTTCCATGGAGATGAAGGGGGTTTCATCGTGAAGTATCCACTCTTCCTGTCATATACTATCTTGGGCTTCATTCTTTCTGAGTCCTCGTGGTGTTTCTAAGGTGAATGTGGGGGCTTTCCCTGGATTCCCCTGACTCTGACCATTGATAGAGGTGTCCATCATCATCGGCTGACGACTTTCTGAGATATTTACCTGCGTAACTCATTTTTAAACATCAGTAAAACTGCTCAGGTTCACTTTTTAGCTTCTACTTTTGCACCGATCCTCATCAGACGTTAATTTACTCATTACTAGATGAACTGCTATCCTCTGCCTTTCACTGAAAGTAATGTAGTTTTCTTTTAGAGGTGATAACATTTACATTTTCTACTGTGCTCCAGGGAAATTTACTTTAACACAGTTGCGGATCTTATTTCTGACACTTCTGTAGTAATATTATGTCACATGCATTTTGAGACTAAGATTTTACATACAGCCTTTGTAGTTGTGAAGATGTACCTAATTTTTTTGGGTGGGGGGTTTAGTGTGTGATATTTTGGACGGGAGGCAGGAAAAATAGATCTTATGATTAAGACGTTAAGCAGTTTATTGTGCTGAACAAAATAGCCATATGAAGTAAGTCACACCCAAAGTAATGTTAGGATTTAGAATTTAAATGCCATAGTAAGATTTACCTTGTTTTTTTTTAGTTTAGTAGCTGTGACAATACAGTTCCTAAACAAACTTTACATCATCTTTAGGTCTGTGAAAACTCAGAAATCTGAGAAAGCTTCTTTAAAACCCTAAAATCTAACTTTTGTTTAGCTGTGGCTGAAAGATCGAAACCTGTAGCAGACTCTTCTTTAACCTGGTCTTCTCACAGAGCACCAGAAATGCTGCAATATCAAGATAAATATCAGCATATAAAGTAACTTTATGTGCATGGGATTGAGTGTGGTTCTCATGGAGCTAAATCTGGCATCCGGCACCTGATATTAAACAATTTGATATTAGATTTATTAGGGCAGACAGGCATATCATCCCCTGACCAAATAAAATGCTTCATAAATATGAATGAGAAAATATATTGCTGTATATTCATGAACATATATAATATTGGTTATTTGATCCTGAGAAGGTGAGTCTCCACCGCCTGCTGCTCCGTATAATTTATCTTTGGGGAAAAAATTCAATTCTCCGCTTCCTTTTCTGCTTTTCTGATCTTGCAGGCGTTATTTGTGTTCATGGCGTTGTCATTTGCCCGCGATGAGATCATCTGGCTGCTTCGACATGCTGATAACATCCAGAAGAAGAGCACAGATGACTTTATAGACAAGTAAGTAAAAAGTGCACAGCTGCATGACCATGTGCACACACACATCTGTACATGCGCAAAATTTCTCTGAGGAGCTTGTTTTCCGGGTGTGATACGTGCATCTATGTTTTCCAGACACATAGCAGAACTGATCTTCTACATGGAGGAGCTCAGAGCTCATGTCAGGAAGTACGGGCCTGTGATGCAGCGGTACTATGTCCAGTACCTGTCTGGTTTTGATGCTGTGGTGCTGAACGAGATGGTGCAGGTAAGAACAAACCTCCACTAAACCTGTGCTGAACATGCAAGACACACACCAGCAGTACATGGAAGTCTGAGCTCAGATCAAACACTCTAGCATTAGTGTCATGTTTTAATTAGGTCTCATTCTTCAACAGACGCATTTTATAGCTGGTTTCATTAGCTTTTATATTTTCTAAAATTCTCATCTCACTTTTTACAGTGTACCTCATTACAAATGAAACATTGTCCAAAATTGTTTTCACATAATGCTTGAAGATTTTCTCACAGAGGTGCCCTTAACAACAGAGAATTTGTTGTCTTTTTTGCCTCCTGTCTCTTCTTTAAGATCTCTCCAGCAAGTCAAAGTCAGTCTGATGTGGACTCTTGTTTCATGTCTTGCTCTGTGTGTCTTTCTTTTCCCCTCTTCCTCTAAAAATTTCATGCCGCATTCTTTAATGAATCAGCCACAATGCAGCCAGTTCAAAATAGTGTGACATCCAGTTACTGGTGTGTGATGTGGTGCGTAAAGCAAAAGTTGGCTGTAAAGTGATGCAGCGTCCTATAAGAAAAAGTCATGACGTGTAGTTTCTCAGCCTTGGGATGCTCCAGGGCAACGACAGCTCCAGAAGTGTAGATGTAAGGCAAGGCAAGTTTATTTGTATAGCACATTTATGTAACTGTGGCATCAGACCAAGCCAGAAACGCATACTTTTAAGGTTAAAGTTTTATATAGTGTTGCTTTAAGGACGTGTTCCTACTTGTACATCACAGAGGAGATTCTGTGTTTTGAGATCTGCTGTTGCAGCTGGAAATGTGAGGACAGAAAAAAAATGAGATGGGTAAAAAAGGAAATGTGAAGAAAGAAGGTCAAGAAGAGCTTCTTTTAATTTATACAGCATTTATTTAACCAGACAGGTTATTGAGAACAGATTCTTATTTATGACGACAGTCTGGCAAAAGGAAATGCTTTTTTTTAAGGGAATAAGGTCAGAGAGGGATGTAAAAGACAAAAAAAAAACTTAAAAACACCAATTGCCTTCATACGATCATAAGCTTTTAACATTAACATTTAACATTTTAACGCTTAAAAAAATATAGTTTGACAATAAATATAAAAGTACAGCTGAAATAAGTGGCAACATAAACATCAGTGAGCAGGAAAACTGATTGTTGTTTCACTGAGTCCTCATAATTCTGTTTTTAAAAGCAGACCAAGAGACAAGGCCATGTCTCCATGGAGACGGGTTTAGGTACATCCGCTAAGGTGTTTTTATAGTTTGGACTTTTCATCCACGTGGAATCTGCATTTTGGGAGATGAAAACACACGTTACTCAAACCATGTACCAAATTGATTAAATCTGAGGAAACCAACATTTTCTTTCTGCATCTGCAACCCATGTGCATCTTTCCTGAACTGATTACATCATAGCCCCACTTCCTCCTTAACCCGCATGCACAAACCCCAAAAACAGTGGGTTACATTACACAAGTCTAAGCGCACGCTCCACGTCTTCTTTTGTGTTTTTACTGCATTTCTGGCAGGTTGCAGCATCACTTCTAGGCCTGGTATTTGTGTTAGTGTATTACAGGGTTTGTGTGGATGCATACATTTCTTGGAATAATTCCATCTTTACAGAAAACTCTTTCTGAAACAGAATTAGTTCCTTCCATGTCCAGGTGGACGAAGCTTAAATCAGTCCTGTTTCTGCTGTATGAATTCAGAACAGTCTGCAAAAACCTGCAGTATTTCACAGAAAGTTTACACACTTCACTGTAAATGCTTCAGAGTCATGTTTCCCTCTGAGATCTTCTGGACTTTTTATATATGAGCTGGCTGGAAACTTAAGAGTGAATGCTGCAGACATTTGTGTTCTCACGTGCAGCTTCTCCAGAACATCTCTGCAACCTTTACATGACTGAAGTCAGAGTGGAAACGGCTCCAGCTGAAAGCAGAATCTGTGATTGTCTGACCCGCTTCCCCTCTGTTGCTGTTTAACAGAACCTGTCTGTGTGTCCAGAGGACGAATCCATAATCATGTCTTCATTCGTCAACACCATGACCTCGCTCAGTGTCAAACAAGGTAAACGCTTAATTTTTGGACCATAAGTAAAATTAGGGTTGAATAAAAAAAACAGTGCTGAAATAAAACTAATAAATCTTGATGTTTCAAGGTGTTGTGTGTATTTTTCAGTAACTTGTGTTTGTATTTCAGTGGAGGATGGAGAGGTGTTTGATTTCAGAGGCATGAGACTAGACTGGTTTAGACTGCAGGTATAAACACTCATTAAGGTCATAAATATCTAAAGTTCTTGTCATATAATCGTACTTTCTAACAGCAGATTTGAGGCAGCAAGAAAACTTCCTCACACTTTGCATGTCACGTTTTCCTCTCTGCAGGCTTACACCAGCGTCTCCAAAGCCAGTCTGGGTATAGCTGATCACAAGGAGCTTGGAAAAATGATGAACACCATCATCTTCCACACAAAGATGGTGGATTCTCTGGTGGAGATGCTGGTGGAGACGTCAGACTTGTCCATTTTCTGGTAATGTGGAAAGCGTATGTTTCCCAGCATGCCCTGAAACGTATGCCTGCTGTTTTTGCAACCATTTTCTCTGTTTTCGCGTGTGCAGTTTCTACAGTCGCGCGTTTGAAAAGATGTTTCAGCAGTGCTTGGAGCTGCCCTCCCAGAGCCGACACTCCATCTGCTTCCCTCTGCTCTGCACACACTTCATGTCCTGCACTCACGAGCTCTGTCCCGAGGAGGTGAGTGCACACAGATGCACCAATACTCTGTTACGATGTCGTAAATTCAGTGGGTGGAGAGATAAAAGATGCTGTAACTTAGCTCTTTGATTCAGGACTTTATCAGACAACAGGAAATTCCAGTTTGTAATGTATAATAGATGAAAAACATGGCCCCACATTCAGCTGAAACCCCCCCGAGAGGTCATCAGAGAACTGAAGATGTACAGAGAGAGAAGAGTGAAAAGGATACCTTAATATGATGTGAAGCACTTTGATCATCGTTGCTGCATACTAGGACCTTAAGACTTTTTTTAATCAAATTTGTAAATTTCCAGTGTTGCTGCAAAAATGATTAAACACAAGACGAGCAGTTTTTATTTCGCTTTCTTTTTTTTACAAACTATTCATTTAGGTTTGAATAATTACGTGTTAAAGAAACAGCAAAAGTAAAATCGGGCAGATGTTGTCGTACACGTGTGTGAGCACTGTTTTCAAACGGTATAACTTTATTTTCAAAGCAAATCTTGCAATGTCCTCCGTACAGCAGTGATGAAATTAAGTAAAACAACTTACTGCAAAAAAACACAGCAATAAAAAAAAATTTGTCGAACAGTAATTCATACAGTGAATAAAATCAATGCTGTCAGATGAAATCAGGAGTCTTCTGAGGATCTCAAGCCTCTAACAAGCTCATATGGTGGTAAAATGTCAGAAGTAGGAGGATGAAAGACCCAAGGGCTTTAAAAGTCAACATCCTTTTCCTCTTGTTTTGCTCAGTCAATTGAGTCTCGCATTAAATATAATTTTATACTTTGTCTGTAGCAGGGTTGGCAAATCGTTTCACTTTGGTAGAAGATTTTGGGACTTCTTTGTTTAACACAGTTTCACAGAATTGATGTTCATTTTAAGTAGCAAAATCATTGTGAGAGGACATTAAAAATACCCTGAATGTTACAGTTGATGGGAGTGAAACTCCAGTTAGTAATTGTGGCTGTTTTATTTTTAGAGGATAAAGACAAAAATACCAGGGTTTAAATCTCTGTAGTTAACTGTAACTGGAGTGATTTAAACGGGACAGTTTTATTTGTATCGAACATTTACAAGACAGGAGTCTACGTGTCTAGTTTATGTACAAGACAACTCAAAGTTCCTCCTATAAAACATTAAATGCACTACATGAAGGTGCAAAGGAAACAATAAAAATAAGATCAATAAAGCAAACTAGGAAATAAACTGACTAAAAACAGAACAAGTTTTGTCCGCTGCTGCAGTCTGGAGAGAGAAAAATATTAACAGGTTATAAACGAGTCAAGCAAATCAAACTTGTCAAAGGACTTTATGCTGATAAAATATGAACTTTCCTTTTGTTTGTTGTCTTCCTCTACAGCGTCACCACATAGGGGACCGGAGCTTGTCTCTGTGCAACATGTTCCTGGACGAGATGGCCAAACAGGCCAGAAACCTGATCACTGACATCTGCACTGAGCAGTGTACACTCAGCGACCAGGTACGACTCCACACACAAAGGGTTATCATTTAAAATAAACTTATATCTTCACTTTATAAAGTTAAATCAATAAATCTGTCATGAGTGAAGCTACTAATCCTGGTGCTTGCAGTGTAAGCACCCTCAGTGGCTCAGATTAACTCTCATTATCCGTCATGTTGTGTGTTGGAGAAATAAGTTCAGTGGCATTTTGGGGTTTTGATAAATCTGTATGAAAACCAGAGTTTGAGACAGCAGCTTGTATTTTTGTTTTCCTTCTTCCCACTGGGTTTAGCCCGATTTGCTCCTCCATAAACAACTTGCAGACCATCAAAAACAAGTTAACAATCAATCCAAGAGTTGTTTTTTTTTTCCCCCCAATGTAATCACAAGCTTCCTAAAAACGAACAATGTGCATTTATGAAAACTGTTGAAAATGTCTTTTCAGAGCAGTTTAGTCTGTTTTCTTTTCATTTCATTTTATTTTGCTTCATGTATTTTTTTTTCATAAGTGGGCATATTGATGTACATTTTTATGTTAATATGCAGGATTATAGCCAGCAGTTAATTTCCATCTTTGGTCCCTTGTCAGATAAGTTTTAAGGCTTCATCTGTGATCTTTGTTAGTCAAAAAGTCGTGTTTGGAAACAGCTAGTGCATAAATGTTGAAACAAAACCTTCTATAAAGCATTACTACTACAAAATTAGTCAGAGCTGCGAAGTAGGGCTGAACGATTAATCTTTTAAAACCTTGCAATTAGCAAAGGTGGTTTGTTCGTTTTAATGTTTTAGACCTCCAGCATCCCCTGCTTTACAAATTCTCTCAATTCAGACGTAATTCATGCTGTCATTTAAACATTGTGGGACAGCTACACTCAGCTGTGGAGTCGCGTTGCATTTTCAGACCCCATCATGGGCTAATTTTTTGTAAATAACTAAAATAAAGTTGCATCTTTCAGTTGAAAAGTGAAGCCCTTCATTTCTCAACTTTACATTCTTGTTGAAATGTTGAACGCGTGATTCTTTTATGGTATCTCATATGATAAGCCTCCATCTCATGTAAAAGAAAAAATATACACGTGAACACTAAACAGAAGCTGAAATTTAAAAGATTAAACTGATTTTTCTGATAAAAATCACAGTTGTATATTTTATTCTTATGATGAGCCCTACAGCCCAGCAGCTTCAGATCTCCAGTTTAATGTTACGCACATCAGATAAACATCACGAGTAGTTTACCTAATATTAAAGACCTCTCCGGTGTCATTTTTGAGAGTTGACCTGCTCCTTCTTTTTTCTTTCATCATCATAGCTGCTGCCGAAACACTGCGCAAAAACCATCAGTCAGGCCGTGAACAAGAAGAGCAAGAAGGCGACGGGGAAGAAGGGCGAGCCAGAGAGGGAGAAACCCGGAGTGGAGAGCATGAGGAAGAACAGACTACTGGTCACCAAGTCAGGCCTCGTTTTAAGAAATGATCTGATTTTTATGTTGAACTTCACACGTTAAACTGTCATGTTTCATCATGTCTGCTAGAAACCGGTTTGATTTTGTTTTTCTTTCTTTCTTTTCTTTTCTTTCTTTCTTTCTTGCTTGCTTGCTTGCTTTGCCAGTCTGGATAAACTGCACACGGCACTGTCCGAACTCTGCTTCTCCATCAACTATGTTCCCAACTTGGTGGTGTGGGAGCACACATTCACGCCGAGGGAGTACCTCACCTCGCACCTGGAGATCCGATTTACCAAGTGAGCACACACACAGAATACACACCACTCTTTTATTTAAGTACAGGTGAACGTTCAATAATTAGAAAAAGTGTTCATTTCTACACAGTTTTCAGCGATTATCCGCCTCCTCTGTGTCTCCAGGTCTATAGTTGGGATGACCATGTACAACCAGGCCACTCAGGAGATAGCCAAGCCCAGCGAGCTGCTGACCAGTGTCCGAGCATACATGACGGTCCTGCAGTCTATAGAGAACTACGTCACCATCGACATCACTCGGGTCTTCAACAACGTCCTCCTGCAGCAGACGCAGCACCTGGACAGCCATGGCGAGCCCACCATCACCAGTCTATACACAAACTGGTGAGGATGATTTTAATAACTGGATGCAGCCGTTCACTGTGGATTGATGGATTAACTTCGTATTTGGCAATAAAACAGCTATAGACAAATCACTGAAGTTCTTTTCCGTTAACATTCAGAGAAGGTGACGTTCCTGCTGCTGAAGTGAGGACTGGAACCGGACTGAACCAGTATGTTTGTGTCTGCATAGGTACTTGGAGACGTTGCTGCGTCAGGTCAGTAACGGACACATCGCCTACTTCCCCGCCATGAAGGCCTTCGTCAACCTGCCCACTGAGAACGAGCTGACGTTCAACGCTGAGGAGTACTCCGACATCTCTGGTAAAAACGCTGCAGATGACCAACATGGACGACTAAGAGATGCTCCACCGCCGTGTCCCCTCTACACCTGGCCCTGTGTTACGTTTCCTACAGAAAGCATCTGAAATAATGAATTTCCTCTTCCCTCCCTCAGAGATGCGCTCGCTGTCGGAGCTGTTGGGGCCGTACGGCATGAAGTTTCTCAGTGAGAGTCTGATGTGGCACATCTCGTCACAGGTCGCCGAGCTGAAGGTAGGCAAACACAATCACAGATTTATTTATATAAATAAGTTCATAACTAAATTATTGTCTTCTAAACAATGATTGGTTAAACGCTTTTATATAAATTTGTGTCTTTTGTTTACATTAGCAGAAACTTAACATGTTATGTATAATTATGTTTTAAACGGTGAGGATTGATTAGAGAAAAACAAACTTTTTCTTCACCTCCAAAAGCGTTATTAAAAATGTGGGCACCACCATCTCACTACCGTAGCCTAGAAGGGACAAACCAAACAAGATTTATTTTCACAACCTGTTTAGCAAAACTGTGAGTCAAGAGTTTATGAGGGACAGCACCTACATCACTTCTGTCCCTGGACTCTTTCCCACAGTGGCAAAACATGAAAGATGGCCTCGGCTGCTCAGTCATCAGGTTGAAAATGTATGAATGAATATTTTTAACAATCTATAGACCATGGATTGAAATGGGTACCAAATTCTGTACTTTTATTGGTATCTGCCAAATGATTCACGTAAAAACAAACGGTGCAATGGTTCGGTAACTAAATGCTTCCTTCTTACTGCGAGTGAGAGGAAGAGAAGATGTTCTCCTGCTCAAACACCCCTGACTTAAATAAAATGGATCTTCAACAGGCTCGTCCTATTCTGCACAATCACCCATTGATTTGAGTCGGGTGTGTTAAAGCGGGGAACATCCAAGAGCTGCTGTCCTCCAGGTTTTAGAGACCAACGTTTGAGATCCCTTTACTTAACGGGCAGAAAGACCCTGTTTGAAGTTTTTATTTTTTGTCTTAAAACAATCCATCCAGTTAACATACAACATGTTAGTTAGATTTATTCAGTCATCATGCAACAATACATAAAGATACATCAGTCTTCACATTTACAATAACAAAGACTGAAAAGGTAGAGGCTGAAGCAAAAGCTTATATTGCCTATCCGACTTAGCTCCATTAGCTTCTGCGCTAACGTGATGATTAAGGGGAGAATCTGGCTTAGACTCCACAAATGAAGTCAGCATGTGCTTACTGGTGTTTCTGTGGTGGTGTTTTTTTCTTGTGCATAGAAACTGGTGGTAGAAAACCTGGAGGTGTTGACCCAGATGAGGACGAGCTTCGACAAACCAGACCACATGGCTGCCCTCTTCAAGAAACTCACCTGTAATCACAAACACACACATACAATGCACATACACACTTCCTCAGCACATTAAAGGACTGTTTGCTCTATTTAATTACAAAGATTTACACATAAAAAACAAGATATTTTATTTGCCTTACGTTGCTTCCTATTTTTAAGCTTTTTATAATGTAATTGGCAGCTAAAAAGAATTTCTTTTTGTGGGTTAACCTTTTTTAAAGAAAGTTTTATGTGTTCATTTTCTTTAGTTCACCATTTTGTTGTTTTGTGTTTGTAGCTGTGGACAGCGTTTTAAAGAGGATGACCATCATCGGGGTCATTCTGTCCTTCCGCTCTCTCGCTCAGGAGGCTCTGAGAGACGTAAGACTCACACATCCCACTAAATTAAGCCGAATACAGCTAAAAAGTACAATTTTCTATTTAAAAATTCAGCTGCATCATCCTTCTCTCAGTGAATGTTTTGCCTTTTGTCCTCCAGGTTTTGTCATGTCACATTCCCTTCCTGGTCAGTTCCGTGGAGGATTTCAAGGACCACATCCCCCGAGAGACGGACATGAAGGTAAAAAGCAATGCAGACCTGCAAACACGAGAATGGATCGGCTCTCCGTCTCTCTCCTTGTGCCGATGTGAATAATTTGTCTGTTTCCAGGTGGCCATGAATGTTTATGAGCTGTCCTCAGCAGCAGGTTTACCCTGTGAAATCGACCCAGCTTTGGTGGTGGCTCTGTCCTCCCAGAAGAGTGGTGAGTCACTCACACACACACACACACACCCAGTCTGCCAAAGACACATCTGTGTGACCGCCCTTTGCTTTTCCGTCTTCAGAGAACATCAGCCCAGAGGAAGAGTACAAGATCGCCTGTCTGCTGATGGTGTTTGTGGCCGTTTCCTTGCCGACGCTGGCCAGCAACGTGATGTCACAGTACAGCCCCGCCATTGAAGGTAGCCATCAAGCAGCTGCAGCACTTTTCACAAATCAGTCGTGTCTTCCAGGCCAAAAAATGTATATATCCTCATCAAGCTGCCGCTGCTCCTCCTCAGTAATTCACACAGGCCAAAGAAAAGCCAGAACTTACTGCTCTAAATCCACAAAGCTGATTTGAGCCCACATCGCTTCTGTTATCACCTCATCACTCACTTTTACATGTCATGCACATCAGTGCTGCCTTAAAGAAGCACTTCAAAACCTTTTCAGATTTACTCAGCAAGTTGCCCCCTAATGACGGCTGATTCTGCATCGATCTTGCATCCTACCTGTACTGTGAGATCTCTCCAGACTGTAGAAGGCAGTTTTATCTTCTCTCTTGCTCTGTTCTCTATCTGGTTGTTAGCTCCTGACATGGTGCTTAACTCGGCTGTCACCTGTTGCAGCATCTTTCTCAGTCTCAAGACACTGCTGGACAGCGACGACTCCACAAATGTAGATTATAGACGTCCGTGTGCCATTAAACAAGTCAGGAACGCAGAGTTTTAAGGTTGGAAAGTTACATGGTGCATCTTTACAACGTTTGTGAAAAAGCTAGATAGTTCTATGAAACTAGAAAATCACTCGGAGTGCAGACCTCCTCCAAGCAGATCTCGCAATGATAAGGAATCCTTCAAAAAATTCCTGGATCCAGAAGGTGATCCGGATCACCACCAAAATTTAATGGGTTCATCTTTGGGCTGAGTCACATGGATCTCGTTCGAAACACTCCTCCTCGGACCAGTTTGGTTAATTTTTTTAATCCATTGCTCTGCTGGTTTGAAGATCATCTGAATCTAGTTAACTTGCGCTGTGCTGCTCCTTTTCATTCCAACCATGTGCACACGTGCGCAGTCTGAAGCCAGTCAGCACGCAGCTCTGCTCCAAGTCCTTCATGACGATCACAAAGATTTGATCCATGATTTCTGAACAGGAGCTGGTCGCTCGTTGTAACCTCATGTAGACGATACAGCGCACGACACACGATTTGAGCCATAAATCGGGCCGATCTGAAAGCTAGTCGTCCGTGTGGCGGACGACTACTGGACGATGCAAAGGTCACAAAGACGTTCACACTCTGCACACTGTTGTGCTTTTCAGAGCTGGAGTGTAGGGGTGTAACAATAATATAGATCAATGTATCAAATATAAATTGATTCAAAAAACCCCAAATTAGACAAAAATCAATATCAAACCCACTTTTATTATAAAAGTGGCTTTATTTTGAAGCTCCTCTGACACATTTTCACAACAAAATCCATGTTTGTAGTTGAGCAGTGGATAGATGTGACACGGGGAGATTGTACTGCATATGTACTTCCAAGTAAGTAGGAGCTTATAATTATATTAAGAAATAATAACCTTGTTTTGTACTTGTAATATTGTTTTATATCATTTCATATCAATTGGTGGATCCTAAATCAAATCTAATCAAATTGTATCGACTGAATTTGAGATATTGGCAAACATCGAATTTCTATCCACTGTATCGATGTATCGTATCGTGATCAAACCATTGATTCACACCCCTACTGCAGAGTAACCGGCTACAAACTGGGAAAGAAAAGAAATGGAAAAGATTTCTGTTATAATCGGCAGGAGCTGAACAGAACAAAAAGCTATTTGGTGTTTTGTTTTAAAGAGTTTTAAATTAAACATATGTTAAATGGGTTTCATTTCCTCATTTTCCCCACAGAAAACTTTTAGAATAAAGACCATAATAATCCCTGCGTGGTTTCAGAGGCAGCATGGAGCTGGAAAATACCCTGCTGGAAGAATCAGTTTTTGTTTCCATGGAATAAAACTGCAGTGTATGTAAATAGGATAAACCTTGTGCCTTCACTGATTCACATTCGGACACAAGAGTCACAGCATCTTAATTACGAGTACTTTTTGATGTAGGCCTTTACACAATGTGACTTGTTAAATCTATTCAGTTAAATAAACTTGATATTTAGCACAATAAAGACACAATGTTTGAGCCAAATGAGGCCTTTAATGAGGTATCAAAGACATTTGTTACTCAAGGGTGAAATATCAAGACGCTGCCTCCTAACAACCTTGAAATGAAAGGTGCTGCTGTTAATAAGGGACTTTTGAAGAGGATAATGAGTTATCAGGGGCTTCACCATTGTTAGTATGCAGACTGCATACTGGCCGGTGATTGGTTTTTTTCCGGCACGTCTCTTAGCGCATGGCCTCAGTGTCGCTACTTTAACTGCTCTGTGAGCTCAGATTTACATGCATATTTATATTTATATTTATAGTCGCTTCACAGCTTTAAGTATAGAATCTCGTCAAAAGATAAAAAACCTCAAATTCATGTTGAAGGTTGGATCTTCAGATCCAGGAATCTTCTTCTGGGTCATTTCTCTGCTCTGGGAGTCACACGGTAGCATTTAAAAACCATCATTAATCGATTTGAGACTAGAAAGAAATGACTTGTTAAACTAACGGTGTGTGTCTGCTGCCCCCTGCAGGCCATTGCAACAACATCCACTGCCTGGCCAAAGCCATCAACCAGATCGCTGCTGCTCTCTTCACCATCCACAAGGGAAGCATAGAGGACCGGCTGAAAGAGTTCCTGGCTGTAAGAGAAATAAACCCTCTGCATGTACTTTTTCCTCCATATGACTGCCAATAATTGCATCTCATAGTTTCTGCAGTTAGGATGACGTGAAAATATTGAAAAGAGGATAATCAGTTAAAGCTGCTGTAAAAAGTTCAGCTTAATAGCCTTTAATGGAGCTGTGTGTGTGTTCATCGCTACATCCCTGCTATTTATCCTTATTATTGTGGAGATGTTTTACATTATACTACATAAACCATAATTATCTGCAGTTGTTTATGTGTAAACTGTTGGGAGAGATAAAGGTTGCAGAATGATGATGATCAAATCTCTGAGGCGTTAACACACATCTGCAGTATCTTAATCGCATGCAGCTCTTCTCTGTATTTATATTAGTTTGTATGTTCAGCAAAGTTGTTGCAGGTGTTTTATTTGCAGCACAGACTTGGTTTTCTAACCCGATGATGTTTTTATAATGTGCAGCAAGTTGCACGTTAGAGTTGCCACCTGTATCTGACGGACGGTGCACAAGAAAAAACATGGAAGCTTGTGAGGAAGAGTTCGATACCATAACAGCCTTATCAGTTCAAACTCAGAGCAAGTTACAGGACAATGCTTTATTGGTTCAGAGGCTGTTTCTCCAGAAATTACAGCACAGCAGATTTATTTCAGCACCTCGCCTAGAATACAGCCCAGTGTGAGACATAACTACAGTCCAGTGAGCTGTCGTTCATGCCTGTAATCTAGCTGCAAACATGACCACACTGAGAACCAGCCTACAAAGAGACAACCTTCATCAGGGGATCATTTTCAGGTGATCCTGCATAATAAAAAAGATACAAATGCAGCTGCATCGCATAATTATACAGCCTGGAAAAACACAGCTTCATTCACAAGGTTGTTTTGTGTAAAAGGACACATTTACATGAAAACATGAAGTCCTGTTGTTAACACTATTAGTCCTGGTGTGGAAAAGGATTTGTGCAATAACATGTAATGTTGAATTTATGCTTTCAAAAGTATTTTGTAGAAATACATAAGAAGAGGGGATTTTTTTATCCAAGAGAAGACGCATTTAATCTTTTTTTCTTTTTTACTAATTTGAATTAATTCTTTTTTTAAGCTGATTCGACGTGTGTGTGTGTGTGTGTGTGTGTGTGTGTGTTTTATATATATATATATATATATATATATATATATATATATATATATATATATATATATATATATATACACACACACACACACACATGTACAGTACATACATGTACATAGCCTTTTCTTTGATTGGAGGGTATAAATAAATCTGAGGACGACTATGTGTATGTAGATATATATTCAAATATAGATAACTTGAAATAAAATGAACCCTTTCATGACTAATCTTTGCAATTCGGAGAGTTTAAGAAAGAAGAAATCCAACTTTATTTATAAAACACTTCAAATTAAAGCAAATGCTGACCACTGAGGATACATAATACATTAAATGAGTCAATTAAATTGAACTTTTTAGAATAAATAAAGGATTTTTTTTTTTTTTTTTTTTTAATTTGGGTGAATTTAAAACAAACTTAGCTAAGTTTATTTTCATCTGATGACATCACATTTGGGACACCAATGGTTACTGGTGCTGTTCCAGCTGCTGTTACTGGTGATGTCTGACAAGGGAATGTGGAAAGATAACATCTTTCTTTAAACTTGAACATCTTTGTGTGTGTGTGTGTGTGTGTGTGTGTGTGTGTTTGTGTGTTTGCAGCTGGCCTCATCCAGTTTGCTGAAGATCGGTCAAGAAACAGACAAGATGACGACCCGTAACAGAGAATCTGTCTACCTGCTGCTGGACATGGTGAGGCAACTCAACACAGCTGTGTTCATCACAAACATACAAAAGTGTTTTTTTTACTCCGGAAGCCTGACATGTTTTATGTTTTTTGTTTGTTTTGTTTTTTCTTTCCCTCCCTTCTCAGATCGTGCAGGAGTCTCCCTTCCTGACCATGGACCTGCTGGAGTCCTGCTTCCCCTACGTCCTGCTGCGAAACGCCTACCACGCCGTCTACAAACAGAGCATCAGCGCCAGCGCATAGACGCACACACAGCCGAGGCCGAACGTTCCCGTCTACCGTCCGAGCGGAGACGCGCACACACTACCAGAACACACTAAATCCAAACTAAACACACTAATCGCCACCTCCAGGTTTGATTCTGACAGGTGAAGCAGCACTCTTGACGTGTACATAAAAATGTCGGCACACTAAACGCGTAGCATTTAAAAAGAAATCAAATTCCAGACCGAACCAAACTGCCCGGAACCGGAGGATGACGAGACGACGACAAAAAACACAGATAAACACTAGCTGGTCAAACTGGGGGATCAGTATCTTTTATTTGAATCGTTTTCCATGATGTTGCCGGGGACCATTACCATAGCAACACATAATATACAATGTTCGGATGGTATTAAAGAACAAAAATATAAATATATAGAATATATATAGCTGACACTGAAATATTCCTTTTGTTTCTTATTTTTATTGAAAGTTTTGAGATTTTTGGTGTCCAGCTGAAACTTCTGGTGATGGATTTGGATGCTTATTTTGGGAATGCAAATGATTTTGATGTGATGTGGGGTTGTTTTTTTTTGTTTTGTTTTTTCATCGGGGAAGGCGGGTGAGGAGTTTGTGTCGATACTGAAAGATATGTTGCTTGTAAGTTTACATGAACTGTACGTACACACACTGACAGTCATCCTGAGCAGATATGAAGCTACACACACGCAAAATCTTTCTCCATTTCATCACATACAGACACTCTTGTATAACATGGTGATGCTTTTTTTTTTCTAGCTAGGTGTAACTAAATGACCTTTTTGTGGGTAAAAATATAATATCTGTATTCTACTTTGATGTGAACTGAACTTGTCTGTTTTTAATGTTTGTTTTGTTACTTTTACGACGATGACAATGATGAGAATTTGCCAAATGTGTTGACACTAAAATTTTGTGTATCGGGGCTTGTAAGTGGTGACGTGTGCGATGCCATTTCAGGTGGGCGGGTTGATGCTGACTTAGCGGCAGCTCTGTTAACAGAAAGGGTGACACGAACATTTTCCAGTGAGAACAAGCAGCAGACACACTTCCCCACAGCTGTAAATAATTGGCTTCTGGTTCAGTAGGTGCGACTTCTTTTCTTCTTGGACATCGGGTTGAAAATAGAACATTTATGTTGACTTGTGGCCTCTGAAAAGGGGAAATTTCTTGTTTTCCACATCTTATTTTTACATTTTAATAGAATTAAAGCAGCTGTGGAGAGGTGACCATCTACGCTCTGAGGTTTGATTTATGTTAGTGCTTAACTTGAACAGGAAGTAAATTTAACCAGTTCCTCCTCTAGAAAATAAATAAGTTAATTTTAATTGATTTCAGACCTGTGAACGTCTGAAATACCAGGAGCTGCAATAACAAAAAAAAAGTGAATATATCTGCAAACACACTCCTGATGCTTTCAATGGAGCAAATACTTTCCATCCTGTTTTTACAAGAGAAACAAGACCTTAAAGGGCAAACAACTTTTACGAAATCCAGTCTGGTTTATTTTATACTTTTTTTTTTTTTTTTCTTCTTCTCAATCAAGGCATTGCAAGGGCTTCATATGAGGACACATACAGGTCAGCCCTCTGCTAATGTATCACTGACCCAAGGCTCTGTCTTAAAGCTTATTATGCACACTATCCAGGACTTAAGAAAAGTCTAAATAACGGCAGGTTGTCTCTGCGTGTCCAGTCAGTAATGTGCATTATAACCTCGTGGGGACAGATCCATGGACACATTCTTCCATTTGATGTGGAATGATTGCTGTTTTCTTTCTAACTCTTTTTTTTTTTTTTTTTTTTCTTTCTTTCGTGTTTCTGATCCTACCGTGTAACTTAAATGACATCAATAAAATAAACTTCAGGGCTGTGTCAGACCTGAGCAGTGACTGTGTGGCGGTGGTTCGTGGAAAAAGGGGCTTTTACTGCATTTGGTGGTGGTGCACAGATGTCAGTGGGAAACACAGTTGGTTTAAAAGCCTAACAATATTATATTAGTGACCTGATGTGTGTGTGTGTGTATGTATGTATGTATGTATGTGTGTATATATATATATATATATATATATATATATATATATACACATACACTAGGATATTCAACTTTGGGTTTTTTGGAGAACAGAATGATGCAGAATAAAAATTTAACCATTGAACAATGTACATGTGCATTGAAAAGTTAAGAGAAAGTTTAATTCTGTTCACCTGGAAAGGTTGAAGTGGATTTTAGATTCATTCTGACATACAAAAAGCCAAATATCCTTACCTTTTTGTGAGTAGTGTATATGTATGTGTGTGTGTGTGTGTATGTTGTGTATATATATATATATATATATATATATATATCAGTTCTGTACCGAGAGGCGGGGTACACCCTGGACAGGTCGGCAGTCTGTCGCAGCGCCAACATAGAGATGCAACCATTCACGCTTACATCCATACCTAGGAGCAATTTAGAGTGATCAGTTATTTCGTTCGTCATTATTATCATCATTTCGTTTTGTAAACTTTACACAAATAGCCCTCATATTTGAATTAGCCATACTCTCATAAAGACTTGGATGAAATTATATTCTACAACTTCAATAAATTAAAGAGAAAAAAAAAAGGAACATTCCTGCTGTTTCAGAAAACGGCCACCAGGTGGCACTCGTAACTTTCATGACATAATGCTATATCAAATCAAATCAAATCAAACTTTATTTATAAAGCGCTTTTCCTGCCAAAGGCAACCCAAAGTGCTTTTCAAGAAAATAAAAACAAACACATTTTTAAAATAAAAACAGCCCTTCACACACCCAAGCACAAAACACAGCACACAAAACTATAAACATTTGCACACACACACATCCCACACCCACCCACACTAAGACTAATAAACATCTGGCTTGACCTACTGTGAGGAAGCGATATCTTGGGGATCCGTTCACTCCAGGAGCCAGACACGGTCCTAGAGGGTGCTCCTGCCAAACAGATCAGGGCAGGCCGGGGTCCACACCACAGTGATGGGGCTGCAGTGCGGGGCCCCAGCCACCAGGACAAGGGCAGCCCCCCACCAGCTCCCTCCAGACCATGTAGGCAAAGCTCCCAGAGTGAAGGATCCCCATGAGGAAACACTGGTGTTAAAATGTTAAAACAGATAAAACAAGTGAGCAGATAAGAGCAACATAGAAAAATAAATAGGTATTCATAAAATTATGTGCTAAACAAGTCAATAAAATATAAAATAACTTAAAGATAACATAAAAAATAAATAAATAATAAAGTAAAATAACTAAAATGAAATAAAATCAAAAAGCTAAGTTAAAAAGGTAGGTCTTGAGCCTCTTCTTAAAAACATCAACAGTCTCTGCAGCCCTGAGGTTCTCTGGCAGGCTGTTCCACAGACGAGGACCGTAGTGGTGGAATGAGGCCTCAACCAGTGTAGTCTGTTTACTGATATATTGGCATTTTATTGCCGTCATTGATAAATTTATCAACAAGAATAAACGCTGCAGATTAACAATGAAACAAAAATGGGAGGAATCCTGCATGAATCCTACAACAAGAGCTTGTAGAGCTCAAATTTGTTATAATTCTGTCATCGAGATTTATTTATTTAAACAAATTCTAAATTGGTATTTTATTACTAATAAATTATCACTATTATTTTTGAATTCATAATTTTTTCAGTTTCCTGTTATTTGATTTACTATTGTGAATTTAGCCTTTCCTTTAATGGGTATGTATGTACATATACGGGGTTAGACAATGAAACTGAAACACTTGGTTTTAGACCACAATAATTTATTAGTATGGTGTGGGGCCTCCTTTTGCGGCCAATACAGCGACAATTTGTCTTGGAAATGACATATACAAGTCCTGAACAGTGGTCAGAGGGATTTTAAGCCATTCTTCTTGCAGGATAGTGGCCAGGTCACTTTCATGTTCATCAAACCAATCTTTCATCAGTCTTGCTGTGTGTATTTGTGCATCGTCATCCTGATACACTGCACCGCCTTCAGGATACAATGTTTGAACCTTTGGATGCACATGGTCCTCCAGAATGGTTCAGTAGTCCTTGGCCCATCTAGCACAAGTCCTGGGCTGAGCGAATGCCGTGATTTGGGCAGCTGTGGTTTTACGTTTTTTGGATACAATCCGGGTTAGCACCCGAACATCACGTTCAGACAGCTTCCTCTTGCGTCCACAGTTAATCCTGTTGGATGTGGTTCGTCCTTCTTGGTGGTATGCTGACATTACCCTGGATACTGTAGCTCTTGATACATCACAAAGACTTGTCTTGGTCACAGATGCGCCAGCAAGACATACACCAACAATTTGTCCTCTTTTGAACTCTGATATAATGTTGTATGCATTGCAATGTTTTGAGCAAAACCGTGCTTTTTACCCTGCTAATTGAACCTTCACACTCTGCTCTTACTGGTGCAATGTGCAATTAATGAATATTTGCCACCAAGCTGGTCTAATTTAGCCATGAAACCTCCCACACCAAAATGACAGGTGTTTCAGTTTCATTGTCTAACCCCTGTATGTATATATATATATATATATATATATATATATATATATATATATATATATATACATATATATATATATAATGGCCTAGGTTTTGTGTCAAGGCAGAAACGAGGTTGTTACCCGTCCCGTATACGGATTCGTCCTTTAGTTAACTATTAAATGTTGCGTCCTGTATTAAAACAATATGGGATATATTCCGTATTTTCATAAATGTGCAAAACGCATGACTGTCACGCACATCACTAAATCTAACATTGAACAAATTAAAACATTGAAAATACCAGCCAGCAAAATGGTCTGTGTTAGGCTACTTACACAACAGCTAATCAGAGGAAGGCTACTACAGAAGAACTGCTAAGACAGAAAAGAGACCATGTTCAATATTAATTTACTTAATTTAGTTGTTTACTTTTTTCCAGCTCCTATATACTCACACAAGATTGAATTGTTTGCTATGATTGATAGAGTAACCTTTCCTATCCTTTTCTTAAATTAAACAATTCAATTTCTCATTCACCATTCATTCTTTCATGAATCCGTTTACTAGCAAACACTGTCAGTTCCTGGACGTTTAAAAAAAAAGAAAAGAAAAAAAAAAAAGTTGCATAAATATTCAGCTAGAATTTATTTTGAAAGCGGTAACCAGAGGTAGCTGCTCATTGTAGCTTGTCTGACTTTACAGAAAAGGTGTTGTAGTTGCAGACACTGGCCGCTAGAGGGCAACAATAGACCCAATACTCGGGCAATAATTACTTCCATAGACACGTTTCCGTTCATTATCCAGGTTTTTTTTCCTTTTAACTTTATTTTTACATGGTCGCCATAAAATACGGCTTATTAACTTGATCAGAGCTAAAGGGCTTCTTGATCTTGTACATTCAGGGTTACTACGTTGCTGTTTGTTTACATTCGCGACGCCAGCAACATGGGCGTTAATACCCACAGTGCAACGCGGCGTCCAATCCCTGCTGTCAGTGGTGGTTTCAACGTGATTCTAGAGATTTAGCTAAATTGGTCAACTATAATTCAAGTGGAGATTATTTTATTTTTCGGTCTCCAATACGAGCACTTTGTGTCGCCTTTTAACGGTATGAAAAGTGCTTTATAAATAAAGCTTGATTTGATTTTATATTATTTAATTTTTTTGATCATAAATTGGCACCGTTGTACATGCTACCAGCTCTATTAATACAATGTAACCTCACACTGATAAAGAAATGAGATCAATTAATTCCTTCACTTTAACAATTTCATTTTATTTCAAACATTCATAACACAGAACAACTATATAAAAACAATGCCGAGTGGCTAGAAAGTCCTCACAAATGTCTGAAATTATGTTTGCGTGAAGATAGATCTACTCTGGATTCCACCCGGCAGTGTCTCCTCACCATCCTCTTCCTCGATCCGTGATGAATGATATCATTCTGAATTTTAAATAGATAATTATAATATATAATAAAATATAATATATAATTATATATATAATATATACATAATTATAATATAAATAATTATAATTAGAAATAAGATATTAATAAATTTATAGATATATCTATGTTTTAAACTACTATCTGCACCCATCTGCACTGCTCATCTCAAGCTTACAATGGCCGCGTTTCCCAGATTAGTTAAGACACTCTTAACGCTGAGGTCCTTCTTAAGTCACTTCTTAAAGGTGCCTTGTTTGGACGTTGCGTTTCCCAGATGCGCTCTTAACTCAGGAGCTTCTTTATTTTCAGGAGCGGCCAGACCCACTCTTTCGAACCTTCTTTAACGTTCCCCCTGCTAAGGGAACAACAGGCCCATCTACTGGTCACTTTTGGAAACGACACTATTTCCCATGAAAAAAAAAGTAGAAAATGGAAATTATTAAAAATGGACCTATTCACGGATCAGTTGTTGTATTTTGAGTCATGTTTTCTCACTCATGTCATAATGTCAATCATCTATGATGGAAGAAAACTGTAGTTACCGAGTGAATGACAGAAAATATTGTGGTTAAGTTTAATCATTATGGCAAGATAGGCCTGTGTGTATCAACCACAGAAACAAAAACATTGCGGTAGGAATTGTACGCAAATTATACGCAATCTATGAGGACTCACGTCATATTTACGCATTTGTCAGCTGTTCATGATGAGATGCACCTGCTTCGCTCAATAAAAGCATGGCCATTTACGCATACCCATATCAGACCCGCATCAGATGTCTGTGCAGAGAACCAAACCAAACCACCCCCAAACCAAACCACCCCCTCCAGTCACCAAACCACCCCCTCCGGCCACACTTTGATATTGAACTATAAAACACTTCAGTACCACCCGAACCACCTATTTAGGTCCCCCTGACTACCTTTCTCTGCCAACCTCAGCACAAACGTCATGTTAAAAATCATAGGTGGCACTGGGCAGTGATTCAAAAATGGCAAACACAACCTCTCAGTGTAATATGTGGAGCATTCCCATTACTTTGCGTTTACGCAGGCCTTTGAAGAATTGGGCACGAGTGAGTGGCAGAACAAGCCATTCTTTATTAAGTCACATCAACCATTTGCGGGATTACTGTTTGTTGAATGCACGTGCGTCATCCTGGACGCACACTTTACGCACCAGATACAGTATGTCGCCCATTTACCAAATGCTGCCATGTGGAGCTCATTTAACATAAGATGTGTGTAGGTGATTACATCCTCCAAGATTTCCCCAGACAACAGTGACCCAACAAAAAGTTTTTGAAAGTTTGGTGCATATCGTTTTTGGCTGAAGCTTTTCAGGAGTTCCAGGAGTTGATCTATTTTTTTGCGAACAAGAAAATGTTACCCTTTTTCAGTGTTTCAATCACCTAGCCACCGTTTCCCGATTCTACTACTGAGCATCGATATGACACACACGCACGTTTCAGGAATCCTCTTGGTGGGGTTCCCTTCAGCCATTACGTCAACAAATAGCGTCAGAATGACCATTATTTATGGGGCATCTGTAAATTTCCAATCGCCTACACCTGTTTAGCACACAATTTGGCCAATTACACAATATACAATGAGCTTTTCAATGAATATTTGCAATCACTGGTAATCACATGCATATTTTTAACAGTTTGTCTTCTTGCACAAACACATAAACGTATAAATGGGCTCAATATCAGCGTCGGAAAATAACCTCCACACTAAATGAATGGTGTTGATCGATATACCTGACCTCGACTGCTTTTTTTTTCAGCACCCCCGGAAGTGGATAGCTTCTGTTAGGACCTTCTTAAGATGTAGCGTAGCAAAGACGTTTCTCAGGAAATAAGAACGCGCGAAAGAAGCAATCTGGGAAACGGGCGTATCTTTGCGATCCTTTGTTGGGAAGAGCTTCCTTGAGGCCTTCTTTAATCCAAAGAAGAATCTTAACTGGGAAACGCGGCCAATGTCGTTTCAGTGCAAACGCATACAGACAGTCTCCCTCCAGTGGTCATTATTTGTAACTACACCAAAACCCACAGAGTAACAAAATAGATGGGAAAATTGTGTTACGTTAGGTTTTTAGGCCAGACAGAATTTGCTCTAATCAAATTTACCAGTTGTTAAAATAATTATGGTGCTTTTGTATAAATAAAGTTCAAAATGAAAAATAAAAATCTGGATTTCGAAATTGGATAAAAATGTCCGTTTGGAAATTCGGAATGTGAATTCGGGTGTGTTGTTGCCCTCTAGCGGCCAAAGTCTGTAACTACAATACATATTCTGTAAAGACAGACAAGTTACAATGAGGAGGTACTTCCGGTTACTGCTTTCAAAATAAGTGTTCAGTTATAGATAAATTCTTTTATCAGTGTTGTTTAACTGTTTGGATGACCCGACTCTCTTTTCAAGTCATAAGAAGTAAACAAATGCTGCTCAATTTCAATAACAATTTACCATACCTTTCCTTTCGTCTAGTTTACAGTAGCTGAGGTAACACAAGTGTATCACACAGTCAGACACAACCTCAGACATAACAGTGCTGTCAATAACAGAACAGTTATACATTGAAAAGTTACATTAAGTTCTCAATTTATTCAATTTGTATTTTAAAAGTTAATTGTTGCATACACCACACAAGCAGATCTCCATTTGGTGCTGGTTCTACTGCCATGTGGTATGTGCCATGACAGTACCTCATTGGTTAACTAATAACTAAGTTGTGTGCATCTGACACTTTGTTATATATTTTTTTCCTCATTGCATTTGATATAGTGATGCCTGTAATTATGGCTTTATGTAGCCAAATTAACAGCACCTTGCAACAATGTTGCATAAAGAATGTGTTTATTTGGTAATAAAGCATTTCAAGCTTTAAGTGTGACTAATCTCTCTCTTGATCACCCCTTTCTTAAAGCACTGGCACTAAATAAAGCATACCACTTTAGTTGGCCTGGTGTGGTCATGGCCCTGAGGAACTGTGGTGGGCCTTCCTTTTTTCCATGTCTGTGGCAATGCTTGAAAGAAATGTAGACACTATTAACCCTTATGCTCACCCTCATTTTGGGACATTTTTCTCAACTGAAATTAAATCAGTTTTTTTGTTTGTTTGATTGTTTTTATTTTTTACTTGATCTTTTTCTAAGCAACTTTTTAATAATCAGATATAATTTTGCACTCTTAGCGCCCCCTGGTGGTCCTATAACTCCATAACATCACTGCCTACAATTAGAAACTAGCTAATTCTGGTGAAAGCCAATAAAAATGTTAAATACACTACTTTTTAAATGAAATCTCCATATTGAAGAGTAACTGGTTTTAAACTCTAATGACAGTGAGATTGAAATATAGTGGTTTTAAAGACCCACAACGCAACTTTTAGCAGTTTTCTCAGTCTTGTGCCCCCTATCGATGGCTAAACTAGCATCTATCTGGCATCACCTGTAATGTGAGCTCACTCCAGCCGGTAAAAGACAGTTTTATCTTGACTCGTGCTGTCCCTTCCTCTCTTTTCTTATCTTTCTCTGGTAATCTTTCCTCATGTTTCTTTGCTGAATCCGACATGATGTGTGTTCAAAACACCCGCTGTGTTCATATCTGGTTCAAATCCATTTACTAGCACATGACGCGGTGTGCAACCAATAGTCGGCTGCAACGTCACGGCCCTGTCCTGGATGCAAAAGCTACAGTGTGCAGTTTCTGAGCCTTGGGACGCCGCTGGGCAGTGACAGCTCAAAAATGTGCATAATGGATGTCGGTGTGCCATCAAAACAGGTCAAAACTAATGTTTTTAAGGTCCAAAAGTTACGCTGGGTCTTTAATGGAGGTCAACAGGGGAATTTTTCTCCACGAAGATCTCCAGAGGTAGTAGGCTATCTGATTACAACATAAAAAGTATGTATGAAATTAAATCAGTTTTGCTGCTAATCTTTGCCATATCGTTGATAGAATAGTTGCTCAGAATTGTGTCATTGTTGCATTTGTCCACTAGATGGAGCTCTGACTCCATTCAGTCCTCAGTCCTGCTGTCTTCTCACTAACTACAGCAGTAAGCTACAGTCAGGCATGATATTGATGCGTGCTTCATTGTGTCATACTATATGTTTTATTGCTAAAATTGTGCTCACCTAGTTTAATTTGTTTGTCAGCAATAACTCACTGTGGTTATTCCAATCTAGCATAGCGTTAGCTAACAGTTTTAAACAATTTATTAGCAGAAATAATTCAAATGTACAAAACATTTGAGTGGAGAGTCCGGAGCAACAGCTGATCCCTCCGTCAGCTGTGTGTTGTGTTGTGGAAAGCAGTGAAGAGGGCGAATGTGTGTTGTTCTAACATAAGTACCAGACTATATGTAACCATTACATATTTAGATTGGAGCTCTGTCAAAGATTACATGTTTGACATCTGAGAAAGGTGTCTGGTTTTTATTTTGATTCATATGAGTCTTGCTGACATGGCAAAGAAAATGATGGAAAAGAGAAAATGTGATTTAATGTTAAAGGGCATCAGAGGGCTGCAGAAATAATGATTTGCCACTTCACTTACTGTATGTTGTTTATATACAGCATGCACTTACAGTATGGCCTAAATCTAAAGATAAAATCATCAGTACAGCTGGTAGCTATATCAAAGCATGCTCCATTGAAAGAAAAAAAAATACAATACAAATCTGAGATAAAAATTAATTAAAAGGTATTTGTCATATTTTTTTCTGCCAAATTCCAGAGTTTGCATCATCCTCAAAAAAATCCAAACTGGTCGGGCCCTTATCAACATCACCGGCATATCCCTATAATAAAGTTCTAGCAACCATTTAATGTTTGGTTTGAAGCAGGTGGTAAATTTTTATGGGGGAGACAAAAAAGCAGATGAAAAAATTAATGTATGATGATTTTAGATGCAGATTTTGTATGTGAACATTTTTGGCCTCAAAGGTAACCAAAGAATACTGAATTTGAGATAACAGCGTGTTTTGCTTGTCTTTATCAGACACCAGAGTTTGAAAATGTATATAAAATGTCAGTGTTGACACTAGGGATGGGCATAACGATACCTTGGAGTTGATACTTTGATACCAGCTACACAAAATATCAGAATCAATACTTTTTTTTGAGTATCGTGACAAATACAAAACATGCAATTTGATTCTATTTCTGAGAGGTTTAGGCAATGAAATGATGAAAGCAGCCAGATTCTAGCTTCCGTATCACATGATGGTGCCTATCAGATGTCATGATGATGCTGCTACTGTTAGTGATGATGATGATGATGTTTTGTCTTTCAGTGGTTTAATGCAGGTTATTGTACATTATGATTTGGTAAATTTGCAATTTTACTATTACATTTTCTATTTTAACATTTTCCACTAAATAAATTTGATTATTTTAATAAGTATATATTATGTTATTTGATAATTGAATCGATATCAGTATCTCTGAAAAAAGTGCCATAAACTACTGGTATCGTATCGACATGAAAAAATTTCGGTATCGCCCATCCCTAATTGACACCAACCCCCAAATTTATACCTAAAGGTAGATTTTATTGCATTGCTCTGGTTTTTCATTAGCTGCTAAATATTTCACATATGTGGAAATAACATTTTGCATATTCCTGATTATTTTTGGAAACTTAAAAACAAAAAAAACCAAATTTTTCACAAGTTGTAGTACATAAATAAGTATAGATGTGGAAAGTATGAGAAAAGTTTAGATCATGATGACTATGTCAGTAATCAACTTTAATACATTTAACGCAACACCTCTGTTTACAACTGTTGCTGGTGTAGAAGTGCTCTCCATTTGGTGATTCAGATGATTTCCTAACAAGCGAGCCAAAGATACTTTCTACTCGGGTCAAGACCAGCAAACAAAACTAAATTTCCAACCATTAAAAACAAGGCATGCTTAAAGAAAGAGAATCATAGCAAGTCGAAGGAGCGCTAGGATATCAAGTCTTGGGCTGGGTAACAATTAATTAACAATTCAATTCAATTTTAATTCTTTGAGTTGTAATTTGATTCTGTATCGATTCATTTGCATACGCGTCCCTGACAGTTTTGATACAGGAAGGAGACAGTCGCGGTGGATTCAAACACTGTGAGGGATAGTTATGGATTCCTCTGCCGTCAGCAAACGATCCAGATCAACTGAAAGACACTAAAAAGTGGAACTACGAAGAAAAAGACTCAGCGTATCAGCGTAGTAAACAACGTTATAGAATCCGTTTGTGCACGCTCCCGTGTCAGCTTGGCTGGTGGCTGCAGTTACCCAGAGCCCCAGTCGTGGCACTTTAGAGTCTCGTTTCCTAATCTTGCCTCAAGTCCCTTTAAGCTCGCTCATTAGGAAAACTCTGGTTCACCAAACTTGTGTCTACTGCAGGACATTAAAACTTCACATGGTAATCAGCTGTTGGTGTAAGATTCCAGTTCCCAAGCTAGCCAAAACCCTCACAAGCCTAACTTGCTGGCCAAGTTCGTCAACAAGTTGGGCTCGTTTTTGTGCATGTATGTTCCCAGCTGGTTGCCTTATTGTAACTTTGAAGCAATTCAAGGTTTAAGTTTCCCACCAGAAGTCGTTGCCCCGTTTACTCTTGACACGTTTTCTTTTGGCAGGCCTTGTTTTCTAAAGAAGAATTCCTCTCAGCATATGAAGCAAAAGAGGGACAACAAAAGGAAAGTAAAGGTAAATAATCCTGGAGGTTAAATACTTGATATCAAGGCCTGTGAAGGCCAACTGTTGGCTTGTGAGTTATGGACGTGAGTCAGTTGATTTCCAGTCCGCTGGATAAGGACGAGTTGTGGTTCAAAACATTTCTTTACTGTTCAGAGTAAAACAGTAACTGCTGTCATTTATAAAAACCCACACAGAGATCCGCTCTCCCTCAGATAAAGCTCTGACATGGCATGTAGTTTCTACCGGATGGACGTCAGGGTCCATCTGTTTGTTTTGTCCAGATATAAAAAATAAATTGGTTGCTTCTTCTGTGCTCATGATCCTCTGCTGGATCAGTCATCCCGAGGGTTGGTTTCCTCGCTCTCATCTTCCTCTGGTACAGTACTTTCCAGTTTACCTGCACAAAAACAAAGACAGAAATTCATCTAATTTAATTAAATGCTCGACTCAGTTTTTATTCTATTGTATGTAAAAATGAAGGCATGCAGTGGGTCACTCGTGCATGTGCAAAACTGCTTCCAGAGGACAGAAAGCACGGTTATAAAGTGAACTAGTTTTAGTGTCCATCTTTACCGAGGAAACTGGAGCCATGCTGGACAGTTGTGTATTTGACTCTTCTAATTGTCCAGGTGAGAAGGCACGCAACAGGTAATACAGCGGAGAAAAAAGTAGTGAACACGTCAACATTTTTCTCAGAAAATATATTTCTAGTAGAGCTATTGACGTGAAATTTTCACCAGATGTCGGCAAACATCCAAGTAATGCACACATACAAAGAAATCTGAACATTTATGTCCATAAATTACCACTTGCTGAAAAACAGCCCCCACCATGATGCTCTCACCTCCAAACTTCACTGTTGCTATGATCTTTTTGGGGTCAAGTGCGGTGCCGTTTCTCCTCCAAACATGTTGTGTCTTATGACATCTGAAGAGGTCAGTTTTGGTCTCATCTGACCAGACTGTTTTCCAGGATGTCATGGGTTTGTCCAGATGTTGTATTGCAAACTTCAAACGAGCATCAACAAGCGTTTTCTTCAGATATGGAGTCTTGCGTGGTGTGTGTGTGCTTGAAGGCCATGGCGGTTTAATGCATTACTTCTTGTTTTCTCTGAAACAACTGTACCTGCTGATTCCAGGTCTTTCTGAAGCTCTGCATGATGGCCCCAATGGTGCTCACTGGAACTTTCAGAAGTTTAGAAATGCACCTGGAACCAATGCCTTTAGTATGTTTTGCAATAATAAGGTTGTGTAGGTCTTCAGACAGCTCTTTGCTTTTACCCATCATGGAATGCTTCTTGTCTTGTCTTAAATGCATCAATCATGACTAAACCAGCTCATATTACTTTGCTCTGATAGGGGACATGATTACTTTCTAAATACTGACAGACCTAACTGCTTTCTTGGCTTTCCAGATCTTTTTGTCCCTCCATTTCTTCATGTGTTCAATATTTATTCCCTGTGTCATTTCACTATTTTCCACATAACTTTATGGACATAAATGTCAGGATTTCTTTTATGTGTGCATTACTTGGGCTGTTGCTGACATCTGGTGAAAATTTCACGTCAATAGCTCTACTAGAAATATATTTTCTGAGAAAAATGGTGATGTGTTCAATACTTTTCTTCCCCACTGTAAGTCTTCATCGGTTTCCTGTGAACAAACACCAGTGAGCAACCTGGATTTGTGTGATCAGCTGTGCAAAATTGAAGGCGATGCCCTAGCACACTGTTTCTCAAATGGGGGTATGTGTACATGTACTTTACCCCTGGGGGTACTTCAGAGCATTCCAGGGGGCATGTTTAATCTTTTAATATGATTTTTTATATTAAATAAAAATCTCCTTCAATAAAATTTATCTAATAAAGATTTCAATTAATCTAAGTGTATGTTCATAAAATGAACTTAAACTTAGTTTTACACTTTCATTATCTTAAAAAAAAACAGTCTTTCACATACCGACAAGCATTGTCACCTTGACAACGCAAACAATGGAGTTGTGGTTGAAGCGTAGTAGAAATCAGACTGAAAAGAAAGAAGGCCAAGGCCCAAAGAAGGCGAATTCACCCTTGTTTTGCACAGTTCCAGTTAAATAACCCAGACAAAAATGACAAAGTGCTGTTTAAAAAAAAATTCCAACCAAAAATACTTGCAGTAGATAGGGGGTACTAGGCTAAAAATATATTTCACAAGAGATACTTTGTCGAAGAAAGGTTGAAGAAACACTGTTCTTGCACATCTTGTTAGTTTCCTCATTTCTGACTATGTATAATGTTCAATATTTATTTTTATGTAACCCAGTAAACTAAACTCAGTCTATACTTATTTACAAATGCATCTCCACCTGTATACATATCCATTTACATGCACATATAAGAAGAATAAAGTGAAATGCCATTCAAGTCTCTCTTCTTCTCAATATCATGGAAAAATATCCTTGAACCTCTTTTTAAACATGCTAATGCTAGGACGTTGCTTCAGATGCTGATTCTACTCCACGAACCCCCACAAATCCCAACTTAAATGATAGCCCCCTTCTTTTTTAAAAACAGTTTCAGAATGTTTTCTGGGAGTGATTGTTTGTTGCTTCATATCTTATGCAGCGTGGAAAAAAACAGACATGTAAATTTTAATATTTTAGAGGTTGATGACACCAGAGACATGGATTATTTCCCGTCTGTGGACGTGAAGTTGAGAGACAGCAGCCTGCGTTAACGGCAGGATGAGTCCATCAGCAGGAAATTGTCAGGTCTGCAGCAGCATCCACCACATCTACTTCAAACATCACTGACCCACTCACTCAATACATGCATAAACTCTTCCATTGAATGAAATGGCAATCATTAATCATGTTGACATGGACACGAGCTAAGGTGATCCGAATTTAATATGGGAAGATTATCAATCATTCGGTGTCAAAACAATGAAGGATCTCCAAATCCACTTGTAGATAACCAGTTTTAGTTCTGCCTCCCAGTTCACAGCATCTTCATTTACTCCACCAGCAAAGGTCAGCTGGTTTAGAGTTGGAGTAGAGTTGCTTTAAACGCCTCATAAGCAGATGAGAATAACTTGTCAATCAATGATAATTCCTTGTCTTCAACTTCCTCTGGTCTGCCTCTTTTTACATGAGTTATAAAGATGAAACAGCACGAAGAAAGCCTCTTTTTCCCTCTGGATGTTGCTTGACATACACATAAGTTATGAAAATAGGTCATACATACTGGTGTCCTCCCAGTATAATTCTGAAAAAACTTACCAGCTGAAGAAAAAAAGGGAAAGAAAAAAAAATGTTTAAATAAATCCATTATATGAAGTTAACTTGTACAAAAACAGTTTTTTTCCCATAAATATTGGTTGCATCTGGTAAATTGGATTAAATGAGCAAGTTGTTTTTTTTTTTAGTTTCTTTAATAGTCATTTTACATAAATGCAGGAAACTGAAATGTAGTGATGTCATCTTCAAAAGCACAATAATGTTGCTAATCTCGCTCCACGAGTGACTCACTGAGATGAAATCATAAACATAAAGCATCATTTTCCATTTCTGTAGAAGACTTTTCTTGGATCATTGGTTGGTGCAGTTGCTTAAAGCAACCTTTACCGATGTTGCATTCTTACACTATTTTTCTAACAGGGTAAAATGCTATGAATGAGGTAATGGAACTCTGAAATACAAGACAGACCCACCATTAATCAATATAAAATATTATTCCAATCTCTAAATATTGAATGAAAACTCCAACCAATCCTTGAAGTGGGGTGCACCTCTAGGATTGTCCAACGGACCTGCCTGTCAGACCTTTGCTTCTGCATTGGGAGGCAGAGGGAATAAGGGGGTGTGTCTTAGAAGTGAGGCGGGACTGTTTATATTCAAATAATCTTGCTGTGCTTTCTGAAATGCAAGATTGGTAAAGGTTGCTTTAAGCATTGCATTTATAAACTTGTACCTCATATTGCTTTCATTGTATTATGAAATACTAATTATTTCTTTACTTAACTTTAGTTTCCAAAATTTAATTGTACCCCTTTCAACACTTGTTTGTGCATTTATGAAAAACCATCTCATTGGATGCACATTTTTGGTTTATACCCAGATGCAGGATGAGGCAACATCTTTTGCCTTCATCAAAGAATTCTCTTAAAATTTAATTGAGATACCCATGAGGTATGTCGCAATAACAAATTTCTTTATAAGATTCTTTATAAGAATTTTCAAAGAAATAATCACAGTTTCACAATTATTATGATTATTATGTGTCTGTTATTTTCCCAGTGCTATAAATGAGTAAAGTCACATGAACGCTCCTTTTAGGTCTTTAAGTTTTGATTAGGGCTGTCAAAATTAACGTGCTGATGAAAAAAAGATCAATCTGTGGAATTAATGCATTTTCTCTTGCATTAACGCATAAACAACAAATTTATTCCTCATGCTATGTTAAAAATCTGAATTTGGCATCATCTCTGCAAGAGAAGCTTATTTTGATCATGCAAGTGCCCTTTTGCAGCTGTGAATCAAATCCATCAAAAAGCTTTTAATTCTCCTTATTCATGAAGATTCTGACAATTTTCAAGCATTACAGGACGGCTGCAGGACGACACATTTGCAAGATGCGTTGATCTGCTGTCATGACTCAGACATGGGCCGTTTCACAATTCTTAGTTTGTGTACTACATACTCGTGTACTTGTGAGTACAGACTTGTGGGTACGTACTGGATGTCTGCACTTGTGGAGTTCACAAGCACGGACTCCGCCTACTTGACAGATTGGGACAATGCAAACTGACATCACCACCAACGGTGAGCAGCAAGTGAGCAACATTAAAAAAGATATTGTATTATTCTACAGGTGTTTGTTATTTATTGTTGTGGAGATCTAGTGATGGTAGTGAAACAAATAAAACAATTAAAATAACTGCTCCAAAAAAGTATATAAAGTGGATGGGGGGGGGGGGGGGGGGGGGGTGTTCCCAACATGTAAATTATACTTATATCCAATGCATAAGTACATTAATGCGAACGGACATTCAGGTCATAATGGGCTTTATGCGCAACTTCAGTACTTCCTGAACTTAATACTGCGCCTTTGTTTCCTGTCTTTCATGATTGGATGAACTGATTAATCCAGGTGTGTCTGATCATTTGCTGAGGTCAGACACACCTGGATTAATCAGTTCATCCAATCATGTAAGACAGGAAATAAAGGTGCAGTATTAAGTTTAGGAAGAACTGGAGATGCGCATAAAGCCCATTATATAATCAAAAACACCTGTGAGAGGAAAGTGGGAGGAAGAGCTGCAGATAAAAGGCCAAGAACAGTAAAGAATAGGAATGATCGCTCAGGTTTGGCTGTTGGAGGCAGAGGAGGGAGGAAGACGGCAAACACTGTGCGTGTTCAGGTGCATGCTGGGATTTATATCTGGCCAAGTACGCACGAGCCTCCTCTGATGCATGCTCGGTAAACTTGCCGAGAAGCAAACCTTTTAATGGAACATGACTTGGACCGCGGGTGATGATGCTTCACGAGTCCACGAGCCAGCAAGTACGCATATTGAGAAACGGTCATGATCTTTTAGGTAAAGTGGCGATATTAAAGGGACACCGTGTAACTTTTGTCCACTAGGGGCACTAAACCTGTAACTTCCCGCTCTATCTGTGTTTTGGAATCGTGTTTTCAGACCACTTTGATCAGCTAATAGCGAAGTCATCAAGCCAAAAAGCAAATTGCTCCAGGTCACATGATTCAATGAGAGACGTATCCGTTCCTGCAAAGTTACAAAGTCTGGTTTTTGAAGGGGGCAGCCCACATGGAGCACCAACATGTCTCAAGTGCTGTATACTGACCCTAAAATCATCTGTTATCACTTACATTAGGCTAATGTTTGGGTCAAAAGTTACATGGTATCCCTTTTTCACAATTATTTGTGTTGTTTAATACCGCAGTAATGAAATTAACTAGTCATGACATTCCTAAATTACCTGCAAAACACTCGAGTTAAGGCGTCTAAAGGACCATTTATGCTCCCTTTCTTACATAAAAAGGTACATCTGATTCAAATATTGTCATACGTCACCATCATCATACTTCCATGCATCTAGAGCCGGGTATTGTTAAGAACCTTACGATTCAATTAAATTTCAATTCTTTGGGTTGTGATTCGATTTGATATCAATTTGATTCAACATTGATTTAATGGCTTTGACATTAAATCAGTAGGAACTAGAGACTGTTGAAGAGTTTTGAGTATATGTTACAGTATCATGCCCATGTAAACATATTCAGTATGTCACCTCATATTTATGGGTAATTAAACATCTGAAAATAAAATATAGTTGCCATTTTGATGCTGTATAATCTAATGTGGCCTTCGCCCATACAATGTAAATAACACGCACAGCGCCTCCCATTGGTCAGGAGGTGAATCAATTCAGAGGATTTGTCAATGTGATATTGAATTGCACAGGGAAGTATTGCTATGCATTGCTAAATCAATATTTATAACCCACTCCTACATGCAGCTTTTACGTTGCCATGGTTATTAATACAATTCATTGGCAGCAGGACTTAAATCAGAGTTCACTTCTGTGATCTGACATCAGTCTCAGACTATGGTTGGTGGTGGTAATGCACTGCTTTGAAGTGGTTTGAAACCACCAAGCACACTCACACAGTCTTTTCAAAAGCTAAAGTCATCTCTACACTGTTCCCGTTCTTCTGATTTTTTTCCTCTCCTGGTCACATGTCAGTTTTACATCTCAACACTGGCCCTGCAGTTTCCGGTGGTATTGCTCCATTTTCTGCAACAAGTGACAGATGCACAAGCTTCCTGGAAACAGACTGAACTACATACGTAACCAACGCAGGAGATGGACGTGCTGTACGTCCATCTGCGTATCCATCTTCTGCATCAAGCATAAATGAGCCTTAAGTCCTGTTTGCCTCCAAATAAATGGTTGATGCAACAATTCATAGAAAAGACCTGCTGACATTTTGTAAAATGTGAAAACTGGCAAATAATGGATTTATTTCACAGATGAGATGAAGATTAAAGACAGAACAGATGATATGGTTACATGTCTTCAGAGCCACTGTTGGATATGTTTCACCAGCTTTTCTCATGTATCTCGTTTCTGCTCTTGCGGCGCATCCTGTTTGTGGGTTTTCTGCCTCCCAGGGCCATGTGATTAAAAACACTGGGGCACATTCTGCATAAACAACACACTCCTTCACAGACAAGTTATTTCAGCTGTTAATGCAGCAACACACAGATGCTGACCTCCAAAAAGTGGGGTCATGAAGATTGTGCACACTGTGCTTTAATCTCTTAATGGTTTGCCTGTTATATCCTGTTTTAATTTAGAGCAAATGTTTAGAGGAAGGAGAAAGCAAATAAGCTTTTTTAGTTTTTCTGGAAAAAAAAAAAAGCATAAACTCTGTTACATAAAAGTTTAAGATCACTATGAATTCGGAGCCAGTCCCAGATTCTACCAACAATTAATCCCAAGAATACAAGATTAAAACTGTCTGCTGCAACACGAAAGGTTGAAGACCACTCAGACTTTCTGTAAATGTTGCATATATTACATCTTTATTCACAGCCAATTCAGACTGAGTACATTTAACTTAAAACTATGTGCATGTTACTTGCACATGGAAAAGAGTACCAGTTGTTGACTAACAATAATAATAATAGAAAAAAATACAGTGTTGCACAACAGCAGAGCAATGTTGGAATAAGAGTGGAAGCAGACAGGAGAAAAGTTAGTAATTGACAAAAGGATGAAAGTAAGGCAGACGAGAGACGGCTATCGGGAGATGGAGTCTGGACTGGACGCTTCCTTTTTGTTGGTGCATGACAAATCTAAAAAAGAGGGAGAAGGTGGGGGTGTAGGAAGAGGAGGGGATTTAAAGATCATGCAAAGCAACAGAAGAAGAAAGACAAGAGAAGGAGAGACATCTGAGTTAGTACTGCTGGTCTATTTTAAAGAAATAGTTATCGTTATGGAAAGACAGGGTTAAAAACTGCTGTATTACTGTTTGTCATAGCCTTGATTCTGCAGGAAGAGTTAGAATAAGCTGACAAACTATATAACTAATTATAGCTCATTTAACACGGCATGCATGTAACTAAATCCAGTTCCATCAATTGATTTCAGTCCCGGTATTAACTTGCAGTCTTTATATGCAAAATCGCTGTTATTTGGTCTGCTAAAAAAAAAAAATCAGCTTGTCAAAACTGTGACTGTATCTTTAAGCTGTTTGTTGGTTGTAAATGGGTCTAATTTGTTATTTTGATAGATTTACGACCATTTTTGGCTTAGAATGTAACTAGTCTAACAGAAAGTAAACTAACATTTTTAATTCCCAGTTCAGTATCACCATCAAAAGTCCTCATCAGCCTCCATAAACAATTCACTATGACTTGGGGCTGGGCAATAAATTGAATTTATTCATAAATATAAATTAGCTGTTAATGACTATTTGCTTTTATGAAACAAAATGCGATAAAAATGGCATTTTAAAATGTAATGCAAATGTTCTTCTTGGGCTTCAGTAGTCAGCAGTTGGCTTAGGCCTCCTCCCACCGAGAGAGACGCACAAGCATGCGTACACACTTGAAGCATAAGTTACCCAGCAGCTAGCAGGACGAGCTTATTCCTGAACAGGAACGCTACAGTTTTATCAGTTTGTAGAAGCTGGTTCGGTTTTACGTGACCTCAGACTTGGGACACGTAACGACAAGTTGTTGAATTAATTTTCAAGCCTGGTCACCAAAGATGGCAGAACAACATGTTTACTTCAGCACCTCGGTAAAGAGCTACAATCGGGCCTGAAAAGTAATACCCGACCAAGCGGCAACCTCTACAGAAAACAAGCTACTTCCTGGTTGCCAAAAATTGTAGTTCACTCTTCATCCATTAGGGGCTGGCTGCAAAACAGAGCAAATCCCCATAGACTCCCATGTTAGAAACGGCAACTTCATGGCAGAAATAAACATTTTTACAGCCTGGTTCAAAAAATCCTTTCTAGTTTTAAAAGGTCAAGTTTACCTTCATGTCAGCGGAGTATATGCTCACCTCCACTACTTCCTGAACTTAATACAGCTTCTTTGTTTCCTGTCTTTCATTATTGGACAAACTGATTAATCCAGGTGTGTCTGGCTATTGTTGTCATGGTTACTGAGGTCAGGCACACCTGAATTAATCAGGTTGTCCAATAGTAGTATTGGAGTATTGGAGTTGTGCATAAAGTCCATTGTGATGGGGGTAAATTATCTTTTCATAACTCATCCATTTTGATGGTATCAAATCTTGAAATTACACATAATTAGGGGCGTGTCCTTTTAATTGACAGGCGGAAGACTGGGTGCTGGCTTTAGCCGTGGTTACTGGTGGCTAGCTCCCTGCTTGCTCCTGGGGCTGCCTCAGCCTGTAGCAGATCAGGACAACTGTGGTTTTTAGCTGGTTAACAGCGAATCCGGGCACATCTTACATTTTAACCCACCTATCTTCATTAGCTCAAGTTAGCTCTGGGTTAGCTCAGTTAGCATTTAGCTCAGAGTAGTCATTTCCCATTAGCATTTATGTTAGGTCTTCTGAGTGAAGTCCTCACACTTTATCCTGGTTAAACTGGTGTAAATGCTGGCCAGTTTGCCAAGGATCTGAGACTCCAGGACATAATCTGAACCTAAACCAGAACAGTTTCTGTCTGAAAGCACTAACAGATCCACAGTAAAATGGGCTGTCACACGCGCCTGAAATTTGGTCGTGCACTTATGCTGCGTTCCATTTTCATCGGAACTGGGAAGTGGGAACTGGGGGGTGACGTCACACCCGACCAACTTGCGTTCCAGTACACTGGTCGGAAAACCAGTTAGCAACCTAGCAAAACAACGTGTTTGCTAAGGCTATTGTTATTAGCCGTTGTTGGCACAGCTGGTGTTGTAGTTCACATATACAACATGAAAAATGTGAATTACACTACAGCAGCTTTCCCGTACATCTGTATAAACCAATACTACGTGTACGATTGATTTATGCAACAAAATATAAGTAAGAAGTGTAAATAAATGTAGCATTACAGGAGCTTCTAAAACTGCTAACACCGGGCGCGGCCATCTTTAAATCTGAACTCGGAGCTGCGAGAGTTGTCCGACTTTCCGAGTGGGAAATCCGACTTCAAGGGGGCGTTCCAGTTGAAACTTCCTACTCGGAACTGGGAATTTCCGACTTCCGAGTTCAAATGGAACGCAGCATTAGTCTTAGTGAGAAACGTTGCTCTATATGAGATGTAGTGACAGCTTCAGCCCACAAACTCCTAAGAGATGACAGACATCAGGGGGATTATTTCCACAGCGAATCCTGTACAATGAGAGATGAGAGATCACGGATACAGTTATGTTCCATATCTCTGTGCTTGATACCCAGTCATTAGTACGGTGGAAAACCATTATTTATATCCTTTTTTGTTGTCAATAAATCTCTCTCTCTCACTCTCTTTCTTTCTTCTCTCTCTCTCTCTCTCTCTCTCTCTCTCTCTCTATAAATATTATATATATATATATATATATACATATAATATATATATAAATGATTAAAGAGATTAAAGTTAAAAATTTTTTTTAGGCCATAGGCTATCACCCAGCACTATCGCTCTGTGACTTAAGATTTTTTATCACAAAGAACTGAATTTAAAAAGATTGCGATCAAACCAGCAGCTATTACTGGTATATGAGGGGCTGTTGGTGAGGAAATAGTAATCAGTTTTTCAAATCACTGGCATCAAGCGTATATAGAGTTATCATCTAAGGAGATGTAGAGTGTAATAAAATTGGGAGGGATCAAAACTAAAGGTAAAGTGGGAGCCATCATCTTCCAGGAAAAAAATTATTTAAAACTATGATATATATAAAATATATATATATATATATATATATATATATATAGCCTATATATAAACATACAGTGCGCACGGAAAGTATTCAGACCCCTTTAAACTTTGTAGTCTTTGCTTCATTGCAGCCATCTGCTAAAATCAAAAAAGTTCATTTTATTTCTCATTAATGGACACTCAGCAACCCATCTTGCCAGAAAAAACAGAGATGTACAAATGTTTGCAAATTTATCAAAAAATAAAAATTTCAATATTACACTTTCCAGTAACAGTCATATTTAACTCCCAGGCTGTCAATTTCTTCTGATCCATCTTGAGATGGTTCTACTCCTTCATTGGAGTCCAGCTGTGTTTAATTAAACTAATTGGACTCGATTAAGAAAGGCACACACCTGTCTATATAGGACCTTATATCTCATGTCAGAGTAGATGAGAATCATGGGGTGGAAGGAACTGTTCAAGGAGCTCAGAGACAGAATTGTGGCGAGGCACAGATTTGAACAAGATTACAAAAGAATATCTGCAGCACTAAAGGTTCCTAAGAGCACGGTGGCCTCCATAGTCCTTAAAGGGGAAACTCAGTAACTTTTTTACCTCAATAAATGCTTTTCGGAATCCCCGTGGGGCTAAACAAAGTGTTTACGGAGCGATTCAATGTGCCCCCCCCCTCCCGCCGGGGCCTCTGGCCTGCGAGCAGCTAAATACAACTTTGCCTGCGCCGACCCGAGCAGAACTTGCGACAACACAAACCGCTGTACGGTACTCAGGTCCCCTATCTACCGAGCTGCTTCCAGCGCTGATTTGAACCAGACTACCAGCGCTATTTCGAAGAAAACATTTCTTTAGCTTCACACCACCTAAACACGGCTCCTGGCTCTCATAACCAACTCTTTGCTGGACCAGAGTGATTCACGTAGCTTGCGCTGCCTGGGCGCCGGGTGAAGCATCACTGCTTCAGGCTCAATAATCACTTGTCACGTCCGCAAAAAGTAAATAAAAGTTCGTGTTCTTACCTGCTACTCGCCAACACCAGTGAAAAATATAATCCACGGCATATTTACCCGCAAATCGCGGGTAAAACGTCCCGTTTCAGAAAATACAGGACTTTGCTTTGAGCAGAGGGAGACGTGGTGCTGCTACCAACGCAGCAAAGTAGCATCAACAAGCTAGAAAACGCTTAGAAATTTATCCAGAGATCAAAATAGAGGAAAGACAGGTAGAGAAGCCGTCTGTGTGCTGTGGGGGTGTAAGGGGGGGTTGAACATGACAGTGAAAGGACGCCACTAGGGGGAGCCCCGAGCTGAAGTTACTGAGTTCTGCTTTAAATGGAAGAAGTTTGGGAAGACCAGAACTCTTCCTGGACCCGGACATCCAGCCAAACTGAGCAATCCTGGGAGAAGAGCTTTGATGAGAGAGGTAAAGAAGAACCCAAAGATCACTGTGGCTGAGCTCCAGAGATGCAGTACGGAGATGGAGGAAGTTCCACAAAGTCAACTATCACTGCAGCCTCCACCAGTCGGGGCTTGATGGCAGAGTGGCCCGACAGAACCCTCTCCTCAGTGCAAGACAAATAAAAGCACGCATAGAGTTTGCGGGAAAAAAACAAAGACATGAAGGACTCCCAGACTGTGAGAAATAAGAGTCTCTGGTCTGATGAGACCAAGATCGAACTTTTTGAAGTTAAAGGTAGAGTCCAAAGTCCCTGCTCCGTTTCTGTTTGTAAACAACAGTATTCAAACTGGGCGCCCCTCCCTCTCAGGCTAATGGCAGCCTCGTTCTTCAGCCTCAGCTTCAACCCTCTCCTTCAGAGCTCAGAGGCGAGTAAAAGCCAAACCAATGTTAACTATGGTTTTCCCATGTGCACTATCTAAAGCTCTTAACTTTCCTTTGGTGCATTGCCGTTTTTCTCCCCCCTTCGAGAGTTCGAGTGACTGGCTTCTGCTCCAATCATGAGCTTATTCCCACACAGTGTCATGCCCTTACAGTAGCTCTGTCATTGGCTGGCGATATAAACAGAAATCTCCACTCAGAAACGTCTCGACCAGATTAAAACAAAGGTAAAAAGCAAATTACATGCAGGGGGAGAGAGAGTTGCATCCAAACTCACCACTGCGTGTGAGTAAAGGCCCAAAGGTGCGGTTTGAGACCGATTTCACTTGCACAACTCTATTGTTTATTGCTGGGGGGGGGGTAATGACAACACACACACTTCAGACTCTACCTTAAATTGGAGCAGTTGGTGGGGGTTAAGGACCCCTTAGCAAGGTCCTTAACCCCCACCAACTGCTCCCCGGGCGCTTTAAGTAGCAGCCCACTGCTCTCTGGTACCGAGATGGGTAAAATGCAGAGCCCTAATTTCCCCTCAGAGATCTTAACAGTATAACAAAAAAAATTAATAAAAAATTCTAAGCAATATGTGTGGAGAAAACCAGGCACTGCTCATCACCTGCCCAATTCGTTCCCAACAGTGAAACATGGTGGTGGCAGCATCATGCTATGGGGGTGTTTTTCAGCTGCAGGGACAGGACGACTGATTGCAATTGAAGGAAAGATAAATGCGGCCAAGTGCAGAATTGCGATTGTGGAAGAAAACCTCTTCCAGAGTGTTCAGGACCTCAGACTGGGCCGAAGGTTCACCTTCCAACAAGACAATGACCCTCAGCACACAGGTACAATAACAAAGGAGCGGCTTCAGAACAACTCTGGGACCATTCTTGACTGGCCCAGCCAGAGCTCTGACTTAAACCCAACTGAGCATCTCTGGAGAGACCTGAAAATGGCTGTCCACCACCGGTCACCATCCAACCTGACAGAACTGGAGATGATCTGCAAGGAAGAATGCAGAAGATCCCAAATCCAGGCATGAAAAACTGGTTGCATCATTCCCAAGAAGACTCATGGCTGTACTTGCTCAACGGGTTACTTCTACTCAGTACTGAGCAAAGGGTCTGAATACTTATGACCATGTGATATTTCAGTTTTCTTTTTTAATAAATTTGCAAAAATTTCTATATTTCTGTTTTTTTCTGTCAAGATGGGATGCTGAGTGTACATTAATGAGAAAAAAAATGAAACTTTATTTTGGCAAATGGCTGCAATGAAACAAAGTGTGAAAAGTTTAAAGGGGTCTGAATACTTTCCGTACCCACTGTATATGAGTAGGCAATTGTGAAGTTGTATACATTTTTCAGTCTAAAACCAGTTTACCCCCTGAACTGTTGCTTTCTGCCACTCCTTTCTCCTGATTGGCCAGCGGTAGACACGCCTCATTCCCATTGTCTTCCTCTGGCCCGTTGTGATTGGGCCACATGGATGTATTGGCATAGAGCTGTGCTGTGATTGGACTCAGCTGGGTGTCTGTCTCACAGAGCCCCGCCCCCAGAAGGTGTTGCTCCACCCCCAGCTGGAGCTCTGAGGAAAGAAGAGCACCTCTAGTGGAGAAACACCACAACTACAGGCACTTTTCTGCAGAGCAGAACAGGCCACAGTATCAAAACTAAAATTGATAAAAAATCATAATTTAAATCTAACTTTAAATTAAAAAACAAACAAAAAGACAAATTATGAATATCCAGCTTGGCGAGAAGTTTTAGGGGAAGGTGTCACAGACATTTTCTCCAGTGTATTTCTAGTCTGGTTTAATGTCTTTGCTCTTTAATAACTAAATTTCTGCTTCAGTTCTGTCATATATTTCCATGTATGATTCTGCGCCATGAGCCAGTTGAGACTAAATAGTTATGTCTAAGCTTAAAACTGAAGACCTCAGTCTTTTTTAATAACACTTGTAGCATGTAAAAGCCTGTTGTGTGCTTGGTGCATAGGCAGCTACTTATGAGGCTTTTAGCAAAGGCACACACACACACACACACACTCATCCAGATCAATAAAAGAAAAAGCTTTTACAGTCTTCACTTCCCAGAATCTAGTCAGCACTCTTTGGTACATCTCTGCACACATAATCAGGCCCAGCCTACTCTTCTTCCTCTTCCTGTGTTCTCCCTGCAAAACATGCACAATTTCCTGCATATGGTCATTCACGTTTCAGGTCACGTGTAGAGGGTGGAAAATAGTATGCTTTTGTTCGGATAACCCGTCCAAGCGGCCCACTGGGAGCCCCTTCTGGTTTCTACTTTGCCAAGAGAAGCTCTGTAACAGTTTGATAAATTATTCAGCTCAACCAATAAGAAAATGACAGCAGCGGTGAAGTTTCATAGCCATAAAAGCCATCAGACAGGTATATTCTGCAGTGTTCGTCGGAGAAAGACGAGGCTGCTCAAAACACCACTATAACAGTCTTGTGCTCCTATTGTGTGTATCTGGAGTCTCTGAAGGACCAGTCAGATTGCACCAAAACTTTTTGTTTTTAAAATCCAGCTTATAAATATTCTTGTTTCTCTATTATATATCCAGCATGACGTATTTAGTATATTTATTTGCATATTAACTCTTTAAACATGTTTAGAACTTGACGTGAAAGTCGCATTATATTAAACAAAATAAATATTAGATTCTTATTAAATACAGACGTGTGAGAGAATGAAAGAAACTAAATAAGAGGCTTCACAGTGACTCCACAGATAAAGATGACAAGAGCTTAAAATATGGAAAGTTAGAAGGAGCAAAGTAGTTTAGTTCTACTGAGGAGGAAGATGAGGGTGAGAAATGGATGTTTTAAAAAGTTTAATGAAGCCATGGGATGTGCAGTACGAGTATGGGAGAACAAAAGTTCACTTCTTTTCAATTCTGAAGTTTTATCAGGGCATTAAAAAACTAATTTGGTCCTCAGCAGGTCTTAAAACAAGGTAAACACATCTTTAATCGTTTTCTGTGTCATCAGTGTCTCACACTGAGGATGTTTGGCTCAGTCTGCTTTGCCGTGTGGCTTTAATTCACTGAGGTTTGTTTCCGCAGTCTGTTACTTATCAGCAAGTGCGAATGGTGCAATCTGTGATCTTCAGCTGTGGATAATAATTTTTTCTGCATTATTTCGACATTATTTGGAGTTTCACGTAACACAAAAGACTATTATATCAGGAATTAAATGAACAAGTGAGAAAAAATGTTTCTGCTTGATCCTCTATTGAGATTTGTTGAGCATTAAAAAAACACATCCTCAGTTTGGTTTGTAAATTTTGCCATGTTTTCTATTCAATTTCAAGATTTGTACTGGAAGATATATTTTGTACAAACCTACCAGTCAGCGTGGTTTTGTTAAAGACAAGAGGCCTTTCAAAGTAACCCCGACAACCCCCCAACATCCCGCTGCCAGCTGGATGGAATCAGAAAAACAAGACCAGAGGCCGAAGAACAACCAAAAATACCCAAACTCAGACTGAAAAAACAGAGGAGATGGAAAAAAGCCAGAATGTCGTGTTGTAAAAGAAAACAAACTTAACTTTGATTCATAAAACACAAAGAAGCAAACTTAGAAGGCTGAGACCTGCATGCACAGCTGCAATGACACATCCGTGTTAGTGGAACGAATACAGCATGAGGATACACATGATGAAACAGTGAAGATGAAAAATCTTTATCTGATCACTGCTATTTAAAGCTTTTACATTGTGCAACAACAGAGGCTGGATCATGTAGAAAATTTACTTTACTCCTTATTTAGAAGAGACAGCACATAATCCAAACTTTTTGTGGCTGCCTTTTCTATTCAAATCTATTTTAGATGCATTTTATGACATAACATGAAGTAAAAATGCCCCACAGCATCTCCATATGCACAAAGTTAATTTTCCTTATAACTGTCTTTTCAAAGGGAAATTGATTCCTTTCACTTTTCATCTGCAGATCATCATTTATAAATTTCATGGACATTGGACATGCTGCAGAATCATGTGACTGAGAGAGTCCTGCGTTTACCTTTCATGGTGGGAGGGGCGTAAGTGCTCTGCTTCCTCTGAGAGCCGTCTGAAGCCTACAGAAGACAAACATGTCGTAGATGGATGTAAAGGGGGATATCCATTGCTTTTAAATGAATATGATTATCCAATGATGACATTATAGACGTTTATCTAATATCTGGCAAATCAAATATCTGGTGACTGTGTGCGTCATACAAAGGAAATAAATTATCCTTTCACTAAACATGTGACTCAAACTGTCTCATCAGCTTATGGAAAAGAAGTGGTTGTTTGGCTTGTCAATTATAAATTATGAGAGAAAATTCCATGTTTACATTCAGATCACTGCCTTATGTTTCAAATTAATAAAATCAAATTCTGTCTTGGAGCATTTGAGGTCTCTAAATGAGCTCATGATTGCGTCCAGTTTACCAGAATCTGAAAGCTGACGCTTGTTTACCTGCTGCTGTTACACGTCTTCCTGCCTGTGTGTGTGTGTGTATGTGTGTGTGTGTTCATACAAACCTGTGACTCTCCGCTGGCATTGTGTTGATCTCCAGCATCTGCAGGGAAGACGAGACAGCAAAGGTCAGGACTTCCCTCTGAGAACCAGTCTGTCAGCAGTTTACGGCTTAAGCAGGTTTTCCAGCAGCGTTCTGCCACTTCTGCTGTTGTAACTGGACTTTAACCAAAGCAGGAATTCCTAAATGTGGTTACGCTTATTAGACCAAACGCGCTTCTGTTTGCATTGGTTTGCATCAATTTGCATCTGTTTAGAGTCTCTCTCTGATCACTTTGTTGTCATCAGGGGTTGTATTGCATCTGCCTCTAATAGCCGTTTTTTTGCATGTTTGTTGGTTTTTTTCCTTCTTTTTCAGTGTTTGCTGTTTGGTTTTGGTTGCTTGGAGTCTCTTGGCAGCTGCTTTGCATGAAGAAGTGCTCTTTTTGTGTCTGCTTGCATTGGTTTTGCATGCATTTGCATTTCTATTTGTTTTACTCTACGTAGTGCACCTTTTAGCAATTTCGTTTCATGTGTTTGGTATCTATTTTTTGTCAGTTCAAGTCTTTCTCTGTGGTTGATGTTTCAGGCAGTTATCATTTACAGCTGTTATTTGTCTGATTTTGTTTATATGTTTTTTTTTTCCCAAACAAAATTCCTATTTGTTTTGAGGAAGATAATCTGGAAACGGTGGCCTCGTTTCCACCAACGGGCACAGGATGGTTCAGTACGTATTTTCTTTTACTGCGTTTCCATGAGGAAAAACTGGAGAAGTTTCCAGAATATCAGACTAGACTTGTCCCCCCCTTCCTTTTGGGTCCCAATCTTTCTGATCGCCACTTCTTGTATGACCCGGTAACAAAAACAAAACGACAACAGCGCCATGTTTGAATTCATTTTGGATATTTGTTGTTTCGCCACATGCCAGGAAGACAGAACACAGACTGTCCTCCATTCTGCACCAGACTGTCTTGTCCTGAGCCCATGGTGGAAACAGGGCTTAGACCTACGTACGTGGGAATTTAATCGGACCACCTTGTCCTTGTAAACATGAATTGAATTATTCTATAAAAAGCATTGAGGACTTTTATCGCCTCTAACTTTCTAGGACATCATCATCCATGAAAGGAAAGTCAAATTTACTGCTACGTCTTTAAGTTGTGTGAATAGTTTTTGTCTAATGAAACTTTGGTTCTATCGGGATTTTATCAGAGCAGGGCAGCAGTCTGGAAATGTAACTGAGCTGATATGAAGTCTCAATGAGTTGTTTGTCACGATTCCTTAGACAGGAGTTATTGGACCTCTATGTTCTTTCCCTGCATGTGTTTGTCCGGCTTTTGTAGCTTTGATTTTGCACAGTCTTGGTCAGACTAGCATGTTAAGCACATGCATTTTAAAACTCCAGTTTGGTCTAGCTAAGACAATAATTTAAGCTGAATATTTCTCCTGTCCTAATAACACCTGCACATGATTGTCTTCTGATCAGTGAAAAAGGAAGTTAGACTCAGCGATTACTTAACCAGATGCTGAAATTTCTTTGTTTCAGGGTGAGTTTTGTGTTATAAACAGCTCACTCTGACACGTTACTTCATATCTTAAAGCTTTTACTTTCCTGCTTATAGGGTTCATGGTGCTGAATTTGTTTATAATGAGAAAATTTGAATCTTTTAAAAGAAGAAGTTTAACGGTATCATTTAGACTGAGTTTATCAGAAACAGTGAAACTTCAAGATTGAGTTAAAGTGTAAAACTGAAAAAAAAAACTGTAGAGTCTAAGGTTTTGTATGGCAGTGTGTGAAAAGTATGGCTAGCAAAGATTCAGCAGCTTGTGGAACGCCGGGGGGGGGGGGGGGGGGGGGGGGGGGGGGGGGGGGGGCTGGGGGGGGGGTTAACCAGAAATAAATTAAATAATTGGTATGGATAATTTTCCTGTTGCAAATCACGATACAGGAGCAGAGAAACAATATATCACGATACTAGAAGCAAGATGATATATTATGATGGTGTGTTTACAGCAGTACTCATGCTGTATGTAAAGAATGATGCATCTGGTATGTTTCAATCACTTAAAGACACAACGTAACTTTTAGACCTTAAAAATATGCGTTTCTGACTCGTTTTGATGACACAGCAACATTCATTATGCGCATTTTCAAACTGTCACTGCCCAGAGGGCAGAGGGCACTGGGGCTCAGAAACTGCACAAAGTTTTGTATCCCGGACGGGACCACGACTATCTGTTGCGCACCGCATCACTTGCTAGCAAACGGATATGAACCAGATATGAATACAGCGGGTGTTTGAATGCGCATCATGTTGGATTCGATAAATAAACGCAAGGAAATATTACTGGAGGAATAGAGGAAAAGAAAGAGAGGAAGGGACAGAACAAGAGTCAAGATAAGACTGTCTTTTACTGGCTGGAGTGAATCACAGTACAGGTACAATGCAAGATGGATGCTAGTTTAGCCGCCGATAGGGGACATGTCACTGAGAAAAACTGCTAAAAGTTCCATTGTGTGTCTTAAAATATGGAGTTAAATGTTCTTTCATCAGAGCAATTAGGTTTCAAAGGCACATTAAACATCAGCATTGCTACCATATCTCAGATACTAGCAGGTATTAGCCAACATGTGGCTAATTATAATGTTTCTGATAACTTGGTAACTTAACCAACAACTTAAAACCTAGACATATAGATATAACTTAGACATATTGTAAGAAGCTTCAAAGCAAGTCAGTCTGTAGCAGCAGCAGCTGCACCGTAGTCACATGACTCTACAGGGAATGCTGGGATATGAAGTTCTTCCAGAATAACAGGGACTTTTCTACATGCTGAACCAATGCTAATGGAAGAAGGTCTTGCAAGATTTCATCATAAAATGACAAGATTTTTCTATTAAAAATATTGATAGAGTGCTTTTTAATACTGATACAATATCGCTACACAAAATATCACAATATTTCAGTATATCAATATTTTCCTACACCCCTATTTCACATCAGACATGAAAATAGAGACGCAGCAATCTGCTTTCTTGTCATCATCATTATGATGTCTAGGGATGCACAATATTGGAATTGTGGCCGATATCCAATATGCTGATAATTTAAAACTGATGTGGCTGATAACCGATATTGATATTAAAGCTGAAAAATAAATGATGTAATATTCATTCCTTAATTGTGCAAAGTTAGAAAGATACTTCAACTTGTATTATGTATAACAAGTCAAACTTCATGACAGTTGTTCAAACAAAAGTAATAGGATATGTGCGTTATATCCTAGAACGACGTGGATTTTCTTCTCCCTGAGAAAGGGAGGAAAAAAAACAGGGGATATTTGGTTATTTACACAAATGACCATGTATAAACTCTGTTCACACGGAACATAGTATGAAAGAAACTGTTTTAGGTTTAGTTGTAAAAGTTTGAAGAAGAGAAGCAAGTTGTTTTTGCTTTAGAAAAGCGGCCTGCGTAAATATGTGGGTTGGCCGATGTAATCTAGTTTTAAGGCCGATGTAGGCCGATAACGATAGGGGGCTTATTATATGTGCATCCCTAAAGATGTCTGTTTTTGGTCATGTACACAGGCTCGGTGAGCCAGGTTTTCTTCTTCATACTTTTATTGTTCTTGGTCAGTAGTCGTTTTGGACAGCTTCGCCATCTAGTGAGCAGTTGTTGTAACTGTGCAACGTTGTAAAGATGGTTCTGTCTACAAGTTCAGTGTGACTGCAAACCAAGACAAAGGAGGGTGCAGCATGTTTCAGAATTTCCCGCCATATATAACCAATTAACTCAAACTATCCAGGTGTAAATGCAGCCGAAGATCACGTCTTCTTAAGACTGTCAACTCAACTGATAATGATAGTTAAAACAACTAGCTGTTATTTACCATCTTAACTCTGATAGAAACAGTTTTTCCCTGCTGCGTTCATTTGAGCTTGTTTGTCCGTGTTTTGTTCATTATTTTAAGCCGCTTATGACCAGATAATTCATTATGTCTAATATTAAACCTAGCACTGAAGGAGTGTTTCCTTTCTTTTCCACATGACTATAAGATAAGGAGTTCCACACTAGCTGTTGATGATGGCGTAACTCTGTGGCATTAAGATATGTTGGTATTTTCCAGTTGGATACACCCCTGTTAGTAGATGGTTTTCTTGTGACAGTGTTTCACAATAATAAAACCCAGTGTTATCAGAATGGCCCTGATTTAGCTCAGCAGCTGAAATACGCCCTGCTCATGCTTAACCTGCAGGACTTTTAACACCTGCTGTCTTAGGAAGATATTTGACTTAGATAAATAGAATTTTAAGATAAAGAAAATCTGTTAGAAAGTTTAGCAGAAATTAGAAAGCAACTATCCTTTAATGCCCATCCTTTTGGAAAACAGTTTTTTCTCAACGAATGAACATCAGACTTTCTTTTTTTCTTTTGTGATGTGCTGAGGCTGAAAGTATGAGGTCTTTTTGTGTTTTTTCAGCTGCCAGCTAGAACTTAACTCAAGCAACAACTCAGCGTACTAGTTAAAACTGGAACGTTACACTAGAGAAGAAGGGAGATCCAACTTCAGTGGATTTATTTCTCCCTTCAACATTTATACTCGTTTGTGTTGGTTGCAGACATTCTTGTTTCTTATGGCAACAGGAAAAACAAAAGTGTGCCTAAAAGCACCTCCAGAGCCTGCAGAGCCCGACACAACAGCGCTGGAACCCGACTCTAAGCTGAGCTCACAGAATGGAATCAGGCCGATTATTCAATCAGTCCGTTCCCCAGTGAAGGGATTTCTAAAAGCTTAGAGCAGCAAGGACGCACTCGTTATGCATCCATCAGTCCGGTCTGAACACCCGGATCACTTACCAACAGTAATCTAATAAACGCTCCATTACGGCAGCTGCTGTGCTGTTCTGCCCCCCCTCTCAGTCTGCTGCTGTGACTCTTACCTGTGTCAGGTTGTCTGTAGATCTGCAGGGTGGCAGGAGTCGGCCGTCTGCGTCTGATCTGTGGTAAACACACAAACAGGAGTTTCAGTGTCGATTCTTTAAACATTTAGAGAAAGCCGCTCCCGCTGAGTCAGATTTCCCATCAGCTAGTTAAAAATGCCAACTGGAGGTAATTGTCCCAATTCTCACCCTATAATTTGTAACCCCCTTGTGTGTTTGTGTAAACTTTAGTGCTTGTTTATTAAGCCCAAATGCATCATTAAAAATAGTTTTTTCTTTCCTAATAAAAGCTAAAACATCCCACATTTGCACTGCAGCTACTGTAACAAAGAAAAGAAACTAATTCTTCTGAAATGTAAGCTGACTTGGGCTACCCAAAGATTATACCCATCATTGCAATATCAACATGCGAAATTAAATGTAAAGATTAAATCTGAGTTACTGGAAGAGAGTAGATACCTGTCATCGTCTTACAAGATGATGCAGTTGCTACAGTGAAATCTATGAGAACTCATGGAAATGCTGACTGTTCTCCCCAAACGAGCATAGAGGGGCTCTAATCTGTCCTTCTTCATTACCGGCTTCCCTTCAAACGAGCATCCAGCCTCCTTCCACTAAGTGACTCATAAAGATGGCAGCAAAGCAAAGACCAGCAGTTTTAACTCCCTGAACTGTGACATTTTAAACTCTCGTTTATTCTCATTGCTCGCCATTCAGGCGTGGTTGAAGGAACATTAGGCTACAGATTAGACACTGTTTGGCCTCTGCTTTAAAAAAAAAAAAAGAAAAAGGCTGCTTGTGTTTTCCTGCCCCTCCAAGAAAGATGCGAACAATCAGCTGCAGATCAGAAGTCTGAACATAAAATGTGCTGCTTCACCCCTCACATGTACAGAAAACAAGGGAAATCAGTTGTGTTGCAACAGGAAGAGAAGGAGGAAGGAGCTGAAAGAAAGTAAATCACTAAAATACACTTTAGAGAGTTTGTTCTTTACTTCTCGCTGTTACCTGCTCACATGCACAAATATTTAAGCAAACCAGGTTGCAAAACATACAGAAAAAACAAAACCAAATGTTTATTACACATGCTTACACCCAGATCAGTTTTCATAACACTGACTTTTGCACACATGCTGCTCTGCACCCACACAGAAAATTCCAGACAACTCAAAAGATAAAAGCCTCATTCAGCATTCACATGCATGAACCTACTGCCCCCCCTCCACAGCCCAAACTCTGACACACACACTCACATGCACTTACATGCTCGGCGGCCTGAGGGTCAAGCTGTCCCTGCAGCGGAGGCACCGCGAACTGGATCTTCTTCGGACTGCTGGGCTCCATTATTACTCACTGAGTGATAGAAAAACAGACAGAAAGAAAGAGAGAGAGTGTGTGAGGGAGGGAGGGAGCAGAGAGGGAGGGAGTGGTCTCTTCTCGGCCGATGGGGTCCATTATCACTAATTGACAGACTTAGAAGGAACAGAAGCCAAGGCATTGCAGCATTTTCCAAACCAGCATCTGATACGGCATGAAATCAGGTTTTCATTGGTCGCGTTCTGTCTTGTGATGCTTCTGTGTCCGTCCACTGCAGTTGTGTTCAGTCTGATCCCTCATATGTGCAGCTAAGAGCCATATTTAGTCTTCAATCAATGCCACTCCAAGTCTGTTATGCAAGACCCTTACCAGTTATGAATAAGGCATTGATTTTGTGATGGAGGAAACCAACAACAAGACGCCTCCATAATTCAATTTCTTTTTCTCAGATTAGAACCAAGAGTTGTATCATTGGCAGAGGTTTGTTTTGGAAAAACTTCAACCTTAACCTGAGGAGGCCTTTTATTGTCCGAAAGGGTAAAATCAGTGTTCATTTGGTCAAATCACATGTTATTTAAAGAAAATTGTTCACAAGACAAGCAGAAAAAGAGACAAAAGCTGGCAAATTGTTATACCAGATTTTTTTTTAAAGACGAAAAAAAAAAAATCACCTAGATTAAAAAACAGAGACAAATATGCACACAGTGGCCGAGTAGTGTCTATTTTATTTTAACGCTTCATCTGCACCCCGCTACAAAATGCTAGAACCCAAGGACAACAGTTTATCCTAATACTTACAAGCTTGTTATGAGATATCATATTCCAGCTACTTTTGTATCATGTGAAAGGGTCTTCTCCAAAACTGGGGAGGTGTTACAGAACAGACGGAAGCCTAACTCAATTGAGAAAAATATTTGAAATAAAAACATTTGAACCCCAAAATGCATCCAAATAAGATGTAAGACAAACTGAGGGTGTTTACAGGCAGCTGTGGGGCTTTTGTCGGGGGTCCTTGGGCCCTTTCTTTTCTATTTTTTTTCTATTTTCTTACTTACATCAATATGAGAACATGATACATCTTTATATATTTGTCTGTGTAGTATCATTTATTTGCTGTGAATATAGATTAAATAACAAATTTGTGAGCTGTCTCTTTTTTTTTCTTTTAGGGCTGTGAGCATTTGTCTTGTGAGTAGTTGACATGAATCAGATTTTTGTACTTTTACAGTATACTTTCATCGACTTGCTTCAGCAATCTAACATTGTTAGATCCCATCAGCACAGCAGGCCATCAAACCGCCATTCAGAGCAGTTGTAGATCACGGTTTATCCTCCACTGAGTGAAAAGATTTTCCGGGTTCTTCTTGGTATTTCCCATCCTGTCAGAAAATGTATCTCAGCGTCACAACAGTGAGTCTCTGATTGGTCGATGCCCCGCTTCAAGCTGCAAAAGTTCAGATTTTCCAACAGCAAACGCTCAAAACGAGCTGTTACAGATATCCAAAATGTGACACCCAAGTCTGGTCGTCCCTTCACGCGTGTTCACATAGACTTTGCATGTAAACCTTACGCCCCTGACGCGTTCGGTCTGAATGCACCATTACACATCAACAGAGAAGATAACTTTTATTAACCGCACCCACTTCATGGCCAACAATTTCACAACCATTCTCTCAGGAAAAAAGGTATGCTCTGCTGACTTGTTGAGAACTCACAACAGCTCCCAAACCAAACATAATGAAGCCATTTTGTTGGAGTACTGTGTGTACTGTAACTTTAGAGCACGGCAGTTGATCAACCGGTTTCTTTAAGATATTAAAGGTGTTATAGAAGATGTTGCTTTCAACAATGTTTGCAATATTCAGTAAAATTGGGTTCACTACCCCATACACTATCATTAATTAAAAGCTTTAAATATAAATATTATTATACATCAACTTTGAAAGTAATGGGGTTGAAAAAACATCCGCCAATCATCTCTGCAGTCCTTAACTTTATCATTTGTCTACTGGCTCGTCAATCACTTTTACTACTGTAGTAAGAACGGGTAATAGGCGGAGACTGATCAATGAGAGTGACTGATTGGCGGAAATATTGGAAGATAAGTAAGAACGGGAGCGTTCACATCAGTTACAAAATTCCGTCTTGCAATTTTGAGATGTTTATTTATTCAAATTGAGGTCGATTTTCTTCATATTCACATCCGACACATACACAATCAACCAATCAGAGAAGGCGCTCTGACCGTCACAGAGCTGGTCGCAAGCAAAAAGAGAAAGGAAAAAAAGAGACAAGTGTCACTTGGTCGCTGCTACTGTATCATTATGGCACAGGTGTTGTCATCTTTGTGTCGCAGCACTCTTATTTGGCAAACAGGGGAAAAAAACACGTTCCTCTGGAATAACAAATGCCAGTGTGTTCTTGCATCTTCGTAATTTTGCGTCGGAGTAAGTGCGTATAGACAAATGCGTTGATATTTCTCCTCCAAATTATTCTAAATTTTGTGCCATTTATTTGCATCGGTCCCAGTGTGAAAAGGCCTTAATGCTGCAACCCGGAAGCTGCGCACACTCGTCTGACATTTACAGCAGGTAGCTAACATTATTCTGCAAGCAGTTAGCGACGTTCAGACGACATTCCGTTTACTTGCATTTGTGACATGATGGAGGAATCTGTAGCTGCTGTCTGCTGAAACAGTGGCCGTGCGCGGGGAGTGGCTCGTGAATCTGCACGTTGGTCTTGCGCATACGCATTATTCAAGAACTCTCAAAAGTCTCTGCTTTCTGAAATGCTGAGTCCCTAAAGCATGCACGTTATCCATCTCGACCAAAAACAGAAGTCTATTGCATAAAGATTTATGCTTCTGCAAAGACTCAGAGATATTGGATCAGTGTGAAGAAAAGTAGAAGAATTCAGTTTAAACTGACTTAGACTTGAAATTTAATGAGTTGATTTAACCTTTAATCAAGTTTACAGTGTAGAGATGTTTATGGTTCACTCCACAACACAGCTGGACACACACATGGCTTCTCTATAAATGACTGAGAATTACCCATTTTATTTATTGACAAACTCTTATGTTTTAATGAATCATTTTCCAGCATGAAGTCTAAATACTGGTCATGAGTTCCTGTTTAATGGCGTGAGAAAATTCTCAACCACTACAGCTTTGACTACTGTGTGTTTTTTATTGGTCCAGTTAATTGACACACTTAAAATAATGAATTCAGATCACACTGTAGCAAAAGAACCCAACATGTACATTTTTATAAAATGTTAATCCCCTGAGGTTGATAAAACCTCAGTTCCTAGAAAAAGGTAGGAGATGATGTCAGTGTAAAACTGGAAATTGCAGCTCAAACCAAAACGTCCCAGACTTTCCCATCGATGTTTTACACCAGTTTACAGACTCAAAAGCCTCTCAGGGATTATAAGGTAAAATATATTAATGTACAAAAAATCTAGACGCAGATTAAACAGCCGTGAGATGGAAACTAAAGATGCTTTCTTTTAGAGAAGAAATGCGTGATTTAAAAATAAAAACTAATAACATACATGCTTGATTGCTGAGAATGTGAGTGAGGTGGTAAAACGTCCCCAGTGATGTGAGAGGCAGTTTGATCCAGTGAGGTTTTGATTAAAAATGTTTCATAATGCATCACCAACAGAGCAGGGTTCGTATGTTTGCTGTGAAAAACGGAGCCCGTGTACAGCTGGAAACATGAAAACAGTCCTGGTCTTTGTTCACGTTTGTCCCTCATTCATCATATTGCCGCCGAGTCAGAAGAAGCCTCTCATTCACACTCATCATGTGATACACCAGAAGTAATTAACAGAATTAACATGCATCGGCATTTTATCTGGTCCACGTTCTAGAACCAGGTTGGCCCCTTTTCCCCTCAGAACTGCTATAATACCTGGTGTCATAGATTTAACAAGGTGTTGGAAATATTCTTTAGAGATTTTGCTTCATGGCATGGCAGCATCAGTTGCTGCACATCCATGATGAGAATCTCCCGTTCCACCACATCCCAAAGCTGCTCTGTTGGACTGAGATCTGGTGACTGTGGAGGTCATTGGAGTGCAGTGAACTCATCGTCATGTTCCAGAAAGCAGGTGGAGATGATGTGAGTTTTGTGACATTGTGCATCATCCTGCTGGAAGTAGCATCAGAAGATGCTCCACTGTGGTCATTACATCATCAATCCCAGTCTGATACAGGATGGATCCATGCTTTCATGATGTTTCAACCTAATTCTGAGCCTAGTATCTGAATGTGGAGCTGAAATGGAGACTCATCAGACCAGCAACGTTTCTCCATCTTCCATTAGACCAACAGCCATGCCACGTTCCAAGTCTCTCACTGTAAACCCCTTTTCTTCCTCATTCTGATGCTCAGTTTGAACTGTTGCCATGTGATTGGCTGATTAGACATTTGTGTTAACAAGTGTTGGAACAGGTGGACTCGATAAAATGACCAGTGTGTGTATTTAAAGCTTAGATTGTTCAGTCTTGTAATCATGTTTAGATAAAGCTTTAATTCAATTTTCAAATATTTGCATGAAAGCTACAATATGGACTTCATTGCTATAAAAGTTGTATTTATTTAATTTAGATCAGTTATTGCAACAAATATTGAATAATATTGATTAGTAGCAATATTACAAAGTAATATTGGTTTATTGATTGCACTTTAATCATGTGAGGGCTACATTTCCTAATGAGTTTAAAGAGAAATGTATTGCTTTATGACAGATGGAGTTTTATTCAAAGCTCTAATATTTGCTCATATGCAAACAGATATTCTTAAGATTTTAAAAGTGTTTTACTCATGAAAGGAATCTAACAGTGAAGTGAAGATGGGAGATTGATTTGATTTATGTTCTCTCTCTGTCATCAGTTCAAGAACCTGCGTCTTGCTCCATCATGGCTTCGCTGTACTTTGGCCCTCGTCGTGGAAACGCTCTCTCCCAGTGGAGACATCTGGGGAGACTTAGTGGCTACTGTAGGTGGAACAAACTGCATTCACATCGTACAAAGAGCCTCTTGTTGTTTTACACAAGACAGTTGGAAGCGGTCCATCTGTGCCGTGTGAAGGTAGCAGAGAGAAGACTGCTTCGTTGTCTGCAGCGAACAAACACCTGTGTTTTCTGCTCGTCATGGTCGGCCTCCTCAGTGTGGGGCATGACGTGGGTCTCAGGGTGGTGGGGCCCTACTACAAAGTAGTAACTACATAACATGATGATAACACCTAAGATAAAAAAAAATACATATACACTATATATATATATAGATATAGATATATAGATAAATGTTCAAACGTTTTGTCAAACATCACATAAACATCTGATGCATCATGTTTAATGGCTGAAAAACAAACACGTGCAGCTGTAATGGCTTCAGGATGTGTGAGCAGAACGTGCATGATAACGGTGCCAGTACAGTTACAGAGTGAGTGCATGCAGATGTGTTGGGGGGGGGGCAGGTTCAAGACTGGAGCAGGAAGTGTGGTAATCGCTGACCCTCAGGTCATAGAGGGGGATAATGGTGATGCTGTACTAGTCCAAAGCCTGATTCATTGATGGACTCTTGTTGTCATGGTAACATCAATCCACTGTGAAGGCAGCATATTGTTCTTCCCTTCCTGCAAGAGAAGGGTGAGGTGGGCAAAAGGCCTCCACTCCACAGGTCTGACTTACCTGAGTGAAGCTGCTGCCCCCCCCCCGTTATGACACGTTTGTGCTGGTCTATCCTGCAAAGTCTTTGTGCCGTGGTGTGCTGGTTCTTTGATTTGAACCAAACCAGTTTAACTTAACCTCTGACTGAGCCCACTTACTCCGCAGCGGCTGGATTGTAGGTCACATCATGTTTGTTGTGCTGCATTTATGAAGCGTATCAGTGTTGAGCCGTTTTTGGCTGCTGAAGGTGGAAATCCTGAATGACTGAGCTGATTAACACCACCTGTTGGATCAAGACGTTGCTTCCAGAAACAAACCGCTGTTAAAGACTTTAGACTTGCAGTGTTATTGATGCTTTTGTCCTCTTACACACATTAAGCTTATTGTTTTTTTTGTTTGTTTTATTTAGAGTACATTACAATTTTTTTAGGTGAGTTTGAGAAACGTTTCTTTGAAAAGAGTAAACACAGCTGTAAGTTTTATATTGCACTTTTGTTTGTGTGCAAGTGTGAAAGAGACTAGAATCAGCTATGTGTGTTTTTAAATCACAGTGTCTGTGTGCAGTACTTTGATGTGTGAAAGTTTTTTTTTATAAATGAATGAATTTTTTTTTTTATAATGAAGTACTTTGTGCTGCTTTTTGCATGAAAGATGCTTTATAGATCAAGTTTGATTTGATTTAGGTTTCCACAGGGGGAGGAAAATCTGGTAATGCTTTAAGATGTTGCTACTTTCACCTACCTGTAAAACTGTATGCCATGTCCCATCCACAGGATGTTTTGGTTAAGCGGACCAATAAAATTGGTTTGCAGAAGTTTTTCAATAAGTGTAACAGTTTGCCTACACACTAGGGATGCACGATGTTGGAATTTTGGCAGATATCCAATATGCCGATGTTTTAAAACTCATGTGGCTGATAACCGATATCAATACTGATATTAAAGCTGAAAAATAAATTCTGTAATATTCAATCTGGGGTGGAAAAAAAATATTGATACACTGAAAAAATTTTTTAAAGAGAATTATGTATAATTAAAAAAAAAAATTTATATACAAAAAAATAATTAGAAATTAATTTTTAAAATAAATAAGAAAAAAAAAAAAAAAAAATAAAAAAATAAATAAAAAAAAAAATAAAATATTATACAAAAAAATAATTAATATTTTTTTTTTTTTTTTTCTGCCTTTATTCCTTCAAAAAAAAAAAAAACTTTGTACATTTGATATTAAACAATAGGGGGTTGGATTTATTTTCCCCATTCTCTTCTTGGGCTACAATCTGTAGGCCCAAAGCCTGCTACCAAAGGGGATTTTCGCGTTACGGGGGGGGGCGGGGTTTTAAACTTCCCTCTTCGGGGCCATGTTAGAGAGTGGGGTGTCTTTCTTATAATGAATAAATTGATCAAATTCAAACCATACAGACGTAATTCTTCATTGAAGGGAGAAATGATAATAAGGGGATCTGGTGAAAGGGTTCAAGGGGCGCGAAAATATAAATTAAAATACATGTGTGTGTGCCCGGGGGGGCACAACACGGGGGCAAAACACCAGGATTACACAAAATAGGAGGTGTGGAAGACGGGGGTGCATGAAATTGCGCAACATTATGAAACTCAAATCACAAAATCGTCGGTGAATCTGGTCTGTACCCGGGGGTGCCAAGGGGGGCGGCGGGGGAGGGGGAGGGAGTAGAGTGGTTGTGAGGTTTGGGTCCCGAAGGGCGAGAGGGTGACGCGGTGACGATGAATGAACGGTAAACGGACACAGAAAACTGCGGGGTCTGAAAAAATGAGAGGTGTGTTGTTTACGAGTGGAAAGTGCCGGCGGCGACCGCGTCGAATCAGTCGCCTAATCCACTGCAACGCAAACATGGCTGCATGCTAAATCGAAATCGGGTTTACCGTTATCCAATTACAGGGAGGAGTGGGGGCTGACTGATGGAGGTAAGCGTTGATTGTGGACGGGTTAACGATGTGTCAAGAAAACACCCCTTCATGCGAGACCATCTTTGATCCTCGAACGGGGAGCAACTGGACCGAGGGAGGGAGAGGTACGAGTTTGAATGAAATGTGTTTAATGTCAAAATCTGAAGTGAGCAAGCCGTAAACGGGAGAGTGCTAGTGTTATGAGACGGGGGGGTGAAGGGAACGTGCGGGGACAAAAAAAGTCGAACGTTAAGTCGGAACTCTCCCGTGGAACAAGGAAAACCTATCGTCTGCTCCAATCTAGAATCAAATCTCACTTAGTGTAGAATAATACGTATAATTTTTATTATAAACTAAACAGATAAGAACGGAAGACGAATACGAATGACAAGAAAAAGACCAAATGAACTCGCGGATTATGCATATCAGGTGATGTGCATCTCTGTAATGAGAAGGGGTGTGGTCTAATGACATCAACACCTTATATCAGGTGTATTAAGCAAACATAATTATTAGGCAACTTAACAATAAACAAATATATACCCATTTCAATTATTTATTTTCACCAGGGAAACCAATATAACAGCTCAACATTCACAAATATACATTTCTGACATTCAAAAACAAAACAAAAACAAATCAGTGACCAATATAGTCACCTTTCTTTGCAAGGACACTCAAAGCCTGCCATCCATGGATCCTGTCAGTGGTTTGATCTGTTCACCATCAACATTGCGTGCAGCAGCAACCACAGCCTCCCAGACACTGTTCAGAGAGGTGGACTGTTTTCCCTCCTTGTAAACCTCACATTTGATGAGGGACCACAGGTTCTCTATGGGGTTCAGATCAGGTGAACAAGGAGGCCATGTTATTAGTTTTTCTGCTTTTAGACCCTTTCTTGCAGCCATGCTGTGAAGTACTTGGATGTGTGCGTGTGATGGAGCATTGTCCTGCATTAAAATCATGTTTTTCTTGAAGGATGTGGACTTCTTCCTGTACCACTGCTTGAAGAAGGTGTCTTCCAGAAACTGGCAGTAGGACTGGGAGTTGAGCTTGACTCCATTTCCAACCCGAAAAGGCCCCACAAGCTCATCTTTGATGATACCAGCCCATACCAGTACCCCACCTCCACCTTACTGGCGTCTGAGTGGGACTGGAGCTCTCTACCCTTTACCGATCCAGCCACGGGCCCATCCATCTGGCCCATCAAGACTCACTCTCATTTCATCAGTCCATAAAACCTTAGAAAAATCAGTCTTGAGATATTTCTTGGCCCAGTCTTGACGTTTCAGCTTGTGTGTCTTGTTCAGTGGTGGTGGTTTTTCAGCCTTTCTTACCTTGGCCATGTCTCTGAGTATTGCACACCTTGTGCTTTTGGGCACTCCAGTGATGTTGCAGCTCTGAAATATGGCAAAACTGCTGGCAAGTGGCATCTTGGCAGCTGCACGCTTGACTTTTCTCAGTTCATGGGCAGTTATTTTGCGCCTTGGTTTTTCCACACGTTTCTTGTGACCCTGTTGACTATTTTGAATGAAATGCTTGATTGTTGGATGATCACGCTTCAGAAGCTTGGCAGTTTTAAGAGTGCTGCATCCCTCTGCAAGATATCTCACTATTTTTGACTTTTCGGACTTTTCGGGCAAAGGAAGTTGCCCAGTTTATGTTTGCCTAATAAACCTGATATAGGGTGATGATGTCATTAGACCACACCCCTTCTCATTACAGAGATGCACATCACCTGATATGCTTAACTGGTAGTAGGCTTTCGGCCTATACAGCTTGGAATAAGACAACATGCATAAACAGGATGATGTGGTCAAAATACTCATTTGCCTAAACTTTAGGCTTTAGAAACAGTGGCCTGATCAGTTAAATATCAATTAAATATCGGTGGGGTGGCCTGATGTCCGATACTCAGTTTTAAAGCCGATACAGATAGGGATTGCATCCCTACTACGCACAGTATAATAAATCATTAACTGATATGTTCCCTTCTTCTTAGGTTCAGGACTCAAAATTATTTGTGCATCAGCATCAAGATGGGTGAGACTCTAATGTGCATTCACCATGCAAACATCACGTTACTCACATACGCCCGGAAAGTGTGTCCAAACTTTTGTACATGTCAAAGCCGAGAATAAATTCAAACTCAAATCCAGCTTAGTTTAAAATGTTTTATTCAGACAATGAAAATCCACTGTGAAACAAACACTCGTGCCACCTGGTGCACACACTTAAGGCATGAAATCTCCTCAATCTGGCCTAAAAAAAAGCTTTAACTAACCCCCCCCCCAAAAAAAAAAAAAAAAATCCAACAGAGAATTTAACAGATTTCTCCTCCTTCCATCCTCTAAATACAAGTCGGTTTTCAGTTTAACATTTGGAAGTTTGAGCTTATTCAGGTGAGATTAAACCAACTCTAAGCTGTGTTGACTAAGGTCAACAGACCTTACAGACTAAGGTCAAAAGTTACTAATACATTTAATATCAGCTCATTAGAAATCATCTGACTTATGAAACACAAAAGGTTATTGATCCTCTGATTTCAAAATGAATATATATGAATATCAGGTGTTGCTGAGACTAAATTAATTATAGAGTGATTTAATATTTGTCAAAACAAGATGTCACCAATTCAAACAATTAAAAAAAATAGCTGTAATGTGTTTTGGAAACATTTTCCAGTAAATCTTCCCTCTACCTTTAAATCTATGAATATGATATAAATCTTATCATATAAAGATAAAACGTTTATTTCTCATGCTGTTGCTAATAATAAAAATCACAAGTTGGCAACAGAAGTAAAGCTGATTATCTAAATTCACTCTACAGATCTGATCACAGATTAGAGGCCGCTGGAGAAACTCGTCTTCACAGTGTTTGATCAAAGTCAAAACCCAGTGACACTTTCTACATGTTCAGAAAGATAAATACCAAAAACACTTTCTGTTGGAAGTGATATGAAGAGGACAGTCAGGCTGCTGCAGATGCAGCTCCAAACACAAGTTTCACAAACATCATCATCATCATCACAGTAACTCTCAATTTAACCATTTTCAGTGCAAAACATCCACATATAAACTGATGCAACTAAATATCCTTTGTAGAAAAAATCTGAAGAAGCTTTAAATTGTGGGGAGAGAAACATTCATCTCTTTATGAAATCTGGAAAAATGAAAGCTGCTGTGTGTGTTAAATGCGGATTTTGTGTAAAGTGGAACAAAAACAGTCTTCTGATCCACATTTTGGGATGTTTGCAGATAAAAGCTGAAGCAGGGAAGTCAGTTCAGACTTTTAAACCACAAACTTATACGACTCCAGATTAATAGCATCATGTTGAGCATAACGCCTGTTTTTAGAGCCGTAAAGCTGCGTGTCTCTTAAGCATGAGCCACTCCAGTGTTTATGTTCAAAATCTGACTCAATGTTCTGTAACCAAACCAATTTTCCTGCTAATATCCTGAAACCTGTTAATGACTCAAAAGAAACTTTGCAGGCTGCAATGTTGCCATGGGAGACATTCAAGATTTATAAGCTGTTCCTGACTGCAGCCATTTTGCTTCATTTTTTAACAACCTGCACTTTTTATGGTGCGATTAGTATATTTCGAGCTTAAAACACCCAAAGTCTTGTGTTGAACCTGCTTTATAGCTCCTCTCATTAAATACTTTTTGTTTACTTTATGTCAGATGACTCCTGCAGCAGGTGAACAGATGTGATTCATCAGGACAGAGAAAATAAATGTGCAAGTTTGACTTGATTTTGCTGACAGATGTCTGGATTTTCATAAAGGTTTTCATAAAAGTATGGCAGTGCAAGCAAAGGACATTTGATGCGTTTATTGAGGCGATGAGCTCTAACTGGCCGACAATCTCAACAGCTTTAGAAATGGCACAGAAATGTGGTTTTGTTTTGTCTGCAGGCAGCAGTTAGAACCTCTCTGCTCAACTTCAGTTAGTTTTATTTTAACAATTATTTACAGTGGCTCTAAAATGTCAACACTCTGTGACTACATATACAAAACACAAATAAACAAAGCTGCAAAGGTTAAAACTGGCAACCTTAAGGTCTGCTGGCTTGTGTTTTGAAAAAGCTGCGCTGTACTGAACTCTTATAGCCACTCTTTCTTCAGCTCTCCGTTTCCTTCAAACCTGGAAACAGCCACAGAAATGTCACCAGTTCCAGTTAAACGTTTCAATTATGGCTTTCTCATAAAATACTAACAAATTAAGCAACAAATACAGAATCAACCATGTTTGGTTTTCTTCTCTTTTCTGATTTAAAGAAAAATACAAACACTGACATGAGTACAGACTTTACAAAAGCAACATTTTATGGATGGCAGCAAATCAAAACTGTTTTTGTGTGAATTACCATGCCAAGTTAAAACGCCGCCTCAGGTCAGGCTTGGCTTGAATTCACCAGCAAGCGTAAGGAAACGCTCCTCATGTCATAAGGCAGGTGTACTGGAGTGATTAGCTGAAACGATGCAAGGACAGATGTTCACAACATGCAGATGTTGCATGTTTGACCATCGACTCCTCCAAACCTCCATTTTGCAGAAGCCTCATTGTGATTTGTTTAAAGAAACAAACAAGTTAAATAAAATGTTTTCCCTCCTTCCCAGAACAAACCAGTGCAGGCAGACCACTTTACATCTCCGTGGTGATGGATCCGTCTGTGTAAGACCCGGCTGGCTGCTCAGCATGAGGAGAGATGTGCACCGGTGTCGGAGTCCTTTGTTGAAAACTACAGGTGATGTTTGGCAAGTCAGTAAGGAAAGGTGATGGTTCAGAGTTCAGCGTCACAGTTGATGGATTTAAAAATCCTGCTGAAGTCCAGAAAAAAAAACTTTTGGCTCCATGAGTTTTTGGCCACACAAGGATTCAGAACTTCAGTCTGTACATTCTTGGGTCCTATTAAAGCAGCTTGCTGTCTAATCTACCCAAAACTGGTAATTCACAGTTAACCCTGTCCACACTGCAGCAACAGCATGTTGTAGTTTTTTCTTCTTGTCCAGGACTACCATCAGCTCTGAATCCAGAATGGGTCTGTGGAGGCTGATGATGTAACGTCCTTTAATTCCAGGATGTTAAAGCTTGATCATCCAGTTTGGGAGTCCCCGCTGGCTCTCTTGTATCTGTGCAACGGAAACACTTACAGAAAGGAAATGGACTCCATAGTACTTGCATTTGGCGATCAGCTAACTTTATAGAGGGAGAATATGAGGGACATTCCTGGAGGAAGCCGAATGTTGGGCAGTTCGTCAATAGTTGAGTTTTGATGAACATTGGGTGTTCAGATAGACAGGTCAGTGTCTGTGTCCGTGGGTGTGGTCTTCGGGCTCGCACTGCCTCCCCTCTCCTCAGGAATGGAGAATGAGTCGCCGTTGGCAGTTGGCAACAAACCTACAACACAAGATTATTTTCCTGATACATAAATATAGATGCAAGTTTGTGTGTGTATGAATGAGTGACTATATTTGCATGCAAGTATGTGTATGAGTGCTCATATCAGCATATATCAAAGCCAGAGCTGGTAATCCTGTTCAGAAACACTTTTTGTTGTACTGGGTAAATGGTCCTTCAATCCTGACAGAATCAATACATCATGTATTCATAAAAAGGAAGGAAAAAAGTCAGACCTCTGTGAGAGCTGCAGTTCTGTAAAAACTCTGACCAACCCCTGCCATTTGCACCGAAAGGCGGGAATTGGTCATTTGCACCGTATAGAAAGAACAAATCGATGCCTTTATATTAGGGATGCACCGATTGTGAAAATCTGGCCGATACCGATACCGATGTTTAACAAAACAACTTGGCCGATGGCCGATGTTTTCTATTTTTATTTATTACTTCCTTTGTGCCACAGAAATTTACAAGTCTTTCAGCTCTTCATCAGTCTGTCCTTGAATGAGCACAAATTCAATCAGACTAATTTATGAAACAGAAACAACTTTAATGTCACTTTGTGGTTGACATTAGTTATAACAAGCTCTTTTCTGAAAACTTTTCAAAAACCTGGGACTGATAATCACTAAAAGAATGCTTCAGTATATTGCCAAACAAAATTGAGTGGTTTTAGCCTAATAAACAAAAACATACTCAATGAGAAGATTATTTTCATGGCCAAATAAAAAATATTTGTGGAGCATGTACTGCAAACTGCGTAACGCTGATCTTTTTCTTAAACGGTGAAATATTGCCACACGACCGCCACCATCTTCGTTTCTCTACTGAGGAAAGTGCGTGGATGCCTTCAACCAGTATCTCCCCCCACCCGCCCAAAAAAGAGTTTTTCTTAAGCACAGCGTAGATGACACATGTAAATCATTTATATATATAGGCTATATAATAATCGGCCACTGCCATCGGCAAATGTCATTTTTATTGGCCGATGGCCGATGGCAGTTAACAAGGCAAACATCGGCCGATACCGATGTCCAGCCGATGCATCGGTGCATCCCTACTTTATATCTAGTCTCTGTCCCTCCCCTCTCACCGTCCCCCACCTGGTGAACCCCCTGCGCGCCGTTCACTGTAAACAAATATAGCTAACGGACTGCTAACTGCTGCTGCGCCCAAAAACCAAACCAAACCAAAACTAGAAAAGCACTCTGAGAGTCCAGACCTACGTCAAGCAGCTCAACTCTCTTATTTCTGTGTTCTGGATCATAGTATCTGTAATTTTCTCTGGATCCGGATCAACTTTCAAAACATTCTAGAACTCATCGAGATTCTGTCTTGTCATTTTTTACCAAACACTGGGGCTATTTGTATGGCGTTATATGCAAAAATTCCAAAAATTTGGCTTATTGGGGTGATCTTGATGTAAGACTGTTGAGGCATTGGTAAGGAGGTTTGATGTTAGCATGGGGTGGCGGTAGAACACACAGGACTTACGCGTAGAGTTAGCTGTCTTTCTGGTCACTCTGAATGAGCACAGTAATGCAACAAACGACGGTCTTCTCTTGTGCTCACTGCTGCTCATAAGTTTCATTTCTGCATCCTGACATCCGTGCTCAGTCCGCAGCTGCACCTTCTGCCACAAGGGGTCCTCACGCCTCATCAACAGCTTTTCTAACATGGTCGATCTCACAATGACAAAGAATCTTTCAAAACAGTCTGGATCCAGAAGAAGATCCGGATCACCACAAAGTTAAATGGGTTGTCTTGGACTGAGGCACACGACTGGTGAAAATTTCAGGTCAATCCGTGCAGTAGTTTTTCCATAAAGTTGCTGACAGACGGATGGACGGACAAACCAACACTATTGAAAGCATTACTTCCTTGGTGGAGGTAACAAAACAACAGATAAGGATTAAGACTCGGAGGCGCTGATGTTTGCAGTGTGGACTTTTTACACTGCAGAGGGAGATGGAGGTGAGTGGATTAAAGCTGTTAAAAACGTGGTTTGTCAGCTGTTTACTATCAAGCTAACAAACGATCCACTCGGCTGTTATCTTTAACCTGCTCGTAAAACTCGGTGCAAACATCCCGCGGTCTGAAGGTGTGGTTTCGGGTGGTGCGTTTTTAAAATGCCACTTGCTAAACCGTTTTTCCAACATTGCCAACCTCTTTAAAAGGTTTAAATGTCATTTAGCACAAAAAAAACATTGTCTATATGAATGTTTTGTATATATAGTATGGTGATATAACGATTACCAATAAAATGTTAACCGTGATAAAATTCCCGATTAGTAATCGTTTGAAATTTTAATTATCGTTAAACCGTGAATGATACTGCATTTAAAAAATTCATTGTGCTGCTATTGAGTGGAAAAGTGCAGCAGTCGCAGTTTGCAATGTTTATTTATGAAAACATGGTGGAAGGCAATGAAGGCTCCCATGTGCACAGCTCAGGGAATTTTTCCCCCTTTAAAAAGGACAAAGTAGACATCTAGGCCCTTTTGGATATTTTTGAAGATGCTGGGGGAAGGGGGGGGTCTTTCCATTATACTGCGATAAGGTTGATAACCATGATCATTTTGGTCACAATTGCCGTGATATGAAATTTTCATATCGTTAAATCCCTAATACAGTATACGTACAGTTGTCCTCAAAATTATTCATACCCTCAAATTAAAGAAGGAAAAAAAAAATCAGCTGTCAGTAAAATAAGATGAAAGTGACAAAAGTAATAATAAATAAAAATTCTATGAAAATCATGACTTTGATTTTGAATTGTGGTTTGAAAAAAATACTAAAAACAAACAAAATAAAACAAGTAAACAAGCATGATGGGGCTACAAAGCTAAAATTTTCTTGAGCAACACTTTGAGACAATCACTGCAATCGACTGTTTTTTCTAATGTTCAAAAAGACTTCTACACCTGTTGACAGGTATTTTGGTCCACTGTTCATGAGAAAGGTGCTCTAATGTGTCTGGGACATTTTTTTTATTATTATTATTATTGTTGTTATTATTTCCAACCACAATTCAAAAGCAATATTTTATTTCACTAAATTTGAATTTCATAAATTTGAATTTATGATTAGCTTCTTTAGTTTCTTGTTATTTGAACTATTGTGAATTTAGCCTTTTCTTTCATTTGAGGGTATGAATAATTTTGAGGACGACTGTATATTGTGTGTGTGTGTGTGTGTGTGTGTGTGTGTGTGTGTGTGTGTGTGAATGAGTAAATCCAAGGTGTTCTGAAAAACATTGCTGATGTCATGAAGAAATTAAGTAGCATTGAAAACAGATATCTTGTGTTTTATACCATTAAAATGACAGTAAGACTTACGTTCAGTATCATAGACGGAACTGTCTGAGCTTGTCCGGTGTCTGCGCTGAGCTGACCTTTGACCTCCACTTACATACTCCTTTAGTACGCCTGACCTGAAAAAGTCAAATTTATCTCTTTAACATATTCTTCAAAAACTTTGAAGAATACAATATTATATTACTGAGTCGATCAACTTTACATTGCGTCATACAAAAGTTGTTTTGCAGTTACTGAAGCATGACTGTCCATGGCTGCTTTTTCACAGAGCTGCGTCTGTATCCTCTGAATAACAATCACGATCCCCCCAGGAGAAACTGGGAGGATTGCTGTGGAGGAAAATGACTGGAATACCATGTGTGACCCAAGCAGAAAAAGTGGATAATATCCATGTAAATGACCTAGAAGATGTTCAGCAAAGGTATGTAAATGCCTGCAGATGGTGACGTGTACAGCAGAGTGGATTTGATAATGCAGGATTATCAGCCCCTGGTGGTGCTTTGTGAAGATATCCATTATAAAAACCTTTTTATCAGATGTAAAGACAGATTCTGTCTTCAGGCACCAGTGATGAATAAGTCTGGGAGCCTCAACTGTGACTTAGAATCCTCTAAACTTTTAATCTACTCATGATAAAAGAAGAAAAAGCTCTGGATCCTCCCTGTTGTGATAAAGAAAACATATGACTGTGTCAGAGACGTTTCTCCCTCACAAAACTTCCATAATTAGTTTTCTTTTATCAGTCAACAAAACAGAGGGATGTACTGTATAATTTCTCTATTTTCCTAAAAAAAAAATAATAATAAAAATGTGAGCAAAATAAAGGGCACTTCAGCCTTATTGTGAAACTTTGTGTCCACTGAAGAATGCTAGAGGACATTGGACCATGTTTGATGGAAACTATAAGCCTTGCTGTACTGCTTTATTCTAGATTACTGTGAGCAATTAACCCTCTCAGTTCCTCTAAATAACTGCATTAAAGGTAAACACTTTTTTTTTAATCTACAACATTTTCTTCATATACTTTCACTATAAATTCTCTGTATAGACTTTGTAAGACATGGGCCTAAACTCAGAGTTACATCCACAAACATCATCTGCAGAAATTTCTATTGTATTTTTGCATTTAAGCACGTAACAAAAATCTCTGCCTCATTTGGTTTCAACACTAATGTGCGCTCTGAATAGCAGAAATAACATGGCTTTGTCACCCAGCATGGTGCAGCAACTTGTCTCCTGCTGATTTGCACTGACAATTTGTTGACCTGTATGAAATGAGGTTTCTGCCATTTTAAAGCAGCTACAGTTCAGCTGGTAATGTGAAGAAAACCTACAATTCTGCCCCTAACTTTTATATAGCTTATGTTTAACATTTATGTTTTACCATTATTGTTTATGATGATGAACTCACCTGTCAAAGCTGTACGTTCCAGGGTGACTGATGGACCTCTTCATCTGTACAGATGGGACAAAAATACAACAGAAGACATCTTCATTACACTGATATTCAGGACTCGATGATTTCCTGGATCTGTGGCTTCTGTCAAACATGCTCAATATAGAAAAACTGGAAAGAGAAACTGGAAATTAAAGTAGATTTTTTTAAGGATGCCAGCCACATGCATAGTGTTGAGCTTTCTGTTAATACAATCAAACTAGTGTATTTAAGGCATTTTAGGGAGTGCTTTCATTCAGCTGATAAAAAGCAGAATAAATAAAAAAGGCAATACAACAATTACTGAGTGAAGCCAAATTAAATTTCTGTTTGACTGAATGTTGCGTGATGTGATGTGAGGGATGTTTTTCCATAATATGAAAAACAATGTGCCTGCACAACCATGAAGAAAAAGTAAACTCATAAATGGAGGCATTTATGAAAATGTAAAAATAAAGATTTCTTTTACTGCTTCAAACTGTAATCATTAACTTCCAACTAGACATGTCCTGACCAGTTTTTTTTTTTTTGCCCCAGAGTTTGAGTCATTTGATTTTAAGTATCAGCCAATACGAGTCCTAATCCAATACTTCTACAATACATTATTAAGAAATGCTGATGTTGTTAATGTGAAGCAATTTCTTTTTCAGCATTTTGAAGGTGTAGTGCTAACGATATAGTGGTGGCCCACCGCTGCTGAGTCAATATAAAGGGAAACACTTGTCTGATCCCCGATCGGGAAGAGCTGATTCCAATCGAGTCTGAGACCACGTGAACGACCCCGATTTCTAATCACGTGACTGATCAGGATCCCTAATTCCAACTCAACCTTTTGTACGTAAATGACGATAAGACTGATTTTTCTAAAGAGGATAAACTGTGTAATTACCCTTTAACCCAACTCTTTGTCCAAATTTCATTAGTTTCTTCACTTCTCCTCAAATCTGGCCAAGTTTAGACCTGATGATATTTACTGTTACACAACCCATAGAAAAGCCAGATCCTTAGTGTGCTTTGGGCAGCACACACAACCTACTCAGGAACCACATCTTCCATGATCTCACCAGAAGGAAGGTGCTAGAATCAAGAATCTGAGCCACAGGACTAAAACAAACTACTGTACATAACACCCAAATTCTGTAACTCAGTCAGGGTAATTTTCATGCAGAAATGTTGTTGTCTGGTCCAGCATCACTTTTTCTATCTGCTCTGCAGAAAATAAATTTACCCTTTCAGGAGCCCGAAGGTCAGGGGTCAAACTCTGGTTGGCCAGGCTCATGCACTCTTCCAAAGTCCTGATGAAAGTAGCACAGGTGGCACTGAGCAGCGAGGCCTGAAGAGGAGATGATACAGACTCTTTAGCAAAGTATGAACTTTATAATACAGAAGTGGGTTTAAGAATCAGAAGGATGCAATATGTCCATGAGACAAATTAACTTAACAGTAAATATGTTTATTGTCCAAACTTTATCAAGAATCTTATGACTCATGACAGATAATGACTCTCTGAAGGCTGGAACATGTAATGATATTTTTAAAATCAATAATCCAGCTACATTTTAAACCAGGGGTATCCTGGGCGGTATCCTGCAGGTTTGTGTAGACACCTGACACAGACTTGATTAGCATAGTTGTGTAGTTATTAGTACTTATACTTCTGCTAATCGCCTGCTGATCTGAGTCAGCTGTGCTGCAACAGGGAAAATCCTAAAACCTGCAGGATACCGGCCCTCCAGGACTGAAGTTGTCCACCCCTGATTTAAACCGTTGAACAGAGATTACTGTTTAAGATTTAGTGACATCTAATGGGGATGTTCCACATTGCAGTCAACTGATGATTTCCATATCTGTATGAAAAATGCATATGAATATCATACTGAAAATTTTAAACACTATAAGCTTTAAAAAAAAAAAAAAAAAAAACGAAAAAAAAAAATGAAGGTAAGACATTAAAGCAAATATTCAATAAAAACATGCAACTCTAATATGTTTAACAAACTATCAAAAACTGTGGTAGTCCACCATTTTTACAGACCCGGAAAATCTGACAGTCCAAAGAAATGAATCCAGTTCAGGTGAAACTGACGTGCTGTCACTTACCTCAGAAGAGGGGGTGGTCTCTGAGTCTGTGGTGTGCTGTGATTGGATGGTTTGGACCTGCTGGACAAGGAGGTCACAGTACAGACGTAGTTCGGACATCTTTGTCTTCAGACAGTCCGGACCTGGAACAGAAACAACAGGTTGATCTTCATAAACGTACAGTGTGCGTCAAACTATTAGAAAAAAAAAGGACAATGACATAAAATTTCTTAAGTCTCGGCTGCTTGTGGCTCTGATGCACCTCAGCGCACACTCTCATTTCAGGCTAGAATGATTCGTTTTCGTTATCTCTGTCTTGTATTTAACTGTCACCAACTAAAACATGTGAAGTCTGAACAAAGGAGCAGATTCAGACATGTACCTTTGTTTCTGTGACTGTCCAGAGTTCCAGCTTTGGACGATCCTAAAGCCACCAGCCATCTCTGTCTCTCTGCAGCGTTCACAGCTCGAACATAGAAATGCTGCTCGCCTGGGATGATCAACTCAAGACGTGTTGAATCTGTCGGATGAACTGAAACAGAAATAGAGGTGTGATGGAAGCGTTTACCTTTACTAAGGTAGCATAAGTGAGCACATGTGGAGTGTACGTAATCAAACCTTTAATGTCACACACAGACATCTTGATGGATCCTTTGCTGCCTTTTCCGACGTCGTCCTCGCTGTCATAGTAAGAAATGACTCCATTTTCTAAGACAAACCAGCGAGGTTGCCACCCTTTCCACAAAACACAAACATGTTCAACACATGAATTGATAAATTAGTAAATCCAAGCGACAACTATAAAACAAAAAAAGATGCTAAAAGTATTCCATATTATTCAAGAAATGAAATTACTGTCATATCTGGAAGTCTGAGGCAATAACACCATCTTGAATAAATATTCTCAAACCCAAAACACAAGTTGGTCATCCATGAAAATGGTGCACAAGTGTGCTGCATTTATTAGTCACGATACAACACAGTTTCTATTTTATTTAGTTGGTCTGACAAAAAAAAAAAAAAAAAAAAAAAAAATTGAGATCAGTTGCTGATCTGAGGCTGAACAAAGTGCTTTCCTCTTTCAGAAGAGGAAGTAGATTACACAAACTTTCTTCCGATTAACATCCAATCCAGAAACCACACAGCTCTATCAGCCAGAATCTGGGGTCTAAAGGACAGAGGAGGACTGGTGTTTAGGTGGCTAACTTCTCAGTGGGCACGTTTACATGGAGACTTTTTTTCCCTTTCGGAATGAAATCATTCTGATTGAGGATTTCAGGGCAGCTGTTTACATGGGAACTAATTCATCCGGATCTGGTGTGTACATGCGCCAATATTTATTCAGAATAATTCTGTTTGACAATAATGTAAATCAAGTTATTTATTAAAGACGAAGGTCTACAAACTGATCATCACGGTTGTTGTGGTTTCTGCAGGACTTAATCCAGCAGCTGATCCTCAGGCGCTCCTGCTGCACTAAGAGAAAAAGGCGTAGAGACAGAATTTGAATTAAAAACAAACTTTTTGTTGCTGTCCAAGGAATTACGTTGTTCACAGCCATCTGTCAAAGTGAGGAAACGTCACTTGTTGCACGTTGACGTCTTATCAAAGCATGCGCTGTAAGAGCGCAACCTCACAACTTTCCGATTCAGCGTTTACATGACACCCCGTTCGGTTTGGGGAAAGGAATATTCTACCCCCTTGAAACCGAATGAAAATTCATTCAGTTCAGCACTTTTCATTCGGAAAGAGGTGTTTACATGGATCATTTTCATTCCGAAAGAGCTTTTAAACTGAAAGCAATCTGTATATTTGGGTCCATTTAAACGCAGCTACTGTCACAAAGTGGTCAACTCTTTAGTTAGGGTGGGAGGTGTTCTGGGCTTCTCTGAGGCAGACATCAGGGATCAACGCGTGTGAAATTAACACCTTCCAACCAATCAATGCTCTTGACAATTAAAAAAAAAAAAAAAAAAAAAAAAAAAAAAAAAAAAAAAAGAAAGAGTTTTGAGTGAATGGACAGAGACTGGGTTATAGACCATATAAACCCTTTATCTTTCACTGATGAGCACATTAAGGAGAGCCATCTCATCAAGGTGTACTGCTCAGCTTAAAAACTAACCTAACAAACTCAGTCAGTCAGTCAGTCATTTTCTGTACCGCTTATCCAGTTCAGGGGAACGGGGGTGGCGGGGGCCCATCCCAGCTATAATCAGGGGAGAGGGGGGGGACACCCTGGACAGGTCGCGAGTCTGTGCGGGAGCAAACACAGAGAGAGAGAGAACACTACCCGCCCCCACTAACCTAACAAACTGTTTTATCTTTATGGATTGTAAAGGTAACATAGTTAACTATGCATTATTGTAGGCCTGGGCGAAGAATTAACTGAATGAAGTAATTTGCATTTTTTGTTGCAGGTGATTTTTAAAAAATAAGTAAATCTAGCTTTTGTGTAACAGTGCATATTTAGCTCCCTGGAGCTTCTGTAACGCTAGTTTCACATTGCAGTATGGCAGGTGACAACAGAATCCTAGTACACAAAACAGCAACAGCAAGCGACAACATAGCCAACTGTATGTTAAAGTTGTAACGATTACCAGTAAAATGGTTAACCGTGATAAAATTCCCAACGATTAGTAATACCATTTCAAATTTTAATTATCATTAAAACCGTGACTGATTACTGCACTTTGAAAAACTCCCTGTGATGCTGCTCATTGGCTGGAAAAGCAGCAGCAGTCACAATTTGCAATGTTTAATTTATGAAAACATGGCGGAAGACAACAAAGGACGCACATGGACATTTTTCCCCCCTTGAAAAGGACAAAGTAGACTTTTAGACCCATTTTGGATATTTTTAAAGATGCTGGGGGGTTAAAGGTTGAATATGGAACATTTTTATTAAAAGCTATATTTAAAAAAAAAAATAATACCTACACAGGTCGTTGGGGGGGGGGGGGGGGGGGGGGTACAGAATGAAAGTACATTTCCTAGAAAAATTATATTTAGCCTAAAAATAATTATAAAATAAATTTTTGCGGGTTCGATAATGGCATTATATTTACGTCTATAAGCCAATACACGCCGCCATTGCAGGTTCCCAAATACGATCTCTGTGTGGTATTATTATTTTGGGCACACTTGGCTGGCACAGGGGAAAACTGGAGATGGCGAATAAAGCAGCTGCTTCAGAGTCCTGGAGATATTGTTATCTGTTTCTGAGGAGGAGTGACCTGAGAAGAGCAAAACCTGGAGTAAATTTACGTGAAGACTTCACTAAATGGACCCACATAAACGTTTTCCACACAGTCAAAACACAGAAATGGCGACTTTCCTCCTGGATCGGTAAGCTAGCTTGTTTGCTAACATGGCTAATGTTAGCTATCAGTTATAAACTCCTCTGCATTACTTGTTGGATATGCTGCAGACTGTTGGTACTTGCATATCGGCAGCGAGCCTGGCATCCCAGCGGCTGGATTTGTTTTTCTGCCTTACAACTACAACCTTGACACACGTGATGTAGCTGTTCTGTCCGTATTCCATATTCAACCTTTAATTCGATAATACGTGATAAAAATGATAACCGTGATCATTTTGGTCACAGTAACTGTGATACTAAATTTTCATATCGTTACATTCCTACTGTACGTTCAGACCAAAAGCCACAAAAGCAGCAAGGACACTGGAAGTTAATACATTTTCAATGAGACCCAGGCATCCTAAGCGACTAAAGCGTCCAAAGCGGCACCAGATAAGAAGGTGAGCTTTGATTAACTTTATGCTAATTAGCTATGACGCAGTTCAGCGACAACTGGCTGCAGGAAATCAGAGTAGAGGTGTCCTCCGATGGAGCGGGTCCAAACAACGCATGTGTCTTTGGTTCTGAGAACACACTCGTTACATCATGGATGCAGAGAGGCTGATAACCTGTGTTCAGGCTCATCCTTTGTAATGTTTTTGAGGCTACCGGGACCAAAGTTTAAAAAAGAGGGGGAAAAAAAGAAAAAAAACCCTGCTGGACGTCGAACCTGAAGTCCTCCTAGAACCAGCTCTGTCCAGCTGCAGCTCCAGCACGGCCGAGGAAACCTCCTGCACCTGGCGATGGCATCTTCTTCAGGTGTACAGGTAGCAGCATCACACATCACAGTGATCTCATCCACATCCATGATGAGTCCAGATGATTTTAAAGTTGTACTTCCATGGTCATTTCATTAATATTTCTGTGTTCTCCATTATTATTGAATGCATTCTGCATCGTTTCTGTTTAAAAAAAACCCTTCTGGTTGCTTAGTATCCAGCTGTATTTGTGTACTAGAAGAGAGGCTTGTGGTCCAACGGCAGGCTTCTTCCGGGTCCTTCTCATGAATTTCCGTAAAAAAACTAAAAAAACTGATTGGCTGCCTGCCATCAGTGTATGAAGGAAGCTCCGCCCTCCGCTCTTATTTCGTTACAGACAGGAAATAGAGCCGACAAACAAGTTTGTTCCGCCATGCTAACAAACAGTTAGCTAATTAGCTTCTCAACTCCGAAGCTACAGTCGTGCTGTCTTCACTTCTAGTGTGTAGTGGAGGGTTACCTGCCTTCCAATGGACAGATAGAAACAGTCCCACGTGGGATACGCTATTTGCAATGTGACGTGGAAGTGCGAGGCTGTTCCCGATTCGCTCTTTTCTTTACGTATTTTTGTTTCTCTGATGAGGAAGTCACAGCGGACTGGGGTGGATAAATCGCAACGCCACTAGCAAGTCAGCATTCGTGTAAGTAATGACCATACAAGGGGGACCCTCCGCAGCTTTCAGAAGGAGCAGGTTAAACAGAATGTTTTCGCGTAGAAGGAGGCTCGTTTAAATGGCTGGTGTGATTTAACATTGACATCAGTCACGTGATGAGCGACCAAAGCAGCAAAAATATCTTGCCGCTTTGGAGGCTGTCCTGTTTGTCAGCCCTGGACGTCTTTGCGGCTTTTGGTCTGAACGTACAGTAACAGTGGGAGTACAAAGTGTGACTTAAAACACAGTGGGGACTTCAATTCCAAGAGGCTGTTCATTTATCAATTATTCATCCCAGAAATGGGGGTTACATTTGTCTTGTTTTTGATTAATTAAAAGCTAAATTTGTTTTAAGTTGTCTGCCATTTGTACTTGTTGCATCCCTAAATAAGTGTGTGTGTGTTCTGTCTTATGACAGAAAAAAAAAGTTGACATGGTTCAACAGAGCCAATGTGACATTACACTTGATTTCAAGTTCTGGCTGAAGATCCCTGATGAATAGAAATCCTAAAATGTAGATAGAGTTAATTCTAGATGTATTCTTGACTGCAAAAGATTTGGAATAAGATCACATAAAAATCACCAGTCAGACTCTCCTCACCGCCATGCTTAAAAAATGTCTGTGCTTTCATTTTCTGCAATATGGATTTTATAAAATGTTTTTCTTTTTTTAAATCACTGGAGAGCCAAGAATATTTTGAGTCCGTGATGGGACCAGGCAAAATATTGAGATTTTCAAATGGATCAAGACTTTGTCACACACAACATAGAATGAGAGGGATATCATTAAATGGAGATGGCTTGTTTTGAGTTAAAATTACAATGAGCAGCTGTTTTTCCCCATTCCTCCTTCTTCTGTCTGCCTATCACGCAACTTCACCCTTTCCTCTGCCCACCTTCGTGGAGCAGCATCCCACCTACCCCAACCACCTGAAATTTCCTCAAGCACACGTGACTCCTGAGCATAGACTGTATAGTAAAAGTGGGGGGAAAAAGCAAACTTCTTTAAAAAAAAAAAAAAATTCTGTCTGTAAACACTAATCAGTCAGAAAAATCATGTGAACATGGAAATATTTCATGCTGACAATATTTTAGTCAAAAATAGTAGTCCTGACTCCATTCCTCAATAGCAATTTCTATTCTTTGCAAATTAACTTTAATATTATCCTCCTTATATACTCATTTGTGTCTCTAAGATAAATGACTACTTTACATTATACTTATTGCAAGTTTGTTGAATCTGTAAATTTATTCATAGGCTATATATTTAACTGTCCAAAAATAACTGAATTATTTTACATTAGAATTATTTTCTCCATTGTTTGGACTGTTTGATAAATATAAAAGTGACCTTATCTCCAGCCTAAATAAATAAGTTTACTGTCCAGCTGTTAGTGTATTTGACTGCTACGGATTTTTCCACGATGAATTTAACTGTGAGGCATGTTCTCCTGAAGTGAGCAAACTGCTCACACTACAATCATCTTATTCACTGCTGAAATGCGAGTCATTAAGGTCGTATTTTCTGTCTACTGCCACTTTTATTAATAGACACGCTATGTTGCCCTAAATCCCCTTCAGGTTCCTGTTAATGTGCTGAGGTTTTAAACAGTCAGCAGATAATGTGGCTCTGTGTGAGTGAAACTTCCGCGAATAACATTCCTGATTAATACCAATGATAGTAAATAATAATAATAATAATAATAATAATAATAATAATAATAATAAGCATAAGCACAAGTATATATTGATGTGTTTATAATAATTTGAGGTATATGGATTTCCTACTAAGTCAGTTTGTATCAAACCACTTAATCTGCACAATGGCAACTGATGTCACAATTACTTTTTAGGGAAACAATATACCTTAATAAACGCATTTACCTGTTCAACCATTAATTTTCAATGTAGTGTCTATGAGTCTTACCGATGCTATACTCTAAAACAAGAAATAAATTGAAGCTGTGTAGGTTTTATCTCGACATTATTACTGAGCTACTGATGGGAGGTCCTCAGATGGAAAACATAATTAATGGTAAAACAATTTCATTGTTTATTACTTGAATTTCCAACTAATTAGAGCAGGTGTGTCATGTTGCATCTGTGGCAGTTAGCTTGTTGGCTAACCTAGTAACTTATAGTTTAACTGAGCTAGCATTAGCACCAAAATTCAAATTTAACTCGTCGGAAGGTTAAAATGCCAAACTGTCTAGAGGACACGTAAGACTGAAGACTTACCTGTCATGTAATTAGTCCATTTGTACAGAATCCCCTCCATGTCTTCTCTTTACATCGGCTAGAGGAGCTGCCCTGTTAGCTTCTCGTTGACGGGCTAACTGGTGATGCTAGCTGGCTAACGTTTGGTGTCACATTAACGAACTCTCTGGGGCGTGACGAAGTTCGTGAAAATAATGGTCATACTTCTGAAATTGTGTTTTTCTAAACACTGAACGGAGGTTTCAAGTGGACGAAATCACGTCCGGCAGGTTTGTCCGTCTGGAGCTGTTCATTACTTCAGTGAGCAGTCAGCTGATGGAGAAAAATGTCAACAAAACAGCAGCTTCTCTACGGAAACCCGCAGCGGCCATTTTAAAAGAGGAACTATTCGTGTTTTGTTTTTGGTTGTTTTTGTTGTTTGTTTTTGTTGGGGGTTTTTTGTAAAGCGCTTTGAGTGGTCAGTACGACTGGAAAAGCGCTATACAAGTACAGTCCATTTACCATTTTACCATTTAATCATTATTTTTTATTTCTTCTTTTTTTAAAAAAATTTCTACCACCTGTGTATCACCACAGTGTATAGTACTGTATACACCAGGGGTTCCCAACCCTGGTCCTCAGGGACCCCTGTCCTATATATTCCAGGTTTCCAACTCCAGCACACCTGATTCAGATCAACTCAACTGCTCATCAAGTTCTTTGCAAGCTGCTAACGAGCCTTTCATCTGAGTCAGGTGTGTTGAAGTAGGAACATCTTGAAAACCAGCAGGGCAGGGGTCCTTGAGGACCAGGATTGGGAAACACTGGTATACACTGATACTATGTATTTTACCATAATATCCAAGAAGAATAAAGTGATTGAATATTAACTGTTAACAGGTATTAGAATTGTTAATTTAAAATGTTTTCATGTTATATTTATATATACAGTATTTATTAAATACATCATTTGAACAGTAAATTTACGAGAACGACTGGAGCTTTTCCTTCAATATCCTTTTTATCCATATCAAACTGGGATCATTCTTTACAATTTATTGCAGTAAAGTGCTTAAAAATGTGTTCTCGAGCTTTAGTTTGCTTTGTCTTTGCAGCAAATACATTTATCAGGTATGTTGGAGCAGGGAAACATCTAAAACCTACAGGACAGCAGCCCTTGAGGATGAACTGTCCATCCCTACACTACATGAATCAGTAATTACTATAAACACAGAGGAAAAATACTGGCTATTGTGTGTAATAGCCCCTTTCCATTTGGTTATTGTGGTTTGAAAAAGGAGCAGGGATGTAAAGCTTTTCCTGACCTACTCCCTATAACGTTTTTTTTTTTTTTTTTTTAATAAATTAAAAGGTGTACTTCTAAATGAATGAATAAAACATATAGTCTGCACCCAATCAATAACAAGCATAGACATTCATGCTCCATTAACAAAAAACAACAAAACAAAAGACAGGATAAGTCATTATGTTTCCATCCTATAGCTGTTAATGATAATTTCTAAATAGTTTTTTAAATTTGTTGTTAAACATGATTTTATTTCACTGTTCAAGTTATTTTATAAATGAACTTCCCTGATTGTAAGGCAGTGAAGCTTTGTGTTAGTCTTCACTGGTTGTTTTTTAAACACACATTATCCCTGCAGGCCGAATCTACTTTCCCTCACCTGAAACAAGCCCTGGATACTGTCTGGAACTTTCTCATGAGTTACCAACATGACATTTGTGCCATTTTAAGGTCAAAAAGATCTTTGAATTTAAGTCCATTCAGTTTGACAAACGGTTAGTTGTCTGAACTTACCACTGCAAACAATTCTTATTACTTTTTTCTGAATAATATATACCTATGTTGGTTTTACAAGTGTTTCCCTCAAATTTCCACACAGTAGGTCAGTATGAAGGAGCAGTACAGAGTGATGCTTGATTGAGGAGGTTTTTAGCTCTGTGTAAGACTGCAAATCATTTGGAAACTTTTGATTTTATACCATTTATATGTGATTTCCATTTTAGTTTGTCATCTATTATTACCCCAAGAAATTTTATTTCAGTTACTCTTTCTATTTCAGTATTATCTATTCAGAGTTGTTTCTTGGTATCAGATTGGCAATTTCCAAAAATCATTAATTTTGTTTTACTTATATTCAAAGTTTGAAATTAATTAAAGGAAGAGATTTTTTTTACAACTATTACCACTGGCAGAAAAGTAGAATTTGGTTGATTATAGAGATTAATAAACCAGACTTTTCCTTTATATGAGTTTTTGCACAATTTTAAATAAAAACAGAAGATGTAGGCAATGAATATACTACAAATTATTTTAAATGTTTAAATCTTAAAGGTACAGTGTGTAAAAAAAAAAAAAAAGGTCAATGGCAGAACAAATTAAGATATAATTCAAAACTGTGTTTCTATTGATGTGTAATTGCTTCACTAATAGCTGTTAAATGTTTATTTTCTTAGAATGAGTCATTTATATCTTATTGCTGGGGGTGCACATACATGGAGGCTGCCATATTTGTGCTGCTATTTTTACTACAGTGTCCCTAAATGGACAAAACAATGTGAGTGAAGTGAGAACCCTCTGAACTTTAACACTGCTGTACCAGCTTTGTTTTGGGGGGAGTTAAAGGGGCTGTTTGGGATCAGTAATGCATTAAAAGACATTAAAAGTAGTTACTCTTAGTACAGTCATAGCTACACCTGAGACCACTGGATCCACACAGATGAAAACATCTTTATGGCTAGGAGAATTTTTGGCCACTAATGGCCACCATACATTCACAACAGTGATTGGAATATGAAGTAATTTGAATGAAAACATCTTTTCTTTCAAATACCCATCTTTACCACTAGATGTCACTAGTTTTTACATACTGTACCTTTAAGTTTAATGAATGTGTTAAACTACTACCTTTCAACAAAGTTGAGCCCAGTTCTTTTGTTAGTTGGTTTGTTTAAGTGCTGCATATCAACTTTATATACATTAATAGAGACAAATAAATTAGTTTCCACAGTAACCATAGTTTAAAAACAAAACCCTGATGACGTGAACGTAAATCACAGAATTATTTTCAAATAATAACAGTATGGTGAAAACTCATCCTTTCACAGCTTCAGCCTTCAAGTTTAGAAAGTTTACAGTGATTTTTAAGGAAAGATTTTTTATGTAGACTATAGTTTAAAAATGAGCATCTTTTCAAACAATGTTTTTCAGGAGCTCCTTTTGGAGGGATCTCTGTGTGACTCCATCATTAAAGTGGGTGATGTGGAGCTAAAAGTTCACAGGATTATCCTCTGCAGCTGCAGCTCATTCTTCAGGTCAGTTTAAACATTAACCTGATTTTTATGCAACACAGTTCTTCTAAAGGTACCATGATGTTTTTTTTTTTTGTTTGCTTTTTTTTTTTTTTTACCACTAATGGCTGTTTTGCAAAAGCCATCTCTGATTTGAGTGAGAAATAAATGAAAAAACATTGCTTCTCAGTCTGACATAAGACTGCAGAAGCTTTATGGCTTTGCTTTAGCGCTACCGTTCTTTTAGTGATAATGAGCAGCAACCGTTCAGTATCGAGCACTTAGCAGACAAATTACTGTGCATCTAAAAAGCTGGACAATTTTCAGAAAGATGCTATATCAGAGCTTCAGCATGCTACAAAAAATTGGATCATTTCTTAAGATTCCAGTTACCTTCAGATATTACAACTTCTAAGCAAAGGTTTGCTCTAAAACAAGCTGCCTTGACAGGGCTCCTATACATGAATAAATGTGACTCAGTGTGTCTGGGTGGGTTTTGTCTGTTAGGATAGAATAAGATCTGCTCAGAAATCTTGCTTCAGTGTTTGTGGAAAGTTTTGAATAGTCACTGCAGAGATTTCCTGTCTTAAACTGATCATGATTTTCCCACTTAGGATAAAACAAAATGTAATTCAGTTTATTGACATAATCCGTCTCAAGGCACTTTAATGGGAGTGCTCCAGCTGCTTGTCTACAGAAGTTTAAAGACCATTTTTCCTCTTGAGATCCCCTTGCAGTCATTTCTAAACCATTTTAATCAGGATAGAGATATGAGATAACAAGGTTCTCTCATTTTTTCTCTTTAACATGCTCCTACTCATTTCCTGTGGCAAAGACAGGAGTGTGTGTTGCTTTGTACTGTAATGGTATAAAAGGCAATGTTGCATGAAGTTTCATCCCTCTTTTTTTCCCCCACAGAGATCTCTTCAGCAGTACACCATCAACATCTAAGCAGCAGGTCTACACCATCTCAGATGTAACATCCAATGCAATGGGTCTCATCTTGGAATACGCCTACACCCACTCTGTAGTGGTGACGGATAAAAATGTGCTGGAGCTGTTAGCAGGAGCAGAACGGCTCTCTGTTCAAGGCATCATTCAGGCCTGCTGCGACTTCCTGCAGCAGAAGCTTTGCTCCAACAACTGCATCAGCATCTGGAACTTGGCGTGTTACTATAAGTATCCGGAGTTGATGGGAAAGGCCTACCTCTACATCCTGCAACACTTCGAGGAGGTCGCAACATGTTCCCCAGAGTTCGTGCTGCTCACTGTGGAGCAGCTGGGGAAGCTTATTGAGGAGAATGAGCTGAACGTGAGGCATGAGAGCTCCGTGTTCGAGGCCATCCTCCACTGGATCAATCACGCTCGTACGGAGCGCAAGGTTCACCTGGCCAAACTGCTGAGCAAGGTACAGTCATATTTTGAAGGTTTTTACATACAAAAACATTAAAAGATAGAAAACAAACGTAAAGCCACGATATTTCACATATTTTCTACAAACAGTTGCCGTTTAATTTATTAATCATTATTTGATTTTTATATTCTACCATATTAATATGTTATCATGTTTATGTAACAGAAATATTCAATAAAAATATAGCTGTATTTAATTTCTTTTCATGTTTATCAGTGAAATAAACCTGGTAAATATAACTTATATATAACTTATATTCAATGCATGCATTGAATGCATGCATATATTTAAAATCATCTATTTTATAAATGATCTATTTTAGGATGAATGACATTACAATGGAAGACTCACTGATCCCCAGTGAAGTGGTTAATATACAAATATACTGTACCACCCCCACCCCATCCATTTAAGAGAAAACAGCTTTTAAATACAGGGAGTGCAGAATTATTAGGCAAATGAGTATTTTGACCACATCATCCTCTTTATGCATGTTGTCTTACCCCAAGCTGTAAAGCCTACGACCAATTAAGCATATCAGGTGATGTGCATCTCTGTAATGAGAAGGGGTGTGGTCTAATCACATCAACACCCTATATCAGGAGTATTAGGCAAACATAATTATTAAGCAACTTAACAATAAACAAATATATACCCATTTCAATTATTTATTTTTACCAGGGAAACCAATATAACAGCTCAACATTCACAAATATACATTTCTGACATTCAAAAACCAAACAAAAACAAATCAGTGACTAATATAGCCACCTTTCTTTGCAAGGACACTCAAAAGCTGCCATCCATGGATCCTGCCAGTGTTTTGATCTGTTCACCATCAACATTGCGTGCAGCAGCAACCGCAGCCTCCCAGACACTGTTCAGAGAGGTGGACTGTTTTCCCTCCTTGTAAACCTCACATTTGATGAGGGACCACAGGTTCTCTATGGGGTTCAGATCAGGTGAACAAGGAGGCCATGTCATTCGTTTTTCTGCTTTGAGACCCTTCCTTGCCAGCCATGCTGTGAAGTACTTGGATGTGTGTGATGGAGCATTGTCCTGCATGAAAACCATGTTTTTCTTGAAGGATGCGGACTTCTTCCTGTACCACTGCAGAAAAGTGTCTTCCAGACACTGGCAGTAGGACTGGGAGTTGAGCTTGACTCCATCCTCAACCCGAAAAAGCCCCACAAGCTCATCTTTGATAATACCAGCCCATACCAGTACACCACCTCCACCTTGCTGGCGTCTGAGCCGGACTGGCACTCTCTGCCCTTTACCGATCCAGCCACGGGCCCATCCATCTGGCCCATCAAGACTCACTCTCATGTCATCAGTCCATAAAAGCTGATGGCCATGTCTCTGAGTATTGCACACGTTGTGCTTTTGGGCACTCCAGTGATGTTGCAGCTCTGAAATATGGCAAAACTGCTGGCAAGTGGCATCTTGGCAGCTGCACGCTTGACTTTTCTCAGTTCATGGGCAGTTATTTTGCGCTTTAGTTTTTCCCACACGTTTCTTGTGACCCTGTTGACTATTTTGAATGAAACGCTTGATTGTTGGATGATCACGCTTCAGAAGCTTGGCAATTTTAAGAGTGCTGCATCCCTCTGCAAGATATCTCACTATTTTTTACTTTTCTGAGCCTATCAAGTCCCACTTCTGGCCCATTTTGCCAAAGGAAAGGAAGTTGCCTTATAATTATGTTTGCCTAATACACCTGATATAGGGTGTTGATGTCATCAGACCACACCCCTTCTCATTACAGAGATGCACATCACCTGATATGCTTAATTGTTAGTAGGCTTTCGGTCTATACAGCTTGGAGTAAGACAACATGCATAAAGAGGATGATGTGGTCAAAATACTCATTTACCTAATAATTCTGCACTCCCTGTAGGTGTACACAGCAGTGGATGAAATGGTTCAAACTACATGAAAGGGTTGAAATCAATGTAATGTAATGCAGAAACCCAAATGCAGTATATCAGCACAAACCTGTCAAAACAGGTGTCAAGCATGAAAGAGAGCCGCTACGTTCACACTGCAGACAAATGTGGCCTGAATCTGATTTTTTTTGCCCTGAAGTGACTCAGGTGAGATTCTTCAATGACAGTGTGAACAGGCCAAGTCACATGGAATGTGACTATTTTAAATCCGATCTGGGCCACATTTGTATGTGGTTTGAAATCCGATACAGGTCGGATCTTTTGGAATGTGGCTGCGGTATGAACTGCCAAGTGACCCATATCGGAATTCGTATGACGATGATGTCACTCTCTGCTGAAGCCAACGAAGAAGAAGAAGATAGTGACGTCAACACTGACTGTGCGGGAAACAAAACGAACATGGAGGACAGCGTAGACGGGGGCGTACAGTGGAGGGACAACGAAGTTTTGGAGCTGATAAGTATTTGGGCGGATACAACGATCCAAAAGAGACTGGAGGGGTCATACCGTAACCGGTCAGTTTACGAAAATATTTCTCTGGAAATGGCGGAGAAGGGACACCGACGGACTTGGATTCAATGCCAGAGGAAAATCAAGAGCTTAAAAGCTAGGTATAAGGAGGCCAAAGATTCCAACCAACGAAGCGGCCGGGGAAGGATCACGTGCCCTTTTTACAAGGAGCTTGACAACGTGCTGGGTGATAAACCCAGCTGTCAGCCCCGTGAGCTGCTTGACAGCTCCGCTGATCTAGAGAGCGAGCCCGAAAACTCCAAGCCTGAACAACCTGGCGGCAACGACTCGGATAACGAAACAGGTAAGCTAACTAGCTGCTTCTCCGCCGTTTTGCTTCATTTGTCAGAAAGAAGTAACCTTCAATTAAATAACTGATATAAACGTTACGAAGCTTCCTACTAGCAATTGATACATTTTTCATGAATTAGCTCCAATGAAATGTTATGCTAAGTTAGCTGCCACTGATTTATCTTAGCTTAATCATAACTGGTGTTGATATTTTTTTGATTACAGTGAATGATTATAAGAATTTCTTCATTTATTTATAATTTGTTTTTCTCTCAAGTGAAAGTAGTACTCTTCCAAACAATACAGCTTAATCAAGTATTCTGTCATGTTGTTTGTTTGTTTGCAGATGGTGATCCAGGTTCTGTGTATTCTGAGTCACTCCCTTCTACATCTGGAGAAAGTTACTCTACACGTTCGATATCTGAAGAGTGCCCTCCATCTGTTCCTAGTACAGAGACCTGCGGAAAGCAAGCAGCTCCTAAGCGCTTTGAAAGTAAGAAACTCAATGTTCTGTCTTTGAACAGTCCTTGTAAAAGTTAACATTGATTGTCTGGCTGGTCAGTTAACTGACAAATTGCAAATTAACAGTAGATAATCCTGCATCCTGTATTCTCTTATCACATGGGTCACTGGAAACTTCCTCCAACATATTTTTATGTTGTTTGCTTAATTATATTTTGTTTGTAATTCTGAAACCCTCACTTCTATTTCTTTCTCAGTCTTATCTGCTTCATTCTATTTACTATACCCTTCACATAATCTAATAATCAATTACAAGTTGTTTTTTTTTCTTTTTATAGATGTATCTGCCAAGAGCAGAAAGAGAAAAACAAAGATGGAAACGGCACTTGAAGTCTTCGCTGAGAAGATAAACAGCTCCCTCAGCTCTGACGACTCAGACTTGCATTTGAAAATGCAAGCAGCTCAACATGAGCACGAGTTAAAGATGCTGTCAATGTTCACACAGTTCCTTGAGCGGTCAGTGTACTCCCACCGTCCACCTTCCCACCAGGCATCAGTCCAGGCTGCACACCTATTCAACCCAACCCCACCACCTCCACATTCCTTCCACACCTTCCCCCCAACCACATTCTTTCCCCATGGCTCCAACTCAGCTGTTCAGTGAGACACAGCCATCCTTCCTGCAAGATCTGGCAACACCTCTGCACTCTAATAACCCTGCTCATTGCCCTGATTTGGTTCGGCCATTTAGCCAGGATGAAGAATGAGAAAAGAAATCGAATGTGTTTGTTGTTCATTGTTACACACTATTTAGTATGACCATTACCATACTCTGTAATGTTTTTGCATGTTCCTTTACTGCTGAAAGTTTCATGGGGGTAAGAAAGACTTTTTGTTGACCCTTTGAATTACTCATATTTTACAGCAGAACCAAGAAACTGTTACAATATGTAAAAATGTTGCACCTGCTCAATTTTTGGTAATTTTTTTTAAGACAAAATGTTCTATGTGTTCTGTATCTGCACAGTTCAATTTACAGTAAAAGTACTCTGCGTGGAAGGCAAGAAATACTTTTATTTAGAAAAAAAAACTTTCATTGCTGCAAACCATTTAACTGCAGACTCATTTTACAGACATTTGATTAAATAAACCTGTTACATCTTTCAACTAAAATCTCTCTCTTTTTTTTTTAAAGAGTTTGAACAGTGAAATGTTTTTTTTTTCCTACCTATTCTAAAGAAAACCAAGTCCAGTGCTTCAACGCTGACTATAAAACAACTCTGTAAGTGCCTCTCTCACTGTTGTTGGTTGGACATCTTGTGTCCCTGCTTCTGCTGCTCTGTCATCCTGCAGGACAGCTTGTGTAGGTGCATCATAAGGCTCGCCATGCTTCTCGCAGATGTTGTGCAGAGTGCAACATGCACTTATGATGGTGGTGACAGCAGAGATGTCAACATCCATCCGTTTGCCCAGGCACCTCCACCTCCCCTTTAGCCGTCCAAAGGCGCACTCCACTGTCATCCTTGCTCTGCTGTGTCTCTCGTTGAAATATTTTTGCTCAGCAGTCAAGTGCCCTGTGTCACTGTACCCTTTGAGCAGCCAGCTTCGCAGCGGGTAGGCAGGGTCTCCAAGCAGCATGATTGGTACCTGGATCCCATTAATCTCCTCCGTCTCCTTACATGACAGAAATAATCTTTTGAATAAACAGATATTGAAATTACTTAATGTAATGTGAATAATACATGTAATAGACTTACTGGTGGAAAAAGATCTCCTCTCTCTGCCAGTGCAAAAATGTTAGAATTTTTGAGGACCCTGGCATCATGCACACTTCCTGGCCATCCAGCATAAATGTTGGTGAAGCTGTTGAGGAGACATGCCATATTGAACTGAAATATTTAAGACTGCTATCAAATTGCTGACGTTATTACAATTTTTTAATGCCTATCATTTGTTTACTAGTACCTGTAGTTACTGTCCACCCTAAAATTAATACAATTTTAAGAACACTGCACAACCTGGTAAAATATAAATCTGACCCCTAACCATCCCCTGTGTAATGGACTATATGCACAACTCCACTATTTCATGAACTTCAGACAGCACCTCTGTTTCCTATCTGTAATTAATGGACAAACCGATTAATTCAGGCGTGCCTGGCCTCTAACTGGCCAGACACACCTGAATTAATCAGTTTGTCCAGTAATGTAAGGCAAGAACAAAAGGTGCTGTCTGAAATTCAGGAAGTAGTGGAGTCGTGCATATAGTCCATTGGCTATATCCTGCATACCTTCTCTCTACACTTTTAACTGGTGTGTGGTGAGCGTTATGGTGCGCATTGGGTGCTGTGCATAACCCAAATGGGTGCTACACACTGGTGTTAGCAAGGTGAGGTCCCCCATTTACTCTTAAGAGCTTTGAATAAATTACTAGAAAAGTGCTACATAAACTGTAAGGAAAAATTATAATACCAGTGATTTATTAAAAAGATAAAATAGTAGAAAAAAATAATGTAATTAGAGGATTTGTAATTAATTAATCTCAATGAGTTGTAACAGCAATGGCCCGAACGTGACTTTTTTAAAATCAAAATTTAGTGAACGACAGAATCAAATAACAGACACATTAGTATTGTAAAATCAAGCTCTAGGGCTTTTGGGGGAAAATGTATTTTCCAGAATTTTTATTTGAAGAAAAGTTGAAAAATCAGTAGAACATACCCTGGCCTTAATTGAAAGAAGTTCAAATGTCATTTTAAGTACTTTAACATCTTCAACTGTTCTCAAATTAAAAGTCTACAACATGTTGCAGTACTTTACTTTCAACTTTTTTGAACGTTTTTGTCCACATTCCTCATTAAGAGAAAAGATCTGACAGTAAGTAAGACAGGATTAACCAGTGGCCGTTTTGAGTTAGATTTCAGTCTGGTTCATGGAGCAAAAGTAAACATCTCCTGCCCTGACCGCAGCTAGGATTGATGCTGGAAGGTGGAATAGGCTTTATGCACAGCTCCACTACTTCCTGAACTTAGTACTGCACCTTTGTTTCCTGTCTTTCAAGATTGGATGAACTGATTAATCCGGGTGTGTCTGACCATTTGCTTAGATCAGACACAGCTGGAGTAATCAGTCCATCCAATCATGAAAGACAGGAAACAAAGGTGCAGTACTAAGTTCAGGAAGTAGTGGAGCTGTGCATAAAGCCTATTGTTGCTTCCTGCATCCTCTGGCATGTTTAGAGAGGGGGAGGGGCTACTGTCAGGACTTCCTGGTGTGACGTGACTTTATAGACAGCTGACTGGGAAACCCCGATGTGACGTGTCCTGGAAACAGCCCGTGTGCGTCGCGGTTTGGGTCGGGATATTCCAATTGATTTCAGTAATCATGTATACAGGAGTAACTCTGTCTGCTCACGCATGTAAACGGGTTATTCCTGATCTTTGAGAAACCGGAATATTGACCTTAACCCGAATTTTGATGGCATGTAAACGTAGTCATTGTGGTGCTTGAACCGGTCAGCTGTTTCAGACACGTCATGTCGGGGTTTCCTGGTCAGCTGTCTTTAAAGACACGACACACCAGAAAGTCCTAACAGCTCTGAAGTGACAGCCGAAACTGTCAGTTTCAAGTTTGTCTTACGAAAAAATGAAGTAAAATACCGCGACTATTACATTCATTGAAAAAGAAAATTAGCATAATCAATGTCCTATATGATGTTGCTACTTCTGATAACGTGATTACAATTTGGGTAAACCCTTTTCCTTACTGAAGACAAGAGCAGCTGCATTACAAACACATTTATGTAGGCTATAAGCAAACATAGGCCTAAACAAATAAAAGGCTTACCAGTACTGATGATCCGCAACTCCTTGCAGAAGAACAGAGTACCATCCTTTGCGATTGAAATAATCAATGCGATTATTCTCTGGTGCAATGACAGGAATATGACTCCCGTCAATAGCGCCGGCGCACTGTGGGAATCCCCATCTTGTTTTGAAGCCTTGTATGACTTCCAGCAGATCATTTCCCTGAGGTAACCTAATGTAGTCAGGCATTAAGACATCCCGCACGGCCTCACAAAACTCGTGAACTACACTGCAAACCGTGGATTTCGCAATACCAAACAGGTTTGACAGCGTGCGGTAGCCGGTTCCCGTTGCCAGCCAATATAATCCGACCCCGACGCGTTTTCTCAGCGGTGTTGATGGCCTGAGGTTGGTGTCCTGCTTCGACAGTCTGGCGGAAAGACGCTGGCATAAGTAGTTGAACGTTGCCCTTGACATTCTGAAGTTTCTCATAAAATCTAGTTCATTGAAGCTGTTGACATCGCGATCCCACCACTCTTGACTCCGACGCTGCACCCACACATTTCTCCTCAGAGATGTCGCTGCCACCGCTCCACAGAAAGCCATAATTAAAAGTTTAGCCCTCTTTCTCCTTGCTCTCCTTTTCCGCATTGTCTGCTGTATCATCCGGCTACTTCCACTGCTTAACAGCTTTAAAATCCATCCATGGACACTGACTTCAAACGCCGCCATCTTTAAAGGGCTGTCTGACACGTCTTGTTATTGATCTTCTGCGCATGCGGGTCACTTCTGCTCCGAATGTGGTTTGACGTGACTTGTTTATGTTTTTCTGCGCATGCGGGACACTTCAGGGCCACAATGTGAGATGGCCATGTGAACAGCCACAAAAAAAATCGGATCTGACAAAAAAATCGGAATTGAGCATTAAGACCTGCAGTGTGAACGTAGCTAATGATTTGGGTTCATGCTGCACAACCTGGAGATCCTGCAGTCATTGAGTCAAACACAAATTGAAGAGTTCTTTTTTCAAAAAGAGTTAACCACCATTTAGAAAAAACGGAGTTAACTGCTTCTGCAAAGAAACTCTTCATTTACTTTTGAATATTTTCACCAAATCACACTCACATGATGTAGAGGGTTTTAATTATGTCAAATGGAGATAGGAGGTTTGTACCCGACAGCAACAAAAAGCAGTTAACTGTTTTTTCTAATGGTGGTTAACTTGTTTTGGAAAAGAACTCTTCAATTCCTCTTTAAAAGTATTTCTTAGTCAAATGTGAGGCCAATTGTCCATCAGCTTAAACAGACTGAAATGAACACATTCAACAGGAAATGATCAAAACACACCAGAAAATCAATCACAGAAGAGCCAAAAAAGAAAAGAATCACTGTGTTGCAATGCTCTCATCAAAGTCCAGACACGGACTTAGTTGATAGGTTGTAGTGAGACCCTTGACATCTGTTCATGAACCAATGCTGCAGAACCTAAGCAGCAACATTATAAAGAAGAATGGGACGAATTCACAAATTCAAACTTATTCACTTACAGCAGCTAAAGGTGGTTTATCAAGATATTGATTGGTGGGGTGGACTTAGTTTTTCCACTCACTGCTTCTGCATTTTCACTCAGATGTCAAAGGAATGACAACACTTTTTCTTCTTCACATGACTGTAACTGAAAACTTGAAGTCAACCAAGAGCTTTTAACTATTCAAGCCTTGTATCCTCTCTCTGTGTTCATCCAGGTCCGCCTGCTCTTAATGCCAACTCAGTACTTGGTTGACAGAGTGAGCACAGAGGATCTGGTGAGGAGTGATGTGCAGTGTATGAAAATGGTCATGAGCTCCATGAAGATCCTGCATGGGTCTACAACAGAGAGACCACTGAACCTTTGCCGCCTGCCCTCCCAAGTGCTGTTTGCTGTGGGAGGCTTTGTGGACCACATTCCAACTGCCAAGGTGGAGTTCTACAACGTGCGGACCAACCGCTGGACGACGGTACACAGCAACACAAATGGCCTTCCTCAGTTCTGCAGCTGCGTTGGCCTAAATGAATTTCTTTACGTCATTGGAGGTTATGAGAATGACGTCTACTTGAGCAGTGTGCAAAAGTTCAGCATTGCCACCCAAACCTGGCACGAGGTTGGATCAATGTACGTGGCTCGCTGCTATGCGAGCGTGGTGGTGCTGAATGACCTCATATATGCCATGGGAGGCTGCAGCAAATATGAGACACTCAGGAGTGCAGAGCGATTTGAGCCCGAGACCAACCAGTGGACTCGAATCGCACCGATGAACACTAAAAGGGCCGACGCTGGGGCTGCAGCGCTGCACGGCAAGGTAAGTGGAAGGAAAACGTGTGACAGCAGCTGGAAATCCGGTTTCCTCTCCAGTGGTATGGGACAGGTGTGGGAGTGGGTTAGGAGCACCATCTGTTCATAACATTGTAGTTTCTTAGGTTTTCCTGATCATGCTTTTTTTAGAGCCAAAAATACGGCCAGGAAAGGGGTAAAACTGGCCCATCAGAGGGGGCGCAATCTGGCCCACAGAATAACTCTGGCAAATGTAAAGACATTAACTGCAGTTTTAAATTAAAGTAAATGCAATTCCTACTTTTCCCCACAGGAGCTTGTAATTTTTGTTTAAATATAATTCATTTACAAGGCAGAGCAGCATCAGTCTCACTTCATAGATCTAACTTCAGTTTGTATTAGGGATGCACAATATAATCGGCCCCCTATCGGCATCGGCCTATATCGGCCTTAAAACTGAGTATCGGATACCAGCCACCCCACTGATATTTAACCGATCAGCCCGCTGTTTCTTAAGTCTGATAAAAAAAAAACCTTCTTCATCAAAAACCTCTTTTTTACAGACTTTAAAACTTCTAAAGATCAGGGGTGAAAAATATATATTTCACCAAATATCATGAGATTTTGTAACAGAACCATGAAATCTCACGAGATTTTGTTAGTAAAATAGGTAGAAACTGCGTTTTCAAATATCAATATGAAATTGCCATATGAAAATATCCCAATATTCCAGTGTATCAATATTTTTTCCTGCCCCTATTTTTCAAAGTGTCGGAAACGGATAACAAAACAGCTATTTGCAATGACTGCTTATTTTTTTTCAGCTTTAATATCAGTATCGGCCACATGAGTTTTAAAATATCATCCAATATGCATATTGGATATCAGCCAAAATTCCAATATCGTACATCCCTAGTTTGTATTATCAGAACAGCAGTTTTATTTTTGTTTTAAGTTCCAGATACCTGTGCTTAAATGTTTTGTAATTTTTGTGGTGCAGTCACAAACAAATCTAAAATGATCAAAGTGGCAAAAATTAAACTAAAGTTAACTGGACTTGTACAAAAATGAATTTCACCTATTGCAGATTTTAAAAATGAGACTATTTTTTTTCCCCACCAATAGTTCTCAAACAATGCTGTGATGGAAAAGTAATGGACATCCATTTCGGTTCAGTATTTGTCAAGCAAAAATGTAGATATTTGTTGATCTTGTCTTAATATGGCTGGAAATCTAATGGTTTTAAATGAAAAGAAAAATAATTTGTGGAAAATTTTTAAAAACATTCAAATAATTTTGTGTCATCTTTAAACTGGTTAATTAAAACAAGTCAGTGATGTTAGACAAAAAAACTAATCTTCACCCTTTAAAAATATACTTTGAGAGAAATAAGAGAAATACGAAATAAGAGAGAAAAATGGCTTGGTTTCGGTTTTCTGAATCTGATCAAAACTGTTTTCTAACTTGTTTATGACCTGAGAACAGTTTTCATCTGAAATGTAGACATTTTCTTTCTTCTATTTTGTCAAATGAAAGAAATATAGTATTTATCCACTAATCACGGTCTCTTCAGCTGTGAGGCTTTACTCATACAGGGTTCTTGCAAGGTTTCAGCAAGTTAAATTTAAGACCTTTTCAAAACCTTTACCTTATAAATCAAATTTAAGGCAAAATGATGCATTATTAGAAACATTCAAATAATCCTGGATATTCAAAATAGGAGTGGGACTTGAAAAAAAAAAATCAAGTTAATTACAGGGTGTGTAATTTATCAATCTTGAGTATCACGTGGATACAAAACATCTATTTGCGATGACTGCTTATTTTTTTCAGCTTTAATATCAGTATCGGTTATCGGCCACATGAGTTTTAAAATATCAGCATATTGGATATCAGCCAAAATTCCAATATCGTACATCCCTAGTTTGTATTATCAGAACAGCAGTTTTGTTTTTGTTTTAAGTTCCAGATACCTGTGCTTAAATGTTTTGTGATTTTTGTGGTGCAGCCACAAACAAATCTAAAATGATCAAATGTGGCAAAAATTAAACTAAAGTTAAACTTACTTTTCTTAGGAAACATCAGGTCATACACTATTTGTTTTGTAAATGAATGACTCATTGATTAACATCTGGAAATTTACTTGTACTTTGTGCTAAAACAAAAGGGAAAATGTGGAGCTTTTGTTTATAAGTAACCATGCTATTATTTTACTAATCCAGCTCATTCTTTATTTTATGTTTTTTTTTTTTTTTTATCATTAACCCCTTAACATCTGAACTGATTTACAATGATATTCAAACAAAATGAATAAAGGGGAAAAAAAAAGCAGAGATTGGAGGCATGCCTGGTGTCACAAATATATAAATTTGCATCCCTGGGCATCAAAGGGTTAAACCTCTACGTCTAATAGATGGAACAACAATCCAAAGAGCAAGTGTTTGTAGCCATGCTGGTAGCCTGTAGTCTGGCTTTAATTTAAATGCATCTTTTTAGAAAGTTTATAGTAAAAAACTAAATCATTCTTTATAATTGTGTTATTTAGAGTAGAGCTTATTCTCATAAAAAATGTCTTTAGATCAGCAATTTTATCCCAGATTAAAGTTATTTTGCTTTTATGTTGCTAAGTTCAGTTTAAAAACTTTCTTTTCCTGTAGTGTACATGCTATATAATTAAACTTGCCTAATATACAGTAGGTATCATAGCTAAAAAATAAACTCTCTCCAGGTGTATATTTGTGGTGGATTCATCACACATGACGCTCTGTCATCTGCCGAGTGCTACAACCCCGACACCAACCAATGGACGCTGATCACTCCCATGGACACCATGCGGACCGGGCTGGGCGTCATCGCCTACAACGACCAAATCTTTGTCGTAAGAAAAGCACAAAACACTGCTGTCGTCCATCAACACAAACACAACATGATAGCTTGAAATTTATGTAGGTTTTGTTTGTACCAATTTGAGCCTTTTATGGCTGGTGAAACTTTTCATTGAGGTACATTATTCAGTTGTACCATTATAACTTGCATGTTTTGTAAATAAAAGCAGAAAACACTTATTTACAGATACAAATATGTCAACATACTGTATCAAAATGACTGATTTCTTTAGTTGGTCTGGCACAATAAAAAGAGAGCTTAACTGAAGGGAAGCACTGTCACCTTACCAGCTGATCCACGTTCCAGCCCTGACTGGTCTGGTCAGGATGCTTCCCAGGGAAGATTTTTCAGATGTGTCTCAAGTGGAAGACCTGGATCAAGACTCAGGACTCGTTGGAGAGCTTATATCAGCTGGCTGGCTTGGAAAAGATCTGGAGAAGATGACTGCCAAAATCTTTTTCTTTACCCTAACTCCACCCACAAAAGGGTCTGAGGAATCTTTAGCTCAGGGTCTCCTTTTGTCATAGTTCTTGTTTCTTGAAGCTTAACCCTCAGAGCCCTGTGCGTTTTTATAGGCTTCTTTTGAAAATTGCATCCAGAGTAAAATGATCTGACTCTCCAAAGTGTATTTCAGTACAGTTCACAGACAGTATCCCCTCACAGTTCATAGTGAAAGGGATACTTGTGAGCAAGGGTATAAAAGTTTTGGATTTTTAATTAGTTTCAGTTTTTATTTGTGTAGTTAGTTTTTTGAGCAGGTTTGCTTTGGAAAATGCTTAGTCTTAGTTTAGTTTCTATTATTTTCAGTGTTAGTTTTAGTTGTTTTTTTGGGGGGGGGGGGGTTCTGTAAATTATAAGTATTTGTCTGGTGTGACATTCAAAATCATTGGAAAGTCACTCAGACTAAAAACCGGTAGAGAAAAGTAAATAGATTAATAGAAAGAGAAATTATATCAACCCAAAAGGCTTATGTATTAAAGAAATTTACAAAGACTAAAACTAAAGATGTTTTTGCAATAATTTTAGTCAGTTTTAGTTAGTTTTGTAAAGATACAATACAGATTAATTTAGTTATTTTTATTAAACTGTCTTTTTTTTTTTTTTTAGTGGACAAAAATGTTTTTTCAATTTTAGTTTTGTTTTTTCGTTAGTTTTAGTGAACTATAATAGCTTGTGAGATTAGTTTATGTGATACAGGTGAAGAAGAAATGAAGATGGCACAAAGCACAAATGAAAAAAGTCTCAGACTTGCCTAAAAAAAAAAAAAAAAAAGAAAAGAAAACAAGAAAAAAAAAAGTTTTTTCAGGATGAATATGAAAACAAATCTACAAAGGAATTAGTCTGTTTATGTTGTTATAACTGAAAGATTTCCGGCTCTTTCTCCAGATTGGCGGCTACAATGGTGTCAGTCACCTATCCAGTGTTGCTTCTTATAACCCCAAATCAAACCGGTGGTGCGCGGCGGCCCCCATGTGTTGCCGCCGCAGCAACTTTGGCCTCGCAGTCTTGGAGGAGAAGGTGTTTGCTGTTGGCGGCTTCAAGAATGGCGCACACTTATGCTCAAAGGTGGAGTGCTACGACGGAAAGACCAACACGTGGCAAAATGTCTGGGAGATGGAAACGCCCCGAGGCGCCCTCAGCTGCCACGTGGTGGAGCGAATCCCTCATGCTGTCTCTTATCTGTCTTAAATATTTGCTCTGGAATCAGTTCGGCCTCTGATGCCTAATTAATAAAGGGAATACTTCCTTATTTTACTGAAGTCTGACTCCTCACACCTCTGTTGCTTCAGCTTTTCCAGATGAAAATATGTTCAATGACTATGACGTTCAAAGACAAGACAGCAAGAAAACAAGAAATATCAGTTCAGTCCAGTTTCAGAACTCTTAATCTCTCTTTATTGCATTAGAACATACATTTCTCATATATATCTATATATATATTTTATAAATGTGAATTTGTACACTACAATCTTTTATTGTAACATGTTAGAAAATACTCGTAACGCTCCAAAAACATAGCACTAAAAACAGTTACCAAACAATGATTATTACATTTCCTCGTTTTTGTTTTGTGTTTTGTTTTATTTTTGTTCTGGCCACCGAGAAAACAGAAAAAGCAAGATGGCGGAGCTGCGACTGTCGATCAGGAGGAGAGGAGAGGACTGCAGTCTGAGACGTGACTTTGTGGAGGCAGTTTAGTTGGTAGCCAAACAGATGAGGATGAGGGGATGGTGGGGGGGTCACAACAGGTGTGAGGGGATGAGGGGGAGGATGTGTGAATGGCAGTGGGCAGGAAGCAAAGCCACATGAGAAGGATGGGTCACTCATAACCATTTACACTATCAGACAGAGAAAGAGGGCCTGATTATTTTTGGTTTGATCGCACACTTTCCTCTTAACCTGGATGACAGGTGACATACCTTGAAGATTCTGAGTGGACATTTTTGCTAATATGTATTTATTAAGCCGCATTACACTAGTCTCATCATTTCAGTCTCACTCACAAATACCCTATTTACACCTGAATTGTATCTCTATAAATGTATATCTGAATAAGTGTTAAATGTGCAATATTACCACACCAGCTCACACTGGGATTACATCTCACCTGGGTATAAATGTCACCAGATTCTGCTTCTTTCTTCAAGCCATCCTGACTAAAACTTAGCAGCAAAGCTCAGTTTTCCAGACAGTTTGTTACAAAACGAACCAACAGAACATTTCCATCAACCCAGAGTATAAGAATGCCTTGCAAAGATAAACGTGCCAATTACAAACCTAGATACAGATGCAAACTGCTGTTTTCTGCTGCAAACATGTCCCCACATGACAAATGTTGACGAGAAGATAGAGCGAGCCAGCCTTTAATATGTGCACAGGCCCAGAAGCCTCAGCTGCAACAGCTACTCAAAAGTTCTAGTTTATTCCTTCACAGACTAGTTTTAACATCACCACACACAGCTGAAGTGAGTAATGCAACATCCTGACTTTCATACATGTAACCTCAACGTTTCTGCAGATCAGTCGAACCCTCCTCGTGGAAACAGCACTCCCCCTGCAGGTCAATAGTGGGCGCTACATGGAAATGCATAAAAGAGAGGGGCACCTTTCTGCACCGCGTATAGAAACACTTCACTAGGATTTCTGGAGACTTGAGCAGGAGAGTTTCTGCCTGCATCTCCTAATTTCCGTCTTTTGGGAGATAAAACTGATATCCTGACCCCATTAGATGGAAAATATTCTGTTCTGATGGTTGGAACAGCCTCAGCTGCCAGGGTCACATGAGGACACTGGAAACTGCCCACACATCCAATACAAGTGTGGAAACTCTTTGAGACAGAATAAGGAGAAGTGGAATCTGGGTCTATTTATTGGTTTATCTCACATTTAACTGATGACATGACGGAAAGACTATTACAGGCTGATGACATTGAGATTTCTATTTCATAATTTTATCATTCTTTTCTATTTTGCTGCTCACTTTGTTTATATCTGAACTTATCATTTCCTTTACCTCTTCAGCCCCTTCTCTGACCAGGTCTACCTGCACTTTTACTGACTTGTCTTCTGGATGTCTGATTGCTTTTTTTGTGTGCCATATAATATGATGTACCACATGAGCTGTTTTTTAGTATGTAAAAATAATATCTGAATATAAAAAAAATAGATGAGGGCTCTAAAAAAACGCTTAGTAAGGATTAAAGGTATCCATCCGGTCTTCAAACCTACCTAGATACCAGTCCAATGTGACCTGATGGCTTCAGAGGAAAGAAACCTCAAGAAAGATTCTGATGTTCATCGTCCAGATCCTGAATGATCAGATATTTTTTGATCTGTAGCACAAAGAGGAGATGATTGTAGTATAAGTAAGGATTAAACAATGAGGAGTCGTGCATTACATAGTTTTAATGCACGACGTGGAGTCTAGAACACCACGACGCACAGCGGAGTGCATTAAAACTGTATAACGCATGGATCTGAGTTGTTTAATCCGCTTATACCATGGCCCCACAGAGTAAAAATTTAATGACAAATGTTTATTCACTTTATTAAAGTTGTATTTCCATGGTAATTTAATTAATATTTTTTTGTTCTCAATTATTATTGAATGCATTCTGCATCTTTCTTTTCAAAAAATCTTGTAATATATTTTTCAAAAGGAGTTGTATAATAAAAGAGGGGGGGGTGGTGGTGGAGGGAGAGTATTCCGGGCCTTCTCATCAAATCTGCCGGCTGGGTGGCTGCCTCCATCGATGGAAGGAAGAAGCTCTCTCCTCTTCTTACATACAGGAAGGAAAGAAAAAGAACAAAAAAGTTGGTTAAGCCAACAAAAAAAAAAATAGGTAGATTAATAACTTCAGAACTAGGAGCAGCAGTCGTGCTTATTTATAGTGGGGGGTGGAGGGGTCCCTCCATGGAAAGGAAAGAAACCAAAGGGGAAAGAAAAGTGACGAAGAAGGGGAAGAAGGAGAGGGAGGTTCTCCCTGCTCTGTTTTTTTATCGTATTGGAGGGGAGGCGAGCGAGGGGGGGAGCGAAGTAGGAGGCAAGAAGAAGGGGAAGAAAGGGGGAACCCCCCGAGCAGAAGGAGCAGGGTACCGGGGCGGGGTTAAACTTGCTGAACATGTTTGAGTATAGGAACTATTTTATGCTGGCAGCTGGTTTGAGCGTTTCTATGGTGATAACATTCTGTGGTGGAATGATATGACAGTGATCTACCTAAGTATGCGTATATACAGAAATAACGCACACCAGCTGACGTTAGAATTCTCACTGACCATGACATAAATGTTCATTTACACATTACTGCAGGAAACAGGTTGCAGCACAGTACTTAGTCACTCTTAGTCATCATTTCTCCAAGTTACAGCTATAGATTGTGTTGTGAGTTCTAAGTTTCCAAAATCTCAGCTAGCTAGTACGCCTCTGAACTTCAGGCAAGTCCCTCATCTGAAACAAGTTGGTAGTTGCTAAAGATGCAAACATCATGTCTGGATAAACAAGCCAGGAAGCGGCAGCCTAAAAAAGGAAAATTAGCTGAATCACAAAAAGATGTGGAGAGAAAATGGAAGTAAGAGCAGTATGGAAACACGGAGCAAGCAGCTGGCACTGCAGGGATGATTTTAAAGCACAGAAATGTTTGGACATGGATGAGTTGAGAGAAAGAAGGGAGTGAGGTGACACGCGAGACGTCCAGAACTAGTTCAGTCCTTCTTGTGTTTAGCAGATGGAGGAAAAGGGTCACACAACACCGCGTTGCATCAGAGCGCCTGCCCTCTTGCACACACCTCCCCTTTCCTCCTGAGCAACACTACATCTGTCTTCTATTTCACCCTTCTGAACTCATCCTTTTTTGTTAGCTCTCCATTTCAGGGATTTTCTCTTTCATTTCACATGCACACACATACACACAAAAACCCTGTGACCAAAAAGGACTTCTAAATACAAACATGTACACACACTCTCCCACACACAAACACAACAGGTAGACACAGTTTGAGCCAAGAACACAGCAAAGGAAGCAGAGGATAAAGCACATGTTGACTACAGCAGAGCTGAGAGATGGTTGGCCAAACACATACACAGCAGTCTGGTGTTGATATGACAATCAGTGCTCCAACGGCACAAGATAACTGGACTTGTACAAAAATGAATATCAGCTATTGCAGATTTTAAAAATGAGACTATTTTTTCCCCCCACCAATAGTTCTCAAACAATGCTGTTGATGGAAAAGTAATGGACATCCATTTCAGTTCAGTCATTTGTCAAGCAAAAATGTTGATATTTGTTGATCTTGTCTTAATATGGCTGGAAATCTAATGGTTTTTAATGAAAAGAAAAAATTGATTTGTCGGAAAATTTGTAAAAACATTCAAATAATTTTGTGTCATCTTTAAACTGGTTAATTAAAACAAGTCAGTGATGTTAGACAAAAAACTAATCTTTCACCCTTTAAAAATATACTTTGAGAGAAATAAGAGAAATAAGAAATAAGAGAGAAAAATGGCTTCGGGTAATCGGTTTTCTGAATCTGATCAAAACTGTTTTCTAACTTCGTTTATGACCTGAGAACAGTTTTCATCTGAAATGTAGACATTTTCTTTCTTCTATTTTGTCAAATGAAAGAAATATAGTATTTATCCACTAATCACGTGTCTCTTTAGCTGTGAGGCTTTACTTCATACAGGGTTCTTGCAAAGTTTCAGTAAGTTAAATTTAAGACCTTTTCAAAACCTTTACCTTTATAAATCAAATTTAAGACCAACATGATGCACTATTAGAAACATTCAAATAATCCTGGATATTCAAAATAGGAGTGGGACTTGATAAAAAAAAAAAAAAAAAAAAAAATCAAGTTAATTACAGGATGTGTAATTTATCAATCTTGAGTAATCACATAACAATAATTGCCCCAAAGGGTAACTTTTTTAGAAAATGGATTTTAGTGCACAACTGAATCAGTTAATAGACACAGACATTAATATTTAACTCAAGCTCTACTCAAGAAAACATGAATTTAATTGTATTTAGATTTTAAAAAAAAGGAAAAGAAATTGAAAATATATATTGGAGTTATCTGAACCTTTCAGAAAGACAGACAGAATCAACTTCTGATACACTGTATTATCCGGCATATTCTACTGTACTGTATGTGGCCAATGCTCCTTGGGAATGAATAAAAATGAAAAATGAAGACTTGTCTGGATCAAATTTAAGGCCTTAGAAGAAAAAATTGCCCATTTTAAGACCTTTTAAGGCCTTAAATTTTATGTTTAGAATTTTAGATATTCTTAGACTTTTTAAGACCCTGCAAGATCCCTGTTTATATCAAAGGTTAGCAATAGAGCTAACAAAGAAATGAGAGTTTCTCACAGCTTACAAGTATTGAGTACTTTCTTGTCATATTAGGATATGGGTGACTATTGTACACCCTATCCTCGTGTGGTTGGAACGAGTATGTTTAGTCAAGTCAAAGGAAATTAAAGCAACACTACGGATTTGATTTTTGTACTAAGGCGCCGTGTAAAAACAGCTAATTCATCGTCCACCTTGCACCCTGTCTTTTCTCTGTGATCTCTTCAGCCAGTTAAAATCAGTCAGCAGGAAGTAAAATCTGAGGGACTGCAGCCCTGCGGTGAAGCAAAACACAGCTGACATGTAATGCCCCGGGTAGAAAAAAAAACCCACTATGAGGTGTGCTTTCTCAGCTTTCAGGATGACAACGGCTCCAGATATTCTGCGTAATGAATGTCAGTCAAAAGTGCTGTCAAAACACGCAAGAAGAATGTTGTTGTAACTTACTGATGTTTTTTATGAATGGCCAATATAACTGCATTCAAGTCCAAGATAAATTTCACTTTGAACCACATCGTATCATATTGTATCGTATTGTATCGCATCGTATTGTATTACATCATATTGTATCATATTGCACCGTATCGTATCGTACTGTATCGCATTGTATCGTTAGAAAAGAGTTTTGAGGTCAGAGACTTACAGTATGCAGTATTGCTTTAAAACTGACGTCTTTTTTTCTTTCTGTTCTCAAGTCACAAACAGGACAGAAAACGGTGTATATCCAACTGAGAAAACAGATTTCTTTTCTCCCTCGCCTCTCACAGGTCCCATAAAATCTGGCATGTGCAGTCTCATTTCAAACAAACTGTAGGACATAAATTTGTTTTCATTTAGTTCCTACATTTGAGACATCTCATGTTTCAGTCCCTCCCCCTTCCACCTGTCCCTCAGTGAGCACTATTGTGGTGTTGTGATGTTAGGTTCCTAAGGCAGTATCACAGTACAGTCCATAGAGAAACAACAGCAGTACAGAATAACATGGGCCTGCCCAGACCCTATATCCAACTGGAGCGGGACACTGAAAGCACCTGAAAGTTTCTTTTTCTTCTCTTTTTTTAAAGCCTCTGATTTTGTTTAGTTAAAGTTTTAGTTATTTCATTATGTAAAAAAATATTTCAAAAGTAACTTTAAAATGTTAAAATCTCTTTCTCTGTAGTGCCCTGGCAGCTCAGCGGGCTAAGGCACATGCCAACTTCTCGCTCACTTCATTAGTTTGAAACTGACTCATGATCATCATCACACGTTCTGATCTCTTCACCTGTTTCTCATTGCACTCTATGATGAAAAGAAGAAGGAAAATAGTCAGATTGACACACAGGAAATCAAATCAAACTCACTGTATCATTGCAAAATTGTTCCTATAATTTTATTTCTGCAGTCTCAACCAGTTTGAATCTGTTATTCTAAAACTGTTTAAGATGGCTCATTAATTATACTGTAATATGAAAACAGGAAATTAATCTGTAAACTGTTGAAGCCTGTTAAACTGAGTTGGATCAGATATTATTTTGACTCCTGAAGCGTCCAGTACATTCAGTGGCCCACCACTCAGATATAAGGTCCTGAGCTAGAGCTGGGCCGGCAACTGCCCGGCTAAATGCAGGCTGGTTTTGGCACTGAGGTCGCCGATGGGCCGGGAACAGCTCAGACAGCTCAGGTTGCTCATTTTTTCTTTATGTTGTGTTAAGATGAAAATAGTTCAACTATACACTACAACTAGACAGTTACTAACAAGTGACAACGATTGAAGCCGCTGACGTTCCCAGGAGTGCCACAACCAGCCCAGATGTCTCTGCTTTGAGTGATATTGTAGTGCATGTGGTCTATAGTACAGTAGCATCAACACAATGGTCCAAGAGACAGATCAGATAGAAGATATCATACAGATGGTCCAATACAGTTATAGTACAACATCTATACATCAACTATACATTGTGCGTTTTTTTTTTTCTTTATGTTTTTGATGGGTCTCAGGGGTTAGACTTGGTCACCATTACATCACTGCTGTTAGACTGGGAGGGGGTCAGACAGTGGTGGGCAGAGCCACAGATAAACAGAGGTTGATCATTGTGGTTGAACAGAAGCACTAATGTTGAAACTTTGCCAGAAGAGGAGGAGAAGAAACCAATCAGAAAAGAAGTTTGGGTAAAAATTTGTCGCAGTGCTTTGTTCTCGGATGCTACATCAGAGCGTGGACTTGGTGTTGTGGCCTTCAGATTGGATGTGGTTGCAGCTGCAACATGACATCTCTAACCACATTCCCTCGGAGGTTAAACCAGAGAAACTTCATCTTCATGTGTGGCTTTTTCTGTTTGGTGCTTGTGGACTCAATTTCACAGCAGGAAAAAAAAACACCCAGACCAAACTCTCAGTCTATCCGTGGCTCTGATTCCAAAACGGGATTAGGTTAGGGTAAAAACGGCTCGGGTTTGGTTTAAGGGGTCAGGACACCGAGGACTTAAAGGGGTAAAAGGTTTAGGATAACAGGATAGAGAGGCTACGATACTAAGGTGTTTAAGGATTCTGGATGATGAGGTGTTGAAGTTAGATGATGACAGTCAAGGTTCACGGTGATGAGAGAATTACTGAGAAACAGGATTCGAGATATTTACGGGTGAAGAGGACAAGATTAGAATGAGTCTTATGGGTCGGTAATGTTAGGATATGACTGTGGCCTCCGTTACTATAGCAGGGTCTTCTATGTCAGCTTTACTTTGAACCATCCTCAGCTCCAGCTGGGGCGGACTGGGCCTCCGACCAGGACCTGCCAACTCTGAGAGGAGAGATGGTGGGGAGGGGAATAAACAAAATGATGAAATCTTGATAATGTTATGTGACACACTGTTCTGCTGAGTGAAAGTACTGCAGGACCGGCTGCAGCCAAAAAGCAAAAACTCACAGATGTAAATCACTTATAAGCGGCTGCACAATGCAGTCAATGATTGTTAAAGATGTGTTTTTTATCATTATTTTTCAAACAGAAACTTATAAAAGGATGCTTTTCCCTGTTTCTTTCTCTTTTGAAAACTGAAAATTTATGTAATTTATGTTTTAAAAACAGTGAAAATATATATATTTTTTTTTTTTTTGAGGAAAGTTTAAGTTTTAGATCTGAATTTAGTTTTTCTTACCATGAGCATATGATATGGTCCTCTGGATGACATGATGCATCACTGAAAATGTCTTCTCACAGGCCATCTGAGAGTAACAGAAAAGCAAAAAACAGAAAACTTAGTTTTTTCTATTAAATTCTGTAAATTTACGTGCCCACTGTGATTGCTGTGTGTGAACCTTTAGGTCATTAGGGTAGTGATGTGTCCATGCTAGCAGCATAGCAGCAAACAGATCTCCGGTTCCTACGAAGACAGCATCCACTTTGGGAACCTCTATTCGGACTCTCTGCGTCGTCCTGCTGCCGTCTGGACGAACTGAGAAGCAAAGGCATAGACAAAGTGTGTTAAATTCTTCATTCACATGCCTAAAGGATTATTATGCATCTGCCCATCTGAAGGTCCTATTTTGTTGGTGTAATCCTGATTACAAGCCAAGATGGAAAGAAACTGAGGAGAACATGTTGGGGGTTGTTCTGATCCAAGACAGTTTTTTTATGTTTCAGTATTTTTTTGTATTTTACCTTTATATATACAGGTAGTCCCATTAAGACATGCTTTTTCACTTGCAAGGGACTTGTTACGCTAACATGCATCTTTTCTTATAAAATGTGTCTATGTGTCTGTATACCAATGGTTTTGTGTGTTTATGTGTGTAATAGAACATATTTTCTTATATATTTTTGTTTGTTTCTAAAATAAAAGACACAAAACAAAAGAAAATTCTTTATTTGGTCTTTTTATGTTAAAGAACATTTTAAACCAGAACCGGAAACATTCACATATAACACGCTGCCTTGCCTACCGTGGCGCTGGCTGCCCAGAGACACGAGGAAGCGATCTCCCAGTCTGGGTGGAAGGTCAGAGGAGGTGATGACCACTGTGTCTGGGCCCATAGCATGGAGTAGGTCCATGACCTTAAGAGGAATGACATACAAGTAGTATGAGAATAAAGCCGTAACTCATTCTGTGGGCAAAGAAAATACACAGGCAAGGAATTGTTTTGTTACCTCAACAGCATCTTTCTCTGAGCTGATGTTTTTTCCTGTCAATAATCTAAAACAGAGGGGGGAATAATCAATCATGTAAACAGCAATGAAACACTTTAAACATATTCATGATACCTAACAACTAGCCAAATCATTTTCCACCAGGCTTTTTCTTTCTATTTCAGTTTTTTTCAAACAACAAATAAACAATTTTGGCATTTTATACATTGTTCATACTTTTATTAATTAAACCATGTCAGGACTACAGCAATACCTTATTATTCAGTCCTAAATATACCCCCGAAAAGTCTTCAGCTGATCCAAAATGCTGCAGCGAGCGAGGAGAACCAGCAGGAGAAAACATATTTCTCCAGTTTTAGCTTCGCTTTACTCGCTCCCTGTCAAATCTTGGATGAAATTTAAAATGCTTCTCTGCACATATAAAGCTCTTTATGACCAATCTCCATTGTATACATCAAAGATCTCATAGTTCCATATGTTCCTAACAGAGCGCTTTACTCTCAGACAACAGGTCTACTTGTGGTTCTAAGAGTTTCTTTGAGTCACATGGGAGACAAAGCCTCCGGTTTTCAGGCCCCCTCTCTCATGGAAGCAGCTCCCAGCTTGGATTCAGGAGGCAGACACCCTCTCTACTTTTAAGATTGGGCTTAAAACCATCCTTAGAGATGGTTAGACGTAGACTTAGACTGCTGAGGGACATCTCCTGATGCCCCGTGCTTTTCCTCTTTTCTATGTATAAACTTATGACAGTATATTGGCATTATTAACGTGTATTTCTCCTCTTTCAGCAGGTTTCCCTGGATAAAAGCTGTGGTGCATGTTGATCTCTCTTTCAAGTCCTCTCCATCCCCACCAGTCAAGGCAGATGGCCGACCTCCCAGAGTTGGGTTCTGCCGGCGGTTTTTCTTTCCTGTTAAAAGGGAGTTGTGTCACCTGCCGCCCTGTGCAGCTCAGGACGGGGACCGAATCAATGTCAGGATTTTATGCAATAGCTGGTTTCCCTAGCTACTGTAGGCTGTTATCCATTATGAACGGGCTTGTATAAACACTGTTCAGATGACAATAAATTGCCTCATATATTAATTTATCTGTTTATTGCTCTGAGAAGACATTGTTGTGAATTGGCATGACACAAATAAGACCAAATTTTATTTAGTTTTTGAAATAGTTTGGACGTGATCAAAGTCTCACAATAGGTTTGCTCTGTCTTTAATCAACTCTTGGAACATGCTTCCCTCTACTGGAGCTTTGCAGTCAAATGTCTACATGCTGTAGCATTTTGCTGCCATTTGGGGGCAGAAATATGTGGAATAATTTAAGCTTGTATGTTTTGGTGTTGTATGTTGGTCCTGCAGTGGAAACAGAAATTTGTGATGGAGTGAAATAAAGTGTTTAAAGAATGAAGATGGTTTAGTACTGCTGTTTACTTGTGTTTAGGGTGTTAGTGTCCAGCTTCAGTCAGTATTCATAAAATCAATGGATCTTGGTGTTATTTTGGAATCTGTGCTAAATGTTTGCAGCCATATTAAAGCAATGACCAAACCAGCCCTTTTTACCACCTGAAGAATATATCTAGGAAAAGAGGGCTGATGCTAAACATGATTTAGAGAACCGTCTGTCTTCAGTAGGTTTGACCACTGTGGCAATTAAGTTACAGGTCTCTTAAAAAAATCCCTAAGTAAACTGTTTCTGTAAACTGCATAATATGGGCCCTTTAACAACTTGAAACCTGAAATTGATCCCCAAACCTTAGTTCTTTTCAGCCGGGTCATAAACTCTTTTATTTGCCACTGCTTTTCATTAAGATTAAGTTTATTCTTTTTTAAACTGTCTTACACGTGTACATCGACAGTGATGATGATGTATGTTTATATGTGTTGTCTGTCTGTATACCTGTATGTAGCTCACTGTGTATTTTGTTATCAGTTTCTTTCTATTTCAGCTTGTTCTATTTCCATTTCATTTTTTATTCTCTTTAGTTTGTTTTAATTCTTCTACACTGTCTGGCCCAAAAAAAGTCAACACCTGGATTTAACTGAGCAAATAGGTACGAGCTTCCTATTGGATAATTACTGCATGGGTGATTATCTTTCAGCTTGCAACAAGTTATTTAACCCCAATTGGTGCAATGAGTTGCTTCTCATTTCCTAAACAACCATGTGGAAAGACACATGTTGTGGTCGTGGAAAAGATGTTAATCTGTCTGAGAAGGGTCAAATCATTGCCATGCATCAAGAAGAGAAAAATTCTAAGGAGATTGCAGAAACTACTACAATTGGATTAAGAACTGTCCAACACATTATTAAAAATGGAAGGATAGTGGGGACCCATCATCTTCCAGGAAGAAATGTGGCCGGACTAAAGAAATTGAATGATCGTGATCGGTAATCACTTGAATGTTTAGTGAGGTCAAATTGAAGAAAAACAACAGTAGAACTCAGGGCTACGTTTAATAGTGAAAATTAGAGCATTTCCACAAGCACAATACGAAGGTAACTCAAGGGATTGGGATTTGAACAGCTGTGTAGCTTTAAGAAAACCACTAATCAGTGAGGCTAACTGGAACAAAAAGGCTTCAATTTGCTAGGGAGCATAAGGATTGGACTCTGGAGCAATGGATGAAGGTTATGTGGTCCGATGAGTCCAGGGCTGTGTCCCAAACCGCGCACTTGAGCACTTCAACCACTGTTTTTGAGCGTGTAGTGCACACATGGTGTCATTTAAGCGACAATTTCAGTGCACTGAAAGTACCAGGATGTTGCCCTAATCACGCCCAAAAATGCAGTGCAGAATGAAGCACACTACTCACACTAAATGGACGCCATCTTGTGAACGTGGAGGAAGAGGTGGGACTTTCAAACTGCTTTCAGAGCTGAATGATGGCGATGAATGAAGTGGTGGCGACCCCTGCTGCATCGGAGGCGGTATTGTACTTGATTTAAGTAACGTTTATGAAATGATTTAGACATAATCACTAATGTTTATTGTGGCATGCTACCAAGCTGTTCACTCCCTGATGACAGTTATGATCTGGTCGTGTGTTTGAGGCCGCGGTTATACCAGCTCAGTAGAGTTAGCTCAGGTTAGCGGGTAATGCTAGTCCGTCACTTCCTGTAAGTGCAGTGCTCTGTTTGGGTCAGCATTTAGCAACAATAGTATACACTACAAACAAAGTACACAGTGCACACTATGCCTTGAATTCCAGTGCACTCAGGAAAGTGCGTGGATTGAGTCACGGCCCAGGTTTACCCTGTTCCAGAGTGACAGGTGCATTGAACCCATTGAGAATCTTTGGGATGTGCTGGAGAAGGCTGTGCACAGCGGTCAGACTCTACCATCATTAATGCAAGATCTTGGTGAAAAATTAATGCAACACCGGAAGGAAATAAATCTTGTGACATTGCAGAAGCTTATCGAAACGATGCCACAGCGAATGCGTGCCATAAACAAAGCTTAAGACGGTCCAATAATATTAGAGTGTATGACCTTCTTTTTGGTGGCGACTTTTTTTGGCCAGGCAGTGTATTCTAATGTAAAGCACTTTCAGCTGTCCCCTTCCAGCTTGACCAAACTACAACCTATTGGCATTTTGCTTACATGTAACTTTATCTCTGTTTACTTGCTGAAAAAAAGATAAAACAACCTAAATCCTTCATTCAGTAGAGGTTGAGATTAACACAAATGGATGGATACTTATGTGCTAAACAGGCATGAAGGCTGATTCTGTAGGTAGCCAAAACACTAGTAGGTGGAGAAATGAAACAGTGAAGCTGAATTTGCATCACACATCTCTTTGGGGATCACTGAAATGTAATCTACAACATTTTCATATTAAATTGACATGAAAGCTGAAATTTGCTTTCTTATTCATTCACTGTGCAACGTGGTTGGAATAAATGGTAATGTAGATATGGAATAAGCTAAAAAGAACAAGTGAGAATGACAAGAGAGGATAAGAGGGAAGCAACAGCATATTTTTGGGACTGTAAAACATACGCAAGTATTAGATAACAGCATGAGTGGCGTTACATAAAGATGGTCAGAGCTAATATTCTGCTTCTTGCACAGAAACACAGTCAGTTATCTAAAAAGTGTCCTGTTGGAGCTAAAAGACCTGAAAAAAATTTTTAAAAAGAAGATGTGAGACACTCACTCAGCCTCAAACTGGTTAGGAGTAATAATGTCGGCAACGGGAACCACCTTGTTTTTGTAGACCGGATAAAGATTCTGAGGAACATACTGCAGAAAGAGGTGCAAAAGTTAAGTCAAAATAAAAACAATTAAGACTTTTAAAATGAACTGCACATTACATGAAACAAGCATCCCAGATAATTCTTTTATCAACAGTCATGAAAACTAACTGACAATATCTTAATCCACAAAATAGCCCAATCTGACAATGCAAGATATCCACAACAAAGACACAGTGAGTCAGTGTGTGCGTTCAGTTCTGTCAGATCACAATAATCCATCTGTTTTAGAAATGAGCGTCGTAGCACGCCTCCAGAGCAGCAACATAAATTACACACATATATCAACAATGTAAAGATAAGAACACTGTGGGACAAACACTAAACCCCCTCCCACACATCTTTAAAGCACACACACTCCTGCCATACAAAAATAACTGCAGCTACTGAAGATAATGGTGCACAGTTGTCTGTAATCTCACCATAGATCCATGATCACCAAGGACGGGGTCACATACTGAAACGACAAACATAGTCGGAGTCAGACAGTCGTCACAGACCTGCAAACCTCCGATGGTTACCACATTACATAAACACTGCAGTGATGGGAGGCATGAAACTGGATTTGGAGACTTGAACACATCCAACCCAGCATGGAGACTGGAGTAGACCAGCCTTCATTTATTCTCTAAATCTTAAAAAAGAACTCAGAGAATATACAGTTTATCAAATCTCACCAAACAATATATTATTAGAACCTCAGTTGAGGTGAAGATAAAAATGTTTACCCAGGCAGGGGAGTTAGACTGAGCTAGAGTCATAATAAACACACTGCATAAGCAAAATATGACCTTACACACTTAATATGGCAAGATGACAAATGCGCACTCAACTTTGGTTATTCCCAAACTGAGGAATGACTAGCTTTATAGCTGTCAATAACTGTCTATAGCTCCTGACACAACCAAAAGCAAAGGATACCCACTTTTAATTCTCAGGTTTTATTTACCAAGCGTTAGAGCTAAATTTGTACTTTCAAGATGTGGTAAGGTTAATATAGGTTAAAATAACAACATAAATGAAATATTGCACAGCGATTATGTACAGCTCTCTGAAAGTCCCATCAATTGGGTTTAGGTCTGGACTTTTTCAGTCATTCTGTTGTAGATTTGTTGCTGTGTTTAAGCTCATTGTCTGGCAGTATGACCAGCTTTCAGCTGAACTTTAGACATGACTGTAGAACACTGGTATACAGAGGAGGAGATGGTCCACTCAATGACTGTCCAGGTCCTGTGACTGCAAAACAAGCCCAGATCATCAACCTTCTGCCACCATTCTTGAAGTGTTTGGTTTTCTCCAAACATTGTTCATCATGACCAGACATCTTTATTTTAGTCTGGTCTGTCCAAAGGACACTGTTCCAGAGGTCTTGTGGTTTTTTTAAAATGCAACTTTGCAAACATAAACTGTAAGGTCATGCTGTTTTAGGAAGAAAATTCTTTGTTCTGCAACCCTCATACTTGCACAGTCTTTTTAATTGTTCTATCATGTACTTTAACATTTAGCATGCTACTGTAACTGAGGCACAAAGATGTGGCTCTTGGGTCTTGTCCAGTTTTTATGAGGGTTGCACACAGGGATGGATGATACGTTATCGCATGCGATATATAGTCAAAGAAAATTCCACATGGTAATAATTTGTTGTCTCACGATAAAAACGATAAATTCAATTTATCAGGTTGTATTTACAGTTATTTATATAGTTATTTTTGCTGTTTGCATCGTTGGAATAAATGTCAAATTGTTCTGATAATTCAGACTTACAGTTTTGCAATACAGGTGTAGTACTTGAACTTAATTGATGTAGTTTAGTGGCTTCTAGTATTATTTTAGGGCTAAAGACAGAATGTAGTGAAAGATCTATAATACAAAAGATTAGACCGATATTTTTTTTATCGTCACTTATCGTTATTGTGATAAAAATCTGAAATAATCATGATACATAATTTAGTCCATATCGCCCATCCCTAGTTGCACATGACCTTGCAGACAGTCACTCCTGGGAAGATTGGCAATTTAGTGGTTTCTCACTGGACTCCAAATAGTTTAGAAAAGACTGTGTTTTATAAGTCCTGTTTTCTTGTTAAGCTAAGGTTGTGTTTACCTAATTCTAAAATGTAACAATCAGATAATTTCTTTTTAAACCGGTCCTCATTTGTAAAACCTTGGAAATGTAAGAGAGTATTTCATTCTTTTTCAAACGATCATTTACATTCCTTTTTCCTATTTTGCAGAAGTATGCAGATAGAGTGGCTTTTTCACTGAAAACAGCTGCCTGCTTAAAACAAGAGAAAATGAAATCAACAAAACAACACAATGCCTGAGATTCAAAACAAATATATGGAGTAATTCAAAAGTAAAAATTATAGATATAGATCAAATCCTTAAAATAATGGTTGAAATCAGTCTACTGCAGATCAATATAAAGTAAATAAAAGTAATGATTAAACATGACACTGGTCTAACCTTTTCTTAAACCAAACTCTCTCATCCAATCAGTGCCTCTCTTTAAATGCTCCCATTACAGAACAGAAAGTCAAGCACATAACAGTATAGCGATGTTTAACTACATGTTACAGACACATCTTTGCTTTACATGAAACACATTCTGTCCACAACAAGCAGTTAGGTAAAGAAAAAAATGCATAAAATCTGCACGTCAGCCACTGGTTATTTATTATTTTGAGCAGTGGCAGTTAATCTGCACTTCATCTGCAAACACTGTCTACAGGCAAAGCAGCACCAGCTTTGAGTTGAGTGAAACTGACTGGTGCAACATGAGATAAAAAAAAAAATCCTCCCAGTGACAAATGGATGGATATCTATACAGCTGTCTACAGTACAAAACTGGATTTATTCAATTCTGAAAGAAAATAGGGCTAATCAATATAAAAACCATGTTCAATCAACAATTATCACCCCTAAATATGTTTGTAATAGGGGTGCAACGATACAAAAAATTCACGATTCAGTTCGATACTTTAGTGTCACTATTCAATATTTTTTTTAATACCAAAAAAAACCCCAAAAACTCATGCTTTTTTTTTAGCTGTTGTACTTTTGTCCACAATGCACTTTTATATCAGGGTCATACTTGACATGAAAACCAAAGTAGTTCCAAACAGCAGATCTCAATGATTGTGGCGGAGCTTCGATTTCGGGTATAGTTGAGGCAGCATGTTGCAACGAGCTAACTTCTCATAGTTTGTCACACTAGCTTGAGTGAATGCATGTGAGTGGCACTCAGTGGATCTGCACTCCACAATGCAGGCAGAGTATTCACACTCAGGTCCACTGAGTTTTCAACAGAGCTCATCATCAGAAGACAAGTTGATGAGCCAAATGAAAAATTCTTCATTGTTTAACAGGCTGCAGGTAGGCTGCATGGTGGTGTGGTGGTTAGCATTGCCGCCTCACAGTAAGAAGGTTGCTAATTTGAGCCTTGACTGGGGGCGGGTTTGAGGAATTCCAACAGTAGCCTTCCTGTGTGGAGTTTGCATGTTCTCCCCGTGTATGCATGGGCTCTCTCTGGGTACTCCGGCTTCCTCCCACCATCCGAAGACATACATTTTGGGTTAACTGATAACTCTAAATTATCCCTACAGTAGGCGTGCACGTGAGTGTGAGTTGTTTGTCTTTTTGTGTTGGCACTGTGACGGACTGGCGACCTGTCCAGGGTGTACCCTGCCTCTCGCCTGATTATTTCTGTGATAGGCTCCAGCGACCCTGAATTGGACAAGCGGTACAGAAAACGAATGAATGTACTGTTAGATACATGTGCTCTCAGTTTTGATACACCTGTATTGAACGGTTCGATACAAATACATGTATTGTTGCACCCCTGAATTATAGTAACATCTATGCTTTGACTTTTTGTAATGTGAAAGTGAACCAGCTGTGCTGTTTCTCTCATATTGTTCTCCAAATGAGCTGTTACCATTTTACAGCACCAGCAGGTGGCTTCTTTCATCCAAAAAGAGCACAACACCTGCAACGAAGCATCATCCTCCAAAGCTAATGAAGTGGGGTATGTAACAGAGCATCTACCAGCATAAATCAAGAGTACAGGGTAGCTCGTAAAATTTGTAAAATTCTGACTGAGGTTTGTTTTTGTTTGCTTGTTTGTTTCAGCTGTTTATTTTTTATTTACAAGGAATTCCTAAATCAAACAATTGCTTACCATAAACCAAGTTAGGATTGGCTCTCTTTAGCTCCTGAACGATGTCCACCACCATCTCCAAGAAAGATGTGTCTCTGGTATACCCTAAACACGCCACACACACATTCATACACCAACAATTTATTCACGGAGGTTATTCAAATGCTTTATGTCAAGCTACAGCGTGTAAGAAAAACCAGAGACATGGGTCTAGGGAATAATGAAATTGAGAAAAGTAATTTCAATCACCAAAAGAAGTAAAATTACTCTTATGAAAGTAGCATCAAAGTTGCAAATACAGTGGTAAAAATGAACATGATCAAAAAATGAGAATACAAACATATTTGATTAAAGAAAAGTCAAGTGTAAAACTGAAATACAAACTGAAATTACAAAGAACTACACACAATTTCCCAATGAATAGAGACATTGCTGTTTTTACTACAGTACAGATACATTATTAAGAGTTATCAGTCTTTATACTTTGTATATTTGATTTGATATTTGAAGTTTTAGCTTTTGTTATACTTTGTATATTTGATTTGATATTTGAAGTTTTAGCTTTTGTTCCTGACTCTTTTAGCATTAAACCATCCGTAAAGCAGCTTCAGTTTAGTTGATGCTCTGCATTTCATCTTTAACAGTACGTACAATGAAAAGCCAACTCAACAGTAAGAGAACATCCACCTGTTAAAACGTAGTCGTAGTGATGTACATTGTTCAGTTTGATTCCTTCATAAAGGACATGAAGCTCGTCTGCTGTCAACACCTGGCCTTTCCAATGAGAATAACCTGCAGAAAAGAGAAGAGGAGGTATCACATTAAGTTGCTGACAACATACTGTATTTACCTATGCAGCAAAATAAGTTGGTTTTTTTTAATTAGCTGTGTATAAAGTTTGAAACAAAAGCAAACAAAATGGTAAGGTTGTTAGATGAAACATACAGATTAACCAAAGAAGATGACAAAGTGTCACAGCACACTATACTCACAAAAAGTTAGGTCTATTTGGGTTTTTGTATGATGTCGGAATGAACCTAAAATCCACTACAGCCTTTTCAGGTAAACTGAATTAGACTTTCTCTAAACTTTTCAATGCACATGTACACTGTTTAGTGGTAAAATATCTATTGCACATCATGCTGTTCTCCAAAAACCGAAAGTTGAACATCCTTAACTTTTTGTGAGTAGTGTAATGTGTCAAAAAATAGATTCTGCGCATAATAATGAGAGGACAGTTCATATTTGGGACTAAACTGTAAGAAATTGGCTGAAGAAAATGAGATTTAAATGCAGAACAGAAAACTTATACCACCATAAACACTGAAAAACCCAGAAAAGGTTAAAGTGGACGAAAGAGAAGCAGTTACACTGGATGAGTGGATGCAAGTGATATTCAGGGATGAATCACTAACCTGTATCTGCTATTGCTTCAGGTGAAATGAAACATAAGCTTAGCACAAAAAGTAAAAAAAAAAAAAAAAGTATGTTTGGTTGAGTATTTCTCCCCTTTAGCAATAACAGCTGGTGTCATATTATGCATCATTAGAAAACCTAATAAGGCATCTTTACAAGGAGGTATAACGAGTAAGGATCATGCTTCTGTGGAAAGAGCAACACAGATAAACATGATGGTAGTTTCTCCCAAAAAAGTGGGTGGGTTGGATGATTTTGCTCTCCCATGGTAAAAAGGAAAGACACAGATCTTTTCACACTATCAGAGACTGTCAGAGTCACAACAGCTTATTACCTCATCTGTTACCAGCCTGGTCACATTTAGCTGTGGGATGGTGTCCCATTCCTCAACCAGCCAGGAATCTTGTTCAATGTCAACCAGAGTGGCTTTAACCGCACAGCCAAGCTGATCCCACCATCATTCATCCATCAGTCCAAACTTGAACTGCTAGTTCAAGTTTGGACTAGCAGGTCATCCCATCTTCCCAAATTCTACCAACATGTTAAGTTGTATAGCTCATTCTACATATTCCTTACAAGATATATAAGGTGATGAGGCTTTACAGCAATATATTATGCAACACCAACTGGTTTTATTAAAGGGGAAAGACAACTGACCAAATACAAATTTTCTTACTTTTTGTGCCAAGCTTATATCACTTGAAGAAAATCAACACAGTAATAATGATATAGCTGTGTATTTGGCAATCATTACCTCTACATTAAATGCCCAGGTGGACATTAAAGTTTTGCGTGGTTTCCTTACTTCATCAATCAAAATGATGTTTGATGATTACGCAGCAACTGTATCAGGATGACCATGCATTTAGTCTCGGAGCGATAAGCATCAAGACTTTTCTTTAGGTAAATCACGATTAACTCACACAGTCCAGATCTCAATCCTAAAGAGAATTTACAGTAGAAATAAAAAAAAAGGGGTGGGTGGGTGGGGGGTTGAGGGGGGGTCTATGACAAGGTGTAATCCTGCAATATTCATTTGTATGCTGCTATAAATCAGTTTGAGCGAAAATGAAGAAAGAAAATGATGAAGAATATTGTTTTCCCATTTAATATCATTTATTAGATTTAAGGGTCAGTGGTGATGGATAACATCAGGGTAACAGGGAATGCATTGAGTCAAAAAAACTAGATCTGTGTGTGTGTGTGTGTGTGTGTGTGTGTGTGTGTGTGTGTGTGTATAAATATGTGCAAACAACGGAAATACAAATACGGTTGTTGATTAATCTGATGCGAGCATCCTGTAAGTTTGGGCTAGTGCATGTTTGTCTGCATGTGACATGTTTGCTGCAGGCCGATGATGTCGCAGCTCCAGGTGAGTCACAGCCAGGTCACGTGGTGGGGGGGATCTGGTTGCTAAGCAACAAGCAGGGAGAAAGCCAAAGGGGCTAAGAAATAAAGATGAGCATTCAGAGCAGCGCTGTGTGTGTGCGACAGAATGAAGGCAGGCCTAGAGATAAGAGCTCCTTCTGTCGTCATCATACGCTGCTGTCGCAATCCCAGCGCCTGTTTAATGCTGCATCGTGTCACTCTCCTGCTCCCCTCGTCTTCCTCGCTGTCATCCGTTGTCTGTCTCTGATTCATTTCTGTTTCTGTTTCCTCCTTCTCTCCTTCCACAAGCGCCGGCCCTCTCTCCAGCCACTCTCTCCCTCTCCAATGCAAACGTCTTCTTCAATATGTCATACTAAATTACATCTTCTCCACGAAGATATTGCAAATCATGGTTTCCAATACACAAGATGTGATTAAGTTTGCACTTGAGTCTGGCATTTTAAGGTCACCCAAATGAATTCACTGCAAGGATGAGAGAATCCCCCCCCCATCACACACACACACACACATTTCCATATATCTATCCCTTCTACTTTGCAACAATGAGTTCATAACTAATTAGTAGTCATTCTTATGCATTTCCTGGCTTAGTTAACAAGTTTAATTGGTTTATAATTGGAATTGTTTTAGACAGAAAAGTGCCCTCAGACAAAAATGTGTTTAAGTAGAGACTGTTGATGCCGTTTGGCAAGGTACTGCAAAGGTACTACAAAAAAAATCCTAAAACAAAGTCCTCACCCCCAACCCAACCTCTGGATGAATCAGCTATAAATACAGAGGACATACAAAATTATTATGCCAACTGTTAGAAGACATAAAACAAATAAATCAGGGATAATCGAATCTGAAAGTGTCAACAGCAGGAAAAAAAAAAAAGAAAAATGCTCAACTATTTTCTTTTCTTGGCTAAAAAACCTTTTGAAAGAATGTCAAGTAGTACTGTAAGTGCAAAGACTGAATATGATATTGGGGCCAAATCAAAACCTCTTTGCTTACAGGGTGAAAATCTCTTTGCTCCATGTCAGTGTGCTGTACAAAATAGACTTAATCTACATTTTTTTAAAAACATATTCAGTTCTGACTGTTTGCAATAAATTCTTCAAAAGACAGCTGTACAGTTAATTAAGAAGGTTATACAGTACAACAAAACCGAAGAGGTTTCTGCTGCATCTGAGATGTGGAAGCATTTGTTTACCAACAACCTTGTCATCTTACAGTACATGCCCTGTTTTCTCAACAAACCACCAACATTTCACTTTTAAACACCAGTACACTCTGTTCATCACTTTGGATTATTCAAGGTGAAGAGTTTTTTGTGGGTAAATAAATAAGCATGAAGGGAAATCACTGTTGTCTTTTGAATCGGATTAATAGTTTTACTAAAAAAACGTTTGCCAAAGCGTGATGGAAAATCAAGAGAAAGACAACCACAACAGTTCAAATCTATGGTATTTTTCTCTGCTGTTGGGCTGTTACATTACCGGAGCTCACCCACACAGTGACACTTATCTTTCACAACACCTGTAATCATCTTTACCCTGAGTCTGCTTGCTTCTGCCATGTTTAGATATTATCCATCTGGTAAGAACTGAAAAAGAAAACCACCATCTAAACTGGTGATTTCAAACCCACTTGCAAGCATAGAAATCCAGTCCAGACCAATGAAATGTAAAACAACTCACTGACTGAGGAACTTATAATTAAGGTCACATCATCTTATTGTCACTGCTGAATCACATAGAAGTGTGTTTCTTGTATATTCAAGACTATAAATGCACTACACACTATAAATGTATCTATTTGCATCTCTTAACTTTTTTCAGTGTTTTGCCCGGTATAAATTCTAGGTTTTGCGCTATTTTCCTCCAGTGCAACTCAAAGACAATATAAAGTGGCTCATAAGTATATAGATCAGTTTACTGGTTTTAAGAAAATGTGTTAAACTTTGTCAGAATGTGCCGATCAGATGAGGATTCTTAGTCTGTGTGCTGCTTGTATCCACTGACGCCACAGCTGAACAAATCTTTTGTTTTCACAGCACTCAGCTTGTTCATTCTTTCAGCCCGGATTTTAGGAATAACAGCTGGGGCCACAAGACAGGGAAAAAGACAGTTCAGATTAATTCATGGGAACAGCAATTAAATCAAAATATCATAGTCATAGATCGAAGTGATTTAAGAGGGATGATACAAACAACCTCACTGAGCCATTCAGTGACAAAATATAACCCCAGACTAAGTTTTCTACAATTAAAATCATTGCTGTTACAAATCGCTTTGAAAGGGTTGACATTTTATCCCATAACCAAATTTGGAGTGGATTTAAAATTCAAAGCATTGTCCTAGTATATGAATAGTTATTTCTATTATTTGACCCCTTAATAGGTTCAAGTAGCTATACGTTTGTTAAAATGATCTTCCTCTATTTCATCTTTATAATGACAAATACATTCAAACATCGACTTTAACACAGAGAAATATTTTTTTTTTCTCCTTCATAAACACATTTGTATATTTTGGTACATCTCAGTTAGGAACATGCATGTCATCTTCATAAAATTCATGAAAATAACTTACAATATTCTGTTTTATGAAATATTATCTTGCTAATTAAATGTAGTATTACCTTAGCTCTATACTTATAAAAGGAATTATCCATCTTTTTCAGTACTTCAGTAATCCAGCAGGGAGGATGGAGTCTATCCCGGCAATTAGCAGGGACAGACGAAGGGTACAAGACCCAGACAGGTCGCCAGTCTAACAGGGCCAACACAGAGAGACAAACACCCACTCATGCTCACACTCACTCGTAGGAAAAACTTGGTATGGCCAATTAACCTAACATGCATGTCTTTGGATTGTGGGAGGAAGCTGTAGTATCCGGAGAGAATCCATGAACCAGCGACCTTCTTGCTGTGAGGCAACGGTGCGAACCACCAAACCACTGTACAGCCTTTAAAAAATTAAGTGAATTAGTTGAGCTTCAAATGTAGAATTATTTTTTTCTTTTTTTTTAATGCTGTTTTTCATCACACACGATCTTCAGCCATCTTTAGCGAGACAATATGCAATAGTTTCTGCTGCACAGCAAACTCACGAACTTTGACACAGTAGATAAAAAGACCCAGGCACCACTGACAAGAATATTCAAGACTCTGCTGGTTTGGCTTTTGGTTTTCAATAATGAAAAAAAAAAAAAACAAGGACATGTGTGAAATGTCAAACCATTTCATACTTTTTCTTTTTTTTTTTTTTTTTTTTTTACATTTTTGGCATTCAAACTTTGACAAAAACAAATTTGAAGATGATAAAAGTCTGGTTTTTCTAATGCTGGGAGAATACCAACTCTGAAGTAGGAGGAAAAAATTACCCGATAAAAGATGGTCAATAGTGGCCTCAGTTTCTGACAGGTGGAGACATTTAAAAAAGACCACACTTCCTCCAGCAAACACAAATTATAAAAGAAAAATATTTCTGCTTTTAACCTTTTTCAGCATCCAAGAAGGTAAAACGATAAGCTGTCTTCGCGAGTGAATAGTGGCAATGATGGAAAACTAAGACTTGAACTTAAAACCAGTGAAGCATCATTGAAATAATTACTTATGACTCCACAGTATACTGGCCCCAGTGCTTCAAGTTCAGAGTGAGACCTACAGGACTGAAAATGTCCAAACACTGAGGGTGAGTTCATCCCCCTGCAGCCACGTCTGTGTTTGGGAGCTGCTCTGTTGTCTGCCGGTGAAGCTGCTGACCTCCTCAAAAAACTTGATTCACTCATCTGTCGACTCGACTCGTCACCCTCAGCGAGGACGCTGCCTCGACAGCAACCATCTCTGTTAACACTCGCTAAAGCCTCATCACGATTCAAGAGGCTCCGACTGACTCATACACACCCACACCAACTAAAACACAAACACACACTCACACAGACATATAGTCCGGGGTTACTGTACCTGTGTGGTTGGAAAACTGCACCGAGTTGATTGAGTCCACCTCAAACCCTAAAACCTGGACACAGACAGAGAAGAGTGTAAGAAAAACAAACTGGCATTCCCAGCTGAGGGCAGAGTGAGTAAGTACAGCCAATTAGAAAACACCGTTAGTATTTGGGGTCATATTATTTGTGTCCATTTAATGAATGTAAATCCAAAATTTAGAAAACAGCCGCTACTTTTATGGTGCTCACCAACTAGCTGATTGCATTGTACAACTTATTAAAGATATTTATAACTAAATTTAGACATTCGCTGCATCCAGCAGGCTGACAGTTGACCGAGCAGATGAAACCACAGGATAGAAAAACCAAAATATTAGCTCTAAAAAAATAATCCCACATCGAGCTGATTACTTGCAAGAGGTGTAAATCACCGTTTAAACATCAAACAAAATAATTACATTACAATATAATAATATCTAATTATTACAAAGAATGATAATTCACTATTTGCCAATTTCACAAATTCTGCCAGGATACAAATTAGATTTGATTGAAGAGCCAGCGATCAATATGAGATGATATCACAGGCTGATTAACACAATCACTTTCTTTACATACCTAATCACAAAAAGCAACTAAAATATAAAAATCTTGTTTTATTCCTGAGATTAATCAGACATTTTAATAAAAACCAATCTGTTCTTTGACTGTGCCCCACCACCGAACTCTGGGACATTTTCACACTTTAGTGCCTCCCAGTCGGGGCATCTTCAGACAGATGTTGATACTTGTCTTATCTCTTGTTTTGCTAATTTGTCTTTCTTTTCCTTCCCTTACAAGCCCTTCAGAAATCCATTTTTCATATCAACACAACAGCCAGTGTGTTGATATCCAGTTGCTGGCGTGTGATGCAGCGCCATAACGCAAAACACAGCGGTCACGTGATGCTCCAGGCTGGAACAAAAAGTTGTGAAGTGTGATTTCTCAGCCCTGAGGTGCTGCGTGGCAACAGCTGCTCCAGAAATGTACATAATGAACGTCAGTGTCCCCTACTGTATATGAGCCAGAAGCACAGAGTTTTTAGGGGTTAGAAACTAATGTAGAATTGCTTTAAAGTGTTACCAAAATATAAAAGAAAACTGGCAGAATAAATTTCTCTTTGTTGACCTTAAAGTAAGATATAGTAATCCTTTTATTACTAATTTAATATAAAAATAATAAAAGCAAAGTTTTGACTGACTCACATTAGTGATCTATAGTGGAAAAAACACTTCATCCTCTCAGTTTCACTTCAGCATTAATGTGCAAATGGCTACATACTGTAGACCAACCCTTGGTGTCCTCCCTCTCTCCTGTCTGTTTTAACAGATTTTTTTAAAAATCAGAGCGAAGCAAACACGTGGCTCATCCACATGTGCAGCCAATCGTTATCTGAATTACTTAATTTAATTGGACGAAAGCATGCAGAGTGAAGCGTTCTTTGTTCTTTTCAATTGACTGTGACTTTGAGATTTAAGAATCTGCTTTCAGAAAGGAGTACCCTCTGTTACCCAGAAGAAAAGAGCAGATGTTAACGTTGACCTTGGAGGAATTTGTCAATGCTCCAGAGAGTATGGCGAGTGTGTCATGTGCTTTCTGGAAGGTGAACTAGTTTGTTTGTATCACCAGACTCAGAAAATGTGGCTGAGATGTAGAACAAGAACTGCTGTAGTAATGAACGGCACAATGTAGTGATGATTTTGTTTTTAGTTTTTGGGATTTTCTAACAATGTTCAAGTGGGAATTCCCTTGTTTTCATAGAGGTCAGAGTCATAAGCCATTTTCACACAGGCACTGCAGCCCTGAGATTTCTATATTTTCACAGTATGTGAATATACAGCACATCTCCCTCTTTCTGCTCTTTGATTTATATTGATTTCTAGTAACTTTTCAGTATTACTGGTGAATTCAAATTAAAGCAATGATGTTGACATTAAAACAGTCAACATTATGGATCGTTAGGAATGCTGATCCATAAATCTCTGCAGTGATATATGAAAAACATACAAACTGTTCAATCGTCAATACAGATGGAAATCCTTCATAAATAATGAAATGCAGCAGCAAGCATAATGTGCTAAAACTTTAGTCATGGGACGTATAAGCTGAAATTAAGAGTTTCAGCTCCAATTTAGTTAATAATTCCTGAGATGATGGGGTTAATGATATGCGTGCACTGCATGGATGTCTCAGGCTGATCTCCCCCCAAACAAGTTGTTTTGGACCAACATTTAATTTATAAACAGCATGGTAATATAACACTGTTGGTGGGTGCAAATAAATCTAAAAATAATTGGAAGACCGAGTTATCACCGAGTTAAGATTGAAATCAGAAGAGCAACACAGAATTTAGGCACAGAATTTATGTTGTAAGTTTGAGTTCCACAATAATACACTGATACATCAGTTCAATGATCAACAAAACAACAGTGTCAATCCAAATTAAACAGATCAAACATTTATATAGCAAATATTTGTCAGACATGCTTAAAAAAACACAGAACAAGAAAACCCTGGAATTGTTTATTTTGCTTTGTTCATTTATGATTTGTGATTATAAAATTATAATCACAAAAAAAATTTATTTGAATGGAGGTGATTTTGTTAAATCAGAATGGGACTAAATCTATAGAACCATATGTGAAAACAAGGGGACAAAATACAACAAGAAAGCAGGCAGGACTGAAACAAACAAAAAATACAAAAGCAAAATCATTAGAACAAAACACACAGATCATGACATTTTCTGTAAGCTTTCAGCCCTTGAGTCATTTGCAAAGATCTTTTTCTTTTTGACAAAATAAAAGGAAAAATATTTAATTCAGAAAATTAGAAAATTTAATGTTTTATTGGGCTTCTTTTTAAAAAAAAAAAAAAAATGTTTGACAGTCTTGCTCTATGGGGGGGGGGGGGGGGGGGTAGCTGCTGGCAGGAACTCCCATATAAACAGGTTTCTAGGACCACCTTCTTCCGCCTTTGTAATATTATAAAAATTTGGAATATCCTGTCTCAGAGTGATGCAGGAAAACTAGTCCATGCTTTTGTGTCTTCCAGATTGGACTACTGTAGTTCCTTATCATTGGGCCGCCCCAAATATGCCCTAAAAAGTAGCAGTCTCCCAGCTGATCCAAAATGCTGCAACGCAGGTTCTGACTGGAACCAGCAGGAGAGATCATATTTCTCAAGGGGGAGGAAGGAAAAAGATAGGATAAAAATCCAAGAAAATATTTATATATTTTTTAAAAGTTTTTTTAAAAAGCATAGAAGAGAGAGGAGAAAAAAAAAAGAAGAGAAAGAAGAAAAGTAGAATATAAAAAGGAAAAATTAGATTGAATTAGATGGGGAGATAAAAGAAAAAAAGGAAATAAAGAAAAAAATATCCAATTATACTGTAGCTTCTCTTCATTGGCTTCCTGTCATATCCAAGATAAAATTTGAATTTTTTCTCCTCACTTATAAAGTTCTCCATGACCAGGCTCCATTGTATATCAGAGATTGTTCCATCCATATTCCCAAAGGAACACTTGGCTCTCAGACTGCAGGTCTACATGTGGTTCCCAGAGTCTCGAGGAGCAGAATGGGAGGTAGAGCCTGTGGCTATCAAGCAGCTATCTAATGGAACCAGCTACCAGTTTGGGTTTGGGAGGCAGACACCCTCTCCACCTTTATAATCAGACTTGAAACCTGCCTTTCAATAAATCTAATAGGGATGGTCTAGCCATCCCCTAGTTACAGTATACTGCCATCTGCCATTGACCTTTGATGTTTTACTCACTGTACTTTTAAAAATATGCGTTTCTGACTTGTTTTGATGGCACACCAACATTCATTACACGTATTTTGAGCCGTCACTTCCCAGCAGTGTCCCGAGGCTCAGAAACAGCACCATGCAACTTTTCCATCCAGGACGCAGCTATAACATTGAAGCCGACTATTAGTTGTGCACTGTGTTATGTGCAAACTGATATGAACCAGATATAAACACAGCGGGTGTTCTGAATGCACATCATGTTGGATTCGATAAAGAAATGCAAGCAAACATTACAGGAGGAAGAGAGGAAGGGACAGAACAAGAGTCAAGATAAGAATGTCTTTTACTGGCTACAGTGAGCTCACATTACAGGTACAATGCAAGACGGATGCTAGTTTAGCTGTTGATAGGGGGCACGTCTGTGAAAATTGCTAAAAGTTGCATTGTGGGTCTCCAAGTAAATCTCAAGTCAATGGGCACGTTCACACCAGTGACAAAATTCCGTCTAGCGATTTTGTGACATTTATTTTTTCGAACTGATGCAGAGTTTCCCACAGATCAGGCAGCCATGTGTGGTGCTCCCCTGGTTAGGCTGGGGGAATCAAGGGTTGTGGTTGTGGTGGTCAGTGGAGTTGGTTGTCAGGGTGTCTCTAAAGAAGTGAATCCCAACCCTGGTCCTCAAGGCACACTATCCTGAAGACTTTCCATTTTACCCTGCTAGGACACAGCTGATTCAAATTAAATGGATCTCTGACGAGCTCTGCACAAGTCTGCTACTGACCCATTAATGTGAGTCAGCTGTGTTTCAACAGGGCACCATGGAAAGTTTTTAGGATAGGATTTCGCTTCCGGAGTGCCGGCTTTTGGCACTTCCTTTGGGCATGTTACGATGCCGTTTGCTCTGTTTCGTTTAAATGGATACTAAACATTTTGTTTTATTTAGACTGAAGTGATATGGATAAAGCTGGTAAGCGATGATGGGGTGAAGGGCGAACTTTATAATAAACACGTTTGTTTGTCCCCGGTGGGGCACAACACCGGCACTTCACAGCATGCTAGATTGCCAGCTGCCTGCGGCAACATTGTGGTTTAAAACACACAAACATCTGAAAATGGGTCTGTCCTCCCGTTTCAGTGGAACAACTGGGGACTGCCAAGAGGAGACGCTTTAGATGTTTGTGTGTTTTGGACAATGTTTTTCCTGCGGTTTAGGAGAGTCCCATATGCAGCTTTTGAGATTTGCTGATTTGGGAGATCACAGAATTTGTGCTATGCCAATACAAACACTGAATGTACAAAGAAAAGTTTGCTCTTTTTTTAGAAAACCATTTGTTTTGCTTTTTCATTTTTGTAATCTGTTTAGAAGATGGGTTGTTTAGCGAAATGCTATTTTTGAGAAAAAGCGGAGAAAAATTAGTTTGACTCGCGTCGATTAAGTGGAAAAGTGTTTTGATGACAATATTTTTTCTTTGTCACCTTCTCTTCTGACAGCTGTTTCTTCTATGAAACAACAAATAACACTGAGAAAAGAGTTTGGGTATTTTTTCGTTGCAGTTAAAGATTTTGAGACAGCGGCAGAGCGCCCCCCCGCCCCCTTCTGGCTGCTTGCGGCCGCACGCACCCCCCACGTGCTGCAGCTTCGCTGCTGTTTTCCTGGACGGTTCCGTCGACGTGTCTTTTTGTCCTGTCCTTTGTCCAATTTTTTTTTCCCCCCTGCGTGATCGACCGACGCCATGTTCTCCCCCTTGCAGAAGAATCGAGCACACTTTTGGGCTAACCGGGGCTAACAGCCGCTAGCTAACAAACAACACAAAGCCACATGGCACCTCCTCCCTTCTGGAGGGTTTTTTCAAGCTTGTTGCGCCGCCATTGCTGGATTTGGTGAAAACTACATCAGAAAATGTCAGATCATCTTTGAACTCTTTCAAAGCTGCCCAGATATTAAAACAGCTCAATTAAAACCTTAATTCGTGTAAACACGTGATTGGCAGTTAACGTTCGGATTTGAATTAACGTGGAAACACGTGAATGGCAGCGAAAGAGTTAAGCACGTCAGTAAACGCTAGCTGGCTAATGCTAGCATGCTGTGAGGTGCCGGTGTTGTGCCCCACCGGGGACAAACAAACATGTGTTTTATTATAAAGTTCGGCCCTTCACCGCGGCAAATCGATCGCTTTGATCCAGCTTTTGATCCAGTATCACTTCAGTCTAGAATGAAAACTTAAATATGTTTGGAGTTTATCCGATTTAAACAGTATAACAGAGCAGAAACGGCTGTCGTTAACATGGCCCGGAAGAGGAAGTGCCAAATCTTTCAACTTCCGGAAACCGGAACGCGGAAATGTGATAATCCCCTATTGTGTGCCTTGAGGACCAGGGTTGGGAATCGCTGCTCTAAAGTGTGTGAAGCGGGCGGCGTTCGAACACCTCCTGAGCTGCCATATTAAATTTCCCCCTGTATACTGAGCTATTGTTCTTCAAAGTTGTCTGCTGAGTCAAATTTAGAGCTACAGGAAGCATTAGAAATTATTATTTAACTCAATCTTAGTTCTTTAGAGTAAGTTCTTAAATATAAGACTTTAATTTTTTTTTTTTTTTTTGCCAGAACTCTACCTGGTTTCACCATAAAATAGATATATTTCTTAGCAAGTTAAAATCTTTCCTTTACGAGCGAAAACCCTACATCATCCTAATCCCTGCTGCTGCTCTGGTCTAATGTCTCCTGTCCGACCTCCTCTCTATTTGTAGTAATAAAGATTTCTTTTAAATACATGGAAAGCAGAAATGAGCAGAAGTTCTGCTCAGAAATAAAAGATGATTGAGTTTATTCCTAGCATGAACGATTTAGCAAAGGCTGTAACATAGGTAACAACCAAAGGTGGACATCCCTGGTCCAGAGTAAAAATCCAGTCCAGCAGATTTTACAACCAATCACTAGACCAGCTGAATCTAGCACAGCTCCTCTGCAGGTAGATGAGCTTGTTAGTGAAAACACCTGTTCTAAATATACAGGCAGGTCCAAAAGCATGTCAGAAGTGATACTTTCTAGCGCAGGGATCACCAACTCTGGTACACAAATTACTATTCTTTTAACTACTTCACATATAACTAGTCATCATTTAACTACATCATCTGAATGCAACAACTTTATCCACTCTGCTACATACTCCGCCAGAGCCAGCTTTCTTCTCTCTTGGGCCAAGTGTCTGGAAGGTTTTCCATGCCTCCCCTGCTCCAACACACCTGACCCAAATTAAGGAGTCATTGTGCAGAACTTCATGGGCTGTCGGACCCATTTAATTTGAGTTAGGTGTGCTGGATCATGGAAACGTTGAAAACCTTTCTGGACACTGGCCCAAGAGGTCCGGAGACAATATAGGGAGAGGGAGAAAGAAATTAGAGAAAGGAGATAAGATTTTTTTCTTAAAAATGTATGGGGGAGGATTTTAATGAGAAAAAAAAAAGATTGGTGATCCCTGTTCTAGCGCATAAAATTTCCACCTCTGGTTAACACAACAAGACATATATAGTGGACAAAACAATAAGTAGAAAGAAAAAAAGGAGATAATGTAAGATGATGAATACATAAATAGAGTCAGAAATAAATAATTTTTTTAAAAAAAAAAAAAAAAAAAAGAAAAAATGAACGAGATGAGCGGGTTTATGCAGGGGATTGGAGTGAGTTTATGAGTGGATAATATTAATTATTGTTATCCAGTGGGTTCCAAGATATATAGTATAAAAAGAAAAAGAAATAATGGATTAAATGGTTAATTGTGGTTTAGCCTATTAGAATATGGAAATTTTTTTTCATGATTTGCCTGAATGCTAGATAATTTTAGGATTGATAAGTAAAGATTATTTCATTTTTTTTCTTTTCATGATGCTCAGAGAAGCTCTCTGCCCCTGTTTTTAAGAGGATGTGAAGAATTGTTCATCATGTTCAGCAGCTTGTGCAGCATTCTTCCCTGAACAATCAGTTGCAGCATCTGCAGAGATGTTCCCAGCACAGAACCAGTCTTCTTGACCAGTCTGTCCAGTTTCTTTAAGTCTTTGGTTCTGATGCTACAAGGCAGATTGTACTTTCCTTCCTTCTTCTGCCAGGATGTAAACAGTACTTTGTTTACTCCTAAAACCCACAATCATGGATTGTGGATCTGTTGTGTTGTTTCGATGAATAATAAAAAAAAAAACGCTGTGATTGACCTGCTTATAACAACAAGTGGCTTTGACTGTTGATGTAAATCTACGCATTTACTGATACGCACGGGCCTGAGAATGTTATTCAGAAGCCTCAAATCATTGCCAAGTGTTTACATACTGCAGACTGGAAAGCTTCCACACCGGCATCCTCAGAGTCAGAGACGAGGATCTAAACACAAACAGGAAACTCTCTGCCATCTTTAGTCAAGCATTTCACACTTCTGATAGATTCCCAAATGAGGAAACTCCTCTCCTGACAGACAAATAAAGCAGATCTTTAATGAGCATGTGTCACATAGACTGATCACATCTGAGCCAACACACTGCGTTTAAACCTTTGTGATTATATTCCAGTGATTTCCAACATTTTGTTTAGGTTTCTAATAAACTACATCACATTAGAACACGGTACCACCAAAGATAGTCAAAATTATTTCGTATGATTGAGGCTACGGCCACAAACAGGACTCTATTACAGTTTATATGCTAATATTAGCGATGTTTTACTATGAAATATTTGCTCATTAGTGCTAAAAACCTTCAGAACTGCAGAGAACTGCAGTTTATTTAAACTAAAGCAAGCTGCCATGTTATTTTGGTAAATTATTCTTATTTACTGACCAGATAATATGAAGAAAAATGAACTTCAGTGTGGTTCTAAGTGCATCTTATTATTTGCTAATTTAAAACATTATGTATAGGCACAATGATTTGTATAAAAATAATAACAAAATGTTCTCGTCCACACACACAAAAGCAGCTTGAGCACAAATACCATAAGTGCCAAATATTCATATTTTACCAGGTTTTTCTTTTAACTAAAATGATTGGATCTGATTAGTTTCACTTCCTCCTGTGTGCATGGATCATGCGATTCAAAACAATGAGGGACATATTTGCACGTGGCAATTAGAGTCTTCATTGTCTCAGCACTTCAGAGTTGGAAAGATGTACTCGACACAAGGTAAAACAGAGAATCTGAAAAATATTTGTCATCACTACAGGCGAGAGTGTGATGCTACAGTTTTTCATTGACATTAGAAGAATTGCTGATGACAGCAGAAGTCATTTAAACAACTACAATAATCCTCATTCGTAAATATTTCTGAGTTGCATAAAAAATTTCTCCTGTATATTCTATTCAGGGCTGCACGATAATTATTGGGCCGATAACAGGAAATTATTACATTATTCCAATAAGTCCGATATCATGACGACTTGCCCCGATAACATAATATTATTTTTGTCAGCACAATAGTGCTCTGCTCACATTGTGAGACGGGATTTACGGTTGTTTACAAATGCTCCTATTTACTCAAACAAGTCTAACTTGTCAGTCATTATTATTGTTTACAAATTAGTTTTTTCAGATTGTGTTAACATCAAGCGGCAACCCCCAGTGGCCAACTATGAAGCGACCTGGAGGAAGGAAATATTTGTAGTTTTCCCTTCATTCGTCAGGGGCTGGCTGTAAAACATAGTAAATCCCCATAGATTCCCATGTTAAAAAGACCAACTTCACAGCAGAAATAAACATGTTTACAGCCTGGTTCGAAAATTCATTTTAGGTTTAATAGGTCAAGTTTACCTTCATGTCAACTGTGAGGGGGGGGGGGGGGGGGATGTTAGATGTTATTTATAGGCTTTCCACCGATCGGATCGGTTTGATCGGATTGGCCGATATTTCACATTTTTTTCTAATTTTCTGATCGGTCCTTAACTTATCATTCACCGATCCGATCAATAACGTCATTGTCATTTTGAATCTGCTCCAGAAAAACTCTCATTTACACCAATTAAACTTAGAAAACAAGTAAACAAACAAAGCAGAATAGACATGTACTCACTAGTATGTGTTTTATGTCTTCGTGGTGTTTTTGTCGTGAGTTCTGTCACTATGTGCTGGACAATAAAGTTTTTACAATCCCAAATACGCCACACGTAAAGGATGGCGACGCCGGTTGCAAACACGTTAGACTGAAAGGACACAGCGCATTTCCTGCATTTCTGCAAACAACAGTTTACCTTAAACTGTTGCAGCACAAGTGTTTGTCTCCGTGTCTCCATCAGAGACTGTAACAGGACTCCAGACCGCGGAGACCTCCAGTGTCGAGCGCTTCGGCCGCCGCGTGCTCCAGCAGGTATGTACACAAACGCTGCTGGCGCATGCGTCCACAGCAAATATATTCCAGCCTACTGTAGCGATACCGGACTACTTGAGCTAAAGCGGGTTGTTTGTTCTCACGTTGAGGTTCTTCTGAGGAAACAGTCACTCGATTAGTTTGACTACTAATATGACGTCATTAGATGTGAGCCCCAACTTCTGAAGCAGCATTACTGCCTTCATTTGCACTGTGACTGTACAGTAGATAATTTCAGTTATGACAGTTTAAGTTGGGCTGTTATTTGTACCACTGGCTCAAATTATTTTGTTTGTCCTGATTAAACCTGAATGTCCATTAGAAGTTATTGATGTTTAACCTTTTCATCTCAGTCAGTTCAGGACAAAAAATGGAAACAAAAATCTTTTTTATGATACTCAGCAAACTGTATAAATACAGGTAAACGAGCTATTTAAATAAATATATTTGCTTCCTCACATGATCGGATCAGTGATCGGTGATCGTTTTTTTTAAACTCTCTGATCAGTGATCGGCCCCAAAAAATCCTGATCGTGTAAAGCCTAGTTATTTAATCTTGAAATTACACATAATTAAGGGCGTGTCCTTTTGATTGACAGGCAGCGACCAGTGGCACCCAGTTAGCTCCTGGATTACTCTCGTTAAGGTCTCAGTTTGTAGCAGAGTCGCACAACAGTGGTTTTTAGTCAGATAATAGCAAGTCTAATCGTGTCTTACCTTTACTCCGCCGCTAAGAGGGCTAATCTTCGTTAGCTACTGTTAGTTTCAAGTTAGCTTGGTTAGCGTTTAACCCAGACTACGTCAGCTGTCAATCATTTGCCCCTAGGCCGCACTTTGCCTATTTTTGTAATTTCCGAGAGTGACGACACGTGACGCGGCAAAGATGGGGAGGATACTTGTCAGCATCATTTTCTTATTTTTTTTTTTTACTTGATTGCATTTTTTCAGTTTGAAATACCAATGCATGTACAGGTACTACCCAAAAAATTTGAATATCCTGAAGTTCATGTATTTCTGTAATTCGGCTTAAAAGGTGCAATTTACATATTGTATAGATAAATGATATGCAAATCAATATATTTCAAGCTTTTATTTGTGTGGATGTTGCTGATTAGGACTTGCAGCTTAAGAAAACCTCAAATTCAAAAACTCAAAAAAATTTGAATATTGCATAAAAATGAATTATAAAAGAACTTTAAAAGCAAAGAAGTCAGGCCCTCTAAAATAAAATCTTGCATCTGTACTTAATACATGGTTTGGGCCCTTTTGCATGAATGACTGCCTTAATCCGGCAAGGCAAGGATGCTCCCAGCTTCTGGCATATCTCAGCTGCTATGAAAGACGAGCATGCTTCAGTCACAGCCTTGAGCTCTTCTTTATTGTTTGGTCTCTTCCCGTTCGCTCTCTCTGGACAATGCCCCACAGATTTTCGATGGGGTTCAGGTCAGGTGAGTTTGCGGGCCAATATCCCATGGTTGTTGAACCAGGATTTTGTTCTTTTGCCAATGTGTGCAGGTGCCAAGTCCTGCTGGAAGATGAAGGCTGCATCCCCATTCAGGTTGTCTACTTCTACAAGCATGAAGCTCTTCAAAATGTCCTGGTAGATGGCTGGCCTTAATGAAGCACAGAGGACCAACATCACCAGCTGACATGGACCCCAGGTCATCACAGACTGGGGAACTTAACACTGACCATCTTCTCCAGGCTGCGATCAGCCCTCCGGCTTGTACACCGTTTTCTTCCACACTTCTTCCTTCCACTTCACTTTCCATTAATGTGCTTTGAGACATCACTCTGAGAACACCCAGCTTCTTTTGCTATCACTTTTTCTGTCTTTCCCACCTTGTGCAGGGAGTCGATGATGGTTTTCTGCACAAATGTCAGAACAGCAGTCTTCCCCATGATTGTGAATTCTTCTTAACCAAGACAGACTTTTAAAAAGGTTCAGGGCACTTTTGTAGATGTTTTGGATTACTTACCTGATTAGGATGTGACAGTCTGAGCCTACAATACTGAAGCTTTTCACAATATTCTAATTTTTGAGTTTTTGAATTTGAGGTTTTCTTAAGCTGCAAGTCCTAATCAGCAACATCCAAACAAAGCAAAGCTTGAAATATATTGATTTGCATATCATTTATCTATACAATATGTAAATGGCAACTTTTAAGTTGAATTACAGAAATACAAGACCTTTTTCTGGATATTCAAATTTTTGGGGTAGTACCTGTATTTGCATCAGTTCAATGAGCCTTTATTTTTGTATCAGAAAGCAATGCACCTTATTCAATTTGATGTGCATTTGAGATAATCAAATAGTTTGATATCTTTTAGGAAATGTTCCAGAGGCTTACTGATAGTTTTTCACTGGAATAAATGAAAGAATGAAAAGTCTTTTTGTTTTTGTTCACAGTATTGACATCATGATTAGGTATGAATGTGTGTTATCGGTTATCAGTTATCGGCCTTTAGGAACTAAAATTTATCGGTTATCGATATCTTAAAAAAAGGTTATTTTTATTTATTTATTTTTTGTTATACTTGTATGATCCCCGAGGGGAAATTAGGGCTCTGCATTTTACCCATCTCTGTACTGTGAGTATCAGAGAGCAGTGGGCTGCTACTTAAAGCGCCCGGGGAGCAGTTGGTGGGGGGTTAAGGACCTGGCTCAGGGGTCCACAGTGGTACACCCAGGAATCGAACTCGGGGAATCGAACCCGGGTCCTCCGCCCACGACGCTACCACTGGGCTATCCACTCCCCCTAAATTGGGCAGCCACCCCATGTTCAGAGGCAACAGCTTCTCAATGCAGCCGGCCCAGGTTCAAATCTTGGCCTGGGGCCCTTGGCTGAATGTCCCTTATTCTCTCTGACCCCCATTCCTGTCAAGCTTCTGTGAAATAATGGCCACTAGAACCTAAAAGTGCTTCAAAAAAGACATGCTGACTAATATCTGCTAGAACTTTGTTCCTTGGATAAAGCTGAATCTGTTTCCATCTTCAATTACATCACAAGGGGGAATCCAAGGGCAGCCAATCAGAAAGCAGCTTCCTTTTACCGCCGTCTCTGGCTCACTGGTAGACCAGAGATGCTCTGCCCTGACAGCACAGAGAGAGGGATGACCAGCGTGCTTGCTGACATCATCATTATCATCTTCTTACCCTTATCACCAACACCAGCTGAATTCTGGCTCTTATTCTGAGAGGACTTCAATCACTGACCTGCCGGGTTTCTTCAAGGCCTAAATTCAACATCATCAATTATATTATTTTACCCATTTTTTTGCTTATGTCCAGAAGTATTAGTGGTGGTTTATTTATAAACCAAATCATCTCACTGATACACTTCAGAACGGAGCCCAAATGCACATTTATGTCATCATTATCTCTAATAATAGCCAAAAAAGGGGGTTGAAAACAGAGCCCTGGAGGGTTCCTAGGATGAAAATTCCATTAAAATGTGAAGTCAGTAATATGAAAGTGAACAGAACAGAAAACAGTCTGCATGAGTGGTTTACTTTCTCCCCACAGCAGAAAGAAATCACAGCAATTGCAAAACTCATAATAGTTCACTGAAACTGTAAAATACTATTTTCAGCTGCAAGACTATTGAAGGTTATGGATGACTACAGGCACCACCAGCTAATAACTGATGAAAGTTTTCCTACCAATATACGCTAAGTGATAAACACAATAAATGTCAGGTAATTAACATGAAGCAACATTGCAGACTATGAAATTGACAAGAAGAGCTAGAATCCATTCAGTATGGGCAATGTCAGATAATAGTGTTCTCATACACAATGAGAAACAACGGCACCAAAAGTATCTTAAGGTGACTTACTTTTTATGCAGCTCTAACATGTAATTTCCCCACAAAAAACATCAATAATGTGCACAAACACCAACATCTGGTCTCAATAATTATCTGCAAACACTCAATATAAATGCCTTTAAAAAGCCACATGCACAGAATAAAGAGTGCTGATGGTGAATTTAACGGTGACCTGCATTTGAGTTAAGATTTTGTACAACATACTGATTGATATCAGCTAAAGTGAACTGTACTACATTACTTTTACATTAGAGTCATACAAACAAGCCTTAATAAGGCGTAGTGGCTGAACATTACTGGCTGCGCTGAACCATGGTGACAAGCATCAAAGCCCAGCAGCCATTAGGATAACCGCAAAATACATCCTGGGGTGCTGTAGGCTAAAAATAAATGCCGACACTTTTCTCACAGTGAGCAGGATGATGGGACTTGTACTGTGAGCCCACAGTAGCCTCACACTCACTTCTGGCTGCCACTCCGGCTGGTTGGAAATATAAAACTATAACCAGCATCATTACCATCAAGGTAATTTTAGACAATGCAGTCACTTACTGTCATCCTACTGTCAACGCTGGGCACCATACAGGGAAATGACTGTCATTTTCATAGCCAGCAGGAGCTAATAACCCCTGTGTCCTCTCACATAATATCAAATCAATGGCTTATTTTAAATGCTTCTTTGGCTCCTTAATTGTGCTAGTTGTGTCTTGTCTACAGCACTCTGTAAACTCTTTATTCAGGTAGATTTTGATGACCGTTGGTTATCAATCCAATGACTCAACGTCAAAGCCATTAAAGGCTTTATTATCAGGCCTAAAAACAAGACACATGTTAAAGGCACTATAAGCTGAACTTTAAAAAAAAAAATTTCATTTAAGTTAGTGAGGGCTAGATGTGGCATCCTCAACTTACAACATGGACAAGATAAAATATGTCTGACAAGATACAGAAAACAAATGTTAAACTTAAAATCATCCACTATTTTTGTGACTTAAAGATTTTTTATGGTTACTCATTAATGTAGTGTAAAGAAGCCAAACCTGGTCACGTGAAGCTCATTAATGTATAACCTTTCATATGTTTGCGATGCTTTCATCCCTGACCAGTTAAAAGTGCTGGACTGTAGGTTGTCTGATTAACTCTTTAACCCTTAAAACTCCAAGCCATTTTTTGTTTTTTGTAAAAATGCACGTAGAAGCTCAACAATTTTGAGCACAGTGGATATACAGACATTATTATTTTGCCTGATTCTGCAGATCACCTAAGGGTATGCTATCAATTACAATCTACCCCACGGATACACACTACTGTACCATTGCTGAGAAATCATCGATAATCCAAGCGATAGTGCTCAGGGGCGCCTGACATCTAGCAGAGTTTTAATGGTAAATAAGATGCCAACAGTTGTCGCTGTTCTAAGCCAAAACTGAGAACTTACTGTATGTGCATACAAATACATTACAAGGCATCTGTACATCCAGATACAGTAAATTCAGATTATAATATCCCTTAATGAGTTGAATATGGAACATTTTTATTAAAAGCTATATTTTAAAAAAAAAAATACCTCCACAGGTCGTTGGGGGGGGGGGGGGTGTACAGAATGAAAGCACAACATTTCCTAGAAAAATTATATTTAGCCTAAAAATAATCATAAAATAAATTTTAACGGGTTTGATAATGGCATTATATTTACGTCTATAAGCCAATACACGCCGCCATTGCGGGTTGCCAAATACGATCTCTGTGTGGCAACAATATGTTGGGCACAGTTAGGCTGGTACAGGGGAAACTGGGGAGACGGCGGGTGAAGCAGCTGCTTCAGAGCCCTGGAGAATTGTTATCTGTTTCTGAGGAGGAGTGACCTGAGAAGAGCAAAACCTGGAGTAAATTCACGTGAAGACTACACTAAATGGACCCACATAAACGTTTTCCACGGCGTCAAAACATGGATATGGCGACCTTCCTCCTGGATCGGTAAGCTAGCTTATTTGCTAACGTGGCTAACGTTAGCTGTCAGTTATAAACTCCTCTGCGTTACTTGTTGGACATGCTGCAGACTGTTGGTCACTTGTGTATCGGCAGCGAGCCTGGCATCCCAACAGCTGGAGTTGTTTTTCTGCCATTGCAACTACGACCTAGACACACGTGATGTAGCTGTTCTGTCCGTATTCCATATTCAACCTTTAAGAATACCATAATTTGGCCTGTGTTGGGTTGCTTTTAGAGCTGAACAATTAATCAAATTTGCAATTAAATTGCAATTTTAACTAGCGCAATTTTGTAATTGCGCCATCAAGCAATTTTCCCACATCTGGTCACATTAAAAAAGTAGCGCAAGCGGCCCTGCTGAAGAACACGCGTATTCAGTAAAAAGCTCCCTGAAATTACAGAGCAACGCGCCAGGCTCAGAACCATCACTGAAAGTGACACTTCTGCAGATACCTTAGTTCCAAACAAAAACAGCACATCAGCTGTGAGGGACAATTTTGGTTTCAGAAAAAAATTAAAATGAAAATTGCTACTTTACGTGGCAACACAACAAACTTGTTTCTACATTTAAAGCATCATCAGACTGATCATAAATGCTTTAAGTAGAATGAACGAACGAACGAGTACTATTGTCCTGTGAGTTCAGAGTTAAGTCTCCGTTAGTTATTGGGGAGGTTTCTCTGCACTTTATAGCCTGCGCGCGTGCCTGATCCAGCTCGCTACCCAGAAACCAACAAACTGCAAAGGAAGGGCGGCTCAACTAAATATCTTTTGAGGGAGTCAAAGTGATTCAGAAATTTTACTGGTGAGTAAATGCACGTATAAACTCCTAGAAATAAGGTCCAGGTTAAAAAAAAAATGAAAGTTGCTTTAAGTTCTTGCCTTCTGGAAGGATTAGTTGGTTTCATAATAGGGCTGCACGATTCTGGGAAAAAAGTGAATCACGATTTTTTTTTTTTGCTTAAACTTGAGATCACGATTCTCTGGAATGATTTTTTTTTTCCCCCAAAAAATTTTTATTGCACAAATAAACTTTAACAAACCTATTCTAAAGGTAGTTCAAAATAAAGCATGTGTTTGCACAAGAGCTTCGTTGGAGCATTTCTTTAGTAGATGCATAGTTGTAGTTCTTTACCATTGGTTAGGAGGTGTGGAGGCAACAGCAGTGCTGCATTTGAGGGCACTTGAAAAAAATCCGGGAAGAATAGAAACTTTTATTTGTGATGCAGATCATGATAAGCTCTGATTAAAAATGCTTCAGAATCGTCATGGGTAGAAATGAGATCACATGTATGTGTGAATTGAGATCACGATTTTTTAACGATTAATTGTGCAGCCCTATTTCATAATGTTTTTGTTACATTGAACTGATTGCTTACCTGTATTTCATGGGGAAATACTGCATGGAAAACACATGCAAAATGCAATTGCATTATTGGTAAAAAAAAAAAAAAAAAAAAAAATCGCAATTAGATTTTTTCCCAAAATCGTTCAGCCCTAGTTGCTTTTTGAGCTGAGAAATGTCTCTTGAAGTGTTTCTCATTTAAAACACTCAAGTGTATGTGGAAAGTGTTTCAATATAATAATAATAAAAAAAAAAACCTGGCTGAATTTTTTCAGAGCTCAGAATAACTGCACTACCTGTAGTAAAGGAAGAAAACATGCAAAATCAGCTCTTTCTATAATCCCTGGCGAGAGAAACCCAAAGAAGCTGAAGCTGTATTGATCATTTGTCCATCCTATTGCACTGAGTTGGAGGTTATCAGCTGTAGAAGGCCAGATGTTTTCACACATCCCGACCAGTACACCTGACTGATGGCTGGGAACAAGTTGCGGCAGCCTGAGGTACTGTGGCAACTGGATAACAAGAAGAGTACAAAATTCCCTCTGACCCACCAGGTTATCGTCAGTTCCATTTTGCAACCCCATGTTACTGATTATTGTCCCTGACAGGCTAACTGAGGGTTTACTATGGGTCCTCAGCTTAAAGTTGCAAAGTTATTCATGTAGGAGTAGATTAACACCTAAAGGTTTGTTTTCAAGACTCTAAAACTAGTCCAAAAAAAGGCATCCTACATGTCTTCAGAAGCCAGATTTCTTGTAATCTTTTAAAGTGGTTTAAAACAACAGCTCTTCAGGTATTTTTGGAGGCCTCACAAAGTTTTCCTTTGGTCATTAGATGCTTTTTCTCTCATTCTTGGCTCATGTACCTGCATTTTTTGCTTTAGAGAGTCTGAAAGTGATGTCCTAAAGAAATAGAAAACAAATCCAGCAAAGATCAGACGCAAAGCCAGTTGATCCATCTACTGTTGACCAAAGAGGGCTGGCAAGAAAGAAATTGGAAGAAAAACAGAGAGGAAAAAGGCTGAACTATGCCAAATGACACAAGATGTGCCCTGACAATCAGTGGCAACAGGTTTGACTGAGTGATGACTAACAAGTAAGGTCATTTAAGAGGGTCCAGACTGTGTTGAAAAATAAAACTAAGACCAAACACACTTTCAACCTTTTTAAAATGATCCACTTTTATTGAAAAATGTTTAAATGGATCAAGACTTTTGCACAGGACTGCTTTATAAAACAAGATGTTTAACAGTTAATTGATTGCATTGTGATCTCTGAAGTGCTGCCACATAACTTTAAAAAATTAACAACACAGTAGACCAGTTGACATTTATGTCACCATATTTTTTGACAAAGTAATTCAGTTTGGTTGATTCTGAATGTCAACACATGCTACCGTGTATGGAAATGAGTTTCTCATCTCAGGTTGTCACCTTTATTCATACTGACTTAACTAATATCAGTTTATTAATATTGATTTATGGATAAGGACGTTTTAATTCCTTTATAATTGATGAACATTTTGAGGAGGATGTACTGAAACAAACTAACAAAGATTCCTTGACATATGGTGCAATATTAATAAGTGATTTTAAAGTGATCCAAAAGTCAGATTAAATGGCCCACTTGTTATCAAATGGATCTGATAAGTTAATTGCAAATAAGAGTGACAATTTTTCAGCCCCTGTAATTGCCGCCTACGTCACTCTATAATCATCACTGTAATGAAAAACGTCTGTTTTCTCATGATGGACGAAGAGATTTCAGAGAACACCTCGCAGCTCCATTATCGGACACCCTCAATGACAGGTGTCGTGCCATTATTCATCCAACAGATAATTAATTTCCCCGTTTCTTTGCTGTCTCAATGTACACACCTTTAAATAAGCGAGACGTGGACGTAAAGGACACTCGGGCAGTCAAATATTTACGCAGGTCAGACAGCTGTTTTTGAGGGGACAGATTGTGCCGGGGAAAGAATTTTGCTCTACACCTGTCATCACGGGTACACCTTGACATCTAGATTAGGATAATGTCATTTTGGCGGGGTTTACTGTCAAGAAATGTGAACGTTCATAAACCATTTTGTTCCAAGAAATGTGAGAATTCATAGCTAACTGTGGCCACTAACTGTGACGATTTAGAGGATAAATCTATGTTACTGAAGATTATACGAACTTTGTACGATGCTCTTTGCATATTTTGCAACAAAAAATGAGTTATTCCATTGGTCTATTTATTGCTAATAAAAATATATGGTCATATGTCGTGGACAAAGTGTAACTAAACATGTCAGACAGGGTCGTGTCATACAACGAGCATTTCATCGTCCGCTGTCCGATAATGGAAGCATGCGATTTGCATTTACCTGTAATGGGAAAGAGGCACTCTTGTTGCCCACGTATCCCCGGACTACATGGCTCTGTATGGACAGAACACGGCATTCCATGGCGGCTCCCGGTCAGCCGAGGAGAGATGCAGATAATCCGTTATTCAGAGAGAACCACGTCTCCACATAACAACACGAGGAAATACAGTTTTAAAACAACTACACGCCGCCGCAGGTTAGTGAGGGGCAGCGTTAGTTAGCCTGCTAGCTAACCAGCTGAGTGTCACACGCAGATGTGAGTGAGAGCGCGTGAGGGGCGGTTGTAGTGATGTGCGACTGTGTGATGGGGAGAAGGAGGGAGCGCGTGCGGCCACACATAGAGCCATACATTCGTTCATACACCAGCAACGCTGCAACTGTTGTCGTTCAGGTTCGTTAAATAAGAATAAAGATCAAAGAGTGTCACGTGTTGACCAGTATATTCGAGAGGTCGCACGCAGCAAGGGCAAAACACATACATACACATCACGCGCACGCACGCTCACACGCCGGTTTACGTACAGGCGATCAGTGTGACCGCCTAAATTGAATGACGTCACCACAGGGCCGTGAACGCATCCTCTTGATTATATCGGATCTTGAGAGAATCACCACAGCTGTAGCTGAATGAATGAAAATTTATTTTCCATTCATTTTTTTTTAAATTCTGTTTCTCCATTCATATGTTTACTCAGGTGGTTTTCATTTGAATGATATTTAGCATATTTTTGATTATTAAAATGTGTCTAAAATAAATACTAATAAAAATGAATTTGACGTTTTGCTGTGCTTTTTTTGGTTAGTGCCTCTGTGTTGTGGTTGTGACTCACCACTTCTGTGACAGAGTCGTGACTGAAGGGGGATTTGACTTGGCAAAAAACTGCCTCTTTTGCTTCACAACACAGTCGTCAGCAAGAAAGACCCACATTAGTGCCTGTGAAGATATATATAGCTTGCAAATGCAGGTAAGAAAGGGAGGTCAAGCAGTGACGGAGAGGAGAGAAATGAAGCCAAACAATATATTCTCTTGGCAGCTCCACCTGCTGTTCAATGAGGCATTAACTGCTGTATCTGATGCCATAATTGCATTTCAAACACAAACACGTTTTAAACATCATAAAAAGCAGGCTTCCTCTTTTAAAAGTGCATCCTCATAAAAACTAAATTCACAAATCCACATCCCAAACAGAAATGCATGTTTCTATAACTAAAATGAGGTTATGGATGATGGGGAAAAACAGAAGAGAATGAATGGATCATTTGGAGTTCAAGCCCTTTTTGAGTGAAGACAGAAAATAGCTGAAGTAATTGTTCTGTTTCTTTTTTTCCCCAATATATATTTGTCAGTCTGTGTGGTGCAAATTCATGTTAATAATTTCTACTGCAGAGCTGCAACACCATGAGTTATATATACAATCTATAAGCTCCATGTTGAATTGGATTATAAATATCATTCAGACATAGCAGATGAAGTGTTGAGTGCAGCTTTGTAGATTTTTTTTCCTCTTAAATTCTTACTAAAAATGACTGCAAATATTCAATGCAGGTTCATTTTTCAGATTAATTAAGTTACATGGAAATAGCTTCAAAATTGTGGACACGTGTGCTTCTTGAATTAGTCGTCTCTATACATGTCGCCGAACTTTTAAAGTGTTCTTGAGTGACAGTTCTCTGGGCTTTCTGAAGGTTTTTTGTACATTTGTTGCTTTAGCACTTACTTTTAATGTAGTCACCATGCATTTTTAAGAATATTGAATGAGAAATCAATCAAAATAGAGGTAAATTATGACAGCATCACTTCTTTACAGTCAGTCTCATCTTTTTGTGCTGCAGTGTAATATGTTAACTGCTTTCCACTGCAAGAGTGGGTTTTCATCAGTCTCACAGTTAATGGAAAGAAGTACCTTTAATTCTCTGTAATTCGCAAAGCTGAGTTTTGAATTAAATTTAGAAGAAGTGATTATGAGCACACAGACAGCTGTTAATGCTGTCTGCATGTAACTGGCAAGGAGGCAGCTCGTGAGCATGCTCACTGTTTGTAATTATGTGCTGTCACATGTGCTGCTATCTTTGCCCTCCTATAACAGTCATGTTTAGTTATCACATAATGTGGTCTGATAAAGAAAAAGTTCATCTTAAAATTCTGATTTCTGGACTACTTGCAATGAAAAGATGAATTCTGTAATAATTCAAGACATCGTGATTATACTGAGCTTTCCCAGCAGCAGGCGGGAAATGACCAGAAATGCAGCGCACATTGCAAAAGTTGCTACTGTGGAAGTAATACTGTAGTCATTTTCCAGCAGATTCAATGGTAACACTACTTATACTGACCTTTGACCCTGCTGCTGTGAAACCAGAAAGCTGAGAAAATGTCATTGCATAAACTGAGATAAATTTGACAGCATTGTCACATTATGATCAAAATAATAAAAATACTCATTGACTTTGTATTTTTTGTGTTATTCCCCACAAAGATGTAGCTTTTATTCATTTGTAGAGGGTGTGCGGATCAATACTAAAATATTGTTACATCCAATACCTTTTATTTTCTATAATCAATTCTCATATTACAATGTCAGTGTAATAAATATGTTATCATCAACAAGATCACAGTGCATCAAAGTAATCATGAGCACCTTGTCTAAATGATACCCAGTTGGTAGGAACTACTTCTCCTTCTGCCAGTCATGCAAAATAAGGCACAGGAGAAGCTCAGCAGCAGCATGTTGCCCACTCAGTCCGGTAAAGCCAGACTAAGATGGCTGAATGCAAATGCAGTCTTGTGTGGAGCTGTTTCAGTGCCATGAACCGCAACGATGTGGCATGTGAAGTGTGTGGGAAGACAGTGAAATATTGTAGCACCACAAACCTCATTAAACATCCGAGATTCAATCATAACACAATATGTTGATGTTATGAGGCGAGCAGAAGAGGAGGGAAGGAACAGGTGCTGCAAGGGCGACACAGACCTCACTCTAGGAGTCCTTTGGTGCTGCAGGAGGTTACTATTCAGGTGCAGTGTAGTACTCTTAGGAAGCTGTAATGTGAAATTCAGTTTTATATTTGGATTTTCCAAACATGTGAAGTTTTTGTATCAGTGTCGGATCAGTATCATTTATATCAGCCGGGATTATACTGGTATCAGCTTTCAAAGGTATGGAAGCAAAGAGTGGTCATGTTTGAACACGAAGACTTCACCTGAGTGTTCATGGATAAGAATAAATTCATGAATGCAACAATCTTCGTAAAAAATTTGCAAGAAGGACTTGAGAACAAATTGGTTTGTAAGAACGGTTTGTTTTTAAGAATGGTTGGATAATGGTTGAAAAATGCGGTCCGATAGGGAGCCGAAGTCACACCCATCTACGTCCGCCCCATGAGACCTAAAAGACAAAAAAAGATTAATGGAAGTCAATGGGGAGAAAATGATTATCTTCTGGTCCCAGTCGTTCTCTGTCCTGGATTCCAGATATGTTGCTTGTGGATTTCAATGAAATTTTTTCATGCAAAGAAAAAATGGAATACCGCAAAGAACTTTGATTATTTCAGGATTTACTTGAAGCCGCATTATGGAATAAATCTCTTGCCGCGAGTGATGTTGCTCCCTGTGACTGGCGTGAACAAGACCGGGCATCATTCCATCGTGTAATGGAAAGACTTAAACATTTCCTGACTTATAATGGTTTTCACCTTTGTCTGTGCTCTTTTCTTGTTCTTGAAGAAAAAAAAAAAAAAGCGGTGACGTGCCGGAGTAAAATCGCAATGCTAGCGTAGGCTACTCGGACAGCTGGTGATGCATGTAGTCCACAAAGAGGCTTCAAGCAAAACCTGGAATAATCTCAAATCTTCACAGTGTTTTGCTTTTTCTTTGTAAAAAAAATTTCATTTAAATCCACAACCAACATATCTGGAGTTCAGGGCCGAGAGACTGGGACCAAAAGATAATTATTTTCTCCCAATTGACTTCCACTCATATTTTTGCGTCTCTCTTTGGTCAACGGAAAAGGCGTGACTTCAGCTCCCTACAAGTTTTCACCCCTCAGGCCCCGCCCCTCTAGCCCCGCATCTGGATTTAATAGCAACGTTGGGATTCTGTACGAATAAAACTATCCTCTCCATTTACATACACGACATGAAATGTACAAAAAACCTATTAGTCATGTGACTGTGTTGATGGAACAATTCACTATAAATGTGATTAAAACAAAACAAAAAAAAAAACACGAGAATATGGACAGCTGAAGTCTTGGTCCAACTGAATTTTATTCTGAACATTGAAAGACAACAACGTACATCTTCTACAGTGATAATTAACAGCAGGCTGTCTTATCGTCTCCACAGCGCTCATATATTAACTCTCAGATAACAGCAGTATTTTACACAACCTCGAAGGTAGACAGTAAGAATGGGTTCAAACTGGATCGGGTTAGTTTCAGTACAGTGTGGCTGGGGTGAGGGGGTAGAAGGTTAGGGGAGCCGTAAATCATCATCCTCATCAGTTTCAGTCTGAGAAAAACACAAACATTCGTTCACACCTTCCTCCACAGAGTCGAGCTGCTGATTGGACAGTGGCTGGTCACTAAGGTAACTGTTGTCTCAGTGATAATTCGTAACGTTACTATAACCGTGGCATTAAATTAAAAGGACTAACTATATTAACTAACTGGTAAAGTAGCTAGCTAGCTAACTAACATCTACAGCTGTCATCTGTCCCACTGGCTAATGCAGTCGCCATTTTGAATACTCAGGTCGATAACTGCAGGAAGATTTACACTGCCTGCAAAATAAATCCTGAGATGTTTTTTTTGTGTGTTTAATATTTCTTTTAAAACCTGGAAAATAATATCAATGATATGCTAAATGTGTTGTGGTTAACAGCAGAGAAGTGTAATCTGTGAGCAAAGACAGTAATTCTCCTCCATGGTGTGTTAGCACGCTCATGTGAAGGCACGATACAGTAAATAAATGCACATAATCCTCATATTTCTTTTTTCTTTTTCTTTTTACTAAAAAACAAATTCTCCCTTCTCTTTAACAAATAAAACACAACACATGAGAAATTATTATAAAATATTGAATGTTATAAGCTTCTATTGAATTTTTTCAGGTTATATAGCTCGCTAGCCAAACGTTTTCTTGCTAACTGAAGCTATATAACCCAAGTCATTAAAACGCCTGTTACAGCTGTTGTGCCCAAATTGAAGAAGTTTAATGGAGTGGATTTTTTAAACCCTTCATTTGCCTGCTTCCCCATTTAATAGAGCATTTTTTTTTAGTCTTGCAGAAAGTAAACCCTCCTGTGCCATCTCTACCAAGTATGCCAAAAGTAAATGTTCATTACACCTTCAGTTTCAAGTTTTGACTATTTCACTATTGTAACCAAATTATTCACCCCTTAGCACTTAACATATTTGACACATACAGTTTATGAGACCTACTAAATCACTTTATGGTAGAAGAAAAGAAAAACCTGCAGTGATACTTGTCTTCTGCCCCCTGGTGGAAATATTTTGCACTACAATAATTCTGACTACACATGGTAGGAAACTAAACATGCATCTTTCCTTTTCATGTTCTGTGAAAAAGGCCATATAAAACTTGAAACTCAAAAGAAATTTTTTTTTCTGCCCATTCTTTATGGGTCAGGTATTAAAAAGTCAAAAGGAGTGTGAACTCTGTTTTTGCCTTGTACTCTATTTCAGAATAAGAATGAAATATATTTTATTGATCCCAGACTATTTCCATTTATTCAATTTCCAATACAGTGATGTACTTATTTACCATTTAACTGGTAACAGAAGAAGAACTGGTGGCACAATGCTTTTGTACTGTACTTTAGTTAATAATCTATGGATCTTGTTTACCGTTTGATGATTTTATTTTTGGAAGCAACAGGAAATGAATCTGCTTTCAATGCTATGAAGGTGGACCCTATCCATAGGTTCCACTAGCTATTGTTTGAATGCAAATAAATAAGTAAATAAAGAGCAAATAAAAAGATAAACAAATGATAAATACATTTTTAGACAGTAATGATGATTTCAAGAATAAATTTCATTTCGTGTCCAGTCCGTTTCAAACTTTGCACTGCAAGGAAACCAGAGCTTCATCCTTTCCCAGAATAATTCGCATAATTATGACACAGTTATCTGTTCATAGAGCTATAGGAGACAAGAAGGCTGAAAGTGATTCATGTAGTTAGAATTGGTTTTGTTGATTAAACAAAAGTGAAAACATAGCCTTAAAAAATGTTCATCTTACAGGCAATCGTTCCTACTCTGGTTATTCAAAATGGCAGCTTGTGAGTCAGTGAACACACCCCTCTTTGCTTTAATATCTGAGATAGAGTGTTTTAAAAGTGCTGGGAGTGCCAATGCACAGTAGTCATTTTTGCTCTGCGTCTTCTCAGGGTAAAAGTGTGGATATAATCTAAAATGCATTTAGCAAGCTTGCTTTAGAGCCCCCATCCAGCTTTGTTCACGTTTTTTTGTTTGTATGTTTTTTTTTAACCTCCCTGCATAGCGACGGCCACTGCCATGGCTGAACACAGCAGCATTATTACATCAGAGTTGAGATGTGTGACAGGAATGATCTAAATCTATAACCCTTGTGAGTACCTACCTAGCTTACAAAACAATAAGTTAAGACATTCTTCTTCACAGTACCTTGATTTAATTCAGCTTTCATACCTGTTACTTCAGTCACATTATTATTCTTGGTGCATGGGAGAGAGGCACCTTGACATATCTCTAGTTTATCTGTAAATACACAGAACACTTGTCACATGTTGGGTGAATATCTTTCTTTCATTTTTTCTTTTAGCTTATTAGCACTGATAGCATATCTACTGAACCTGTACATATAGAGCACTTTCTAGGTTAATGTGACAAGAGCAAGTGGATGTCGATACAGAAAAACCCAGGACATCAAGGTCTGTAAATGTGCCGTACCTCGGAGCTGAAAGCCTGAAGAGTTGATCGTAAGACTGAGAGACTTTAAGACTCAACGTAAAATAAAAAGAAGGAAAGAAATGAAGACTGAACCGTGCTTGTCCAACTCGACACTTGCGCAGCCTTACATCCTCACTCACTCACACACACTCTCACACACAGGGGATGGGTTTGCTTGGATAAAAAAAGGAGGGCTGGGATTGTCACTGGAGTGTCTGTGAGACTGGACGATGCGGGAGGAGAGAAAACAGCAACGACCCGTCTGATCTCCAAGACTGGACTGACTCCTGAACTGGACCACAGTGAGAGAGCAGACATGAGCAGAATGGACTGGACTGGATCAGAAACAGGCCTTGGGTTTATTTCTTTTTAAATCATAATGCTTGCTTCTTGTCAACCTTCCCATCATGGTACAGATCTGTTAAATGTGCAACTATGATGATTTTCCTGGATGCACTTGGATGGAGGAGAATTTGCAGTAGTTTTAAATATATGCCTAATATACAAATGTAGTTGTACTAATAAAAGTATAATAATAAAGATTTTTCTACTTTTAACCCCCAAAATCTACATTTTTTTAAGTAAAGTTCATGACATAACACTTAAATAATAAGGATACAAAAACCTGATTTTGCCCCACAGGGTTAACGTGGTAGAAAATAAATATTTAGGTTAAAATGTAGGGAAAGTTTCATTAAAAACTGGGGTTATAATTATCAAACATCTTGATAATTAGTTAATATAGATGTAATTCAGCTTAATGTAAAGCCCTCCTAAAATATAAACATCTTGTGTGTGATAAATTACTCCAGACCAGTCCAGCCTTCCAGTCCAGCTTACTCCAGCCCAGTTCCAGGGTCCAGATCACATCTTTCAGTTCCTTCTCAGGCTAGTCCAGTCAGGTTTCACGGTTCTTCAAACAGCTGGAGGTCCAACCTGACGACAATCTCCCCCGTGGGAACCTCGTGGAGCAGCAGCCTCTTTGTGATTGGTCCTTTAGAGCCCTGGTCCTTCTTTATTTCAGCCAACCGGATCTCTGTCCTGCCCAGGAAGTCTGCAGAGAGAGAAGATGAGTGAGATAAAAATGGAAATCAGAGCCGTTTATCCCCCCGGGAGGAGAGGCGAGGAGACAAAAGGATGTTTTTAAAAGCAGAAAGAGTGATACAGACCATCAGGTGAGAACTGGTCTCGTTCAAACACAGTGATACAGAGGACGTCCTGTTCAAGGTCCTTAATAAAAAACTGACAATTGGAATTCCACTTCGGATTTAATGTGTCCTGAAAAGAGAGAAAATGACAAACTGAATGATCAGATGCAGGTAGAGAAGAGAAAAATATTCTGTCACAGCGAGAGTGGACATTTAATGATGTTTAAGCTCATTTTTAGATTATTAATTTGGAACTGAAGGAAAACTCAGGCTGCACAGAGAAATTATATAAACATCACTCATTTACTCAGATTTGAGCGTCTGATCCAGGCTCTGCACTGGCTGCCTGTCCGTCACAGGATAGACTTTATAACTCTGTTCCTGCTCTATAAAGCTCCGAATGGTTTAGGACCAAAATACATCAGCGACCTCCTGACCCAGTATGAACCCACCAGACTCCTCAGGTCATCTGGATCCGGTCTTTTATCAGTTCCCAGAGTCGGAACCAGACATGAAGAAGCTGTGTTCAGCTTCTATGCTCCATGTCTGGAACAAACTCCCAGAAAGTCTCAGATCAGCTGAAACACTTAGTTTATTTACATCCAGAATAAAGACCCACCTGTTCTCTGCTGCATTCAATTAGTTTTTACTCAGCAGTTCATCGCCTCTTTTAAGATCTTATGTTTTCTATTTTTAAAATTTTTGTTTTTAATCTTAAACAATGTTTTGTATTCTTTTACTTTCTTATTTTTTTCCTGCACCTTCTGTAATGCTTCTAATGTTTTTAAAGCACTTTGAATTGTCTTTTATATGAAATGTGCTGTCTACATAAACTTGCCTTCAGTGCACACAGTACTTATCTACATTACAATTTAAGAAAATGTAATTCATTTTCAAGTTGTCCAAGCAAAATTCATTTTTCAGCTTTGCAAAATTATTTGTCAAATTGAATTTCCTTGCAGACAAAACTGCCTTTTCCTACAACATGAGGCAGTTAAAGTTTGAAATGGACAATGAACAATATATCAGTATACATTTAGTTATAAGTATTAACTTAATGATATTAAAAACAGTCTATTAAAAAAAAAAGTTTAACATTACTGAAAGAAAAGTCTTGAATTTAGGCTTTTCAGGCTAGAATCTGAAAAGAAACACGAATAAACCTGCAAATGTGTCTTTGTAATAAATAAATACTGACTACAGTATACGGCATAAATGCAGTGATGTCATACCTGTAATGTTTTTGTGATATGGCACTGGGATCCCATGGTCACTTCACAGTATGGATTACTTTTTCCTGGAGATACAGAGCAGAGCAACACTGCCAATAAGACTGATGATGAATGGGAATCATCTGCTTAAAGACAGCATGAGAAAGCAGAACCAAATAAAAGATATTCAACCTTTTTCTTTATAACAAATAAGGATTGTTTCCGTACCGTGGGAGCGGCAGGGTTTGAGCTCAATCCCCTCCACGATGTTTACCATCAGTCTGCCGATACCTGTAGCCCTCTGAGAGCGCACTGAGACAAAAACGAAGAGAAAGTCAGCAGCTGCTGCAGAATATATAGAAACAAGCCTGGACGGACAGACGTAAGTGGACAGATACCAAGATACGCCTTCTCCCGCTTCTTCTTTTCCGTCTCAATGAAAAGCTCCGATGCTGCCTTTATTTTCTGAACCCACGCTGTCCTGGATGGACACAAACACACAGAGGTAAATCTGACACCGCGATACATTTTATTTTAATTTTTCAAAATACATTCATTGAAAAAAAATTTAATTTGTAAATTAGTTTGAGCCTTAATGTAAATTATAAGTCCGAAAAGTCTGACCACCTTCACTGCTCTGGAAAATATCAATATATTCAGAATTTGATGCAGCAACACTTATGTTTGACATTTTTCTGTTCTTTTGTGAGCTGGTGCAGGTTTTTAGAGGAATATCTGAACATTCTTGTAATAATCCAAGATTTTATCTGCCCAGCAGTCTGTGGTTATCTGATCTCCTCTTTATGATGCTCCATTTACTTTCCATGAGGTCTGACACTGTCTGGCTAAAAGAACTATGGACTCCTTGGGAAAAGATGTCATCTTGATGGGAGCATATTTCTCAGGAATTCCAACATCCATCTCTGCATGAATCCCAAAAGCAGCTAAAACGTGGATGCATGTGACAAGGATATGTCCTGGCCTCTGGATTGATATGTGAACTCCTTCTTGTGCAATCCAGTGTCGGGTTACGTGTCTGGATGCAGCGTAGAGTGGGATTTGGAAAAATTTAATGTGTTTTTTAACTGATATTGAAATTGAACTGATATATTAATATCCCAATTATTATTGATTTTATAAGATGTTTATTGACCACCAAAACTCAACTTAAATATACTTAAAAAAAAACATAAAACTGGAAATAAATTAGAAAAAGTAAAGGAGTGAAATAAGAATATTATTTAAGACAATAATAGCAATAGAAATGAATACTCAGTCTACATGCATTCCTGTTTGATACTCCCTGCAGTTTGCTTCCTACCAGTCTGTTCACTTCAGGATTAATTGTTTTTCTTTGATTGCAGTGTGTTTATGATTGTAAAAAGTCAAAATTGAAATCACGATTAAAACTCGATTAATTGTCCAGCCCTATGCAGCAGTGGGCTGTGTTGAATCCTCAGCCTGTGTGGCTGTATTAATCATGGTGACGTGATGGTTTCTCCTTCAATGCTGCTTGAGGTCACAGCCACATTTCTATTCTTGGCCTTTTGCACACTGAGATTTCTCCAAACTTCCTGAATCTTTTCACAATATTCTGCTCTGTAGTTGCAAAAAGACCAAATTTCTTTTATCTGTCATTGTGAAATGCTTCCTTGAAACTTACTGATGATTCTCTGAAGAGTGGCGCAAAGTAGTGAACTATGATCCATCCTTGCAAGGAAAAGCTAAACCTTTCTCCTTTTATACCCAATCCTGACACCCTCACCAGCCAAAAATGTGCATGTTGATCATGAGTTCTTCTAGAACATTGGGAAAGTATAATCTAAAATCTCTTCTTCTATGTTTGTATGCAAACATTGTTTTCTTTGTTTAGTTTTTTAAGAGTTTTTGCATCAAGTTCTAGATTTTATGAGAATTTCCAAATACAATGAAGCTGGTCAGTTAAGAACTAATTTCTTTTCTGTTTAAGTTTCTCAAAAGAGCTCAGTAATCTAATGTTCCTCAAATTGAGGAACAAGACTTTATAACTCAGCAATTGACAATGGACGACTTTTGGCCATGTGATGGTTGGTTATATGATCCAGGGTGCATCATTTAGGTCCCTCAGGAGTAAATAAGGGGAAGAGGGGGGAGAGTAAAATATAATCACTGCTTTTTTTAAAATGATGGCCATATAACAAATGAAACTTTCTAAAAGTGGCTCTTGTGTTTCAGGGCTGTGGTTCATACTTAATATGCGTGTCCATGTGTTTAATTTTACCTTTCATTGATGCTCTCTGCTCGGAGTGTGTAAACTCTGTCTATGTGGGAGATGTGGAACAGAGGTTCGTCTCCTGATGGGTCTGTTGGCAGCTTCACTAACACTTCGTTTAAGAAGATTGGCTGAAAGAGACAAGAGGTCTCAGTTAGATGGAGAAAATATCTACATTTTTATGTGCATTCCAAATAAGTTGTATTTTATATAAATACAATAGATCAAGACAATTGAAAGTCAGTTTGGAAACATTTAAAAGTTTTTTTTTTATTTTTTTTATGTTGAGCTGAAGCTGAAATATTCAGTTTAAAAAACTGATCACAAACAAAAAAGCAAAAGGGAAGAATGACAAAGGTAAAAGAAAACCATTTAGTAAAAGAAAAGAATGGAAAGTTTACATTTACCTCATAAACAAGTGTATGAGTGTGTTTGTTTGTGTGTCATTTACCGTTTTGTACATGCGGTATTGCAGGTGCGTTTTTGAGGAGAAGACTTTGTCCGACCCAGATGAGCCCAGAGGTTTGGTCACCTGCAAGAACAAAGTAAATAAACAAACACAATGTCAGCATCAAGACCAGAAAAACAGAACTGTATTAGAATTTTATGTGTCAAACCAAAATATATCACAGCATAAGATTATTTAGAGACAGGAAGTCATTAATGAACCAGTCATTAATGATCATTTCACAACAGTGGATGGTTAAATGCCAACTGTTGCATTTTATTTCTTATCTCCTCTGAAATTTCAATTAAAATAGAGAATATATTTAGGTGGAAACACAACTAAAGACACGTGGAGTTTGGTCAAATACCCATAAAACATTAAACAAGACTCACCTGTGTCAGCAGCAGGAAGTCGTTGAACAGAAAGCCGTAGAGTTCCTTGCTGCTCTTGGCTTTAAACAGCTTCCCACTGTGGAGGAACTTCCTGGGGCCCAGACAGTTGGTGACGGAGTTAAACACCAGTTGCTGAAAGACAAAGAGGGTGTTTTATTTTCTAAAAGATTTAGACTCTAAGATGTTGAACAAATGAAGAAGTTAAAAATATCCAAAGTAACATAACTATGAGGGAAACAACAGCATCTGTACCTCTGACAGGCCCTCACACTGAACGTGAGCCTGAATCCACTCCAGGCGGTCTGAGTTTTCCTTCTCCCTGACGCCCTCGTTCACCTAAAAACACACAAACACACATTAAACAAACACTGCCTGCACTCGTCTCAAATCTTCTCCATCTCTTATAATCACTGCAGGAGAAACAGAGCGAAAAAACAACCAGCGATGAGCGTGTGTGCTGCACGTGTTTGCGTGTTCACCTGCGAGCACAGCTCCTCTGCCTTTTCCAGGGCAGCTTTCAGGTGGCTGTGGTCCGGATGAGACTCTGGAGTGTTTTCTAAGATCTGTCGTCAAACAGAAAGCTCTCAGATGTTTGGACTTTTAATGTGACTCATGTGATGTGCGTGTGCAACTCATACGTTTTTGATAATGAGAGGGTAGCGTGTGACTCTCTGCATGGGCTTGAGCAGGAAACTGGACAGAGGCATTCCCTTACACCGCGGATCCATGGCCAATCTCTGATACAGAGACAAAGAGCAGCAAAAACAAAGTTTTTCCTTTAGTTTTTCTTCAAATGCAAGCAATTAATTCACATTTACACCTTTTTAAAGGCCTTATAATACAAGTACTAGCTGCTGAAATGCGATAAAGTTAAAGATAAATGGAAGAGCTCTGAGACTCTTCAACAAAGGTTTGAAAAACTCATTTATTTCTCTGGTAACTACTGTCATTTTAGTGAGGAGACAAAGGGGAAAAGAGAGTTTTTGTTCAGCAGCCTCTGTAGAAAATCACAGTTCAGTCCACTTTTATAATTAAAACACCATAAAAAGGAGATAAAGGCATGCTAACAATGGAAAAACACAGCACATATTTCAGTTTTAGGCTCAGAACAGCCTTGGTTGTTGTATACCTTGAGGAAGTCTTTGATCTCAGGGTTGTCGTCTGTTTTCTGCTGAATCAGCGTGGCTCCGTTCAGCTGACACGAACAGAATCTGAACACAGAAATGGATAATAGTAACTTTACAAGAGCCAAACTCAGGGTTATGATAGGGGCGGGGGGGGGGGGGGGGGGGGGGGGGGGGGGGGCACCGCTAGGCTCAATAAAAGATGTAGTTTTTGCATTGCTGGTAAAGCATGAACAGCTTTGTAAAAGTACCAATGGAAAAACAATGACAAATCAACAACAGTCATTTACAACAAAATATGACATTTCCTGCCCTGGTCAAGACCAGGTAGTGGTCAGGTCATGGTAATGATGGTCTGTAGTGGGCAATAAAGAGAGACTACAGTGTGCGATATGTCTGAAAATGTCAGCATGTGACATTGTGACTGAATGAAGCCACTTGGACTTCACATCCCAACTTTGGAAATAAGCTTCTCAACTGTGGTAAATAGCAGAGTTGCTTTACTAAAGCAGCATCTGTCTTGTTAAAGACCCACTCCAATCCTTCTTTTAGTTCCTTTAAAACCTTCTCACTGGTCTTAACCTGTTTAAAACCACCTGGGGCGGGGCAGGGGGTGTTTATACCAATTTTTATATATATTATAAAAAAAAAGGAGGAGGAATTAAAAAGCCAAAAAAAAGTATCTCTTTTTTAGGGAAGGGGGGGGGAAGGGGGTTAAATTGTGATCATGGAGTTTTAAGCCAAAATAACACAACATGTATCATTTTCCAGGACTCTGTTTCTGCAGTGTCAGTGGCTCATTAGACTGCAGAAACTTATAATTAGGAGGATAAAGGGGGTTTTATGGTTAACAAAAACAAAGTTTTTTTAAAAAAAATTGGGGGGCAGGAGAAAAATTTTCATAAAAGTCAAACGGGGGGGGAAAAAAAAAAGGGACAAAAAAACACATACGCGCGTATGCCGACAATTTCCTTTGAACAATCAGTGGAGAGCCGTCAGGTACGTCATGTTTTGTGTGGCTTCGGCACAGTTAGAGCTTGCTCTGAAACGGGTGTGAAAAATCGTAACGGCTCGTGACGGGTTTTCCCAGAGGAAACACAAATAAAGCGTGCCGTGCCGTGTGGAAGGGTTATGAAAATGTGCAGTGGAAAAGGCCCATAAAATTATGGGAGCAGCCAAAGAAACTAAAGACAGTATGTCGTGGAACATTTCTTTGAATTTTATGGCAAGTGTCAGGGTGCAGGTGGTAGTGGAGGAGGTCCATGAAAAAGGGGCCCCATAGAAAAAGTTTAGAAACATGAAATCAGCAGTGTTGTATAGCAACAAAGTAAAAATACTTTGTTACTAAGTAGTTTTTTTTTTATATTTGTACTTTACGACTTCTATTTCTGATGACTTTTACTTTTCTACATTTTCCGAAAAAAAAACCCCAATACTTTTACTCCATTACATTTACCTCAGCATCTTAGTTACAAGTTACAAAATAACAAGGAACGAAATAGCCAATGGACAATCTTTGTTTTGTTGTAGTGGGACTAGTAGCCACTAGCAGCCTTGTGCACGCTGCCTCTGAAGCTAAACACGCCTTTACCTGCCTCAGCAGCATGTGGGAGGCTGTTTAGCATCGCTGGTCTGGTCTTCAGTCCAAGAAGAGCGGGAAACAACTTCTTTTAAAGTTGAACAAAAACTTTTCAGGGTTCAGTAATGACTGGATGGACAGTTCAAGAGCTGTCGCATCGCAGTCATGTTAAGGTTCAACCAATCAAGTTTTTTCTTTGCTTGCATCACCTCCAAGCCCCAAAAGTTTATTAGGAATGATTTTATATTGAATGCACGTGGGTATGGATGTTGGTGGGCATGCATGCAGGTCTGTAAGGATGTTTGTGTGTATTTTTCTACACGGTTGGGTTTATGTAAGGAGGTATTGAAGCTCCTTTACACTTTGCAAATTAAACAAAACATAAAAACTAAATTAAACAGGAACAAATAAAATGTTAAACTCAAATTTCTGATTGCGTTTTATTAACAGTGCTTTTTACTTTTTATACTTAAGTTCAGTAAAAACTAGCTACTTTTTTACTTTTACTCAAGTAACATTCTAGCAGGCGACTTTTACTTTTACTTGAGTAATTTTCCAGTAAGGTACTTTTACTTTTACTCAAGTATGGCTTTTGGGTACTTTATACAACACTGGAAATCAGTCTATTCCCTGATCGAATGCATCAGTTACAGATTAAAAAACCCATGATGTACCTGATGTACGGTTGCATGTGAGGGAGCTGGTTGGTCAGGATGTCACCAATCATTTTCACCGGCATCCGATCGCCCGACATCTTCTTCCTCACCCTCAGAGCCCTGCAGGGAAACGCTTGGTAAGAACAGATAAATGCTATGACAGGCTATACACTCACCGACCACTTCATCAGGTCCACTTTGCTAGTACCTGGTTTGATCCAGTTTTACTTTTAGAACTGCCTTCATTTTTGGTGTCAAAGATTCAACAAGGTGTTGGAAACATTCCTGAGATTTTGCTCCATGACATGATAGCATCACACAGATGCTGCAGATTTGTTGGATGCATGATGAGAATCTCCCGTTCCACCACATCCCAAAGCTGCTCTTTTCTGCTGTTCTGCATATCTTTGTTGGAACCAGTGGTGATCTGACTGACTGCTTAACCAGCATCAAACAGCGGTTAAGCGGCAATTACCCCCAGCTATACATACACTCTAATCTACAGAGAGATTTACCCAAATTTTAGATAAAGTGGGTGATGAGAGGGCGATAGAGGACACCATCAGCCCGTATGAACTCATAAAACATCTATTTAAATCAAAAGCATGTTGTGTCAAACGGCATATTTATCTTTACTTGAGCAGTTTGATGTTGCACATGATGAGCTCCTTCCAGTTGACGAAGATCATGGCCACTTCTTTCTCTGTGAGCAGCTCGCATTCCAGCAGAGGCTTGTGGAAGATCTGCCCACAAACGCACAAACAAATCTCAGTAACATTTTGTGTTTACATAAACTAACTGTTTCAATGGGTAAAGATTTTTTTTAAAAGTAAAAGTTAAGCCTTTTAGCTTCGTAGAATTAATTGGTCAAAAGAAACAGCAGCCTTACGTGAAACAAAAAACATCAAGTCATTAAAGGTAACTGAGATTAATAAAAAAAATCTTAATAGGTGTTTGAGGTTTCATGTATTTTTAACTTATCACAGTGAATGAGCAGAGTTTGTGTTTTCGTGTGTGCAGCTACCTCAGTGACAAGCTGCAGATCGTTGACGTAGTTCTCCTCGGTGACGATCAGCTCGTGGATGTAGCCCTGCCTCTTCCTCTCCATCGGACTCAGCATGTCCAGGAGGTGGAGGTCGGCACACCCTGAAGATCAAACATCAAAAACCCGCACACCAGCTGTCAGTCAAACGTTATAAAGCGCGGCAGGAGCATACATAAAAGAAGAAATCACACCTGACTGACCTGTTTTTAAGATGTACATACCTGAGATCAACACACAGGCTTTTGGAGCATCTGGAGAGGTTTTTGAGTACAACTGAGTGCTGAAGCTGCATCTATTTAGTTATGTAGTGGACTAAGTTCAAGGATCCATTAGAAAAGAAAATGCTTTAGCTTCTTTGACTGTATTTTACAATAGTTTGCAACTATCAGGATATTTATGTCACATACAATCAAAAGCACGCAGGACAAACATTATATTCAACACAGGAGGCATTTCTGATTAAAACTACTGACTTCTTAACTTGAGAAAATCTCTAAAAATAAAACTTTGTGCTTGAAAAACTGCTTTAAATTAGCATTTCTGCTTTTTGGCCACTAGGGTTCACAAGAATCATATAAAATGATGCAGATGTGCTGCTTTGCAGCAAACCCTTGAGGATTTGGTGACTTTTTACAAATCTTCACAGCTTTAATATCATGTATATTCTTTTGGTTGAATAAAACTGTGAAAAATGTGGCTTTAACAATTTTAGGTGATTCTTTGTGATGTGTCACTAAAACAAAGCTGCAGGTATGAATCAAGTAGTCTTAATGGGTAAATTAAACTTTTAACAGAAGGTTTTTTTGTGTTTTAGTGTCAGTGTGTGTGTGTGTGTGTGATTGTGTGAGATTCAGTAACGAGGCCAGTCGACTGCAGTCTGTCTCAGAGCGTTTAATCATCAGGACCAGTCAGCTTCACTGCTTCATCAACACCTCCACCAATAAAATCTCTGAACACGTCTACTAAACAGCGCTATCATTCTGTACATTTCATTCATTCATTCAAGTCACCTTTTCATTCATTTGCATTTCCCTCTGACCATTCATGCCCATAAAATTGATCATTCATGCCTTTTCTACTCACTCATTCATGCACACACTGACACCAAGTGCAGCATGGTTACATTTGGCTTTGTTGTCAGTTCATTCACTCATTCACCAGTTATTCATATCCACATGAAACATGAATTATTAATCATTAGATTATGTATGGATCAAACAGAGCATTAATTTATTTATTCTTTCAAATTAAACTAAACCAGAGCCACGCTTCTCAGCAGAGTTGGGCCAAGCTTGTGTTTTCTTTAAAAGGAATAAAAAGATGTTAAAAGATTCAAACTTGGGCTGTAGTAAGTCAGCCATATAAATCAGGAGTATCTGTCCCTTCCCACCCAGAATGTTTGAAATTTAATGCTAATAGAGGCAGAAATGACCACAGAAGTTTGTTTTGATATGAACTGAGCTGTTGTGGAGCGTGGCTCTGCTCTAGATCTTCCTTTGTTCCAAGCTAAAATACTCTCTGACTGCCACAAGTCTGGACCATCAGTTACCAAAACAAGTCTGTTATTTAAAAAAAGAAAGAAATAGAAAGCTCCCAAAATTAACCCGCTGTTCAAACCAAAAAGATCTTGACTCGTTGACCAATCAGAGAGCTTCACCTCCAATACTGACACACAGAGGAGCCAATGGATCCGAGTAGATTTATAATACTAGTATAGTATTGCATCTTGTATAAAAAGTTGTGTATTTCAATCATTTCTTTCATTGTGTTTCTGAGGGTAAACATTAAAATCACAATACTGTCATCAGAATAAACAAACAAAAGATACAAATATGATATGGCAGCCCCTATAATACTAGTCTGTTGCTTTGCAAACAAACAGAGAAAAGCTGAGACACTGGAGGTGTATGCTGCCAAGGTAACTGATAATACACAGTATATAAGCTGATGACTATGAGGCTTTGCTCTGTATGCACGGTCCTGTCTTGTCCCTCAAAACACTGCAGCGATTTCAGTAACATGACACCAAAATGTGGCGTTTTGAGGATTTAAAGTTATCAATGAACCTGAAACATGGCACAGAGAAGTAGCAAAGGAGGATTAGAGATTATGTTGGTTTAGATTTCCAGGCTTTTTTTTTTTTTTTTTTCCAGTCGCTTGTCTCAGTGTGTTAGATTTAGCAAAATGTCAATTTGCTGTCCCTTCTTTAACAGCTTGCAGGGGTAAAATGATTGTTCATGGCTTCACAGAGTCAGTGAACAGTGCAGAGGGAGTTTCCATCAAGGTTTGGAGAATAAGCTCAAATCAGCATGTTTAAGGAACTGAGCCAAAACCAGAAAGAGTTCAGCTTTGTAAAGAAGCAGTTTAACATTTTTGGAAAATAGATATTCACTTCCTCACCAAGCGAGCGAGAAGCAGAAAAACAACCCCAACATTTTGCACCTTAAAGATGAAGCTAAAGCCAGAGCTCGAGCTAGAGAATTTGGTTAACTACCATACAGAACATGAGTGCTTTAATCAAGCAAGCTGGTTTTACACAGTTTCTTATAAGCTCATACATCACGTCCTGGTTGCAGCTTCACATTAGAAACAGCAGAGATGGGAGCGAACTTCCCAAAATGTCAGACTACTCCTTTAAACGGAATGATTAAAAAAAACTGACAGCAGCCATGAGTGAATCGTTCTACCCCTGCATATTTAACACCAAACCCATCTGTGTGTCATGTCAGTGTCCATCTTCTTGGTCTAGCTCTCAACGGTGCGACTGCATCCCATCATCATAGCAACAGACAAAACAATAACCATGTAAACAAAACATTAAACGGATCATTTAAAGTTAATATATATATTCAAAATGTTAAACTACTAGAATAAAAACATTATCACCATGTGAGTGTGTGTTTGTGTGTACCATGTTGTTTTTTGTTTGTGTGTGATTTGGTTAGCGTGTATGCTAAGCTCAGCCTTTAGCATAGGGCTGAGTCCCATTCCTGCTGCTTGCTACCTTCTATGCCTCCTTCCTGAGCAGAGGCAGACAAGGCAGCAGCGGCGTGGGTTGAAACTTAGCCGTCAGCTACGACGGGACGCATCTCAACCCCTCTTTTCCTCTCCTCTCCTCCTTTCCTTTAGGGTGGGGGGGTAGAGGGATCTTTGGCATTGAGGAGAGGAGAGTAAAAGATTAACTTTTGAGACTTGTCCTCCAGCAGATAGTGGGTCTTTCTGTGAAGCTGTGGGATGGGAAGGGTTAGTGAGGGGAGGAGCCAGCGCTTTTGACTGACAGGTGACTGAAGCAGCTGAACCAATGGGAGCGGGGTTAAAATAAAATAGAGCTAAAAATAAAACAGGAGGGATGGGGATGAGCTGAGCAAATGGTTCTAATGACAGAACCTCCCGTAAAGCCACAAAATGACCCACTATCCACTTTACCCTGCTATCACAAGGCAGTGCGCTTGGCTACGTGTTGGTGTGTGTGTGTTTGTGTGTATTACAGTCACTGTGATCCAGTCAAAACATGTTATCAGTCCAATCTCGGAGAGAGGAGCTCAATAGTCTATATTCTCCTTCATTCCCCCCTCTCCTCCTTCCTCCCTTCCCTCATATCTAAACACTTCCAGACAGATGAAACAGAAAGAGAAGAGCAAGAAAAGATGGAGGAAAAGAGAAGAGTAGAGAAGGAGGAGTCCTGACTACTGATCTCCCTCCGGCAGAGTTTGGCCAAGTCCTGTCAGAGCCGTGCATAGACAGAGTTCTCGCCACGTCTGGGCGTTTTAACGTTACAGTCTGTATGTCTGTCTGTCTGTCTCTTTCTGGCTTCTACGGGTGGAGAGTCGCCATTTCCGGGTCATGTGACCTCTTGCTGCTGTCCCATTGGTTGAGTGGCCTAGTGGGCGTGGCCTAGTGGGTCTCTTTGAGGGCTTTGAGGAGAGGGGGGTTCTGGGTAATGATATGATCCTAGAGAGAGGACGACAACAACAACATCAACAAAAACAACTAAACAAAACAACAACAACAACAACAACCAGTCGGGTGCTAGGTGGGTTGAGCGTGCAGCAAGACAGAGTGTGGAGGTGGTGTAACCTGACATAGACATAGAGATTCTAGAGCGGCACGGACAGAACTGAGATCAGGGATGACGGATGGAAATGAACTAAATCTGCTACAAAGCACCTTTTTTTTTTTTTTTTTTTGCAATGTATTCTGGACACTGTCCCTGTCAAATAAACTAATAGACTAAAACTAAAAAATGCTGAGTCAGAATGGAGCTTTTATTTTCAACTATATAAAACTGAACCATGTAGTTCTCTAGATTAAGATTTCTTCAGTATCGGTCATGAGGATCTAATCTTTAAATATGACTAAATGGGTTAAAAGTACATCAGGAAAAAATTGAGGCAAAATATATTTTCACTTTTACTTCATTGCACAGTATAAACTCAAGATATTTAATATTTATTTCCATCTACTTCAGTTTGTTAATATATATCCATTTCTGTTTCAGACCTGCAACAAATAAAAACAAAACAGAAAAACAAAAATAAAGTTGACATTCCTTCACACAACTTCCTACCTGTGAAGATACAGACAATAAAGCCTTTTAAGGATGTAATTTGATCCTAATCTTACTGCAAACATATTTTAAGTTGTGCAACACATCCTAAAGTCACAATGTTTGATTGTTTTCTTGAAAATTCTCCACATATTCTCGACTCTAGCATGTGCTTTTGCGTCGTCATAGATGTCCCAGGAGAAGACGTTGTCTGGAAGGCAGCATGTGTTTCTGTAAGGACTCAACTTTTCTGCATAAATGCACACAGAAGTGGAAAAGAGATTTGTCAGGAACTCTGATAGTACATGTCCGTGCCATCACAGAGCCTGGTTTTTGGGCTTGTTGCTGGGAACATTCTGGATGCACCTACTGGTCTGGCACACTATGCTTCCATTTTGTCAAGAAAAATGTAGATTACCGATTGTTTTTTATTTGGTATGAATAATATGAAACAATATTAAAACATATCAGATCTTTTTCAAAGGGTCAGTCTGAATAGTAGCAGCGTTTTTCATCTGACTTTCATGTCATTTAAGTCATACAGACGTCACCATTCTGCGCCAGAAGAGGTGCTGCAAGCTCAAGCGTAAATAACTAGTCTAGTGCAGCATCCATATTTACCTTCATAAACACAGCACGGCGAGAGTGACATCACATCTTCCTCTGCACATGCAGGTCATTTCAGATCTGTAGATCGTTCACACTGACATCTGATGGTAGTCGCATTAATTGTCAACAACAATGTGAAAACAAATCAAATGTAAAAAGTTTTAAAAGTTGTAGGAAAAAAAAGGAAAAATCCAGTGTTGACAGCTCTTAAAAAAATGAATAAATGCATCCGTATCTGGTAAAGCATCAGAGTGGGGACATACAGGCTGGTAAAATCTGCCAGAAGACGAGAGCAGCCTCCATTTAACTCACGCTGTGTGTTTGAGCTGTACCTGGAGGCTGTTCTGGAGAGGATGCATGAAAAATAAAAATAAATATCTACCATGGTGACAAACCCACTGACATGAGAGGCTGCCACGTATTAAAAATAAAGAATAACAGAATAAAAAACCCTGGATGTTTCTGGCTGTTTGAGCAACCACAAACGTGGCATATAAAGAAGCAAAAGAGGAGCTTCCTCACAAAAATTCAAGTCCAAGTAGATAATTATCATGAAAAAGATTAAACATAAATCCAGAGAAGAGAAATTTGCCTGAAGCAGCACAACCTCATGAACCATTTCAATGTTTGACATTTTTAGTTTAATTCAGTTCAGTAAAGCCAACAGTTGTTTTTGCTCTTAACATTCATGCTTCACATAAAGACTCACATTTTCCTAAACCTCATCCTTGTTCAGAATAACTCAAATCAAATTAGCATTAAACTGTACGTGTAATGATCAAAAGACAATCCTGACAACGTTTTAACGAGCTGCTGAGAGCAACGCTGTAAAATTTGGGGTGCACCTTTTAGACTACGTTTACACACCAGGTCTTAAAGGCGCTATACCTGATTTTGCACATTTGCGAACCGTGAGCAAGGTGAACAATGTAGTTTGAACTGTAAGCCCCGCCCCTAACTGTTTCTCCCAGTGAGAAACGCTCCTGCTCTCGTTTTTCTCTCCTCTCACTCAACATGGACGAAATAACGTGCACGTTTCATACTCGTGCACAAAGAAACTTCAGAGAAAACTTGCATCTTCCAGTGAAATTACTGGTTTGGTTGCAGTAAATGGCTGCGGATCAGCTAAATGACATTTTCTATCATAACCGTAGTTTACCGTAACTACTAGGGATGCACCGATGCATCGGCTGGACATCGGTATCGGCCGATGTTTGCTTTGTTAACCGTCATCGGCCATCGGCCAATAAAAATGACGTTTGCCGATGGCAGTGGCCGATTATTATTTAGCCTTTATATATATATATATATGTATATATATATATATATATATATATATATATATATACATACATATATATATATATATATATATATATATATATATATATATATATGTGTGTATATATTTATATAATGATTTACATGTGTCATCAACATTGCTCTTAAGAAAAACTCTTTTTCCCCCCTCTTTTTTTGGGCGGGTGGGGGGAGATACTGGTAGAAGGCATCCACGCACTTTCCTCAGTAGATAAACGAAGATTGCGGCGGTCGTGTGGCAATATTTTACCGTTTCAGAAAAAAGATCAGCGTTACACAGTTTGCAGTACATGCTCCACAAATATTTTTTATTGGGCCATGAAAATAATCTTCTCACTGAGTATGTTTTTGTTTATTAGGCTAAAACCACTCAATTTTGTTGGGCAATATACTGAAGCATCTTTTTAGTGATCATCAGTCCCAGGTTTTTGAAAAGTTTTCAGAAAAGAGCTTGTTATAACTAATGTCAATCACAAAGTGACATTAAAGGTTGTTTCTGTTTCATAAATTGGTCTGATTGAATTTGTGCTCATTCAAGGATAAACTGATTAAGAGCTGAAAGACTTGTAAATTTCTGTGGCACAAAGGAGGTAATAAATAAAAATAGAAAACATCGGCCATCGGCCAAGTTGTTATGTTAAACATCGTTATCGGTATCGGCCCAGACTTTCACAATCGGTGCATCCCTAGTAACTACAGTTATGTAAACGGATGCACAGTTATGACGAGTTATGATGTTATAGGCGACGTTACAACATGACAGACTGATAAAGTTTCTAACCGGCCACTTTGAGAAGCAGTAATGTAAAGCTTCGTCGTGTTACGGTGTAAATATCAGTATTATATACGGTAGACCAGCAGAGGAAAAAAATACCTGTCCGGGCGGACTTCCAGTCCACATTCAGTCCGAGAACACGAACTTCTCTCTCCTCCTCAGTTTAGATGCTTACAGGCTGTTTTGCTGAGGTATCGCCACTTTCCCTTCGGCAGACGCCATGCGGTTCTGTTTACAAGTGCTGCCGTGCACGCGAGAGAGGAGGGCGCTTCTTGTTAGAAAACGCTGTGAGTGGCTGATTGGAAACCGAAACTTATGTAGAACGAACCGCATTGGCATGAAGAGAGCGTCACGCCATCCTTCGAAACCTAAACTAAAAAGGCCTGGATTCATGCATATACGCAATCAATGAGTGATTTATTTTTATGAAATTACCTCTTTTAACACACATCATACCGTGTAGAAAGCATTTCTCTGAGAGAGATTAAGATAAAATCAGGTACAGGGCCTTTAATTCTCAATTCTCATCTTGTGTCAGATCCGATCTTTCTGTGTGGGTGTTCACGTTACATTAATTACAGTGGCCAGTCCGCAGACTGCAATATGAAGAGCTCATGCTTCTGAAGTGACACAAATGCTCAGTTGAAGAAGAATGACCTCACGCACGCAACACTAGCTGCATTTACATGGACCCCAATATACCGATTGCTTTTGGTTTAAAAGCTCTTTCGGAATAAAAAAGGTTCCATGTAAACACCTCTCTCCGAATGAATTTTCTTTCGGTTTCACAGGGGTAGAATATTCCTTTCCCCAAACCGAACGGGGTATCATGTAACACTAAATCAGAAAGTTGCGAGGTTGCGCTCTCACAGCGCATGCTTCGACGAAACACCAACGTGCAACAAGTGACGTTTCCTCACTTTGACAGATGGCTGTGAACGTCATTCCCTGGACAGCAACTGAAAGTTTCTTTTTTACTCAAACTCTGTCTTTACGCCTTTTTCTCTTGGTTGTTTCCAGTAGGAGCGCATGAGTATCAGCTGCTGCTTGATTAAAGTCCTGCAGAAACCACGACTGTGATGATCAGCTGTTTTTATACCTCCGTCTTTAATAAATAACGTGATGTAACATCATTCTGCGCATGTCAGACAGAATTATTCTGAATAAATATAGGCACATGTACACGCCAGATCGGAATGAATTAGTTCCCATGTAAACAGCTGCCCTGAAATCCCCAATACGAATAATTTCATTCCGAAAGGGAAAAAAGTCTCCATGTAAACGTACCTAGTGTTCATGGAAACCAGTGTAAACAAATATGGAGGTAACAGGCATTTGCGACTCACGTTGACAACAAGTTGTGGCGGCTGTCAGCAAATGTATGAGTGGGTCTGGCTAAGATGGAGGAAGAAGAAAAAGGCATTTAACTTTGTGATGACGTCTCGGTGCAGAACCATTGCTGCAACATCTGTAGGCTACAGAGGAGTGCTTGGATGGAGAGTCGGAGAGTGGTAGGATGAGGATGTTTCAGATCAATGTACTGAGCGAATCAGATCTCTCCACAGATGTCTTTTGGATATCTTTTGAGTCTCTGTGAAGCACTTTGTGCGACCACGGTTGTTGTAAGCGTGCTATATAAATAAACTGAACTTGAACTTGAACTTGAACATGTCACCATGCACTTGAGCCGCGGCAATGATCAGCTGATTGCAGAGAGAAGGGCCGTCCGATTTTACTGAAAATCAAATCAATAATTTCACTGCTGGAAAATCTGAAAATCCAGGGAAATGCAAGTGTTAATCCGTCATCTCCAAGGCTGAAGTAGCTTTTCCCTCGTCTCTAACTCCCAGACTTAACTCTACACCCGTCACAGCCGTTATGCTAAAGAGAGGGGGCTTTATTTTAGAGACCCACAACGTAACTTTTAGCAGTTTTCTTAGTGACGCGCTCCCTATCGGCAGCTAAACTAGCATCCATCTTGCATCCTACCTGTACTGTGAGCTCAGAACGCATATTTGTGAGGTCTAAAAGTTAAGTTGTGGGTCTTTAATGCTGCACATTTATAAGCACAAGCTACTCTTCTCTCTTCCTGCTGCAGTCACCGTCTCTTTCTTTGCCAGATGCATTTCACACACACTTTTACCCTCACCAGTCTCGTCCACAGCAGCACGCCTCCACCGTGCATGGACACAATCCCACTCACTGAGCTGCCTGGACCACACATAAGAGATGTCCCACAAGGCTGTCATTAGTTTCCAAGTTGATGTGCAATCAAAGACAGAAAAAAAATATGATTTAACTGTTCAGTCCATCGCTTACATTCCATGTCTGTCTCCTCTGGTGCAGAAATGAAGACATCCGCCTAGGTCTCACAGAAGAGGTCGGAATGTGACATGCCCGTTCAGACTGCGGTCGCTTTGACGCAGATCAGATATGTATCCGATATAGTACCACATATGAATGTGGCCTGAATCTGACCACAGAAAGTCAGATTCACTGTGACTTGTGCTGTTCACACTGTCAGAAGCAGATCAAATATGGGTCACGTTTGAGCGAAAAGATCGGATTCAGGTCGCATTTACCTGCAGTGTTAACGTAGTTAGGCGCACCAAAGGAACCAATGCTGAGAGTTAGTTTAAAGGCCTGATATATACATTTTTTGGCTGCAGTCACTGTTAACTGATGAAGGATCAAATGTAAAAACCCCAACTAGTGTATTTGAGCAATTTAGAAACTTGATTGACTGCTGATGATTCATAAAACCCATGATGATACTTTTCAGTTTATCAAATCTGGAAGTGTAGGAAACTAGGTCCACATGATAAATGTCTAAATAAATATTTCTTGTCTTTGTAAAACATCTTAGTCAACAGGTTCTCATACGTTTATGACTAAAGCTTGTGTCTGTGCTCCGCTCAAAAAACTCTAAGTCTATGGTGGATCATGCTGAGGGAACACATGCAGGGAGAAAGGAAGCACTTGTACACTGATGCATGCAAACAAACACACACATGCATGCACGTACATGGCATACAAACACACACAGACACCATCCAGAGGTGGTGCATGACTGGGAGGTTATCAAAGAGGCCCAAAGGAGTGTCAAGGTGAAAGGTGAAACCAGCCGGGGTCAAAGACTGAGAGAGGGACAACATCTCCACACCTGGCTCTGGGGTGTGTGTGTGTCTGTGTGTGTGGGAGAGTGTTTTCAGTGTGTTTGTGTTATACTACTTTTTTATCCAGTTGAGATTATGTTAGTATGTTCATTTTAGCACATTCTTTATGTGTGGTCAACGCTACAGGTGAAATTGTGTGTATGCGTGTGTGTACTCACACTGCGTGCTCGGGTCGGTATCTGTGGTCAGTTTGACGTAGTTGCTGGGAAACAGACCCTCCCTCCCATTAAGCTCTCCTTTCCACCAGTCGCAGTCGTCCTTGTTGAGCACCGTGATCACCTGACCCTTCTGGAAGGCCAGCTCGTCATCATTCTGGGCCACGTAGTCGTACATGCCGATCACCTGACACAGAGCTTCGCCAGATAAGAGGGATACTGTGTCAATGCCTTCAATGCTGAGACACAAATGACAGAAACTACAACAAAATAAAATAGAAAGAAAAAAATCAAATCAAATCTCAAAACTGTTCTTTCAGTTCCTTGTGACGGGGTTATTTCCATCACAGTTCCAACCTCATTTAACCTCACATTTGTGGTTCTACAAATCTACAAATTTTGATCCTCAGATACTCTTTCCCACTCTTATCATCTTAACTAACTGATATCCACATTTTACAGCATAATTCAGGTGGCTTAATGCGGCTGTGTACCTGTGCTGGCAGGAGCCAGTTTAGGAGGGGTGGGCTCTGTAGGAGTCGTTTTGCTGGTGCTGGGACTCAGCAGTTTCACATAATTTGCTGGAAACCAACCAATCTGACGCTTCTTCCCTCGAGCCTGGACCAATGACAACACACCAAACCATCAGATATTGGTTTTAAAAAAAGACAAACAAAAACAGAACATAGTTGTAAAAATTATTAATGGAAGAAATCCTGACATACTGATCTAAACAATTCTATTTTCTATTTGACAAACAACAATTAACTGTAGTTTAAACACATTTTTCATGTGATACATCCCTAAAAAACAAGTATTTTACATTTTCATGTGGCAAAGGTTTTGGTTAATTAATGAGAACGTATTTAGATCCTTATCCACTAATTGATTTTATAGTCTTTAAAAAACAAACAAACAAACATGATGTGTCCTCATATATTTCTTGTTTGTGTACCTGGAGCTCACCCTCCCACCAGCCCCCTGGGTTCTTTTTCCTGATGAGGATGAGCTGCCCTGGAGCCAGAGTCAGCTGCTCTGCTCCTGTTGCACTGTAGGGGGCGATCACCTGAGCAATCTCTGCAGAAAGAAAGGACATGAAGACGATGTGGATGATCCAGGAAATTTTCTGTTTCAGAGTCGAAATACGAATCAACTGAATTCTTTCCAACTTTTTAAAGTTAATCTAAAAACATTTCAAAGGGTAACTTTCTCTCTTTCAAACCTGGACCTTATTTCTAGGAGCTGAAACATGCATTTACTCACTGGTAAAATTTCTGTCTGACTCAACGAAATATCATCTGAAGGAATGAAAGTGATACAGAAATTTTACTGGTGAGTATATGCAAATATAAACTCCTAGAAATCAGGTCCAGGTTGCAAAAAAGAAAGTTCTCCTTTAAGACAGATGTGTGAATGAAATTATGGTATTTTGTGTGATTCAGCAGAAGAACTGATGCTTCAGTCATTTTCATAAAACCAAACTGAATTCATATTGTTCATAAAAACACAGTGTAAAAGCCTTTTCACACCGGGACCAATGCGAATAAACGGCACGAAATTATGAATAATTCGGAGGAGAAATATCAATGCATTTGTCTATAAATGAGGAAATTAGAAGAGAATTTGTAGAGGAGCACATGCAGCAGTGACGGAGGGAGAGCCGCGGCTGCAGGTAAACTTCTGGATGCTGAAAAACAGCCAATCTCACCGTGGAGATGCCAAATGCGGACTTTAAACATAATACCTGCAGCTAATAACCTCGAATGGCTACAAAATGTAGGTGAAACACTGATCAGCTGTCAGCTGTGATTTTTTCCCCTTTGTTTGCCAAACAAGAGTGCTGCGACACAAAGATGATAACACCTGTGCCATAATGATACAGTAGCAGCGACCAAGCTACACTTCTCCCTTTTTTCTTTCTCTTTTTGCTTGCGACCAGCTCTGGGTGGACAGAACACCTTCTCTGATTGGTGGATTGTGTATTTGTCAGATGTAAATATTAAGAAAATCGACCTCAGTTTGAAGAAATAAACATCGCAAAAATCGCAAGACGGAATTTTGTCACTGATGTGAACGCTTCCGTTGACTTGACATTAATTTGATTAAACTTTAGTCGTGCGAATCTTTCAGAGGAAATATTCGGAGTAGGTGTGTAAAGGCCTTTAGAGTGCAACAACTGCAGAAAAATAAAAGATAGTTAAGGACTCACCTGGTTTCTTCCCGAGACTTCCCGTCTTTCCTGCTGGTCCCAGTGACTACAGACAGAAAAAAACAGTCATGACAAAGATATTTGTTCTTATCCAGTAAAGACTCACTGATTCAAAACGAGCTCTCACCTCTGATGCTGAATCACGTGGTTTGACGTAGTTGGATGGAAAGACTCCAGTCTTTCCCCCCACCATGCCCGTCCACCAATCCCCTTCTTTCCTGGTCACCATGACAACGTCTCCTTGCTGGAAACTCAGGTCGCCCTGTTCGCTGCTCTCGTAGGTGTACATAGCGATATATTCTGTAGGAAGCAGGCATCACGTCATTGACAGATATCCAGATCTATATCCAGATACAGATATCCTGTACCGTACTGGTGTGTCTCACCTTCTCCAGACTCTGAGGGTTTTGTTGGAGAAGGGGAGGGACGTTTTCCATTGGGCGGGCTTTCTGATATTCCAGGTTCACTAAGGCAGAAGGGAACGAAAAACAAAAAAAATTCTCCATCAGGCCTTTATAAGAGCATGAAAGAAAATTTAAGTGATGGAAATTGTACACAGAAACTGGCAGATGATTGGTTGAGTCGACATATACAGAAATATATCTTCTATATCTTTCCTCAATGGTATGAGTAAAGTTATGAGGTCCAATGTAAACTGTAAATCCAACAGTCTAATAATCTATTCATTGTTGCCTTTTAAATAGACTATAGGATTTTAATAATACTTAAAATTCAGCACAATACTCCACATCATTTTCATCACTATGTGTGGAGGCAGTTGACTAATTAAGAGACATAAAATGTTTTTAATAAACAAGGTTTAGACTTACTTATTTAAATGGAGAGTCAATAAATTAAACAGTTTTCTCTATAAAAATTGGCCATGAAAGTTGTATGTGGCATTCACAGTGCAATATTTTCATCTTTTAAATTCCTGGAGCATTTCATGTTTCCTCTGAAACTGAGATTAGCTGCTGATTCCACAATTTGTCATCATCAGGAATTTAATTATGTCATGTCATACAATAGAAAAATCAGAGTACTATGTAAAACGATGAAGTGCCACAGTCTGAGGCTCTTCTAATAGCTCAAACACAGAGTTAATATATGTTATTTATGCTGGTGAGAGCTTCCATCTTTTCCTCATAAATTCAGTTTTTTCCCTATTTTTTCCCTGAAATATGGTGTTTTATTGTGTGACCCTAATTCCTTCCTGGGGAATGTGTCTAATCATGAGTAGTAGGTGTATAAAAGTTCAACAGTTCAACAGGAAAATATCATAAGTATTGTATTCATTTATGTATTTTAAGATTTTAAAAAAATATATTTTTTTAGGTCTTGAGGCCTTAAATGGAAAGTTCCATGACAAAAAAGGGGTCAGAGAGCTGTGTGGTGGTTATATGCAGCAAAGGACCCCAGACCGAGATTCAGACCTGGGCTGTCTGCATCAAGAAGCTGTAGCCTCTGAATATGAGCCGCCTGCTCATATCAACACACAGGCTGCTCTCGTTCATCCTCATGTGTCAGACAGAATATTCTCAACCTAAAGCTTCATCAGAAGGCTTTTTCATTTATTTCTGGATCCACATAGAGCTTATTTCTCATATTTTTTGGAGACTATGTTTCTGTTGACCTTTTAACCACTTTTGAGTGAAACTTGAGCCCCACCAGTTCAGGTGATGTCACACAGGTGAGGGGGCTGCAGCATTCAAAACCTAGTTAACTTTTTGACCAGCCTGTCTTGCTCATGTGGCTCAGGCACCCTGAAAAAAAACTCTTAAATCAGTGGTAATAACAGACCCCACACCAACATATGAGTAAATTCCATGATATTCCACGTTTTACGTTTGATTTCAAAGTCAAAGTTGGAATTTACAGCTGTGTTTTTTGCATTGTGGAAATCATAGAGCCCCAAGTATCTAACAATAATTTACTAATACCAAATTTTTGTATCAATTTGTTTTTTTAAGAGTAGTTCTGTTAGACTCAAGACTGAAACAAGTTACTTTGTGTGACTCTGGAGCTATAAAAATAGGCTGCTTTTACTGGAATTGCTTAAGGAAAGCAATTTTCAGGGAAATTGCTCTTTCCCCGAAAGGAAAGAGGAGCTGGTGAACCTACCCAGTGTTTTTGTTGCGCGCTACAGCACCAGCAGAGGCCGTCATGTTGGCTGAGATGAGCTTGACGTAACTTTTGGGGAACCAGCCTCTTTGTCCGGTCTGAAGTTCACCCAACCACCACATGTCCTGCTGCTCCAATACAGTTATTATCTGTATAAAAACATTCACACCATCAGATAAAAGCAGAATAAAAACAACAGATGCAAACTGAAAAAGATCAGTCATCTTTTGATTTTCTACCTCATTTTTGTTGAAGTTGAGGTGGTTGTCCTTCTTGGCTCTCCAGGGATACAAAGCCTGGGCCTGAAGACCTTCGACTTTCTCCCCCTGATATGCGGAGCATTAAAGTCAACATCAGCAGCTGTTTCTGATGCAGAGACTTTTAACTAGGGCTGTGCAATTAATCGAAATTTAATCGTGATATCAATTTTTGTGTCAAACAGTCTTCAAACTCATATAATCGAGTTGAATCAATTATCATTATTATTATTATTATTACCAATGTTCTTAGCACAATTTCTAAAGTAATTCTGAGGTTATCCCAGGCAGTTTGTTGGGTGTCATTAATAAAAATTTTAGATTTAGAATGTTCTAGCACCGCACTAAAGCTCAACAAAGTTTATTTTGGGATGGATTTTTTAATATAAATAAGTATATATATATATATTTTTTAAACATAGAGAAATTGCAGAACAGCTGGATACATTGTTTATTTTGGATATATTTTGATAGATCTGTAAGGTACAAATTTGCAGCCTATATTTATTTTCAGCGCTAGAAACCATAGAAAGAAATGCTAAATTAATGTTTTGTGTAACTAGAAAATAATCGTGAAAATGATTTTTTCCATAATCGGACAGCCCTACTTTTAACCTTAGAAATATTATTATTTTATTACCTGTCCTAGTACAGGAGAAGGAGAGGAGCCCGTTGTCATGGTGGCAGGTGTGAAGGCAGAGCGTTGCCGTAGCTGTGCCGAGGGAACACTAAGCGATGGGTTCTGATTGGCTGAAGAGGTTGGCCATGCGTCCCACCCCTCACTGTCTGACTGGCTGGTTGTGTTCGAGGGCCAACTGGAAATAAATAAACAAGATTTAGATTATCAGAGGGAGAATCTGTGATGGCTTTCTGTGTTTGTCTTGGTAACAACAGCCGGACTTACGTGGTGCTGAAGTCGGCCCAGTTACTGTTGGCAGATGATGCAGAGGAGGCGGCGTGTCCGGGGGCTGGAGGGGGTGTGGTTAACGGCTGCTGGGCTGAGGTGGGCGTGGCTGATGCTGTGGAACGAAGGCTGATTGGAGCTTCGCTGTCAGGTATCCGTTCTGCATAATTGGCTGGAAACCAACCGGTCCGACCCCGGAGCTCACCCCCCAGCCAACCGGGCTCACCAGTTTGGGACTCATCCACCTGTTAAAGCAAAGCAACAGGATTAGGATAAAGCTGAAGTGCGCAAGGTACTCTGATACTTGCCCAAACATAATTAAACTAGTATCAGAGTCATAGTGGAGAGGAACAGCAGTGGAAACAGCAGGTGATATTCGCTACAGGAGCAGCTGCTTATTCCAGGAAGTAAACCAAACTAATCTGCAGTCAAGGAGGAAGCATTATGTAGGTATATGATAAATCTCTAACACCTGACACGTTTAACTATTCCACCTTCACTCATAAACAAGACTCTTGACAATAATGTGTCTTTAATGATTTTATCACAATAGCATCTCTATAAAACCTACATGTAGTCAATATGGAGAGTTTATTTTACTCCATCAGTACTGAAGTTTTAAGTTATTCTAAAAACCGACAGATGTTACAGTCATTGCAAAGTTAAACCTGCAAAGCAAAGTGACCTGGGAATGACTAATGTGTGAATAATGTATTATGTTTGATTATAGACCACTTCAAAGTTTACAAACATGGTGACGTTTTATGGTGGGCGGGGCTTAGCCTGGAGGCAAAAGCAGTTCTAGTCGCAATGTTAACAAGCGGCAGCTCGCAGGTTTTGGTGGCTTTTTCATAAATGGAGAGTTTTCAAAGAAGTGTTGCAGTCTGGGAACTGTCGGATTATGTCCAGACACTCACTCTATTGGACGTGACAGCTGTTTTAGTAAAATAACGCCAGCAGATGGAAGCAGGCTGGCCGATCCAGACACCTTACAGGGGAGGCATGAGGATCTTCTGCGCTGCAGACGGCAGAGTGGTGAGCTAAGTTTAAGCTCACGGAAATACTTGCAATGCAGCAGCTGTTACACTCGTTCTGATGTGTTGATATGATGATTCGTTGTATTGCTTTTAGGGAAAAGCATAACATATTTGACGTTTCATATTGCAGACTAGGGTCATGTTACAATCTTTCAGCAGTATTATCTAAACTGCAAACGTGAGCATTAATGATGATCGCCTCTGTTCAGGCTTTTTATCTTATTGCACTGATCTATAATTACTGTGAATGCACTTCAGTGCAGTGTTGAATTCTGATAGGAAAGTGTCTAGTAGTTTGCTAAAACCACAATTTAGATGATCTTCTACCTGATAGAGCTCAATTGTTCCCAGCTGTATGTTGCAATCAGCTTCCACAGACTATTCCACATTGATCCAACTTAATTACTTTAGTTTGTTAATGAAATCTTATGTTTTTGAGTTAAGTCTTTGTAGTAGTCACACTCTCTAGTCCGAAATAAGTTTTTATTTTCAAAGAGTGCATGAACAGCAAAGGCGGTGGAGTTATTTTCAACAGTCAACATATTCACACAAAGCCTTATGGGAAATACACAAATTCAGTAGGAATTTAACCTCTTCTGATTGTTATTCTATAAATTTGATGTCTTTGCTTTAATGACTTGGTTTTGTCCACAGTCATTGAAAGTTTTTGAGAAATTCTGTAATTTTTGATGTTAAACTTGTACCATGAGTGTGAAGGGCATGTATGGAGATAAACTCTCAACCAGTACTGGCTAATATTGGACATAGAATTTAGTGGTAACATAGCATATATTCTGTTGTAATGCCAAATGGGGTGTGACTGTCAGCTCTTGTCAAAGAGCCAGAAACTAAAAATGCAGGTTTGCATGAAAACTTGATGCCCAAATCATGTTTGGTGTGTAAACAGGGTTAAACTTTCAGGTGTCACATGGTTACATTACAACACAACGCTATGCACTCTCCTCACCACTAACTCCTGTTTTCACTTGCAATGGAATATAGCATTTCTTTCTATTGTCATATATTTGTGCAAACCTATATGCTCAAATGTGACTGGCAGCATGGCCTCCAGAGTGGCAAGTCGCAACAAAAGAGCCGACTCCCATTGAGTGAGAGTAGTCATAATGTATTGAGGTTCACCTGATTGAGCTTAATTTGTGAGGTACAGTCAGCAACATTCTGGCATTCTAGTTTCAGCTTAAAACATGTAATGCCATTTTCAGTCATTGTTTTATCCTTCAAGGTGTTTTCACATCTACACATCCCAGTTTATCGGCTTCAGCACTGGTGCATTCACAGCGCTGTTATGCAATAACAGTATTTTTCTGGTTGTCTCTGTTTTTTCCGAGGACTTGTGTTCACTGGTGTCCTAAAAAACTTCAATTTACTGCCACAAACATTATTCTTCCTATTCTGGAACCCAAACACACAACAAGATGACATTTTAAAATGGTAATTACTCTTGAGAAAGCTAATTTTTACAGTCTTCGCTGCATGCTTTCCTCTGTTTTTGCCTCCAGCTACAGCGGCGACATCACTGTGACGTAGGCCGTGAAGGGGTCTATATATATGGGTAAATGGGCAAATGGGCAATCTTCATTTCTGTGGCTTATTCATGGAGTTGTTATTGTAACAAGAATACTTTGATATTCTCACAACAGTTTAGGCTGAGAAAGCCTTTGTTCATGGTTTGAGATCCGACTGTAAAGCTTCACCTTTCACAGGAGCGTTTCTCAGTCACTACAATGATGTGCAGAAGTCTTGAGTCACTCCTGATTTTTTCATAAGTTGCGTGGAGTGCAGCCATTTAATGAGAGATGTACAAGAATAAATGAGAATACAGTAAAGAAAGGACAAACGGAGTTCCTACAACTCTAGTAAACTTGAAGTCAGTATTAAGTTTTCTTTAAGACACCCCATTTGTGTCCGATCAGCTGAAGGTTGAGATTAGGGATGTCCCGATACCACTTTTTGCCAACCAAGTACAATTACGAGTACTGACATTTAAGTACTTGCCGATACCGAGTGCCGATACGAGTATTTAATAGGGAAATGTGAGAATGTGTTTTGTTTTTGGTGCTCATCTGTGATGCAGACATTAGAGCTTGGGAATGTGAAGTCAAACTCCAGTGGATTATGGTTTTTGCAGACACCCCAGATTTATGATAGCCAATAAGTCACAACAGGTTTCTGGTGATCTTCTTTTGGATATATTTTTTTACCTATGGTCTAAACTAGTGTTCAAATCTTTGTGAAGCTGGAGTGATCATAACTTTAGTTAGAATTTCTTTGTCTTTTTTTTGCGACGGCTGTTTTCCAGTAGTTCCATGATGGGATCTGTGTTTTCTTTTTGCAAAAATAAAATTAAGTTCATGTGAACGTGTATGTAAGTATCTACATAGTACATGTAAAATATGAATTATTTAAACTAAACCCTAACTTTATGAAAAGCATCCCTGGGACAGGAGACGGGTCAGATGTATTTAATCTGTCCTCGTGTAATGAAAAGCGTCTTCTGATTTCAAATGAGATGTAAACTCCGGAGTATAAATGTATAGCCGGCGCCGCTCATGTTGAGTATTTTCCTGCCAGCAAGGTGGTGTAAACAGCTCTAGGTATCGGGTGCTGTCATGAGCGAGTATTTGACGAGTACGAGTACAGCAAAATAGGCCAGTATTGGAGCGAGTACCGATACTGGCATCGGTATCGGGACATCCCTAGTTAAGATGGATCTCTTAGGTTCTGTGTCAGGTCTCATTTGTTTGATTTCTTAAAAACATCACTTTCAGATCTTGTTCATCAGCTGTAGATCAACTTCAACTTCAATTTGTTGTCAAGTGGGCCGCATGTGGCATATGGCACGGATGAAATTACATCTCTCTCGACCCATGGTGCATTCAATAAAATACAATAAACTATAAGATAAAAACACAAAAAGATTAAAAAAAAAAATATATATAGGAATAAGATACGTTTTTAGGTCTGACTTCTTCTTTTGTCCTCTTGTCCAGTTTCCTCACGTTGCAAACCATGGAGAGATATGCCAAGTTTGGGAATCACTTTGTTGGTGCAAAAATACAAACATTAACTGATTGATTGACTGATTAAAAGAAATATAAATGACTGCTCAAAACCACTTTATTATTATAACAAAAATTTGCCTGTGTGGAAGCAAAATATAAAGAAATGAGGAGTGGCTCAGAGTTTGCAGAGTAGTGAGTGAAAAGAAACAACAAGAACAAAAGAATCTAGTCAAGCCTAACAGCTTTAAGTGATCCGACTGTGATGACTTCATGAAAAAACAAAGCCACAGACATTCATTCACCGGCAAATGAATGAACGTGAGGATGACATGAAATGAACCAATGGCAGCAAGAGTATTGGCTTGTGATTGGTGGAGGGACAACACTGCACTGGGCGGGGGCAAGAACTTACCCATTCCCCCTTCACCTTCAGTTTGCACAGCAGAAGAAAAAAGAAACTGTTAAAAGAAACAGCCATTCACGCACAAGCACCCTCCCAAAAAGAGGACACAAAGTCTATCCACACATGAACATTATGTGTTGCAGGGTGTATGGATGCTAAGTTTAATGCATAGTACGTACCATGATTACGTCTCCAGGGGTGATGCTGATCTCATCGTGGCTACGAGCATCAAACGGATATAGAGCCCTGTAGTAGACCACCTTCACTGGCGGCTGCTGCTGGTCGAAGCTGCTGACTGAGGCCTTCTGGTCAAACAGATTGAGGCCCTGATTCTTCTCCACTGTAAAGAAACACAGAGACAGAAATATAACTATGAAGACATGAGCTACAGAACGAGCTAAGTCCAGCTGCCCAAGGCACCAAGGATTCAATGAGTGGTTGATTTTTCATTCTGGTTTTGAACAATTAAAGTAGTTATGTCTCATTTCTGGGGGGTTTTCTGCTCGGAACATAGCTGAAGGGTTTTCAGCCAATTTTTGATCACTCTTATGTACTTAAGAAAGCATAATCATCATGTAGAAATAAAGGACGTTCATGTTACACTTGACTGATCAAACGAGATAAGAAGCAGTTTCTACTCCTGAGGCTTCTGAAAACCTGATGAAAGACATCACAACTTGTATTTAAGGTACATATATGACTTTTTGACAGTTCTACTTCTTGATGAATGTGCATTTTTTTATAGTACATCTTTTCTGATCAGTAACTGAACTTGTAACTGCATTTATTACCTGGTTTACATTTCATTACTCTCTGTGTTCGTGAAGGACTGAATCTTAGATTATCGGATGGCTCCGCTCCTGTGCAGGAGTACAAAGAAAAACAGTGACCGCGTTTACATGAGAGTTTTCATTTCTCTTTAATTCCAAATAAATGTTAATTCTGCTTTAGGAAGACCATGATTCCGAATAAAAGTTAATTCCGAACTAAGAGGTTGGTATTTTCCTCTTTTAATTGAGAAAAAAACAATTCCTCTTTAATGTAAATCTTTATTCCGCTCTAAGTTAATTCCTGTCGTTCTGCACATGCTCCTTCTCCTGTCCTGCTGTAATGGCGTTTGTCGAAGTGCACGTGAAACAAGAGCTGGACTCGTGCCAGCCGGCAGAAATGAAGTAGTATGTCAGTGCTGAGCTGCTGTTACAAAACTACAATCAAAATACCACGGAAATCTGTGTTAATATGTGGCTTTTATGTCGTAGTTGAAATGAAAAGTAGCAGGAACCAGCATCTGTGTACTTCCAGGTAGACGTAAACGTACGTGAATACTCCACACCTGCCCCATGTCCAATCAGAACCCTTCCCAACTCCCAGATCTAAAGCGGAATTACATAAATGTGTTTTCCATGTAAACCTTAATTCTGAATTACAGTTGTGTGAAAAAGTGTTTGCACCCTTCCTGATTTCTTATTTTTTTGGATGTTAGTCACACTTAAAAGTTTCAGATCATCAAACAAATTTAAATGTTAGACAAAGAAAACAAGTAAACAGAAAATGCAGTTTTTAAATGAAGATTTTTATTTTTAAGGGGGGAAAAAAATTTCAAACCCACATGGCCCTGTGTGAAAAAGTGATTGCCCCCTACACCTAATAAATGGTTGGGCCACCCTTAGCAGCAATAACTGCAATCAAGCGTTTGCGATAACTGGCAATGAGTCTTCTACAGCACTGTAAAGGAATTTTGTTCCACTCATCTTTGGAGAATTGTTGTAATTCAGCCACATTGGAGGGTTTTCCAGCATGAACCGCCTTTTTAAGGTCATGCCACAGCATCTCAATCAGATTCAGGTGGGGACTTTGACTAGGCCACTCCAAAGTCTTCATTTCTGTTTTTCTTAAGCCATTCAGAGGGGGACTACCACACACTACCACCACTATATTTTACTGTTGGTATGATGTTCCTTTTCTGAAATGCCGTGTTACTTTTACGCCAGATGTAATGGGACCTACACATTCCAAAAAGTTCAACTTTTGTCTCGTCAGTTCACAGAGTATTTTTCCAAAAGTCTTGGGGATCATCAAGATGCTTTCTGGCTAAACTGAGACGAGCCTTTATGTTCTTTTTGCTCAGCAGTGGTTTTGGTCTTGGAACTCTGCCATGAAGGCCATTTTTGCCCCCCAGTCTCCTTCTGATGGTGGAGTCATGAACACTGACCTTAATTGAGGCAAGTGAGGTCTGCAGTTCTTTGGATGTTGTTCTGGGGTCTTTTGTGACCTCTTGGATGAGTTGTTGCTGTGCTCTTGGGGTAATTTTGGTCGGTCGGCCACTCCTGGGAAGGTTCACCACTGTTCCATGTTTTCACCATTTGTGGATAATGGTTCTCACTGTGGTTCTCTGGAGTCCCAAAGCTTTAAAAATGGCTTTGTAACCTTTTCCAGACTGATAGATCTCAATTACTTTGTTTCTCATTTGTTCCTGAATTTCTTTGGATCACAACATGATGTCTAGCTTTTGAGGATCTTTTGGTCTACTTAAACCACAATTTATTCATGTTTTAACAGGGGGGAATCATTTTTTCACACAGGGCCACAGAGGTTTGGATTCCACTCCCCCAATAAAAATCTTTATTTAAAAACTGCGTTTTCTTTTTACTTGTGCTATCTTTGTCTCACATTTAAATTTCTTTGATGATCTGAAACACAGTGTGAAAAACATGCAAAAAAAAAAAAATCAGGAAGGGGGCAAACATTTTTAACACAACTGTATTATTTCCATGTAAACAGGAAGGAGAATAATTTCATTCCAAATTATTCAAATCAGAATAATTAATTCAGAATTAAAAAAACATCATATAACCAGGGCCAGTGTCTATGGAAACTGCAGAACTGTATGCACGGATGAGTCTTGTGTGGTTTAGTAATTTTTGGTCTAAAATTAAAGATATCACAGTAGATGCACTAAGCAGTGACGTTAAAGCTGCTCTTCAGCTGCAGTCACAAGAGAACAGCTCACAGAATCCTGCTGAGATCTGAGCGTTATTTTAGCTTTATAACATGATCTCTGCATAACAAACAGAAAGTTTAAACTGTGACTTGCTGCCTCCCTTACTCGTGCTTTACCCTGTTTGATCCGTTTAAACTGCACTATGATCTGAAAAATGTAGACTTTTATTCAATAGTGACACATTCATCACATCCAAGGAAATGTGGACATCATTCAATCCAAAACACACTTATCAAATTAGTCCTGCACACACACGTTGGTAGTAACACACCTGCTGAAGTCCAGGGGTCAGAGGATTGGCTGAAAAGTTTGCTGAGTTTATCTTGCATGTCTTTCTTGCCTCTGCTTTCATCCTCCTTTTCTTCTATTGTTCCGGCCCCCTTCCTGCCCTCTTCCTCCTCCTCTATCCCCCTCTTCTTCCTCTCCTCCTCTTCCTGAGTCACTCTGTTTAGCCAGGCGTGCGGTGCAGAGACGGAGGGGGGCTAGGAGCTTTAGTCATAGAGCTTCCTGCTTCATCCCTCCAGGCAGGACCCTCCTCTGACGACAGCCTACAAGTTGAAGGCAGGAAGTGAAAATCTGATCAACTTTTATTTTCATACGATAAACTTTTTTTCTCACAGGATATTGATTTTTTTTTTAAAAAGGAAAAAAGCACTTTTTATTGTGCTCCTTGGATCATCTTTATGACGTCGGTTTCGTTCTTACCCACTCTCCTGCAGCTCAGCAGACTTTCTTTCGCTCGGGGTGTGCATGTGAGAGTGTGTGTGTGTCTGTGTGTGTGCATCTCCCTCCAGCTCCTTCTGTTTTTGCCTCTGCTGCCGGCTGTGGATCTCCCGCAGCTCCTGCAAAGCATCATGGGATATAGGAAGGAACAGCGATAAGGAGGAAGTGGGATCAGAGGGCTGGTTGCTATGGGTTACCATTGACAACAAGTACAACAACACCAGCAGTAGCAGCAAGATTGCATTAGTCAGGTGATTTAGGCAAGCTCCGCCCCTTATACTCGGTCATTTGGCCAACTGACATCCTTGCAGGTAACCATGGTAACCATTGCCCTTCTTCCCCCACCGGCAAAAGGAATTCTCTGTTTCTTTTTCAGAGATTTCTTAGTTTATGATTTCAGATGTTGAGTGCAGGTTAATAAGGTCATTTGATGCTTTTTTTAAGGCTATATTATTTTCAAAAAACAAACAAACAAAAAAACATTGAACCTTTAAAGTCAACTAGCCAAAAATAAGTAATCTCTTACTGAGGAGACAAAATTTACATTGGATTTCGGTCATTGTACACAAACAAAAGATTTTATGAAGCATCATCAAATGGGAAAAAACAAACAAAAAAACCTATTAAGTCTTATCAGCCAATTTGCCATCGTGAGGGTTTAATTCCACTGAAAAACACACTTTAGCGTGATTCAGTATCACTATAGGTGCTTCCAAGTGCCAAACATCCATGGTTTACAGCTGGTCAGCACAGATGTCAGCTAAGACTGATGGAGTTAAGTCCAACTCCAGCTGTTACTCATGCACCAAAATCTCATCTTTGCTCGTCTAACTTCTAATATTTAGGTTTTTGCCTTTAAAATGACTTCTTGTGGCCTTAAATTACTCAGCGTATGACTTTTCCTAATTTTCCCTAATTCAGTGAATGGAATATATGAATGTTTAACTCATCTAATCCTCCCACAGCTGGCAGCTTTAAACAGCACATACAGATTTGAGCAAGGTTAAAAACCTCATTTTTAGGGAGAAGGAAGTCGGAGTTCAAGGAGCAGCTGGTGAGTTTGATAAATGGCTAGTTAGAATAACATGTGAGGACGAATCGGAGGGAACCATCTGTCTAACTGCAGTAGCCTGTGCTCCATCCTGTCTTGTCTTATAAACTCAGCACAGATTGAGAATGTGGATTTCCTTTTCTTTTTTCCGGTTTAAAATCAAAGTCTTGGATTAACTCTAATGGCTGCGACATTTTAACAGAAAATAACATGTAAAGAGTGAAAAGGAATATCACTGCAAGGAGGTGTCCCACTACTGAACTAAAATAAAACCCCTAAAGGTCGCTGGTCATGGCGGTGGGGCGGAGCTTGCACGAGGCACTCGCTGTGTTTGCAGGATTGGTTAGAAGGAGCAAACAAAAAATTTAAAAAGGTTGGGGATTTGGGGTTGATGGTAGAGGGGAAGTCAGGGGATGCAGTTCTGTGTAGTCATGACAACCAGCTGTGCCATTAGAAAACACACTGTTACTATAACAACACAAGGCAGCTGTCGTGTTTCAGCCAAACAACCATAACGTGCGGAAACCTTGAGAAACAAGCAAACCAGTTGACAGAGGAGTCAAACACAACTGTGGAGAGACGGAAAACTCCAAACCACCTGAAACAGGAAGTGGAGATCTGAGACGACACACACACACACACACACACACACATTCATCCACATAAAATCTGGTTTATCAGCATATTAGCCAGTTACTAGCTTCATGTTGGGCTGAAACATCACTGGGTAGCATACAGGCTGTGGTAATCTAGTAAACCTGCTAACCTGGCCTACAGTGTTAGCTATGGGAGCATAAAGCCAGCTGGATAAATAGAGAGCTAACACCAGCTTGGCAGAAGGACAGATGGAGGAGCTAAAAGACAGAAAAAGAGGAAGAGATGGAAGAAAAAATGAGCAGTCAGGACAGAGGAGAAAAGGGAAGACAGAGAGCAGGGGTTGATGGGAAAGCTGGTCTGTGCGTGGACCTTTATAATGTAGTCTAGCCGAGCCAGACACACTCTGACGGCTGAGACACACTCCTGCAGCTGTCCCTGCTCCTGGTGCTGAAACACATACATACACACATATATACAGTACACACACACAAACACACAGGATGCAACAGACACACACAAAGTTAATGTTTTAGTCCAGATTTAAATTCTAACCAATCAAGGTCTAATGTGGACTTTTCTGTCAAGTTTCTTAGAGCCTAACGGATTCAGAGCACTCTGTAACAGTTCTGCTGGTGACGTGGACAGTTTTAATCTTTTCATTCAATAATCATTTAAATTTGACCACAAATATCTGATTTCTTTATTTGTTTGCACTGTTGCAATTTATTTCAAACTCTAAAAACCAGCTTAAAAAAGGAAGTAAGTGTTCTTTTTCTCTTATATCAAACAAGAAGCGTGTATGAGTACATCATGACTCATGTGAGTAGGCTCTGGTGACTCACTGATCAGGTCTGTGCTATAATAAATGAAGGTGCAGTCACTGTTGTGAAATCAGGCAACAGTAAAGCTGTCACTGTATTTAATGCAGAGTCAAATAAGCCTGAAAAGGTCCTCCAATATTTACTCTTTTAATCTGCAGCAGATTATTGACAATAATCTGGAAACTAAAATTGCTTTGCGTGATCTTAATGGAGTTTTTTCCCTCTTTAATTCGTTATTCAAAGTATACAGTAATATTAGTTATTTTTCTTGTACTACAGATATTAGCTGGTGTAAATGCAGTTATGTGATAAAGAAAGTACACTCAATACGTAAAACATCAAATAAATTCAAGACCTGATATTCCTAATACTTTGCTTCCAAGTAGCTATAATTCATTCTAACATTTTAAAGGAAAGGAAAAGATCCTGTAAAGACCTGACAACTGCATCTGGACTTTGAGTCGATTTGTCTACCGTTAACCAAAGCCTCATCAGAATTTATCCTCCTGGAACATTAGCTGTCGAAAAAAACACTTTTAAGGAAGGGAAATGGGGCTGAGCTCTGCCAAATGAAACGAGAATTGGAATAAAAGTAAGTGGTATCAGGTCTAATGGAAGGATGGAACCTTCCCAGAGTCCAAACAGAATAAAAGGCAGCCGACATCCAAAGAAGAGCTTTGAAAGTCCTTCAAGAAGTTCAGAGAACGAACCCTGCTGATGACTTAAAGAAACTATGTGAAAGCTTCTGTAAGAGGGTTCAGACCTCTTACAGACCTCTTTGTTTAAGATAAAGCTGCTCGGAACAAATATTTATATTAGAGGTGTATAACTTTTTAATTTTTGAATTACATATTCATCTCTACCTGTTAAACTGCTGCAACCATCTTCTGTCTTGCTGTAGTACATAAAGCCTTAAATTTTAAAGAGAGTGCACTTTCTTTTGCACATGACTGCAGATAAATCTCCAGGAATATTTTCTCTAAATTAGTTATATTTCCAACAAAGCATTAGCTCAGGATTAACGATGAGTATAGAGTGAAACTTCATCAGAAATGTCACCATCTCTGATGTGAGATTACAACAGGCAAAATCAGTACATTAGGGTGTGAGTTTGTCTATTTACAACATCAATCGTTGGATTTCTACCGGCTGCAGCACATTGATCTATCAGGAGGGGGCAGCACAGCGCAGAACTTGAGCTCCACTAAAATAACATCATATAAGCTTTTTGTCTGCTTCCTTGCTGTTAAAGATGTGAAAGGCCTCTACAGTGACTGCAGGTTAGTAGTCTGATAAGAGGGAGGTAGGTGTTGTACTTCTAACAAATCAGAGTGCAGGGCCAATCCAAATCTATAAAATGCTCTTTGCTTCAGGTTTGCCATCAACAGCAGAACGCTCTTAATATAATCTGACATCTTTCATAACGAGGTATATCCCAGCTGCAGTACCATCCCAGTCCAGCAGTGGCAGTGTGCTCTACCTGTCTCCCTGTCTCTTCATCCTGAAGCTGGCGTCGCAGGGCTTCTATCCTGGCACAGTGGTTGGCATAGAACTCACACAGAGACTGGCATGGGTGCAAAAGGCCAGTGTAGGAGATAAATAAAAGGAGTAGAAAATATAGAAGGAGGGGTTTATTATGCGGATTAAACAAAGAATAAGACAGGAAGAAAATGAATGTGAGAAGCAGAAACAAAATACAGACAATGAGAGCGAGGAGCAGAAAAAGGGCAGAAGACGCATCACAGATGAAAAAGTCCCAGTGGAAATAGAGGACGGAAGAGGCACAGCAGTGTGATGAGAGAAGATTTTAGGGACAGGAAGTGGTGCAGAGGAGGGTGGAGGGAAGGATAGTCAAATATTGTTCACATCTCAGTGGTCTGTGCCTCTGTTTTACAAAGAATGATACCACTGAGACATGGAGAAAAAGGGTACAAACTGTTATCCACACTGCTGGTTCTGTTTGTTGCTCTGCTGCTCTGCTTTCCCACATCATTGTTAATGATGTCTACACTGAACAAAACTGAGAGCCAACTGATAAGATTAGCCATCAGAAAATCAGTTTATTGTGGTCTGCATTGTCTCTGTTAATCTCCCTTCCTCCTTGTCCTTGTCATTCTCCTCTCCTCTGGGTTGGAACAGACCACGGGAGTGATTCTGGGCTCTTTGACCTGCCTCAATGTCCTGGATCAATCGCAGAAAACAAAAAAGGGCTCCAGGAAACAAAAAGGCTGTTGTGAACCAGCTCTGAAGGATTTAAACCTTTTCTTGGGTAAAGCTACATGATGTCTGATCTCTGTACCTCTAAAAACAAAAATTAATGATTGGAGCACCAACACATCGACATAAATACGCACACTGATGCAGTACTCAGATTAATATGAAAACTTTTAATGTGTCAGTAAACAACTAAACTGAGAGAATGGATGTCATGAAGATGGGACAGGACACAATTTAAGAAATCATTATGGGAAAAAATTGTTAGCAAGTTAGCTGATTAGTTAACTGAGTTTATGTATTAAACTAAACAGCAAACATGCCACAAATTAGTTATGTTACACAAAAATAAAAAAAAAAATCCTACATCAAGTATTAAAGTGAAGCTTTGGCATATCTAGTGATGCACTGATAGATACTTGTCGGTATGAATGGATGATTCCAGATTTCTTTTCTTGTGATTAATATCATACATATAGACATCATTTGATGCAATTTGGCAAGTTTAGCAAAAATGGAAAGAAAATCTCTAAATGTTCAGGGACTTTAACTGAACAAGCTTCCGACTAATCAGATTTGTTTAAGACTGGAAACATCCTCTTCACAGATGGTTTGATCATTTAAAAATTTCTAAAAGGAGTGACTGTTTTGAAGGTGATGCTTTTATGTGTGTTTATCTCTAACTTTCAGGTTTGGTTTCCAGACTAGAGCTGGATTAATACTCGCTCCGCATTCGGGTCAGGTCCGTTATGCCGTCACCGCTATTTGCTCTGTAGAGGTTTGCAGAGGCTTGACGCACATCTTTCCAGGCCTGACTCCCACCCCACTAGGTGAACATAGTTACACACAAGTACTCCCTTGTAATTGGCCAATTTTTGATTACGTGTTTCCAGATTTTTGGATCTTCTCACTGAATGAATGTCTACTGCCAGTGTTGTTGTTTTAAAAGAGGAAACGCTGGAACTGAAGCAAGTTATCAAAAAAACTCCGCCCTGTGGATTTACCAGCCCTACAGCCACCTGCAGATCTGGAAAAGAAACTGCAACACAATGTCGCAACCCTACCCTTCAGTACAGAGCACATTCCATCTGCCGCAGTGACGCGGGTCCTAACCAGAAGCTGTGCAAGTATAAATCCAGCCTCAGTTGGCGTGGTGATATACCACTGAGATATGATCCAGCTTCATGATGAAATAGAAGTTTCATCACTGAGACACTAAACTGCTTGGTGGTACAGGCCCCTCTGGAGCGTCAGGTACTGTGTGGTCGGCCACTAGTCAAGCTATAGTCTATCAATTGGTGCATCTCTAGTTATATTCTATTAGATGAAGTGTTAGGGTAGGATAATTTTTTTTCATCTTAGTGTCAGAAGTTTCACTTGAGAGATTTTGAAAGTTAAGCATTTCTAATAAATTATCTGTTAAATAGTAGAAATCAAAGTGAGAAGGGTGAGTTTCAAAACATAATTTCATATAAGAATCCCTAGAAGAAGGAAGCTACCACCCTCCCGCTTCAGAGAAAATTCAATCTACACATTCAAGGTGTGTTTTCCTGGCAGAAACACAAACACATATTAAGTATTACATTATATACAGTAATCGTAAATTTGAGAAAACGTCAGGAGCAAGGCCATCTTACAAGCTTACAAAATATCCTCCAAAGCTGTGTTGTGGATTTATATTGGATAATTTTCTGACACTTTTACAAGCTTAAGAATTGTTTTATACGATTAACAGGAGTTAACCTTGTGTTCATGCACAGCTTTACTCTCCTGTTGTCCTGTGATGATGTGCTGCGCATTTACCTTTAGTTGTGTGTTGAAAGCGTCTATTTCCAGCAGCTTGGCCCTGGTTTCTCTCTCTACAGCATCGAGCTGCTCTCTGAGCTGCTGTCTGCTGCTCTCTTTCTGCTCAATAGCCTTCTGCAGAGATGAAAGACTGTCGCCTAAATGCACAAAGACAGCAAGAGACTGCATCAGTTTAGCCAGATACACTCAGATCTACTCAGGCAGTAAATAACCAGTAAGCTGGTTATTCTGTAGTTTGACTCTCAAAATGTGTACAAAAATAACACCAAAAACTGCAGTATGACCCAATATCCAACTTGAACATTAGACTCAACTTGACTATCCATCCATCAATTTTCCATACCTCTGATTTCAACTGGCCCTTCATTAAGTCCCGCCCCCCACTGTTACAGTTGCCAAGTCTGACAAGTTTTCTTTTCCAGTTAATTTCTGCCTGTATAAACATGGATTGCTCAGAGATTTCAGTAAACATATTCAGAAGGATATAGTTTTACATTTCTGGAGTAATATCAGAGGAAAATATCAGAGGGAACTAGACAGAAATATCAGAGAGAACTTGACAAGGACGGCAATTGGCATTTAAGAAATACATCATCATTTGTCAGGGGACTAATGCTGACACAGACAATCTTAAAATCGAGGCATAGTTCATACTGAAAAACTCAGCAACCCCACGTCTTGATGATTCATGTCCAGAACAAACGTACAAAGGAACAACATTTTTGCATCGCAGAGTAAGTCAACATATTTTTTTGTTTTAAGCTAACTGTCATGTATGACTCCAGATAGTTTTAGGTATCTGACGTTTTCAGCCTGTTGCTCGATGTTTTCCCTTTGGGTTAAAGCAGACCAGGTTATTGGTCCCACTTCATGGGTTTGATCCACACATTGGATCTGATGGGGATAGCATCTACTGGACTGGAAAAAACTGGCGTCTGTCTGTATCTTCACAAAATGCTAAGAGAGGACAGTGTTATATATGTGTCTCCGGCAACCAGCATGACTTACTAGTGTTAATCTGGTATATTTATTTACCCTCTAGCAGCACACAGCTAGCTTTTGATTTATATTCTACTGCTGTCTTGTAGCTAAAAACTGTGCTAGTTGGCGTGAACACCTTGGAACAAACAGTTTGTTCAGTTGCTAGTTCAGCCTAATTCAACTGCGAGTGAGGCCTTCAACACCGTTTAATCCATATTCCACATCTCTACACTTGTGTTTTTGGGTTTTGAGAGGGTAAAAAATACAAAATCGCCCAAACGTTCTGGATATTTGTCATCAGACTTGAAAATTCCATCTATGCACTGCTTTGGTATTTTGCTGAGAAAGTGAAAGTTTGCCAGAGGCTCCTGGCTTAGTTACTGTTGCTAACGTTTGATTGGTCAGTGGCAGTTCTAGGGCGGGGCTGGCGAAGGGTCCATTCGGGGTTAAAGGGAAGCTGGAGCCTATCCCTGCCAATTAGCGCACAAGAGGTGGGATATACCTGGAGAGGTCGCCAGTCTACTGCAGAGCCTCAGCTTGATTATTACAATGAAGTTCAAATATTTGCCATCTAAGTTGGGGTAACTAATTTTTGGAAATCCTAAATAAAGGATAAAACTTATCAGAATCTGGACAGTTATTGTGAATTAAAGTGTCCCACATTTTAGAAATGGTACGTTTTAAACTGTCATGCAATTTCAACTCATCCAAAAATCTAACAGCATGTTGTGTGTGCATCATCTATATAGTACTTACGGTGTAAACTGTTCTGTTGAACCTGTTTTAACTGATCATTCAGACTTTGTTTATCAGGAATAAGCCTCCCCAGCCACTGTTGGGAGTCCTGCGTATAAGCAGAAGACAGGTGATAAATCTTACAGCAAAAATAACAACATTACAGGTTATTTGTAACAATGATCATCTTATTTAACGTTGTAGTGGAAATTAAGGTGACACAAGTCTGACTGATCACTGTGTGTTTTACGTACTTGCAGCTGTTGTTGCAGCAATGTGATCTCAGCAATCCGTGTTTCTCTGGTTTGGTTGGTCTGCTCCACTTCTCTCCGCTGAGCCGATAGACGAAACCGAACATCCTTCAGTTTACCCTCCAATTGCATCTTCTTATCATTCTTAAGAGCAGGATATTGGAATTTGAACATGTAATATACAGTATAACATACAGTGCAACACAGAGAGGCAAGCCTCTGTTGACTTTTTTTTTATAGTGGCTCAGTCCTGATACTGTAATCCTCCCCACAGCAGCTGCAAAAAGAAACTTAAAAAGATGAAACACTCATCTCAGTTCAAGTGTTTGTCTTACTGAGAACTTTCCTCCTTATTCCTGATACTCTCAAAAGTTATCTTTTAAATCTTCTAACGGCAATAAATGAAGCATGTCATCCCCTTTCTGTCCTGCTACAAACATGTTTGAGTGACCTGCAACTTCTAAATTTAAGCATGAACTACCTCTGAAATCATTTCTTATGAAAAATCATGACTATTTGATAGTTGTTCCTCAGCGGCTGGAGAACAGCCTAACAAGAGTCCATTCACCGGTTAATGCCTCAAACACGTCAGTTTCCAGAAGACTATCCTCCTAATGTAGTAAAAGAAAGCTGGTTTCTCAGTGGCTTTGGCCGAATGCTACCATTTTAGTAAGAAACATGGTTAAATCATAGATACAATTTGCAATTGTGTCAGTGTGATTTAGATTTTATTTCTCTTTTTTACTTACTTATTTATTTGACAGGAAAAGTGTCAGAAAGATTCTGTCATCCAGTCTTCTGCTGGGTTTGTTGACACCTACCCCCAGCATTTGAACCTGGGCCAGTTGCCCTGTTGATTTATTCAGTGGCCCATGAAGGGATTTTCTTTATTCTATTTAAGTTCTGATGAAAATAAATAAGTTATTTCACAGATTCTTTATAAACACAACTCATAAAAAATTAAGGATATTTGTTTTTTGTAGTAGCCTTGTAGCCTTTCCAGGTGAACTGAATTAGACTTTCTGTAAACTTTTGAATGTGCATGTACATTGTTCAATGTTTAAATACTTATTGCACATCATGCAGTTTTTGAAAAAGATGATTAGCCAAAAAAAACAAACAAAAAAAAAGTAAATTCATGATATAATATCAGTGAGGAATGAACTTTTTACTTTTTCCTAAACCGAAAGTTGAATATCCCTAACTTTTTGTGAGTAGTGTATGACTGCGTTTGCAGTGAAATTTAAAAAAAAAAAAAACCTCTTCATAGTAGCGTTAACCACCACGGTTGACCTACTGAGCATGCGGGTGCCTGTTTTGGATTTCCTCTGCAGCTTACAGCACTTTGTTTTGGCAACATGCAATAATGAATGTTTACTGTAGAGATGGAAGATATTCCAAATGTGACTCCATTTTTCTGATAAGCGCTACATTCCCATGTTCACCGTGTGTATGTAGCTTTGTGATTAGATGTGGACTTTTTAATTACCAGAGCCTCCAATTCAAACTCCAGGGTTTTCTTCCTGGCCTTGAGCAGAACAATGCTCTCCTGCTCTCTGTTTCTTTGAGTCAGAAGCTCCTGCCGACGTTGCCGCTCCCACTCCAGCTGACGCTGGCGCTCTAATTCCCGTTTAGCTGCCTGGAACACACACAGAAAGGTTGTGTTTAATTTCATAACACAGAACAGCTTAAAACAGTGTCAATAAATTACACAAAAATGAACTATTGCAGCATATTGCATTCAAATATCCAACAACATTTTACACAACAAATCGTCTCCAGGGTCTAAATTCGCCTGTTTATGATAAACATTCAGATTTAGTGGGTTGTGAGGGATCTCCAAGTCATCTGCAGCAGATGTAATTATAAGTCTGCAGCAGAGCAACTTCAGCTCAACCACAGCGTTTCATTTAAATGCAGACACCTGGTAATCATTGTACTCCTCTGCATACCTCTCGCCTCTCGATCTCCTTGCGTCTCTCCTCTTCTCGTTGTCTCTCCAGCTCTCTCTGCTTCTCAAGTTGTTTTTCAAGTTCTTGCTGTCGCCTTCTTTCTTGCTCCAGACGCTCCCGCTCCTGAAATACAAACTTTATTTGTTGTGTTCCTCCTAGTTTCATTACTAAATGTAAATAACTTATGGCTGCTTCCATGCGGTATGTTTTATATTTTCTAGAAATGTCACCAACCATTACCAATTCAAATTGTGCGAACAGTGTGGAAAGAAGAAATCAGTATGATCTCTGCAGTCTACCTTCCTCTCCTGTTCTTCTCTCTCCAGAGCTGCCAGCCTCTCCTGCTCTTTCCTCTGCTGCTCCTGCAGAGCCTGACGTCTTTTCTCCAACTCCAGGTTCCCTCGTTCAAAGTTCTCCCTCTTCTTATCCTCAAATGTCACTGCAGTCATGACAGTAAGCAAATACAAAGAACTTAAGGGCATATGTAAAAAAAAAAAAAAAGCTATATTTTTAAAAGAGGAAAAAAAAATTTAGTCACTATGATTCTTTTATAAATACAAAGAAGAGAGAAAATTGCAAAGAAACCATCCCTTTTCATCTCATTGTGGCCATTAGCATGAAGGGAAATATGCAAAGACTACCAGTCTACTGAAAAGACCTCTGTCAGCATACTGAAGGCTGTTCTGTGCCACAGATATGACGAAAGACGCAGCTTTTTCACATTGTCTACACAATTTACTGTATATTTTCCAAAATTAAAAACCTTATTTGAAACAAGTCTATCTAGAAAATGAGACTCAATGTCTACATGGGTTTGAATGTATTCATAAAGGTTAAAGAAAGAAAAAGAAAAACACTAAAGAGAAAATGTTGCTGAGGCAGACGATTCCGGTAGGTCCTAAGCAGTTTAGTGAGAGAAAAACAAAGTTAGACGAACTTGGTCCAAAATAAAGAAACCTTAAGCATGATCCAAGAATATATGCTCAGTTACAAATGCTTTCAATACACAATAACTTCTGGGATTAATAGTTTTTTTGTGTTTCATTTCATTTCATGATCCTTCCAAAACCTAGAAAGAAAAAAAAAATCCCAGTCAGCCATGTTTCCATTGACTGGTTTAAAGTGAATCATCTAGACTGTGGAGGTCTACACCACCCCACAAAGCAGCAGGTAGGATCCATGGGAGGGAAATGGAAAGAACCCTTTTCAAGAATTGCTTTCATTTACGGGAACATCTGGGATGTTATATCATGGGTGGGAAGATGCAGGTCAGTCAGTTTGCAGACTGGAAACAGCTGGCGAGTCACATTATTATTATCTTTGCCAGGTCAGCAGTGATTTACAAAGTTGTTTTCCTTCCTTTTAATGTGCATGTACAATGTACAATGTTCCAAACAGGAACATGAATTGATAAACTTTTTTTCATCTTTATGGAGACCCCAGTTATTTTTGATGATTTTCACATCCAACAGCCAGCTCAGGATTGATTGGGGGTTGATCCAAGTTTGCTTTCACAATACACTCAAACTGAACCTTTTGAATAATGTATTCTTCCCTTTGCGTGAGGTAGCACCACATCAAGAATTACTGAAGAAGACAAGAAATCAAGAAAAGCTGATCTCTGACTACCACATAAGTTGTCGTCTGCTTCCTGCCTTTAGTTCACTTGATGTGAATTGGGACCAACGTTTTTAAATGGACCAAAGTTTGCTTATGTGTTGTAGATCAGAGTTCAGTTGCACACTCACACAACCCCAAACAAACCAGACTTTCCAAGCAAACAAACTGAGGTTCAGTTAAGACGGTTTGGTGTGAACACACATGTACACGTGCAGTAAGAGCTGAAGAAGACCTTGTCCCTGTTTAACCAGTTACATATGATGAGTAAACTAATTACCTGGTAATTTCTTCTCTTGGCTGCTCTCCGTCTCCTCCTCCATCTCCTCCTGGACACTCTTTTGGTCTGACTGAACACTGTCGCTTCGTACACGCCTTTAACACAACATAAATATATTAATCATTATGTGCACATTTGATGCTGTGACTCGATGTGCTGGAGCTAATCTTCATAACTTAAATAACCATTTCAACTGATTAAATCTATTTTATATTAATGTCACACCCAATCAATGTTGCTACGGCTGATAATAAACTTCTGTCAACATGAATTTATGAAAAGCAAGTTTAGCAAACATCACATATTTTGTATTAACTGCATGTAAGCTGAATTAATTGGGGTATTTAGCTGAATATTTACCTGAACGTAGGTGGGAGGTATTCTGGTGGTAACACAGGAGGCAACGGTAGCCCTGACATAGCCATATCTATGAGGTGCATAGCCAAAATAAACTCCTCAGCTGTTAGCTTTCCATCCTGGTCGATGTCCGATAAACTCCTTGAGGAGAAGTAATGGGACAAATTTTATATTTGAAGGATGCATTTCTTAGGTTTCTTATATTTTAAAAAAGAGGAACAACATTTTTGATATTTTCTAAGGCACTGACCATATCGTGGCAAGCTGAGTCTGAGGAAGACTGGACTGCATCAGGATAGTTCGAGCTTGGGGACCTGAACAACACATATGTATGAAATTAGGAAAAAAAAGCACAGTGAAAAACACGTTCAGTAACAGAAATGTGGTCAAACACAGTAACATGTTGGTATGTGTTGAAGTACCAGTCAGATGTCCGCTCATCATCTTGTCATGGGAGTTGAAAAGCTGTCTGTATTTCAGCCTGGAGGACTGAGGAACGGCCCAATCAGAAGGAGGCTGAGCTCTGAGATGAGCAACAGAGTGAAGTTATGTTACTTAAATAAAATGAAAAGATTTTCCTATATAGACTTGTATAAAATCTAGGATGCACATTTTTTAGCTTTTTTTTTTTTTTTCAACATTTTATCACAATCAGGTAAAAACACAGACATCTTGCATCACAGGACTAACCCAGTAGCATCAAACGATGGCCCCTTCTGCAGCATGGTGCTGGAACGATTAAACGATGAGGACTTATTGACAGCTGCAGCTGAGAGTCGGAAAAGAAAATATTTTATGCAGAGGTCAAATGCTCAATCTCAATGAGAGAACACAACTAAAACCTTGTTTTTTTTCGTGTGTTATAATCTATCTGAACATTTTCCAACAACAAGCTCTACTTTTTCTTAAACAAATCCAAACTTGAAAGAACATACGGCTGCCAAAAGTAGGATTTTTTTATATTGTGTAAATCAGGGGTGTCAAGCTCCCATCCTCGAGAGCTGCAGTCCTCCAGGTTTTAGATGTCTCTGATCCAAAACACCTGATTCAAATGAACAGCTTGTTGTCAGGGTCTGTCCAAACATGTTGACCCATTAATCTGATTCAGACGTGCTGCATCAGCAACCTGCTGGACAGTGACCCCTGGGGACAGACTTTGGACACCCTGACTTTGTCTCACCTTGGTGTGAGAAGCCTGAGATGGGTGGCATCATGGCTGTGGGAGGAGCTCCGTTAGCGATGGGCTGAGGAAGTGGAGGTGGTGCAGATGAGACGAGGGGGGGAGACACTCCAACGGGAAGAGGAGGGAGGGGGAGTGGGGGCACACCTGGCAGAGGAGCTGTGATGGGAGCCATTGGGGGCATACCTGAGAGGAAGGAGGATATTAAAGATGATTAAGGAGACATTTTCTTTCCAAATTAACTAAACTAACTAATGTGAATTCTACATATTTATGCTGTTAAATAGACACAAGTATGAAAGGGTAACATTTATTACTGCTAGATTTGCATTCTGACTTCACCGGTCAGCACTAGAAGTACAGTTGGCAGTGACCAGTGCTGAAGGGAGAGCAAATATTTACTTTATGACCTTGGGAAAACAAGGACTTTGTATACAGATCTACAGTGTTTTATCACTGCCTTTTCTTTGGCCCGAGTGCACTGAACAAATGGACCTGATAAGACAACATTTAGGAAAATAAACTGACTTGTAGATAAATGGTGGGTCAGCACAGAAAATTGCAGAAACAAAACAAAATAAAATGTGTCTAATTCCTGTGTCAAACTTACCAAAGCCAGTTTGTGGGGGTAAAGGCAGTGGCGGTTGTTTCATACTGGGAGGAAGCGCTGGGGGCAAAGGGTGACCCTGGAGTTTAAGTTTGATGAGTTTCATGGCAATGGAGAACTCGTGAATATCCATCCGACCATCACTGTTCATATCAGCCAGAGCCCTGCAGGAACAGTGAGAGGGCAATTATCTTACCAACATAAACACAGAATAATAGATAAGGCCTAATATATAACTTAGGAAAACTCTGAGGCTAGACATAGTTACAACAAATTCATCTGCTTATTTTTTTGTGTCAACTTTTCTGTCTGAGTAATAATAACTATTTCTTGTCAGCTTAAAAAAAAACAGCAGGACTGAACCATGATAGGTTTGAATTTTTAATCTCTCTTTGTTTGATCTAATTTTAATTTATCTGACACCTCCATTTATATTGTTTTGAATACTCTATGATCATTTATTGGCATCAACACTGCAATGTAATCTAATGCCAGCGAGCCTGTGATTAGGGTTGTCAAAAATATCTATACTCCGAAAAGTATCGATACTGAAATGCCGTATCTTGATACGATACTAATTTGCCATGGTATCGATACTGCAGTGCGCGCGCACTCGACAGGCAGCAGCCGGCCAGGTAAACAGCGGCTGACCGACAGGCAGGCAGAGAGCTGACAGCACATGTTTCTGTTGCTGGAAGTCCAGGCCAGCCAGTCTTATTTGAAAATGAAGAAGGAAAAAGTCTTGTTTGGAAGTATTTCACATGCAGCAGACGAAGAAGGAAAACAGAAAGACGTAGACAGGCCTGTGTGCAAACAGTGCGACAAAATCCAGCAGCACAGAAAACCTGGCGAAACATCTTAAGGACCGCTATCCTGGCCTCCATGATGAATTCTGACAGGGTAGTTACTTAAAGCTCCCGTTTATTATGTAACTTAAAAACGCATTATCAGTGACGGTTAGCGCCACTGCAAGTCCGCATTTCCCAACCTGGACCTTATTTCTAGGAACACGTGTATGAACTTACCAGTAACATTTATGTGTCACTCTAATTTCCTCGGATGATGTTCACATTTCTCTCCGTCTGTGTATGATCGCTATATAATGCGGGTGAAGGAGGCAGCGGGGGTGGGTCTCTATATAACATTATCTGCAGCAGAACTCCTTCATTTCACCAATACTTTTAAGACGAATGAACGAACGAGTAGTTGTTCTGTTCATAACTGGTTGCTGTCTACTTGTATAGTTTAATACCTCAAAATATTGTTCTAATAATTTTTTGTGTGTTGACCTTAAACCAAAAATGACATCATTGTTGCTATTATTATAGTTTGCACAAAGTCAAAACCAGTTTATTTTCTTTTTTTTTTTTTTTGCACTACCTCTGCACAGACACCACTATTGTCTGTATATTTTTACTGTTGTTACTTTTAGATTTTTGGATGTTTTACATGTTTAAAAAAAAATTACCTCAGACAACCTTAAAATATTGTCAAATTGCATTATATTTGGGTATATTTTTTGCATTTATTTGCACATTTATTCAACTAGCATACGATAAGAGATTTTCAAGTTCATACAAATATTTCTTATGCTTTTGAGTATTTGTCTCTGTATTTGTCCCCTGAAGTATCGAAAATGGTATCGAGTAATCAATATTTTTTTAGATATCGATATCGAATTTGAAATTTTAGTACTGTGACAACCCCAGCCTGTATGTATACATACATGAATGCTGATACTCATCTGTGTAACTAATGTGTACAAATTTAAAAGTATATGTTATAACAGTGTATGTGTGTTTATATTCCTTTATTTTTTCCCATCTTTCTTTTCACATGGATTACGGAAGAATGGGTCAGACAGGCCAGTCTGATTGTAAAACAGTTACACTCATGAACTATCATTTTTTCCTTTCTTTTTAAATACCCAAAACAATAAGACAATAGTAAAAGACAACAAAAAAAGACATAGCATATTTCCATATCCAATTTGTAAGTTTGCATGAACCCTTTTCTTTATCATAAGGTCTATGTGCTTTCGTTGTTAAACTATTGCTGCCAATGCTAATTATCGGTGAGACACTTTACTTGTCAACTAAAACATTGCTTGTGACAGCTGAAACTGTAAGAGGCAGTGCATGCTTTGTTCACGATGCATCTCTTAAAATAAAGCAAGCAATGACCTGACTGCTTATCTCTGAGTGTAGTCTTCCTGAATATGCGACTTACCATATTTGGGCCAGGATGGGTGGGGGCAGCCCTGACTGAAGAAAAAAGTTTCTGGCCTGGTCACCTGACAGACGAACAGAAGCAAAATTTATTTATTTACATTTATTTCATGAGGAATAACCCCTTGAGATGAAACATCTCGTTTTCGAGGGGGTCCTCAGTTTCAAAATGAAGAGATTACACAATTTACAAATATACAAAATGTCTGGTTTTTATAAAAAGATGAACATCAGGAAAAAGCATTACAACCAACAATTAGAAACCTCTTTAAAAAAAAGAAATAAATAAAAAGTAAAGAAGCACAAGAAACCGAATCATTAAATGCCCTTAATATTAATCCTTTCCTTTAAAATTAAACAGCAGTTTGGTATTTCTCCAGGCTAAACTGCTCATTACCAAAGCATTTATCAGTAATATGTTAAGATAGAATAAATATCAATCTGTTGACAAAGTTATTTGGCTGAATTATCAGTAACTTCCAGTGAGCTGCACATATAATGCTGTTTCTAGTAGTCTTCTGGCAGATAAAAAAAAAAAGGGTGGATGAATACCAGTGCATATACTGTGTGGTTTGATGTACTCAATTCTATTTTCATTTCCGGCTTCAGCACACTTAATAGTTTATGCCTGCCTTACAGATCCCCTGCAGGCTGCTGCCAACTGCTCCAGCAGTTTATGTAAGTTTATGGTAGACTATAGTCGTTTATGGTTAACTATCCCCATAAAAGTTGGGCGACAGCGCTACATGAAATACACAGCATTCCCTTTTTGCTAGTATGAAAAGCATTTATCTGGATAAACTATTGATTTATGTCAGAATTAGCAGCTTGTTGATTCCACATCTTATCATTAGAACAGGACTGTTGTGTCTCAGGTTAAAAAACACACCATGGTTCAAGCAAAGTGGCAGCAACAAATATGGCTTATTGAACAGAAAGGTAGATGATGACCATGCTGTCATCATGTGACAGAGACTCGCATAACCACAATACACATGGGCGCTCACAGATTCTCATGCACTCTTGCCGTTTCATTGATAAAGTTGTTCATATAAACTGTTTTTAAAGTTCTTGGATAGTTTCAAGTTGTACGGATGCGCCTCATTGACTCTGAAATCAGTTAAAAAATGCAAATAAGTGGTTGCAGTCTGGAGTCCTTATAACAGAGAAAACAATGTTAGTTTTATGCCGAGTAAGCAGCAGCTCAGTGCTGTCAGCTCAGTGTTCAGGAACCAGTGAGAAAGACTGTATGTCCTTCTGCAGTTGGAATGTTAGCTTGTGCTAGTTAATGATGGTGCTGTTAGGATTGCTTTAAATTCTTATTTAATTAAATACCATTTTAAGTATTATTATCTGAGATTAACTTTTTAATATCTATAGAGTTCAACTCTTTGTAGGATTCTGCAATGTTTTCTTCCATATCAAGTTCGATTTCCTGTTATAATAAGAAGATTTGGTTTCCTATAACCCACATCGAGCAACAAAGAACATTTGACACTTGGACAGCAAGTTCCCCAAATAGCCAACAATAAATCATGCAACCCAGGTAGGGATGTTCGATATTGGCTTTTTTTTTCTTACAGATATCCGATATTGTCCAACTCTTAATTTCAGACATCCAATACCAACCGATACCGATGTATGCAGACAACTGTGGGGTTGAATCTCTCATATTTTGAGAAATACAACTATTTTGCTCTGAGAGCAAATATCCCAAAATAGCTTTAACTCAGCCAGAGGAGTTCATTTTGGACATCTGGCTGTCATTTATCAGATACTAGCAGGTATTAGCCAACATGTGGCTAATTCTAATGTTTCTGACAGCTTGGTAACTTAACCAACAACTTAAAACCAGACATATAAATAGCCTCTGTAGTCACATGACTCTAAAAGGAATGTTAGGATATGAAGTTCTTCCAGATTAACAATGACCTTTTACATGCTGGACCGCTGCTAATGGAGCAAGATCTCGCAATTTTGTTTGTGAAAATATTGGTCTGAAAAAAAACGATAGATATTTTCCGAAATCACATTTTAGTTCTGATATCGGCCGATAATACTGGTAGGCCGATAATATCAGACATCCCTAGACCCAGGGGGTACTGATGCTTTCATCTTTCCTTATTCATGCACTATATTGGCATGCGAGGTGTCCAGACGAGACAGAGAGAGACAGAGAGAGACAGAGAGAGAGAGAGAGAGAGAGAGTGTGTTACCTGTGATGTAACCCCCAGCAGTCGGAGAGAGGCTGTGAAACTGCTGATCATGTTTGGCTCTCTCGTCCACGGAAATCAGAAACACATCTGGACCTGACACACCCATGCAAAAATCCAACACACACACAAATACATATATACACATGGTTACAATGACAAAAGCCAAATCAGACACAGACAGGGATAAAGGGAGGAATGAGAAGAATGTGTTAGTCATGAGTTTCGGTTCTTGTAGGAAGATTCCTTTTAGTAACATTTAAAACTGAATGTAAAAGGATGAGAGGATGGGGGGGGGGCAGGCCCGGTTCATGAGAATTGTGTCAAACTCTGTTCACAAGAATACAATACAAATGAATCACTAGTTGAAAGGGAACATTTTGGTCAGATCCTTGTTTTAAAACATAGTGAAATACTCAATTAAGAGTTGTCTCTTATGACTGGTGTTTTAACTGTCTAAAATGACCCTCCAGTCCTCACTATAAAAAAATCTTAAGATTTTTATTTAATTTCTGATAGCCATGAGATGTAACAAAGTCACAGGCAGAAATATACTGAACTCTGTCATTTTTATTCATCCATTAGTTGCTGTACTCAACAATTAGCCTACCTAGTCTTAATGCTTTATGCTTATAATGAGTATCCCTTTTGTTGCATTGTTGTCGACCACATAAATTAGATGCTACATTAGTTAGTCAACCATCGAGCCACTCAGAGTAGCACTTCCCTTTAATTCCTACAGCCAGTCCAACAAGCAACATTTACACATTTGATTTACATGCTTGGTAGTGAATCATGCTGACTCCTTTACAAGAGAAACTTTAAGAGGAAGCCTTTTCTCAGCTGTTTCAATTGTGGACATTTTTGCAAAAACCTACTGTATAAGGTTTTATCAGTAATAATGACAAAGACTTTTTTTATGCAGTATACGTATTAGTATCCGTCAGCCTGTTGTTTCATGCGTCCCTAAAACATGTCTCAATGATAAATATTAGTTTGAGCTTCCAGTGTTGTCTTTACCTGTGTTTCCTGTAACCATTACAAATCTGTTTACAGTCTGGCAAAACTCACACTCTGTTGTATAAACATTTGAATCAATCCACCTTTTGTCTCTATCTTTTTGCTGTTCTGATGGGAATCTATCTGTCTGCTTCATTTTCACAATTTGGAAACGATTTGCTTTTATCGGAGATGAATCTACTCATATGTCCTCATGTACAATCATTTCTTTCCCAAAATAAATTCAGATTATGACTTTTGGACCATACTATGGGAAGGCACTGTTCTCATTTTTGTAATGCGATTCCCTCAAAAGTAGATTCATGAAAGCTTGTGGTTTGTCTTCTAACAGACTGCTGGGTTACTATTACAGTATCAGTACTGTGTAAGTATCTTAAGCTGCATTTTAGACAAAAAAAAAACAACCAACGCTTTCAGTCTCAAGGACTTTAGACAAGTGACAAAAAAGGATCCATCAGACCTCGATTATCAACATTTTCACAGTACACTGTAGTCCTAAAAGATTATGAGAAAATTACTTATCTGCTGCTTGAACAGGTCTATCTGAGAAGCAGTTCTACGCAAAAGTACACAGATTATGAAATGCTCTTCGGCTGCAGTCATACAAGTAAGCCATGTTACGCCTTCCTACAGTGTTGTGCTCAAGGATTTCCCAATGTAGGGGCATGCAAGCGTTTCACTGCACTGATTTGCACGTTAAATCAACAAATATATTTACTAGAATAACAAAAAGTCTCTAAGGTTGAAACACATAAAATTCTGTTGGTATATAGATGTACAGATGTACCTCAGAGTTTACAAACCTTCCTATCAAAGAAAAGGCTAAATTCACAATAGTAATTCAAATAACACAAAACTTAAAGAATTAATAATAAATAAAAATTTACTAAATTATAATTCAGTAAAATAAAATATTGATTTGAATTTTTTTAATAAAAAATAATTTTAAAAAACAAAAACAAAACTGTCCCAGACAAATTAAAACACTTTGCTCAAGAACAGTGGGTTGCAATACCTGTCAACAGGTGTAGAAGTCTTATTGAACATTACAGAAAACACCCGATTGCAGTGAATGTCTCAAAAGAGTTGCTCAACAAAATTCTAGCTCAGGAGGCCCATCATGCTTGCATACTTGTATAAAATTTTTATTTAGCATCACTTTAGTCAATTTTAACTTATTTCATTGGCAGCTAATTTTTTTCTGTCTTGAACGGAAGGGTATGTAAACTTTCAAGCACAACTGTGTGATAATTATTCAGAAAATACACTTTCATTCAAGTCCTTCTTCAAGTCAATAACAAATACTGACCTGTGAATGTGGTTGGAAACTGTGCCATGGTTCATTCAGTCTTCTGCAGCTACACAACACCTGAAACAACACGTAGAGAAAACTGATGAAAAGTTTGATCCATCTCTTTCCAACTTTATTCAAACCACAAAAATGCTTCTACTGTGATGGAGGGTTACTCTGCAATCCCACTGGATGTTTAACAGCATTTGAAAAGACCAAATAATGTCTGGTCACCTGTCAAAGGTGCTGATGCAGTCAACAAACTCAGTCAGGAGGAAACTTTTTCAGCAAGAGCATGAAGTTAATTTTCCACTTGGTTATCCTTTACAGCTGAAGTATAAATTTCTGTTTAGTCTGCCATCCAGTGACGCTTACATCATCACGGCAGTTATACCTGTAATAATGATATAAGAACATGCAAAAAGAAAGGCCATCAATATGTCTAAATATTTTGTGTTGTGGATTTATTCAATGAATATTTATAAACCACCATTGATTTGCTGTTATCTGGTATTAGGGCTACTACTAATCAGAAGGCAACCAAATCAATTAAAAAAATCATTACTCTGTCAGTCAAGTTTGGTTATGTCGACAATGTCAAAAACAATTGCAGTATCTATGCAGGTTGCCTGAGCACCGTTGTGTGTTCTGAAATCTTCTGCTTCACACTCACTCATTTACAAGGGCTGTGCATGTCTCACGAGTCACGACTACATGTAGATTAAAATGATCTTGTCACCAGTGTTGCATCTTGAGCTTTCTTTATTGTTTTTTTTTTTTGTTATACTTGTATGATCCCCGAGGGGAAATTAGGGCTCTGCATTTCACCCATCTCTGTACAGTGTGTATCAGAGAGCAATGGGCTGCTACTTAAAGCGCCCAGGGAGCAGTTGGTGGGGGGTTAAGGACCTTGCTAAGGTTAAGGACCTATTACCACACCACACTACTTTTAATGAATACAAGCAGTCAGATAATTATTAACTCCCTTTTTACTAGTCGCTCCAGAGTATAAGTCGCATCCGTCAATAAATGTGTCATGAAGAGAAAAAAAACATATATAAGTCGCACTGGACTATAAGTCACAGGAACGGACAAACTATAAAAAGAAGTGCAACTTATAGTCTGGAAAATAGGGTAATTATTTCAGAAATCAATCTGAATGTCCTGAAAAATGAAATACATTGTTCCACTGCCAGGAAATCAAGTGACATTACAATAAATTACTTATAATCAGTTATGTTTTGTTTCTGCAGAATTGCCCGCATCTGCATCATGATGCATCGTTGAAATTTACCAACATGGTTGCCACTGCATTGTGAATTAAATTTGTAAAACTTGTTTTAAACGTATCTTTTAATGGTAATTATCCAAATTTTTTAATTTTTCATCTTTAAATAAAACAATATTGCACCCTTTCAGACTTCTGTCTCACATACGTATAAAGAGGGAGGGGTATATTAGACAGACATGTCAGAGGTATGTTAATTAGATCCATATCTGCCTTCCTTCTGCTGTATCCTTGTGGCGTGAAGACAACCCATAATAATCTAACACACTGCAACAGACAAGGTTTAACTGAGGGTGTGTGTGTGGGTTTGTTGTTTCCCCAGTGTAATGTAAATAAAACTTTGTTTTCTTGCAAACTAAGGAGGAAACACCCTGCTGAAAGATTAGCAATCCAAATTATGAAGAGTTCTTTCTCCTTTAGGTCTAAAGATAACAAAACTTCCCGTCTAGATCGCATTTCACAAATAAAAGCTAATGAAATTGGGTGTTTATTTTTAAAATGCTCAAACAAAAAATCTAGCAGCAAAATGCTTTTCCAGAAACAAACATTGTACTATAGTAGCTTGCAAAAGTATTCACCCTTTAAGTGTTTTTAAGGTTGTTTTTTTTTAATGGCTTTGAAAAGGATCTACAAGAGTACCAAATTGCTGAAGTAAAAAGAAAAAATACAGGGGATGAATATTTTTGCAAGCCACTACATTGTGGCAGACAATCACATCACTTACATTGTTCTTGGCCTTTTGCAAAGTGTATAACAGAGTGTCTGTGTGGATTTGAGTGTGTTCCCCATCACCACTGGAGTGGCAGAACAAAGTAACCAGCTTAACTAGGTCAGAGGAATAAAGACCACCCAACAAAACCACACACAAACACACACACAGAGTGGGAACTGAAAAAGTCCTGAAGCAGTTGAGCAACTACAAACATTGCTTGACTGGTCTAAACTGAAAATGGAAAAGATCAAACTTCTGTCCAGCTGTTGAAATGAATTAGTTTAGCCAAAGTATAATCTAAGCAGACTGAAGAAAATTGACCCACATACGTAAGATTTATGAGACAATAATTAGATAATAAATCAACTTTTATGTACAACCAAACTAAATGGAGCAAAGAGCACATTTCTTTAACTTCATTACCTTGATGATTAACAAAAGAGTGAAGGCAAAACTCCTTCCAACAAATAAGCCGATTATGAAACAAACTGACTCTTGTTTCCAAGCGCAAAGTTAAAATAAATCTTCACACTGAATCAAACTAACAACAACACAATCCTATTCCAGTTGAGTGACACTAACAAGAAAAGCACATATTCAATAACATTAAAATACTATTATCTATGCTGCTAACTGAATCCATTAAACCGCTTCCCAGCATAATATGAGTGTGATCACGCCTGAGTAGAACTGTAGACTGAGGTGGGTGCAAATAATCAATCCGCGACCCATGTAAACTGGCAACCCAATAAAATGAGCAACATCTTGAAATATGGAGGCAAAAATAATATTAAAAAGTTCATTGTCGCAGTTATCTTCAGCTGTCCTTTGTCATCCATGTGTACTTAAAGGCTTAATGTTCTCTTTTCCCTGGTGCTTGCTTTGTATTTGTGGGATTAGTCTGTATAATTAGAGCACTGGGATGTCACTGAAGTGTTGGTCTGTTATCAAGGCTTGTGGCAGATGCCTGTTAAGTCCCCCCCACCACCACCACCACCACCACTCACACATGCACTCAAATACACCCACGCACACAAAAGACAGTGTCAGAACAAGACACAAGGGTTCAGACCTTCTCTTCTATTTGTCCTCCCTCCCCCTCATTTTCCTACTGACCTCTGATATTCCATCTTTTCCATATGAATGAATTTGAAAAACTGTGGACCATCCAATGTTCTGTTTGCTTTCATAATCATTTATAAATGTGTGCTGGTGTCCTGTTGGCTAGGTCACCCTTGCAAAAGAGGTCTCAGTCTCAGTGGGATGAAAATAAAAACAAACAATAAAAATAATCAAAAAATATTTTTTTCCAGACACTAGTTGTACAATAAATTCCAGTGGCATCTCAGTGTTGCACTCCAAGCTTTTGACTTCCTTTTCCCCTCAGGTCTCCAGCCTTAAATTGAATTGGGTGCTTTTAATTAATGCGCTACACAAGTACTTTGGGGACTTTGCAGAAAAAAACAAGCACAACAAAACAACAACATAAAAAAATCTCAAACACACCTGATGCTGCATTCAACATATGAATTATAATTAACCACCAAGCAAGCAATAACATTTTAAGAATGTTATGCTTTCATTAAATTTTGGGTTGAATATTCTCAACAATTTTCCTGAATCAATCAATTCTAATTAACAAGGTCTCAATTCAATCTGATTCAGTTTCAAATGAATTGGAGATGGCAACTGCAATACCAGTTTCACTTGGAATATTAAAGCACAATCATAAGAAATTTGCAGTGTTAGCAAGACTGATAAGGACATAGCTTCAAACATCTATAAGGACAAACAAATATTTAACATTAAACTCTATCTTTTATAGAAATAAAATCTTTTTTTTTTTTAAAGACAAATAAAATTGAATAGGAAAACAGACTCTTTAAACCTGGCCATTTTAAATTACTCAAGGGAATTAGCAAGAGAAACACCAGTGATAAAAATGTCAAATCAAATTAGATTTAACACTAAATAACTACCCAGTTGATCTGCCATGCTGACAAACCAAAACTCTTCAAGTCCCTCATCAGAGTGATGATGTTTCAGTCAACTTGAATCATGAGACATGACAGACAGAAATTACTTCACTCGCTGAACACAATGCAGTAGATTTGTTGTTAAAATTGGTAACTTTATGTGTATGGAGATAACTTCACAGTCTTCACAGCTGTAACTTTTAAAAAAATTATATTAATATAAAGTTATACCCATTTTCTTAAAAAAGAGGAATTCATTTGATTGAATCTTGAATAAATGCCTTAATCATGATGATGCTGGTATTCAAAACAGCAATCTCTTCACACATCATGCACTCACTCCCACACACACGTGCATAAACCCTCTGACTCAAAACACATACCTCTTGTGTCACACTCACATAATAAAGACACACCCATTTTCAACACACACTCTGACCCTAAGCTCTATACATCCATCTCCGTCCAACGCACACCATCATATCATTATCACACTGCTGTCAAATGGTGAGGCCTGATAGATGGCAGGACCCACATCCACCCAGGACAGACATATGAGATTACCATAGTAGACCCTCCATCTCCTCCTGTATCAATCCATCCTTCCCTCATGCACTAGTCCCTTCACAGCAACATGCTGACCAGCCTTGTGACAAGTTATTAGACACTTGAGTGTTATACAGAGTCAGAGCTCCATGGTCTTCAGTCAAGGTTTTGCCCTCAATGTAGCAAAACTCACCACATGCTGCTGAGCTCTCCTTGTTTTACCAATATGGATGGACAGGACAGGACATTTCATTAAAGAAGCACAAAAACCTAAGGCAAGTTTACAGCCTCAGTCCAAGAATGTAAACAAACACTCAAGTGAGGAAGTGCCGGATCCATATCTGGGTGACGATATGACAGTTAAGGTGAAAACAAGAACTATTTCTTCATCCCTGTAACCTATTATAGGTTTCTACTGAAACACATGATTAAACTGGGCATCTGAAAACCTTTTTTTTTCCCTTTCACTTAAAGAGACAATTCTCTGTCAGTTGTGGAAATGGCTTAGTAAGTGCCAGGTTAAGGTCATGTTCATCAGCTATCTGAACAATTTACTCAGTTACTTAAAATGCTGCTGCTGGATTACATCATGAATCATGGAACTGTAAGCCACAAAATTCTAATGAAAAAAAACAAACAAACAAAAAAACTCACTGTGTTAAATAGATTTGCTGGAACAAATCAGATTAAATATTCTTTTCTTTCTTTCTTCTCACAGAACCAGCTATACTTGTTGAACTTTATTTGGTCCTTCTTTCCGCTTTAAAGCTAAACTTTCTATCTCTGCAAGTAAGCTGCAGGTAATCTGAGTGATAACCCAAATTTCTCAGCAAATCAAAATCTCAAAGCTTCAAATTGTCATTACTCAAATGAGAGATTACAGACCTTGGCAAATATTTGTTTGTAATAAAAATGGATTAGTTTTGATTAGGGCTACAGCGATTAGTCGATCAATCAGCTAATCGTTGACTATCAAAATAGTCGGTGACTAATTTCATAATCGATTAATCATTTATTGTGTATAAACTTAGTTTTTCCTCTCAAAATTGCTGCTGTACTCTCCGCTGCCTTGTCTGCTTTTCTGTCTGGTCCGCTTTTCTTGAATCGTTTATTGACATAAATAAACACACACACTACCAGTCAAGTTTGGACACGGCTTCCCATTAGATTCAATGAGAAAGTGTCTAAACTTTTGACTGGTACATGCTGCAATTTTTGCACGATCCAATTAGTCAACTAATCAACAAAATAATCTGTGACTAGTTGATTATCAAAATAATCATTTGTGACAGCCCTAGTTTTGTTATATGTACACAAAAGGGTTTTGGAGGGTTTCACATCAATTTAAGGAAAATAGAGAAGACTATCAACAAAGAGCAAGACACATTCTGCTCACTAAATCATATTGTAGTTTAAGTCATCGATATCTAACAATATATGGTAACAAGATTCCAAGAATGACAGTAGGAACATGCTTCTCTAAAGAATAAGAACCTCAAGTAGGGCAGCAGTTCACATTTTTAAAAATGATTATTTAAATGCTAATTATCGAAGTCTGAAGTGAAATTCACAAATACCTTCTTTTGTCTAACCCATGGTGCCAAACTAGGTACAGTCAACTAAAAAATTATGACATATTCATATTCAAAATCATGTTTCGGCATAATCACCTCAAAGCTTGAATGGTTGACTAATTACCAGTGTTTGCCTGTTCATTTTATTTCCATCCGTTCATTGATAAATAAACCATAAACCAAACACAGAATACAGTATAAGAAAGCAACAAAGTATAACAACTGCTACACTCATGAAACAAAAAAGTTGGTCAGTGCATATGTTGTCTACAAATAGGGCTGAGTGAAAAAGAAAACTTATTTCCTCAGCATAGGCCAAGTATTCTCATGTGCAATTTTTCCACCTTCAAGTATCCTTGCCAGCATCCAGGTTACCATGGAAACCAGCTCTCGCTGATGGAGCATCGTAAGCCTTGTCCATCAATTCACTGAAATTACACGTTTACTAATGCGGAGTGTGTCAATGTCTCTGGGAAGAGCATTTACAGTAACAGGAAAGCTCTGTTTGGCAATTCATCCTCACTTCCTGCATCATTTCAGCTGAACTGGCAGATGATGAAGCGCTTCGCTCTACACCCACAGGCATTGTTTAGTTTCTAAAAGACAATGTGGTTCTTAAAAGGCTCTTTTGACTGGACAGGTAGGGCAGCTGGGACGAGCATCAGTATTTATGCCAGCAAAATTGAGGCTAGCTGAGACCGTCTCCACCCTAAAAGTCGCTCCCTGCCCTAACATGACCAACAACCTTGTCTATTTATCCGAATGGCCTCAGCCGACCTGACTATCGAGTCTAAGGTTAACCTCAAGTTACAACGGTCAATGTTAACATTAGGTCACACACAAGCAGTGCAGATGCAGTGATTTCACAGTAGCATTTTGGCTAACTGTAAGTAGTGACTGGATTGGATCGTCCTCCAATTTCTAGTCGCTCAGCTCTCATTTAACAGAAAAATACCAAACAAATTCTAAACGGGTTGAGATCACAGTTACAGGCTAAAGCTTGTAAGCTATACCAGCTATAATGATCAACTAGACACCTAACGGTTATATTTCAATAAAGCTAGCATGTAGGCTAACCAGTGAGGAGCTAACGTCAGCTCGTAAGCCCGCTCAGGGACATTCTTTCACATCACCCATACTACAGTCTGCTCTTACCTCATAGTTCAGCTTCCATCATTAAATGGTGGATAAAGTAGCTCTTTGCGTGTTTATGTGATCATATAATTTGATTTCTATTCCCAAAATGTGATGCTTTATCCCTGTAACCCTTTCTGGTTATTCTCCCGTGGTTCAGAATTCCCGACCGACTGAGGGACAGCTGGAAAATGGGGTAACGCTACTAATATCTCGCGAGATGTCATTGATGATTTAAATCATTTCTCATACTCTCGCGAGAAAAGCTTCTTTTCCTGGCTCGCTGGGAGGCTGTGAAGTAAACGGATTAACAGCGCTCCTGTTGGCTGTTGTTTTGTTGAAAATAAAATAAAATAAAATAAAATAAAATAAAATAAAATAAAATAAAATTAAATTAAATTAAATTAAATTTCCATTTTTTCCTAAAACTAACAGGTACTCTTGGTTAAATGCCAGAAATATTGTTTGTTTGTTTTGTTTGTTTTTATTTTGTTTGGGTTATTTATTATGATTATGATTATGATGATGATGATGATGATGATTATTATTATTATTATTATTATTATTATTATTATTATTATTATTATTGTTATTATTATTTATCTTATTTTATTTTAGAGACAAAGTCAACATTTGAAAGAAAACTGCTTGTAAATTACTTTTGGAATGTATTTTCTTTCTGTGTTTTATATTTACGATCTGATTAACTGCAATATGATTAATTTAAGATCTGATTAATTAATAAGAGATAGCATTAATCTGATTTTAAAAGCTTAAAGCCAGACATTAATCAAAGAAACATAATTATTCCTTTCTTCTTATTTTCTTTGAAGATGTACATTGGAAAACCTAAATTTACATTAATATGAAAATATCTTACCAAAGCAAAGCATGTAAATGGACAGAGAAAAGAAATGTGCAAATAACTAAAAGAAATAAAATGGGGGGGGATGCTAATAACACACCCAGTTACCCTTACAGAAGCTCTTTGAAACAGATGAATAAGTTGTGTATATAAACTGTAATAGATGTTAATAAAGATTTTACACTTTTAAAAAGTAGTTTTAATTTTCTTTCAATTTTCTACTAGTTTTTGAGCAGTTGTCGGCACAGTTTGTTGGATTGCATTGACTCTTGAAGCCGATAGGTGGCGCAAAGGAAGTCATTTAATTGGATACTAGCGTAAAATAAACAACGACGAAGAAGAGGTCAGCTGATAGGAAGACTGTCACTGATACAGGCTAGCAGTAAACTGTAAACGAGTAGTTTAAACTTAAATGTAGTAAAAACCTTTAAACTCAAAGTCATTATTATATTATTTCTATAGTATCTGTGGATTTCTGCACAAATAAAAACATCATAATGAAAGGTTTATACTGCCGAGCAGGAGTGAATGATGCTGAGCCCAAGTTCGTTATTCAGGAAACGGTGAGTATATTGATTTAGTAATGGAGCACATTTCACTCCATTATACATTAAAATATCAATATAGGGAAGCCAATTAAAATGCATTTCGGAACTGAAACTGTTCATTTTTTCCACAGCGTTTAGATATCGTTGCTTTAACATTCAGTTGATGTGAAACGAAATCACTGAAGGAAACATTAAGTGACTATTTATAGGGAGTGTTTGACGGAAAAATGTCATCACAGATTTTTTTGGGGGGGATGCATGAATATGCACGGTTGTTTGAGTGCATCTTTTTGTGATGCTAATGTGCCTGGTTAATCTCTCGTGTCTCTCCAGACTCTCCCAGATGTTTTAGGCAGCCATCAGGTCAGAGTTCAGGTGAAGGCATGTGGACTTAACCCGCTGGACCTCAAGGTACTAATAACACTTCAAAGATATGCCACTGTTGATGAAAGATAAGCACCTAAAGATGAAGGAAAATTATATTAAAACTCGCTTGTCATCTAACGTTTATGTAAAATTACCTAGTGATCCAATCCAAAAGTTCTCATTTACACATTTAATTATATTTGATTGCATTTCACCTTTTAAATTACTGTTAAATGATTGTTCAGACAAGAAAAAAACAAAAATAACTTCCAAAAAACACTGTTAGTAGATTAGCCACTCATTAATGTGTGACTCATCGTGTGGTGTTTCTCTCTCTGATGGTCTGTTCCAGCTGCTCCGTGATGTGGGAATCCAGACAGATTTAATTCCTGTTGGCAGAGAGGTGGCAGGAGTCGTCCTTCAAGGTTGCAACACACAAAAATAGTTTGCTCTTGCTTCATAATTGTAAAAAATAAGTATTATCTAATTGGGATCTTTTAGTGATCTTCATGGCGCTTTATCTGCTCGTACAGACACAGTGTTGACATGTCTTGTGGAAGTGCATTTATGGTTGGGGCAAAGACAGACATTATTGACTTTGGTCAGCCAGACTCATCGGGTGTGTGATTGGTCCATTATCCCAGCACTGTAAGCATTATGTGGGAAATCTTGGTGAGATTTTTGATTCTGGTTGAAGATCTATTTATGTTTTTATTATTTGCCCCCATGATTATTGTAATTGTCTCTATTTGGGATCGAACAATCGTTGCTCTGTCTAGGGCTGTGCCAATCCAATACAGCATCGGATAGCGGGCCAATATTGGCTAAAAAAGGTGCTTTGGGTCGGAATGCGTCAAAATTTTCGATCCGGGAAATCCATTCCAGCTTTTCTTTGCCTGACTGGGTCAAGAAGATGTAGCTCCAGTAATTTTAAATTATTGTCTTTATTTTTATGCTTGTAAGTTTAAAATTACAGTAATCATGCCCATTGGTACATAATAAATGGGTTCATACTTATTGGTATGAACTTATTGTAAAACAGGTTTTTAGAGATGAGGTTCCACAAAAGAGACATACCTGACATAAACCAAGAACAAAGTCAATTATCCGATCAGTATGCATAATCTTTAGCACAAAACACAGCCAAATATCGATATTGGACATGGGATACTTGACCTGTGGTATTGGTACTGGTATCGGAAGTGAAACAGTGCGACTGGGACAGCCCAGGTCCGTGGTTCACAGACTGTTCATAATTCAGCAGCCCGTCTTCTGATGGGGAGTAAACATGAGCACATTACTTTGGTGCTGTCTTGCTGGAAAATTCTGGTTCCAGTTTAATATTTAATTGCTTTTTTTTTTTTTAAGTCTTGATAACACAGTTATCAAGAGTAGTGCTGTGTCAGATCATTTAGGTCAACAAACCAGAAGTTTCCAGCAGTCCCTAGAACCATATTAAAGGGCAGACGTGACAGAGGCTTTTCTGTTGCTGCTCCTACACTTTGCAACAGTCTGCCTTTTAATATTAGATCTGCACACAGTACTCATCATTTCAAATCTCTATTAAAACTCACTTTTTCTCACTGGCTTTTCTTCCAGCTTGAGCATCTCCCTTTTATTTTTTATTTGTCTATATGTCTGTGTTTAATTCTGTGTTTTTTTGCATCTGATTTACTTGTCTGTCTTTCCTTTTAACTTTATTGATGATTTTCTGGCGTTGTTTTTCATGTACAGTGCTTTTGGCCAGCTGAGATTGTTTTTCAATTTATTCCGCAAATAACTGATCAGTTTGTGTTTTTCTTTCCACAGTTGGCCCAAAGGTAGCCTTCTTTCAGCCGGACGATGAAGTTGTTGGTGAGAAATGTTTTTAAAGGAATTCTGGGAACTTTATGTATGATAGCAGTGAAAAGGAGGAAGAGAAAGAGGAGTTGATGGGGAATGACATGGAGTGTTAACCACTGGGCTTCCCACTCCCATAATTTCTATTTGTAAACATTTAGTTTATCCTCCATCCCTACATGGGCAGCCAGATCTTCCATTTCTGAACGATAGACTTCTGTGCTTTTGGGGGTCTTTAAATGCTGTAGAAATGGTCCTGTATCACTCCACAGATCTATGTGCTGTTTCACAGGTCTGCAGACAGTCTGAACTGACACAGAGCTGTGCGCCTCTCCTTAGTATGTCTGATTATTTCAGCCGAGTGGACCTCAGTCTGAGTGGAGAACAGTGGAGGGGTAACTTGGCCCTCGTCCTGCAAGTTTCCATGTTCTAACACATCTGATTCAAATGAATGAGTCATTGTGCAGTTTTAGTTGTTGGATCCACTTGATTAGAATCAGGCGTGTTAGAGTAGGGAAACATGTAAAACTTGCAGGACAGCAGCCTTCGAAGACCAGGGTTCTACGCCACTATTGGAAACAACAGATCTTAGCTTTCAGCACCTGAATAACTGCATAATGAAATATTTCAGCCTTTTCTTGTAAATAAACACTCCAAAAATACATTTTTCCGTGTTCTTGGGGCCAACTATGTACAGCCGTCCTCAAATTTATTCATACCCTCAAATTAAAGAAGGGGAAAAAAAATCTTTTTTCAGTGAAATAAGATGAAATTAACAAAAGTAATAATACATAGAAATTCGATTGAAATCATGACATTGATTTTGAATTGTGGTTTGAAAGAAAGATTAAAACACACACACAAAAAATAGAAAAAGTAAACAAGCATGATGGGGCTCCGAAGCTAAAATTTTGTTGAGCAACAGCAAGATTTATACACCTGTGGTCTACTGAGCATGGGAAAGGTGCTTTTCTCTAAATTATAATTTTGTGAATTTTTATTTATTAATAATTACTTTAGTTTCTTGTTATTTGAATTACTATTGTAAATTTAGCCTTTTCTTTCATTGGAGGGTATGAATAATTTTGAGTACAACTGTATGTTGGGTCTGTGTGTGTGTGTATTGATATCAGGGACGAGCAACTTCAGTTCTCCAGGGCCACTGTCCTGCAGGTTGTAGACATTTCCCTGTTTCAACCCACCTGATTCAAATTAATGGGTCATTGTGCAGAACTTGACAGACTGTTGGATCCGTTTGATTTGAATCAAGTGCGTTGGAGCAGGAAACATCTAAAATCTACAGGACCATGGCCCTCGAGGGAACAGAGCTGTCCATCCTTGCTGTTGATTGAGAAAGGTGCTAAATTTGTCTTCTTTTGAGTCTGAATCATATAAACTGTGGAAAACTTAATGCACAGCATATTTTCAAGATGTGTAACAAGTTGATCTTTTAGTATCATTTTACTTTTCCATTTTGCAAATATCCTTTTAACTTTGCACTGTTCTTATCTCACCATCTTGTACCTCCACCCCCCGGCAGGTGTCCTTCCCCTGGACTCTCCCTGTTCTGGACTCTGTGAAGTTGTTGACATAGATGAATATTATTTAGGTAAGACCCACGCAAGTATTCACAAACACTTTTTACAAATGTGGTCCTTATTCCTGCTGGGTAGGTTTATTATCCAACCAAAATGAAAATGCAACCATTATCCATGCAACCATCATACTTTTGAATTTTCCAATCTTATTCTGCTTTCTGAATTTAAAAAAATCGTCCTGAGGCAGGTCAGCTCAGAGCAAAAAAGGTCTTGCTGACCTCAAACCCTTGCCTGCTCTGCTCTCTTTTAAAAGTAGAATTTCCATCACTGCTCATTTCCCACATTTCATCTGCACTTACTGCCTCTGACACGTGTAAAAGCACTTGAAATGCAGACTTCCCCTGCTTTCACCTGTATTTTCTGCCTGACTTTACCTTAAATACTTGTATAAGATGAAAAAGTAAACGATAATGCAGTTTATTTCAGGGGAAAAGAAATTCTAACACTAAATGAACAAAATTAAATGTATTAATTATGATAAAATCCCTTTTAACAGTTCTGTCAATGTGTTTGTTTAGTTCAAAAGCCAGAGAAGCTCAGCCCAGCGTGTGTTGCAGGAGCATTGCGGGACGGCCTTCGTGCATACACTGCTCTTCACACACACGCTCACATCGCAGCTGGACACACACTCCTGGTCATGGATGGAGCCAGCGTACGTAAAAACAACATAACCATCACGTCTGAGCTCCTCAGTGTGTGTATGTAACCATTTCATTTCCTCTTGCGTTAAGTCTTTCGGACTCATGTGCATCCAGTTGGCTTGTTATCACGGAGTGAAGGTTCTGACGACGTCACACTCACCACAAAAACACACGTTCCTGGAGCAGCTGCGTCCCAGTGTAGGTGCGTACGCTGGACTCTGCAGTCCTAACGGGGTTTAAAATCCACCAGATGATCCTTTTTATGATGGACAACTGCTGTTGTTTCCTCCTTTTCATGCACATACTCCTCTTTCAACCCTTTATCAATGCTTCCTCTCCCTCTCCCCTCATCTTCATATTTTCCTCAGGTGTGCAGGATCCTTTAGTAGGTGAGATCTTCTGTCTTTCCAGCTGATTAAATACTTGCTTCCTTCCTGCTTCTATTATGCAGCTGCGCATTTTTACTTCTGTAATCCTCATCTGTCTGTTTTATGAATAACTCTTTATTTAATAACAATTATTGTAACCACAGTTTTAAGTTTGGATGTTCCGTGTTGTCTTGATATTAAATAAACTTGCTGCCACCTTGTGGATAATTGTGTGAACTGCATGCAGTGCAACTTCAGCAAGCTTGTGAAACATTTAGTAAAGATACAGTGTATAATGTATATGAATTGCATCTTGACAATGAATCTTTCTAACTCATTTCAACAAGTGTCTGTGTCTCTTTGTGTGAAGCCAGAGTAATTCCAGTGCACAATGGAACATCGGATCTGCTGTCCGTGGTTCTAGAGGAAACCGGAGGGCTTGGAGTGGACATTGTTGTTGACTCTGGAGGTGACGAACATTTTTGTGTAAAAATGTAAGAATTTAAGGTTTCTCTGTAAATATATTCAAAGTTTTGGGTTTGTTCAAAGTCTGTTTGCACGAAGAGGAGGAGATGGAAGAGAGGAAATTACTCCCACATAAACATGACATCCTCAGCGTTCTGGGTGTGGGTGGACACTGGGTCACGTCCCATCAGGACCTGCAGGTGAGACACTGTGGCATTGTCATTTTCTATACGTAATTTTGCAGTTGAGTTCTTAAAAAGATAAAAATCCACAATCTTGAAATAATCTGAAGTTAATATTTACTATAATTTCATGTTTTTTTGCAGCTGGATCCTCCAGATTGCAGATTGCTGCATCTGAAGTCAGCCTGTGTGTCCTTTCTTAATTCTGAAGTCTGGACCGCTTCATCAGCTCAGCAAGGAAGATATCTACGTATCCTGTGCTGGAAGTATCTGGTCTAAAACGTGCATGTCACCTTTTATGGTTTCAATAAGTCTTTAACATCTATTTTCAGACATTCTGAAGGATATTGTGGAGAAGATGTCAGCGGGAGTTCTCAGGTAAAACCGGACATCTCAAACTCCTGTTAACCAACATCATTTATTCACTTATATTCAGGGTTTAACCAATATAACTGTAGTTTCTTGTTTTATTTCTTTTAAGCACAGTCAGGTTTGCCATCCCAGAATATTGAAAGTAATATAAAAGAAAAAATGTGTATGGAATGTGTTTGAGAAACACTAACCGTCCTAATCAAATCCAACTCATTTGTCTCTGCAGACCTCAGCAAGAGGAAGCTGTTCCTCTGTATGAAGCCACGGTTGCCATGGAGACTGTCCAGCGTCATCCAAAGAAAAAGGCTGTTGTTCAGCTCTGACCAAAATAACCACATCAGCTCTTTCCCAGTTAAAAGCTCCTGTGAGAAGCATTTCAGGACGTACAGTGACCAACTGAACCCCCCTCCTTACAGATGTGTAGTCATAACTATTGGCTGCAATTTGCCTTCCCAGGAGCATGTGTCCGGCACAGAAAGGGTGAAAACGATGAGCTGTGGCATCCATCTACACATTAAAACCTTTAGTTTCCTCTCAGTTGACAACAGAACTCGAGTACCACATTTTACATCTGAACTTAGGCAAATGTGGGTCCAGGTGGCTCTCAAACCACTACTCTTATTGAATCTAGCTTGTCCACTCCATAATATTGAATTTGACACAATAAAATCATTCTAAATGAAAAATATGACTGCAGTTTTGGCTGTTTGTTAAAGATTTCACTTCAAGTCAAGACAAACAGGATTCCAGTTGATGCAAGCATCACAGAACAGTGTGTGACGTTCTAATTATCAGCCTGTTGATGTGTAATCTCAAAGAATCAAACTACTGAGAGAAAATGATCTTTTCCTTTTGTTTTTTATTTGAAAAAATAAATACATAAAACAGCATGGTTAAAAGCAGACAACAAAACTCTCTCAGAAACGATTCAGTTCTATTTGGAGTTCAGTCCTTCACAGAAAAGCTTATTAAAAGTATTTTATAAAGGATTTACAGTACATTGCATGTTCATTGTGTATAGTCCAGAGTACTGAGGTCAACTTACCAGATGCTGTTGACGGTTCCTAGAACCAGGCTAAAAGGTCGAGGTGACGGGGCTTTTTCTGTTGCTGCATCTGCCCTTAACCATTAGATCTGCGCAGTCTGTTGATCATTTTAAATCACTGCGGAAAACTCATTTGTTTTCACTAGTTTTTGAGTGTCACATTGGTCTTTTTTTAATTAGTTTTTTATGTGTCTTGCTTGTGTAATTATTTCTGGTTTTATTCTTTAATTCTGTACAGCACTTTGGTGAACAGAGGTTGTTTTTAAATGTGCTCTGTAAATAAATGTGACTTGACATCTAAACAGGGGTGTAACAACACATTGATCAACACCAAACATCAATTATCAATTTTTTAAAAATGGCATAAAAATATCAAACATGAATACAGTAATCATCATAAGATACATGTAGAACCGTTTCAATTCCACCATAGTTTCATTTTTTAGACCTTATTAGGAAAATGCTGACATCAAATTTATGATTAAGAAAGTAACTTATTCCTTCAAAACTGCTATATAAATAATGTTTACTTGCTTGCTCACTTACATTTTAAATTTCAACATACAGGTTGTGGTACAGTTCAGTTTTTGAGAAAGGAGCAGATTGTTTTTCATATAAATATCTGGCAGAAATAAAATACACTGCCTGGCAAAAAAAAAAAAGTCACCACATGGATTTAACTAAGCAAATAGGTATGAGCCTCCTATTGGATAATTACTGCTTCGGCGATTATCTTTCAGCTGGCAAAAAGTTATTTAACCCCAACTGGTGCAATGACTTGCTTCTCATTTCCTAAACAACCATGTGGAAAGACACATCCGTGGTTGTGGAAAAAATGTTAGTCTGTCTGAGAAGGGTCAAATCATTGGCATCAAGCAGAGAAAACATCTAAGGAGATGCAGAAACTACTTTTTTTTTTTGTCAGGCAGTGTATTAATACTCGGACATTTGTAAACTTAAAGAGAATGAGTGAATGGAAGTGATTCAAAGTCCTGAATTGAGGTTTGATTGAGTCTTGAATCAAACCAAAATCATATGATGACACAATCTGCGATATCGGCAAACCTGGAAGGGTTTTCCACTAAATTAATATGACATTTTATTGTGATCCAACTTTAAAGTTACACCACTACATTTGAGCTGACTGAACCATTTAGTTAGACTCCAGTCCTTGTGATCTACAACTAGAGTAGAGTTGATGTTCTGACTCTACAAGGATACATGATGTTAAACTTCACAACCACAGCCTCCTCAGTCGTGGAGCCTTTTTGTCCAATTTAACTCCACTAAATGTAAACATTTCCTCATAATTTGACTGAACAGGGCATCATCCAGGTATAGTCACCTGTCAAAGAAATTCATCCTGGTATGACACCAGTCAGGTGACTTTTCCATGAAATGTTGCGTAAATTCCTGAGTGTTGTAGAGGGTCGATGTTTGAGCTGCGTCTGACTGCCTGATAGCAGACATGTTTACCGGCTGCTGGGGAGGAAAGAGTTCCTGAGATCATGCAGAAGACCAATCAGATGTCAGCTCACATCTCCAACATTTGGTTGGCATGACGACAGGTTGTCATTTTGTTCTAACGAGCCTCCCAACATCACCAAACAACTTCCCAAGATGCACCTCTCCTCCTGCCACAACGACCTTACTGTGACCAGCTGCTCCCTGATTGGCTGTTCACATTCTTGGAGAAGGTGAGAGATCTACATGCGCAAACAGACAGGCAGACATTAGAGGTCATGTTGCATCACAGAAGATAGTTTGCTTGGTGTGGGTGTGTGTACCTTGTCTAGTGCTCTGTGTGTGTTTTGTAGCAGTCGCTGACAGAGCGTTTTGGCTGTCTGGATGCTCCAGTCCTCCATCTCTTCACACACAGTCTGGCCGAGCAACGCTGCCCTCCAGTGGTGACTGTCGGTAAAAACACCACAAAGACAATCCAATCAAACTGGAGGATGCAGACTTACTTTTTGGTGCAAAAATGTGACCCGAGCGTGCTCTTACTACAGCGTTTGTGGCAGAGACAACAGTCTGAGAGCTGTCATCAGCCTCCAACTGGGACCTTCACTGGAAATCGTGAGATTACTGGCAGGAAGGAGGAGAAACGGAGATCAGTCTCTCACAGTGAAGCCTTCAAGTTCGTACTTAAATTTGAATTTAAATTCAGGTTTGTGTGAATCTTAAAGATACATTTTTGAAGGTACAATTAAGGATAAAAATCAGAATATATGTGTCAAGACAAAAGTTTTCTTAGGCTTGGTCATACAGTTGTGCTTGAAAGTTTAAATACCCTTCATTAAAGAAAAGGCTGAATTCAGAATAGTAATTCAAATAACAAGAAAGTGGAAAAGGTAATTATAAATCAAAATTAACTAAATTATAATTCAGTAAAATATTGATTTTGAATTTTTGCTTTTAAATTATAAAAAGAAAAGAAAGAAAACTGTCCTGGACCAATTAAAGCACCTTGCTCATGAACAGTGGGCCAAAATACCTGACAACAGGTGCAGAAATCTCACTGGATGTTTCAGAAAACACCTGATTGCAGTGATTGCCTCAAAGTGTTGCTCAACAAAATTTTAGCTTAGGAGCCCCATCATGCTTGTTTACTTGTTTCATTTTTTGTTTGTTTTTAATATTTCTGTTGAACCACAGTACAAAATCAATTTCCTGATGTTCATAAATTTTTTTTATTTATTATTACTTTTGTCAAGGTCAAGGTCAAATTTATTTATAAAGCACACTTAAAACAACATAGAGAGCCCAAGGCGCTGTACAAGTTTGCTGACATGCGCATATGCATATACATACACACACAGGCTACATACATACATACAGTATATACACATACATGTATATATACACATAAATATACACATACATATACATACACACATGCACACATATACACACATACACACAGACACCTACAGTACATACATAAGAACTAGTAAAAGAAATAATACAAGACTATATAAGAGATTTAAACAATCAGGAAATAAAACAAAATCACACACTAGTGTTAAAAGCCAGTGCAAACAGGTGCGTCTTTAAAAGAGATTTAAAATGCTAAACCGACCGGGCCTGTGTAATGTGGGGGGCCAGAGCGTTCCAGAGCTTCGGACCCGCTACAGAAAAGGCTCGGTCACCCTTTGTTTTCTGTCGGGTGCGTGGCACTTTTAAAAGCAAGCAATTTGAGGAACGTGTCAATTTCAACTTATCTCACTGGCAGCTGATTTTTTTCTATCTTTAATGGGAGGGTATGTAAACTTTCAAGCACAACTGTATCATATCAGAATACATACAAATGGGCTTTGTTTTCATGAAACTGGTGATAATTTATGGTTCTTATTAACATATTAATGGCAGTGAGTTCAGTTTCATTTTAACAAGGGAAACATCAAACCCACGCTGTCAGGATCTTAATTTCTCAGCACTTGATTCAAGAACAGAATATCTAACAATTATGCTGATGACATCATCTACAGTCGTCCTCAAAATTATTCAAACCCTCAAATTAAAGAAAAGGCTAAATTCACAACAGTAATTTAAATAACAAAAACACTAAAGAAACTAATAATAAATAAAAGTGTCCAAAATTACAATATAGTGAAATAAATTGTTTTTAAATTGTGGTGTGAAATAATAATCAAAAACATAAACAAACAAAACTGACACATTAGAGCACCTTTCCTATGAACAGTGGACCAAAATCCCCATCAACAGGTGCAGAAGTCTGATTGGACATTACAGAAAACGCCTGATTGCAGTGATTGGCTCAACAAAATTTTAGCTTCGGAGTCCCATCACGCTTGTTTACTTGTTTTAGTTTTTGTGTATTTGTTTTAAATATTTCTTTCAAAGCATAATTTAAAATCAGTGTGAAGATTTTCATAGATTTTTTAAAAGTTATTACTTTTGTCAATTTTATCAGATTTCACTGACAACTGATTTTTTCCATCTTTAATTGGAGGGTGTGAAAAATTTTGAGGACGACTACATATATTACCATGTAACCAATGGAACTGTGGTCTCATACAAAGCTGAGGAAAATAAATTTTCCTTGTCTTTTAACTAATTTCCATCCATCTATTTAAGCAGTTGTTAAATGTCAGCTGCTTGTTACCTCTATCTAGGAGCTTGACTGTAAAATAAAACAAGCAGAAGTCTGCTTTTTGCCTGTTAGTTGGTCATGCACCTTTGTGACTACTTCACATATTAACCCAAATATTGGAACGACCTAAAGGCACCTAAAGAAACTATGCATCATGAATGAAAGAATGGATTTAAAATTGATTAAAGCTAATGAGCATGCATTAATTCACAGTTATCTTACTTCATCTTATTTACTTACAGGAGTATATTCATATTTTATGACTCGTAATGAATGATGATGATGTTTCAGATCATGTTTATACAGAAATAAAAAGGCAGAGAATTCAAAAACCTTCATGAACTGACAAAAGTACAGAAATGTCAGACTTACTGAAGAAAATCATTCTCTCGGAGAAATTTAATCTTCTGATCCAAACTTTTTATCGCCTTTTAAAACATCACATAAAAGATCTGAGGGACCACAAAGAAACAGGCAAGAATAAACGTCAAATTTCAAGCAACATGTTTTCACTAAAAGTCATTTCTAAGGTAAGAATTAAAATTTTTGACCCTCTGTTATGCTGAATTTATAATTATACGGTTTAACAGAAATTTAAACAGATGAATTTCATGGATATTTATCTGCGCTGCCTTCTGCTAAAACTGATTTCCCTCTGATGTAGATTTGTTTACGTTCTAGTTTACCTGTATCCACATAGACCACGCTGTGAGGGTTGTCGGTGGTGACAAATCCGTACTCTAACAACAGACGCTGGTTGTCATGGGAACCATAATTAATGAAGGCTTGCTGGAAGCGCAGTGTCCCAGAAACACTCCTGATTTCATAGCATCTCGTCACATCATTGAAACTTGCTCTGACCTGGTCCAAAACATAATTGAGAAGGTTTGAGAAAGTTTATAAGAGATTCTTCCAATCGGATCAAAGTTTACCTGAACGGTTTACCTGCACATCAGGGCGGTGGTTGAGGAGGTCCAGAAACGGAGCTAAAGCGTAGTTGTCCCGCCCAGACAGGAAGTTGTTGGACGGACGGGACATGAAAACGGAGCGCGTGTTGACACTACACCAAGCCCACCTGAGGAAGGAGGTCAGAGCTAAATTACCTGTCTGAACAAATTCCTCTCCACAGCTACTGTTATTCATTATTACTGGGACACATCCAGGTAACTTGTTCTGTTCCTGAACGAAGCAGAGCTCTCTGTTCGTGTACCTCAGAGCCTCGTAGGTCAGAACGTCCTCAGCCGGCTGGCTCAGAATCGGCTGCAGGGACCTGAACCGACAAACCAGTCGCAGATTAAATGCTTTTCATTTCTTTCCATGCATTTCAAGGAGGGATGTCCAATATTATCCGGCTACTGATATTATCGGCCAATATCAGTATTAAAATGTGATATTGGAAAATATCTGTATCATTTTTTCAGACAAATATTTATTACTAATGAAATCTTGCGAGATTTTGTAACGGAACAAGGAGATCTCGCAATATTTCATTAGTTAGAAATATCCGTCCGGATCACGATACCAACTAGAAACATGGCTGGTTTTTTTTGGAAGAGCTTCATATCCCAGCATTCCTTTCAGAGTCATGTGACTACGGTGCAGCTGCTGCTGCTACAAACTGACTTGTTTGAAGCTGCTTATGTCTGGTTTTAAGTTGTTGGTTAAATTACCAAGTTGTCAGAAACATAATTAGCCACATGTTGGCTAATACCTGTCTGATATATGGCTGCCAGACGTCATCGTACAAACTTCCTATCTCCATTTTACATCATTAAAAAACCCTGTACTTCATATGAGCTTAATTTGGAGAAAATATTCAGAAAGTAAATAAATAAATGAATACAATCAAATATATGACTAAAATGTAAAAAAAACTCAATCCAGAGTTTGATGATGTTGTGTCCAAGTTTTACAAAACCACATGTTTTTTATCACGTCCTGAAAAATAACCGTTTTGGACATAGGAGGTTTGCACCCGACAGCAGCAATATCCAAAATGAACTCCTAGCTGAGTTAAGTCTATTTTGGGCCCTTGGAACACAACATAGTTGTATCTATAAATCGGTATCAGTTGAGATCAAGATATCAAAAGTTGGATATTGGCAAAAAAAAAAAAAAAAAAAGAGCCAATATCGAACATCCCTAATTTCAAGTATCAATTTTCAAACCACAAACTTCACAGAGCATAAAGTAAAGTCATGAAAACACAAAAACTGATCAGGCATCAGGCACAGTTTAAATTCAGCCGCACATGCAGGTGATTTCTGCCTCATAAGGAAGTCTTTGTCTTTGTCATCAACTCTCAGCATCACACTAACCCAGGAGTTTGCAACCCGCAGCTTCAGAGCTGGTGGTGGCTCTTTAGACCTTCCATAACTGATCAATAACATAAGCTAAAAATGAAAAAGAACCAATGAATGTTGTAGAAAGAAGAATTAAAAACAAATGCTGGTTTTAGCTGTTTTTTTATGGAGTAAAAGCATTAAATTTCCACATCATAGTAACACTAAAATGTCAGTAATATTTTCTTTAGATCCATTTTCCCTGTCATTAGCTTGGAAATCATGGGCTTTCTCTAAAACATAATTTTCCACAAATATCAACATCCCACAGAAGATGTATTTATCCTCTTTTTGCAAAAGTTTTGTAGATCATAAAGCCTAAAAATAGAAATAAAACTGTAGCATCATCATGACTGATGTCATGATGATGCTGCTATTGTAAGTGATGATGAAGGTTTGGTATTTCAGTGATTTAATGCAGGTTATTGCACATTGTTTTGATTAATTTATTATATTTTATATTTGAACATTTTCCACTGAATAAATTTAAATAATCTTAACCTGTACTTAAGTTATTTGATAATTGAAAAAAAGTTTTTAATCTTATTTTTGTTTTAATTTACTCATCAATATAAATTATTATTCATTTAAAATAATTCCTTTCCAGTACTCCTGTTCTGAAGTTTGAATTATATCTTATATTGCCCTTGCATTCAAGATATTAATGCAAACTATACAATCATGCGATTTTCTTTTAAGGGACAAAGTATTGGTATCGATGAAAAATTACCATAAACTACTGGTAGCATAGCGACAGGAAAAATTTTGGTATCACCCATCCCTACAATTAAGCCTTTTTTAAAAATCTGCAGTGATTTAATTAAACAAATCCTTTTAAAAAAATACAAATCCAACTGTCTGTGAATGATTTCATTAAAACTCCAGTACTTCAGCCACTTTATCAGGTGCACCTGTCCTGTTGCAAAAATATATAATCAATCACATGGCAGCAACTAAACACATCTAGTCATGTAGACATAATGAAGACATGCTGAAGTTCAAACTGAGCGTTAGAATGAGGAAAAAGGAGGATTTAAGTGACTTTGAACATGGCATGGTTGTTGATCTGATTATTTCAGAAACTGCTAATCTACTGGGATTTTCATACGAAGGTTATAATAGTTTTGGATTTTTAATTAGTTTCAGTTTTTATATAGCTTTAACTTTTTTTTTTTCAATTTAGTTACTTTTAGTTAGTTTTTGAGCAGGTTTGCTAGTTTTTATCAATTTTTATTTTTGCAAAATGCTTATTTTTAGTTTAGTTTTTATTAGTTTCAGTGTTAGCTTTAGTTTTTTGGGTTTTCTTTCTTTGGTAATGGTGTGACATTCAAAATCGTCAGAAAGTGACTCGGAGTAAAACCGGTAGAGCAAAGTAAACCGATTAAATAGAAATAGATTTCATATCAACCCAAAAGGCTTATGTATGAAAGAAATTTACAAAGACTAAAACTAAAGATGTTTTTGCAATTTTACTTAGTTTTGTAAAGACAATACAGTTTCAGTTAGTTATCGTTTTTTTTAAAAATGTCGTTTTTATTTTTATTTCAGTTAACGAAAATGTTTTTCAATTTTAGTTTTCGTTTTTTTCGTTAGTCTTAGTTAACTAGAATATCCTTGTATCATACAGAACCATGTCTCGGGTTTACAGAGAATGAAGAAGACGAAATATCCAGTGAGCAGCAGTTGTCTGGACCAGAATTCAAAAGAATTAAGTTTGTCACAGGTAATGATTTTACATTATTCAACATAGCATCACAGAATTGTTTTGCTCATTACAAGCAAAAAAATAAATAAAATCTTTGCCACTCTTTAAAAAAGATAAAACAATTCTTTTTGCTTGTAAGCAGCCAGACAAAAAAAAAATTCTGCCCATAGAACAAGTGAAATTTTCTTGATAAGATTTCTTGAAATAAGATGCATTTGTCTTAAAAACAAGTTCCGATATTTCACTAAAATATTTCTATTTAGGTAATTATGTCTTATATTGAGTGATAAGATATTTTGACTAGAAATTAGAAAAATACTTGGTAAGATTTTGAGTTTTTGCAGTGTGGTTTTGGACCAAACTAGGTTGTCAGCATCAGCGACCATGATGATGTCCCCCTGAAGAAGTGGTAGTGTACCCACCTGAAGAAGTCCTGACTGGAGGAGTGCATGTCTTGCAGAGCCTCCCTCTGCTCTACTGCCTGCCTCCGTACACCAGCAGGCAGGACAGCCATGACATCATCTGTGAAATAAGCTGGGCAGCTGTAAGTGTCAGGCAGCACGCTGATGTAAGGGAACCAATCAGAGGCTTCCCCTCTATGCCACTCACACACCAGAAAGACACAGACAGCCAAAAGGGGTGAAAGACGGGGCTTCCAGCTGCAGGGAGAATCACCAGGACAGCTTGTTTAACCTCACTGTGGCTGATGGAGGCTTTCACAGTCTGCGTGTAAAATGAGATGTTTAACAGGAAGTAAACTGTAAAATAAAGTCTAAATCAGAGCATTCCTTAAAACAAGTTTGCATCGTATACATTTACCGCTTGATAAACTGTCCCAGGTCGCTGTCCAGAACAGTTGCAGTCGTGATGAGACAAGATTCTGGCAGAGAAATGATCAGCTCACCTGGCTGATAAACAGCAAAAGTGTTATCCTCACTCTAACATGGCATCTCAACACACCACTTAATCCTGGACTTAGACACTGACTTTGTCTTCTTAATGCAGGTGCAGAAACGATTAAATAAACAGCTGATGAGCACAAGACAGAGACGCCACCATGAGCCACTCCTAACTTCTTCATATACTGCCAGGAAAGATAATATTGGTGCCACCAGGTGGAACATAAAAACATGAACAGAATGAAATGCAGTGTGGAGGGCAAAAAAAAGAGTTTGGACTATTTCATTAAGTTCAAATGTCAATATTTAGTCTGAGCAGCTTTATTCTTCAACAGTCAGATTTCTTCACGTAGTTTTAGGAATAGTTCTCCAGGATTCTATTAATGGACTTCCCAAAACTTTTCTTTAGATGTTTTTCAGTCTAATTCTTGAATCATGCGCCATACTTCAGCATTTTCTCCCAGTTTCCATTTCTTCTTGAACAGGTCCATGTTTCCATGGAGACCATTTCTGATGAGGCTTTAGCCAACACAGGATGGACCAACTGAAGGTCCAGATGCATCAGCCTGTTCAGGTCTTTAATGGATTTGATCCCATTTCTTAAGGACATCACTGTCAGGTCTTGTATATTTGCCCCAAATGTTTTCAGGACACATTACGCACCCCGCCCAGACATACTAACAGCTAGGGCTGTCATGATTAGTCGATTAATCGACTTAGAACTTACAAAGACATCCAGAAAGCCTGGAGAACAATTGCTCAAAACCACTCAAAACATTATAAGAAATTTTGGATGTTTAGAAGCAAAATACAAAGAAATGAACAGTGGGCTCAAGACTTTTACAAAGGACTTCATGCAACTGTAAAATATTTTGCATTACTGATGATTGTAATCAAACTATTTGCAGCTGTATTACCTTTATAGCTTGCAGAGTCTGCAGTCCTCTGCCTGTGTCTGAAAGAGCAGGAAACTGTTAGCTTTACATGCTATTATATTCACAAAAGCTTCATTTATATCTCAATAAAACATTTTGGTATCCACATAACTGTAACTGCTCTGTAAGTTTATTTTCTCATGTTGCCAAATACAGCTGAGTCTGAAATATATTGCTTTTATACATTGAAGTGGATACTGAAGCTAAATAAAGACAGCAGATGTGTACCATTGAAGAGAGCCGGCTGCAGCAGAGTGGAGGTGAATCCTCGCTGGTGAAGAAACTTCATCAGCCTCACATACTGCAGCTGGTGACACAGAGATACTGAAGACAGAGCGGTAAACAGAGACGTGCATGAAAGACTGAACAGTGAAACAGCAGTGAAACATTTTTTGTTCAGAACATAAACATGCTGCTACCAGTTTGGATGGTGCTTTCATGTTTCCGTCTCCTCTTCCTCGCAGTTCGTCCAGCTCTGCACCCCTGACCACCCATGTCCCCCACCCAGACCTGTGTTGGATAAACAGACACATCTTAATGATTCTGTCCATCTATTCAAAAATAAAAAAGCAGGCAGATCTCGGTGTGTGCAGAAGTAATTCATCATGAGGTCCTCTCCCTCAAAAAGCCCTTTACTGGGGTGTTTTTTGGGGGGGGAGGGGGGGGGGGGGGGGGGGGAAATATATCATTTTTACATGTGTAACTGACTACTCTGAGACTGTAACTGACCATGATGTCAGCCTCCATATCCACAGATGTAAAATTTTCAGAAAATCACAATATGTCTACACACAGCTTTTATTCCTGCCATCTAATCCTATAAACCATACCAAAGAGGAAAAAGGTTAAGTATTCACCATCTTGTAGCAAGACTACTTAAATCTTAAGGCTGATCTCTTTAAATCCCTTCAAGTATACATATTCATATTTACATATTTTGACCTTACTGTGATCACAGGGGATATTTCAGTACCAGTCCCTTTGGATAAGTTAACATGTTCAAAATTAATCGGTGGGTGTGTCAAACATTTTACTAGTGCTGTATAGCTGATGATCTTACAATCATACATCTTTTTTTTTTTTAGCTGAACTGCTCCTGTCCTGGTCAGAATAATAGTATAAAGGAGATTGCTGACTTAACACTATATCTACAGTAACTTCCATTTTATTTGGTTACTTTCTGAGGTTGAAAAGCAAAACTTTTTTTTTCATTACTGCCAACACCCAGAAACATATCTATGTCTTATGAACTGAGGAGGCTAGCATAGCCCTGTATTTTTTTTTTTTTACACCTTACACTTAGAAAATAATTACTGTATGCCCATTAACTCAAAAACAAACACAAAAAGCACAACATGCCTCAAGCGAAGAATTCATTATATAAATTTTTTAACCGTTTCTATAGAGTTTAAGGTGGCAAGCAATGATCACCCTGGGATAAAAAAACAAAAACAAAAAAAAAAACATGACTGCATCTTTTTAAGGAAACAGTAAAATCTCGAAACATAAATCGTAGGCACCGCCCCCCGCGAGCTGCTTGGAAACAAAAACAATAATTCTGTTTTCAAGTTAAAATATGTGTAGACGAATACGATAAAATACCCACAACGTGTCAAATTTAGACCTTAATGCCTCATCTCCATGGACGGCTCTGCTGCTACCCATGTGTTCGCATTGTTTTTCCGGGTATGCGCACTATGAATGCGCAAACCACCTGACTTCCCAGTTCCGCCTCCCATTTGTCCCTTCCTTTCTGTTTTGTGTCCTGCGTGGTTCACAGCTCCACATCGGCCCGTCTCTCTCTTCAGCAAAGCAACTGTAACCCATCTTTAAGTAAGAAGCCTTCTTTGTACCACCTCGCTTTTCCAGTAAGCAGCTTTTATGATTTTTGTTACATCTGAGTATCATTCACTCTTGTGCATAAGTGAGAGTCATCATTATGTAACATAAACATAGCACGAGTGAGGTCCTCTAAAACATTTTCTGGAACAAACTCTCAAAGCTTGTCTTGAGAATTTGCAAATTTGCATTTACAATGAAGGTTAATTTGGCATAACGCTGTTTTTGTAAAAGCCTCCATGCAAAATTCACATTTTAGGCTTTATGTCTTGAGGTCAAAAGGCATCAAGGCAGAGCTGATCGTGAGTCAGCACATTCCCCCCTGACTGGTATTCTAAATTACTCTGTTATCATTTTCTTTAACATTTAGTGACGTATTTTAGGGCTCCTAACATTCTCGAACAATTAACTTTAATCTGCTTAATTTTGGGTCAACATTTGCTAAATATTTTTGTCTAGTCATAGAAAACATGACGTACAAAAAAGACGAGCAGTTTTATTTTCAATCTGGTGTTTATGAGGTCTTATAGGTTATAAATGCACAGCATGATTATGTGCTAATTCAGATATCAACTTATGCGAAGTTCAGTAACCTTCTTCGACCATTTTATCAAAACTATAATGCAATTTTTTAGGGAAGTTGCGCAAGAAGCATTTTGCAACTTAGAGAAATTATGTGGGAAATGTTTAATTTTTAAAAGCACCCCAAACGTTTGGGGAAAGTTCTTCCACAACATATCCCTGTGCAAATGTCTCCAGTTATTTGATTCTTGTGTCAGCTTAATTTCTGGAAAACCGCTACCACTAATTTAGTTGACTGTTGACTTCTAGATGGTTAGCTAAATTGACTTTAAATATATATATATATATATATATATATATATATATATGTGTGTGTGTGTGTGTGTGTGTGTGTGTGTCATGGAAGATTTTTTTTTTTTTTCTTTGCTTGTAATGAGCAAAACAGTTCTGCCAATAGAACAAGTGAATTTTTCTTGATAAAATTTCTTAAAATAAGAGCCATGGAATTAAGAGGCCCCCCTTGTTTCCTCATATTTCTTGGTCAATTTAATGCCTGGTACTACTAAAAGTACTTTTGCCTGGACAAATATCATGATAACAAAAATAGCTCATAAGAGTTTAATTTAAGAACCGATATCTAGCCATTTTCCATGCTTTTCTTGTTAGTGATTTTAGTTATCAAGTTCTTTCATCAATAGCTATGACATTGTACTGCCAAAAACAGTGCTTTTAAGCAGTCTATATTTTCTTTTCTGTGTACTTTAGTCACATGATTCACACCATAGGTGGTACTTGATTGCATAACCATATATGTATATAATTTTTTCACTGTTAAGAGATGTAAGTTCAGAATCTGTTTTTTCTCCTTGGCAGACATGTCAACCAAGGTTGCCGTGGTAACGGGCGGTAACAAGGGCATTGGGCTGGCCATCGTCCGAGCCCTCTGCAAGCAGTTTAAAGGAGATATTTACCTCACTGCCAGAGATGTGTAGGTATCTGACCTGGTTAAGCCTGAACCAGGCTGGAGTCTTAACCAGTGTGAAAATCTAAATGCCATTCTTGTTTTCTCTCTATTTTTACATGGATGTTTAGAGGTTTATAGTTCACTTGAAAGAATAGCTTTGCTCCATAATCATTCATGTATGAATCTGGAAACCTGGGTTTCCAGTCTTAAATTCATGATGCATGAAGGTATTGACTTTAGCCTTTTACCTCAAAAAGCTTGTGATTGTATCATTATCAGATTTGTCTGCAGACTGTCAGACTAGACTGATTGGTGCTTGGAGATATGTGGGTTTTATCTTCGTTCTTTCCACTTTAAACCAGTTTAGCAAGCACTGGCACAAAAACAAACATGTAATTCTGCTGTGACCTAACCAGAGCTGTTAGCTTCATTGTGCAAAGACCTCCATCACCAGGAGTAAGTAACCAAAGGAAACTTTGTTTTCACTGGACACTAAGCAATGATCACATTTAAAACTTCTGCAGCGGTCGAGGTCAGGCAGCTGTGGAGTCTCTGGGTGCTGAAGGTCTGAAGCCCTTGTTTCACCAGCTGGACATCGATGACATAAACAGCATCATCAACGCTGCCGCTTTCTTCAAAGAGAAATACGGAGGCGTGGACATCCTCATCAATAATGCAGGGATTGCATTCAAAGGTAGGATTTGAATTATCCACATTAAACTGCACTGAGTAACCCCTCTGGATGAATGTATAATGGAAATATTGTCTTACTACACTCTCTTCAGTGGCAGACACAGCTCCTTTTGCTGTCCAGGCAGAGGTGACCCTGAAGACAAACTTCTTCGCCACCAGAGACATGTTGACCCACTTCATGCCGCTCATCAAAGCTGGAGGTACAAACAGAAGTGGATGGAGTCTGCTGTCTGAATCTGCTGTTTGACATGTTTTACACGGCTTTGAAGGACTAAAAATGATTTGTGTGAGAAAAGTCTAAAACTTGACTGGAATCCAGTTAAACTGACTTGACCAAACATAGAAAGGTGCAGTCACGTGCATCTTTATTTCACTGTGCACATCAGGACAAAGTTTAACTATGAAATCAATTAAAAAAAATTTCAACCCGGACCTTATTTCTAGGAGTTTATATGTGCATGTACTCACCGGTAACATTTCTGTATCATTTTGACTCCTCTGGGCGATATTTAGATGAAGTCGCCCTCTAGTGTGCATCCATATAATGGGAGAGACGGGGCAGCCTCTCTATAAGGCATTATCTGCAGCAAAACGCCTTCATTTCATCAATGCTTGAAGTCGAATGAACAAATGAACGTGTACTATTGTCCTGTGTGGATTGCTGTTTGTTGTTGTCTAGGTAGCAATAGCCGCTCTTCTCAGTTGTATTGCGGTGGCATGCGTCGGGAGCGCGCACGGCCTGTAGAGTGTAGAGACAACCTCCAATAACTAACAGAGAGCTAACTCTGAACTCACAGGACAATAGTGCTTGTTTGTTCATTCATTCTACTTAAAGTATTGATGAAATGAAGGTGTTTTGCTGCAGATAATGCCTTATAGAGAGGCTGCCCCATCTCTCCCATTATATGGATGCACACCAGAGGGCCACTTAATCTAAATATGGCCTGAAGGCTTAAAAGTGATACAGAAATTTTACCGGTGAGTAAATGCATGTATAAACTCCTAGAAATAAGGTCCAGGTTAAAAAAAATGAAGTTACTGTATTTTTCGGACTACAAGTCACACTTTTTTTTTTTTAAGTTTGGCTGCTTGTGTGACTTTACATATCAAAATATATACAATTTAACATATTTCTTAGTGTTAATTCATATTGACTGACATGAGTCAAGGAGTAAAGATGACTGTCTAATGTCACATGATGGCGTTTTAGGCTTGTGACAACTATATTCTGCTCCAAGGGTAAAGATCCCAAAACATCCTTATCTCAGAGAAAGGAGTTCATTTTGAACATGTGGCTTTACTGCCTGGAACAAATCCTCAAAAACCATGATTATCCTTCTTAATTATGTCATATATGATCATTTACAGGCATTAACTTTGGAATGGGAGTGATTGGGAAGTTTTTGCAGTCACAAAAAGGATATGAAAAATCCAAAAATCACCCTACTTTGCTGTTATTTACAGCAAATGACCACGACTTATAATCCAGTGCGACTTGTATGTTTTTTCCTCTTCATGACACATTATTTGACTGGTACGACACATACTCCGGAGCGACTTATAGTCCAGAAAATACGGTATCCTTTAAAAAGGGTTTCAAACGTTACGAGTGCTTCTAGGACAACAGTAAAGGTCCTTGGTAATATGGGTAATTAGGAACCAGATCGTCACTAGCAGAGCTTGTGAAGTCATCATGAAAGGAATAAGAAGCTTCTGAAAGCAGCTATCACAGAGCCTAGACGAACATGTGCCAGCCTAGACTTGGATAAATGCATGTTTGACAGAACTCCAAACACATGCTATCGTCTTGCATATGTCATTGCAGTGAAGCATAGTGGTGGTAGCATCATGCAAAGGGGTTTTCTGAGCTAGGAGAGGTGATTGCATGGTGAATGTTTACCGTTTTAGCACCATTCAGAACATTTGTAGCTAGACTTCAAAGATGCTTCCCATCCAGTGTTGCAGGGCATAAGTGGGTCTAAGGTTAGACTCACAGGTCTCAGTACTTGTTAGCAATGGTTTGCTAAGATTTGTTTTGTTTTTCCCCAAGTGGTTGCTCACATTATAAATCAATGTGACTGCCATCAGACTCCAGCATGAACAGTTTTACAGCTCTGAAGTGATCCACAAGCGCAGAGAAAGCATGACGACACAAGTGATATGCTGCGTTTAGAGAGGTGAACCTTGGTGCTACACGTGTGTGCATCAGTTTCAAAGTTGTTTTTCAGCTGAAGTCGATAAAATTAGATTTTATTCTTCCAGTCATTGTTTACATCTGATCTGCGGCATCTTCTGTTGTATGATTGTGACATCTGTCTCACATCAGAGATGTAAAAGTTGTATAAAATGCAACATGACCGTGCACATAAAGGTCACTTAAAGGGAAGTTCAGGATTTTTAACATAGGGCCTCATTTTCAAGTGAGCCAGAATACTACTGATCACTGAAGACAGTTTCAACATATTTCATTCCGTTATTCTAGTTCCAGTGGGGCCGCCAATGCTAATGCTAGTGGAAGTCAATAGGAATCTGCTAGCCTGTCATTAAAACCAATCTTAACCACTCCACAGAACATCTGAGGAAAATCATCTATAACTTCAGACTATCTGTGTAAATGCCATGTTAACAGAATAACAAATAAAACTAACCTGCATTTCGTTGCATTTTGATTGTTGCTGCTGAGACACTTAACAAAGTTTTACTTCCTGTATTTGACAGCAGAGTGATGTAGTCTGTTGCTACGTGCATGAAGGAATCTGATTACACAAATATTACGTCTAAAATACGGCCACGTCAGAAAGGCATGAGGATATCTCGGAATTTGAAGGTGATTTCGAACTTTTTTCATCAAACTAACTGTTACCATGTCTCTATGAAACGGAATACACTGGCAAAGATAGTAAGCTGGTAAGAAACTAGTTCCTCAATATGTGATGCAAAATTTGTCATACAAGGCTAGTTTTACTTTTTTAACACACAAGTTTACTAGTTTAACGCGGCATTTACACAGATAGGCTCGCTGATTTGCCTGGGATCTTCTGTGGGGTGGTTAAGATTGGTTTTAAAGACAGGCTAGCAGATTCCTATTGACTTCCAATAGCATTAGCATCAGCAACCTCCTGGAACTGGACTAACGGGATAAAATATGTTGAAACTGTCCTCAGTGATAAGTAGTATTCTGGCTCACTTGTAAATGAGGCCCTATGTCAAAAATTCTGAACTTCCCCTTTAAAGATCTGACTTGTATCCGATGTAGTAAAAAATAAAAGGATTTCTGCAGTTCAGGCTGTAATAAAAAGAACAGATATGGGTAAAAAGTCTGATTTTAGCCACTCGTGCCTGCAATATTGTGAACGTAGTTTCACAATATTCAAAAACTATGATTCATGAGCACAGGCACCAGTGTACAAAGCCTGAAAAGACTCGTAACTTTCCCAGATTTTTTTAGTTATCCTTTTTTTTGTCCAATGAAATGGACAAAAAGTGAGGGATTCAGAACAATCTTTCATTTGTTTCAGACATGATGTGTGCGTTTTGTTTTGCTTATTTTAGGTCGTGTGGTGAACGTCTCGAGCTTTGTCGGCTGCCGTACTTTGAACAATTGCAGCGACGCTCTCAAGCAGCGTTTCCGTAGCAATGACATCACAGAGGAGGAGCTGGTGGGGCTGATGCAGAGATTTGTCAACGAGGCTAAAAAAGGCACACACAAGGAGGACGGCTGGGCTGATACGGCATACGGAGTGTCTAAAACTGGACTGACGGTAGGATCCGTCCATCGGTTTCAGGAGTTTTTAATCAGTTTTATGCAGAATCGGACAGAACTCGGGTCTTTTATAGTTATATTTTTACGGTCTATTCAGTAGTTGTTTTGTTGATACATTTTTTTTTATTTATTACTATTTTTTATCTATGAACACAGTTTGTGACATAAAGCTTTCTATTCTATTGTTTTAAAGTATTGAGCTGTTAGAATATTTTAAAAACAAGAAGAAATGTTAGTTAAGATGGATTTTGACCACCTTCCGTGGCCTCTGTCCTAAACCAGGACTGTAAAGATTGTAAAGGACTGAAAATAATTGTAATGTATGTCTTCAGACGCTGTCTTACATCCTGGCTCGTCGTCTGTCCAAGGACAGACCAAATGATGGGGTAACAGAAATGATTTTTCATTTGTTTACATGTTGCCTAGTTTTTCTACCTAGCGAATGTTGCAAATATCCATGTTTTGCTTTTCAAACTCCTCTCAGATCTTGCTGAATGCCTGCTGTCCAGGATGGGTGCGCACTGACATGGCTGGTCCGAAAGCCCCCAAGTCACCAGACGAGGGTGCCGAGACTCCGGTTTACCTGGCCCTGCTACCACCTGGAGCCACAGAGCCTCATGGGAAATTTGTCTCTGAGAAAGAAGTTCAGCCTTGGTGAAATGTTGCTGTGAGCTGGGCGTGATTGTCAGTGTCAGGCAGCCATTTCTGTCAAAACTTTGATTCCAAAGAGATTTCACACATGTACAACAGAAACAACTCATGCTTTGATTTTAGAGCGAGAGTACTGCTGATGTAGTCAATATTAATCAAATTACTCAAATGCAAGCAAACATGATATTGTGTGTTTGCTCCAGCTGGTTTAATTGCATCAATGAAGACATGACGTGTTAACTAAGTGCTTGTGTTTCACTTTGCCTTTTGTATTTGAAGCATTTTTCTAATCTTGACATGAAAAAAGTCAATTTGCCTAAACTCAAAGAAGCTTACTGCTCTGAAATCAATAAATCAAAATGTTTTTTCTACAGATATGTACTTTGTTTTTATTCTGCAAGATTTTACATTGATTTTATGACAACAGCATGAATAAATGTCTTATTCTAAGGTACAGTATGTGTTTAAAATATTTGAAAAAAAAAAAATCACAGTGCAACTGTTTCTTAACAGGGGGTCTCAGATTTCCAAACATGTGGCCACTGAAACCTGTTTAGTGCAAACCTCTTCCTGAGGGCAGAGCAGTTTGTGTTTGCCCATGTTGTGATTCCCACACAGGAAACTACAATATAAACATCCTGCCCTGAAAGCATCCTTTCATACTGTTTGAAAATACTGCCATCTCGTGAGACTACTACCCAACGAGAAGCGAAAACTTTATCAGAGAAGAAGCTACATTAAATGAGACTGTGGAACAATGTATAGTTTTAAAACTTTATATTCACAAAGAGTTTAACACAGTATAACAGTGAACATGAACATGAACAGTTACTGTGTATTTCTGGTGCAGAGCTCCATGAGCGACTGCTGTCCGCAGCCAAATTGAACGTGCAGATGGCGTTGCGCATCATTCCCTCTTCTGTGGCATTTTTGCAGAGGCGGTTCTTCCAGACAGATGAATTTTATTATAGTTTCGTCTTTTTGGTGATCTCTTTTTCTCCTTTTTAAAACCAACTCCTGCCTCCTAAAATCTGATCCACAGCGGGTCCATACAGGTGACAGTGAGACCCCACGTGGTTGCGCAGGGGAAAATTTTTTTTTAAAAATCTGCTCCTCCTGTTTATCAGATGTGATCTGTATCCACCGCAGGTCCGAGGTTTCAGTCCCCCTTTTCCACGTTCAGCTGAGTGTTGGGTGGAGGCCAGTAAGCGCTCTGACTGTCAAGCTAGGGACACACTCCATGTGGAAGCGCGCCGAGGCGCAGCGCACCGATTTTCTCGTCGACACCGCTCCTCTTTCTGTCCACATCGGACGCGCACAGTCGGCAGCAGTCCTGCTTCTCTGCTGTACTTCTACAGCTGATAATTCCACAATGGGTGCATCTCCTGTTCTAATTTCATACTATTTAAAGGCAGAAAGCGACATTTCTGTGTGTGAATCCTTCCACTTGCATTTTCAATAAAGACATAACTGATGTACTATTAGATCTATTAAAAAGAGATCAGGTTTTAAAGCTTAAATGGGTGTTTTTACTTTGAAAATGGGTTTATTTTGATAGAATTGTCTCGTGTTCCTGCTTATTTTCCTGCCTGGCTTGACAAATTCGGCCGCGGCTCGCGCAGAATATAGAACAGAGGCCTAAATGATCGCTCCACGGCATCAGCTGACACCGTCTGTTAACAAGGACGCCGAAATGAAACTGCTGGGCTTCCGCTTGCAGTGTGTCCCTGGGGTCAGGCGTATCTGTGGACTTGAAGACGAATCCGCCGCGGAGTCCACTGCTATCTGGGAAGTTTCTTTAAAAAAGGCATATTTTTTTTAAGTACTAGTGAACAAAAGGGCCCTGCAGAAAAGGTTTGGGAACCACTGACCTAATTAAAGAGTTTAGTGTGAAGTCCTGCATTATTTCAGGTAGGGTTGTAGGTTTGCCACCTAAATAAAGCAGCCCACCACAGTTCCTCGGGGCCATGACCACCGTGGATCTGACTCCTGTGGGCTGGGGCACCCACAGCTGTATGTTTTTGTGCCAGTGCTTTTCACAGGGTGAACTAATGGGTGCTGTCAGAAACTGGACTTCTGCCCACTAGCTTTGTTTTAGCATGGTTTGTTATGGTTTAATATGTGGTCTTATTTTGTTTTTAATCCCCGAGCTAGTGGGAGTTTCAGTGAACTGATTGGCAGCACCTGGACAGAAGGACTCCTTAACCGTTGGAGACGCCAGCCACCACAAGCCTCCTTTTAATTGTTTCATTGGACTACTTTTATTTGGACTTTTTATTTAGGCCTATTTTATTACTTTTTAAATTTTATTTGGACTTTCATTATTGTAGTAGTTTAGTTTTATTTATTTAATTTCTTTAATAAAGTGATTAGTCGTAGATCGTCTACAAATCTCTTATCTTTCCCTGCTTTGGGAATGATAAAAATAAGACCTTGTTTCATTGCAGATGACGATGATTCACTTCTAATATTTCTATGGTCAGTTCCGTTGTGAAAGCGGTTTCCGAGTATGCGCACCAAAGCTGCGCAAAACTCGTTCTCGGGCTCCTGCCTTTTCCTCTTCATTGCTTCTTTCTTTTCTGAGCTGCCTCCACTTCACCGTCAATCGCAAGTAAGAAACTTCACTTTGCTTAATTCTTTCTCAATTAGTAGCTTAGTAACTAAGACAAGTAAGACTAAAATGTTTTACTAAGTTAACGCAGGCAAGATAAACCAATCTCTGTATTATTTGTCTTTTTAAAAACAAAGTTGTTTTAAAAAGAAAAAGAAGGGAAAAAGATATTTTTACGTGCTGGTACCTACAGATATAAATTAAACGTCGATAAAGGTGGTTCTGCAAAGGTATCAAGTTAGTTTGTTGAGATGTTTGTTTGTTTATTTATTTAAGATATGATCATTTTAGTTCGCGCGCGTGTAGATCTACCTGTTTGCGTTCGTTACATCCACATCCTATCCTGCCTGTAGATACTTTAAACTCAAGAAAAACTTCATTTAGCTCTTAAGTATTTTTTTTACATAACAGTTGTTGAGAAGGACTAAAGGGTGGGGGAATGAAGGCGAACTGTAAATGAGATACTTATTAAAACTATTAAATGAAGTTGTGTCACGTCAGATTTTTTTTTTTTTTTTTTTGTAAAAATCAGAACAGATTTATATAATATAGACCCATTCCTACAGCATGATTTAATAGCCAATGATTTAGACATAATGATCCACATTAATCATATGCAGAATATGTTCATATGGAGAAGAATATATGTGTTGTTAATGAAGATCTAAATTCACACCATGAAGGCTTTATTCCTGAAATTAGGTAATCCTAGACGACACTAATGCACATTCTGAGTGACACAAAATCAGTATTGCTTAATTAGATTAATGGCTACCAACATTTTTCTTTCTGGAAATGAAGCCCCCCCCTCCCAGACGTAAATGGGCTTTATAAGATGGTGAGAAAGTAGAAAGACAAAATGATGTTAAAATGTTAAACTCTTTGTGAAAAGCGTGATGCTGAATAAGCTGTTGCCTTATTCTGCCAGGAACACACTGGACAGAAAATTCTGTCCTAATGAAGTCAGTCAACGATCTTGACGTCCTCTCTGAAAAAGCAACATAATGTAATCAGGTTTTTACCCCTGACACACCTTCCACTAATGAAGACTTTAACCTATGCCTCGAATTGCCAGTTATGTTTGCTCACACCTTTTTAGCAAAACTAATCCTGCACAAATCCTTGTAAAACAAGTTTATATGTAGAAGTTTGCATGAAAGCTGAAGCTCAGGTTCAACAGCTTCAGTCTGAAGCTTTTTAGATTAATTTTCTTGACTGAAATGTAATTAAACAGGAAATCCTGTTGGTTGCTCCCTCGCTGAGGCTAATACATCATCTAAGGGCATAAAAGGAACTTCTGTGATTGTCCTATTTATATTAAAATATGTTTTTATACCAACATGAAGACAAATATGGGGATCCTCTTTGTGAAAAAGAAATTATATAGGTTAAAGTTGTCATCATGACTCAGCAAATCTCACCCTTTTTCAGTGTGCCCCTTCACATACTTCTGATCTGACTCAGCTTGTTTGGATAAAGGTTGGTTTTCAGGAAGTTTATATTTCTGCTCCCACTTCATATGCCGATGTCTCTCTGTGGTCAGGTATGTCAACCAAGGTTGCCGTGGTAACGGGCAGTAACAAGGGCATCGGTCTGGCCATCGTCCGAGCACTTTGCAAGCAGTTTGAAGGGGATGTTTACCTCACCGCCAGAGACGTGTAGGTATCTCACCTGGTAACACCTGGACTAGGTGCTTCATCAAACAATCTTTCTGAAATGTAATGTCGTAAATAACTGATTTTTCTCAGCAAATGTAGATTTCTGTTCAAAGATTTAATGTTTTCATAAGTAACATTAAGTATTCTGATTATAGTTATTAAAGGTTGAGGAGTCAGACACTCAAAACTCTGTTATTCTGTTATAATGGCCTCATAAAGGTGTGTTTGATCAGCTTTATTTAGATAGGGAACATGAGCAAACAATCTTCTTAATGATGGATAGTAAACAAAAGCTTCTGAAGCCTTGAAACACACCTGGATCACTAAAAAGGTCTTAAAGGGGAAGGGCGCCATCTGCTGGACAGAATGTCACATTGCATCTGAGATCATATAACAACTTTACAAAAGTCATTAAAAAAAAAAAACACAGCTGAAACACAGGGCTGCACACAAATAAAATCATGAAGCACATAAAAACAGAGAAAAAAACAAACAGAAACATCTAACATAAGAACTAAAATCTAACAAACAAATAAGATAACATAAAAAAAAAAAACGAAGTCTTGCTGAGTTTAAAAGCAATAGACTAAAAGTGGGTTTTAAAAGGAGTTTTAAAAGTGGACAGTGAAGGGGTCTCTCTAATGTGCAAGGAAGGTTAATCTACAGTTGTGGGAGCAGCAGTAGAGAAGACTGCTTCTGAAGCTCAGAGAGGTAAAGCGGGGAGAAGGTTTAAACATCTAAACACAAAAATGAGAAGTTTAAAATGAACTCTAAAATGCACAGGCGGCCAGTAGCAGGAGAGGAGTCGCAGCAGCATTCTGAACCAGCTGCAGACCTGACAGTAAAGACCAGCTCGCTCCAATATGAAGCCCGTTACAGAAATCCAGGGGAGAGAAAATGGAAGCAATCGCTGCAGTTTCAGATTGGAGTGAAAAAAAAAAAATCATGACCAACGTTATGATCGTTTTGGATTTTTAATTAGTGTCAGTTTTTAATTAGTTTTGATTTTTTGTTTTTTAATTCATTTAGCTTTAGTTTTTTGAGCAGGTTTGCTAGTAGGGATGTTTGATATTGGATTTTTTTAGCGATGTCCAACTCTTAATTTACGATATCGGATATCTACCGATATATGCAGACAACTGTGAGGTTGTATCTCATATTTGGAGAGATACAACTATATTTTTCTCTGAGAGCAAAGATCCCAAAATAGCCTTAACTCAACCAGAGGAGTTCACTTTGGACATCTGCCTGCCTTATATCAGATATTAGCAGGTATTAGCTAATACATGGCTAATTATAATTTTTCTGACAACTTGGTAACTTAACCAACAACTTAAAACCAGACATATTATAAGCAGTTTCAAAGCAAGTCAGTCTGTAGTAGCAGCTGCTGCCCCATAGTCACATGAGTCTGAAAGGAATGCTGGGATATGAAGTTCTTCCACAATAACAGGATCCTTCTACATGCTGAGGTGGTGCTGATGGAAAAAAATCTTGCGAGATCCATTGTTCTGTCACCAAATCTCCCAAGATTTCATTAGTAAAAATATCCGTTAATATCTGATATTAACATTTCAATGCCAATACTGGCCAATAATATTGGACATCCCTATTTTCTAGTTCTTAATAGTTTGTTTGTTTGTTTTTTTTTTCTAAATGCTTAGTTTAGTTTTTATGAGTTTCAATGTTATAGTTTATTTTTTTTTCATGTAAATTATACGTATTTGTCTGGTGTGACATTCAAAATCATCAGAAAGTCACTTGGAGTAAAACCGATAAGAGCAAAGTAAATAGATTAAAACAGGAAAAGATTTCATATCAACCCAAAAGGCTTATGTATGAAACAAGTTTACAAGGACTAAAACGAAGGATGTTTTTGCAATAATTTAGTTAGTTTTCGTTAGTTTTGTAAAGACACAATACCGTTTCAGCTATCGTTTTTTTTTTTTTTAAACTGTCATTTTTATTTTTATGTAATTTACCGAAAATGTTTTGTTTTTCTGTTATTTTTAGTTAACTGTATTGTTTTTGATCATGACAACATATTCAAGTCTTATTGTTATTGGTGTTTTTCCAGTGTCATGATCACTAAATCTTTATTTTCTCAGCTAATTTATCATAAAGAGAAAAACGCATGGAACGTGCCAACCATTTTGTTGTGTGTAGCCTACTGATTCTGAAGTGATGAAGTATTTAGCGTTGTTTGTTATTGTAAACTGTCAGAGCTGATAAATGGTATTTTTGTCCAACAAAATATTTAGGAGGAAAGGAAAAACAAAGTATCCAGTGTAAACCCTCTGGACTTAGTTGTCAACAGATCTGCCTCCTTTAAAAGAGAGTCGTGTATCTGAAATGTCTGCTTTTCTGCAGCGGTCGAGGTCAGGCGGCTGTGGAGTCTCTGGCCTCAGAGGGTCTGAAGGCCTTGTTCCACCCGCTGGACATCAATAAGCTGAACAGCATCACCACGGCTGCTGCTTTCTTCAAAGAGAAGTACGGAGGAGTGGATGTCCTCATCAATAACGCTGGGATTGCCTTTGGAAGTAAGCTTACAGCAATAAATAAATACATGGTTACATATATATCACATCTGTGCCTGCTGTCAAATTGCTTAAGTACGGAATTTAAATTTGGCTAAAGGACAATTAATCTGCTGCATTCGTATTTGGAAATATACAACGGTGTAATCTAATCTGATTTGTATCTATAACATTTTTAAGACTATAATTTTATTAGAATTGTGTATTTATGCCCAAACTGTCAACTTCCTTTCTTTGTGTGTAAATGTTTAAATCATGTCTGTTCTCACCAGAAATATATGCATTTGGTTAATGATACAAACAAAAATCTGCTCGCCAAAGCTTCAGGGAAACAAGGATTTAGTGAACAGTACACAAATACAGTCATCTTATATCTTATTTAAGGGGAGGCACTACAGGTAAAAACGCCGTTTTTTTTTTTTTTTTCCCATCACCTGGTCAATTTTAGGTATTTTCATTTGACTGGTGTAAAAAAAAAAAAAAACCCATAAAAAAATAAACATTTTAGGGGTTTATTTCACGATACTTTGTCCGATGCACCCAAATCCCCTCAAAATTGGGGGGGGGGGGGGGGGATTTAAAAAGTTGGTGTTTTTAAACGGAGCGCAGCACCTGAACCCTGCACCCCGTCATGTCTGGTCTCTTTTTCCTGAACGATGTCATCTCAACCAAACTTGATATTTCCAGCTCATGAATCTGATTGGATCAGATGACTATAAATAGTGTTATACAAAAATGTGGAGAATTTCACAATCCAAAACCTTAAAGGCTGTTCTCTCAAAATGAGTTTTTTTTTTTTTCTCTTATTCCAGGTAGAAAAATCTGCACTTCAGGGGCACTTATAGAAACCAAACTCTCATGTTTTGCTCCTGACTGTATTCTTAAAGTTATTCAGAAGGTTTTTGTGATATCTCATTCACTATTTTAGGGTGAGACATATGTGCAAATGTCACTAGGCAGTTGCTTACGTGCCTGAATGTAAACGCAGCAACTGGTGTCCCAATTCCTAGGGAAGATTACAAAGCCCTACCCCTTGTGGCTTCAATTTGAGGGTGTAGTGGGCGAGGGCTAAAGGTAGTGAGTAAGGGCTAGTGGTTGAAAGTAGGGGAAACATTGGGATTGGGCCTTAATCCGTGTGTTTGGAGGGAATAACTTCACTCTAATTTTGCACAGATCAAAAACAAAGCAAGACAAGCGGTAATGTTGTTTCATGATGTTTCAATCTTTTATAGAAAGTGATGACATTTACAGATCTCTACTTTTAACTGATCTTGACATTTAAAACTACGATTAACTGAAATCAAGTAATCGTGACGTGCTTATTTAAGGCCAGTTTGGGTTTTATTTCACCCTTTAGGAATGAAATAATTTCAGTAAGGAGGTAACAGCTGCATCACGTGGTTTCTCCCCTCAGTGGCAGACACAACTCCATTTGCTGTCCAGGCAGAGGTGACCATGAAGACAAACTTCTTCGCCACTCAAGACATGTTGACTCACTTCCTGCCACACATCAAAGCTGGAGGTATGAACTCTGAACTGGTCCAAGCAGAGATGATTTTCTGCAGCTAACCAATTTTTTGTTCTGTTCGGAGGTGTTGGAAAGGTAATACTTGTGAGCGGATAAGAGCTTCAAATATCCCGGTGTGCATTTTTTTAGGTCGTGTGGTGAACATTTCCAGTTTTATCGGCAACCAAACTTTGAACAAATGCAAGCCGGAGCTTCAGCAGCGTTTCCGCAGTGATGACATCACTGAGGACGAGCTGGCGGGACTGATGCAGAAATTTGTTGATGAGGCCAAGAGGGGCGAGCACAAGAAAGGGGGCTGGCCTGATACGGCGTACGGAATGTCAAAAGCTGGACTGACGGTAAAATTGATCCACCCTCATCCTCATCCTTGTCCTCATTTAAATGATTCTCAATAGCTTGTGTTTGTTTTCAGACGTTGTCCATGATTCTGGCTCGCCGCCTGTCTAAGGAGAGACCAAATGATGGGGTGATTTTACAGTTTTTGAATGTTTAATCATTTACTCTATTATTCTCAAAGCTTAAGTAAATGTGTATCTTAAACTCTTTTCTCAGATCTTGCTGAATGCCTGCTGTCCAGGTTGGGTCCAGACTGATATGGGTGGCAGTGGAGCAGAAAAGTCACCAGAAGATGGCGCCATTACTCCGGTTTACCTAGCCCTGCTGCCACCAGGAGCCACAGAGCCTCATGGAAAGTTTGTCTCTGATAAGCAAGTCCAGCAGTGGTGAAAAGTCACAGTTGAGTGTGAGATTATTACTGTTTCAACTCAATCACCAAAAACTGGTCAGAATTGTAGATTTTTCCCATATATAGCTAAATACACCCAGTTTAAGGCCTAACACAGCTGCTGTTACAACTGAAAAAGGAAACACAAGACCAACATGTAAATATAGCTTGAAGGTAAAGGCTGCACATTTCTGAGAATAAGCAAGTTTGTCATAAAATACACTGAAACAAGGTGAAAGATGAATGACCTAAATAAAGGGCAAACTTAAAAAAAAAACAGCTGTGTCTGTGTGTAGGCTTGTCTGCTGGATCATATGCAAATATAATAATGTAAAGTTATTAAAGCATAATTATTAATAGTATTACTATCTGTCCACATTACTATAGGATAATATCAACAAATAGTAGTATATCTATAGGTCTATGGATAAACTTTATCCAGTGTGTCCTGGTTGTGTTGCATTGCATTTAGTTTGTCCTGAAATGGACAAGATTCATTTAGGTTTAATTTTGCAGTGAAATTAAGCACACACTTAAAAAAATCTATCCATAGACACACACACACACACACACACATGTATGTATGTGTGTGTATATATATATATATATATATATATATGTATGTGTGTGTGTGTGTGTATGTGTGTGTATATATATATATATATATATATATATATATATATATATACACACACAAAAAGTTAAGGATATTTGGCTTTTTTGTATGTCTGTTTTGTATGTTAAGAATGAATCTAAAATCCACTACAACCTTTACAGGTGAACTGGATTAAACTTTCTCTTAACTTTTCAATGCACATGTACATTGTTCAATGGTTAAATATTTATTCTGCATCATTCTGTTCTCCAAAAACCGAAAGTTAAATATCCCTAACTTTTTGTGAGTAGTGTGTATATATATATATATATATATATATATATATATATATATAAGAAAACCTCAAATTAAAAAACTCAAAACATTAGAATACTGTGAAAAGCTCCAGTATTGTAGGCTCAGAGTTTCACATTCTAATGAGGTAAGTAATCCAAAACATCTACAAAAGTGCCCTGAGCCTTTAAAAAAGTCCCTGTCTTGGTTTAGAAGAATTCACAATCATGGGGAAGACTGCTGATCTGACAGTTGTGCAGAAAACCATCATTGACTCCCTGCACAAGGTGGGAAAGACACAAAAAGTAATAGCAAAAGAAGCTGGGAGTTCTCAGAGTGTTGTCTCAAAGCACATTAGTTAAGTGCTTTGAGACAATATATATATAAGTCTATATATTTATATATATATATATATATATATATATATATATATATATATATATATATATATATTGGGAGAGAGGATCCAAGCACTGCAGGCAAGGAAAACCAGCGGTCCTGATGGCATATTAAAGAAAAGGCTAAAATTTCATGACTATAAATTTAAAACTGACAAATCCTACACAGAGATTAAATGCCTACTTTTTGCAGATGATCTCATACAAATGGCTCCATCACAGCAAACCTTCCAACAACTACTGGATCATCTTTCAACCTTCTGTCAGACCTGGGCCCTGACAGTTAATCTGGACAAAACCAAAATTATGACTTTCCAGAAACGACCCAGCACGAAGGGAAACCAATCCAGGTTTTTACTGGGCTCCCATGAGGTGGAACACACACACACTGTGGCTCATGGGAGCTGGGCTTTTCATGGGAGTCCCAGGTACAGGACTACACCTACCTGGGACTACACATCACATCAACAGGAAGCTTTAACGTGGCTGTTGATGACCTCAGAGAGAAAGGACGAAGAGCTTTCTATGCTAACATGTACTTTATAAAGAAATCCTCAAACATTAATTTACCCATTAGAGCCTGGCTCAAAATATCCAAATCCATAATTGAACCAATTATTCTGTATGGTAGCGAGATACGGGGTCCTCTTGCAAACCAAGATTATGAAAAATGGGACAAACACCCCAAACACTGCACAGAGATTTGCAAGAGCATCCTGAGAGTGCACAGGAACACCCCCCACAATGGATGCCGAGCTGAGCTAGGACAGTTTCCCCTTCCAATTAGAATTTAAAAAAGAGCCATCAAATTTTATAACCACCTTAAAACAAGTGACCCCAACTCTTACCACTACAAAGTTCTGCAATGGCAAGCCAAACCTCCATGGCCCTGTGTGAAAAAGTGATTGCCCCCCTGTTAAAACATAAATTAATAAATTAACTGTGGTTGATCACATCTGTGGAAAGCTGAGTTCAATTTCTCTAGCCACGCCAAGGCCTGATTACTGCCACACCTGTTCTCAATCAAGAAAATCACTTAAATAGGACCTGCCTGACGAATTTAAAGGCCCTGTACCTGATTTTATTTTAATCTCTCTCAGAGAAATGCTTTCTACATGGTATGATGTGCGTTAAAAGAGGTAATTTCATAAAAATAAATCACTCATTGATTGCGTATATGCATGAATCCAGGCCTTTTTAGTTTAGGTTTGCGTGACGCTCTCTTCATGCCAATGTGTTTCATTCTATATACGTTTCGGTTTCCTATCAGCCACTCACAGTGTTTTCTAACAAGGAGCGCCCTCCTCTCTCGCGTGCACGACAGCACTTGTAAACAGAACCACATGGCGTCTGCTGAAGGGAAAGTGGCGATACCGCAGCAAAACAGCCTGAAAGGATCAAAACTGAGGAGGAGAGAGACTTGAAATGCAGGAGAGACCAAAGAAGGAATAAAGTTCGTGTTCTCGGTGGATTGTACTGAAGGTAGAGAGCAACTGGACGCCTCAGACTGAATGTGGACTGGAAGTCCTGCCTGGACAGGAATTTTTTTCAATAACTTTCTTCTCAGTAACATTTACGTCCTCTGGTGCTGGCGCTTCTTCTGCTGGTCTAACGTATATAATAGTGATATTTACACCGTAATACGACCAAGCTTTACATCACTGCTTCTCGAAATGGCCTATAACATCATAACTTGTCATAATCCTGCATCTGTTAACATAACTGTAGTTACGGTAAACTACCGGTTATGATAGAAAATGTCATTTAGCTGATCCGCAGCCATTTACTGCAACCAAAACAGTAATTTCACTGGAAGATGCAAGTTTTCTCTGGAGAGTTTTTGTGCACGAGTATGAAACGTGCACGTTATTTTGTGCATGTTGAGTGGGAGGGAGAGAGAAAACGAGAGTAGGAGCGTTTCTCACTGGGAGAAACAGTTGGGGGGCGGGGCTTACAGTTCTAACCACACTCTTCACCTCGCTCACGGTTCGCAAATGTGCAAAATCAGGTATAGCGCCTTTAAGTAGACCAAAGATCCTCAAAAGCTAGACATCATGCTGTGACCCAAAGAAATTCAGGAACAAATGAGAAACAAAGTAATTGAGATCCATCAGTCTGGAAAAGGTTCCAAAGCCATTTCTAAAGCTTTGGGACTCCAGAGAACCACAGTGGGAGCCATTATCCACAAATGGTAAAAACATGGAACAGTGGTGAACCTTCCCAGGAGTGGCCGGCCGACCAAAATTACCCCAAGAGCACAGCGACGACTCATCTAAGAGGACACAAAAGACCCCAGAACAACATCCAAGAACTGCAGGCCTCACTTGCCTCAATTGAGGTCAGTGTTCATGACTCCACCATCAGAAGGAGACTGGGGGGCAAAAATGGCCTGCATGGCAGAGTTCCAAGACCAAAACCACTGCTGAGCAAAAAGAACATAAAGGCTCGTCTCAGTTTGGCCAGAAATCAACTTGATGATCCCCAAGACTTTCGGGAAAATATTCTGTGGACTGACGAGACAAAAGTTGAACTTTTTGAAAGGTGTAGGTCCCATTACATCTGGTGTAAAAGTAACACGGCATTTCAGAAAAGGAACATCATACCAACAGTAAATATGTGGTGGGGTAATTCGAACTCAGCTTTCCAAAGATGTGATGAACCACAGTTAATTTATGTTTTAATAGGGGGGGCAATCACTTTTTCACCGGCCATGGGTCCCCCCCCCCCCCCCCTCCGATAAAAATCTTCATTCAAAAACTGCATTTTCTGTTTACTTGTGTTATCTTTGACTCACATTAAAATTTGTTTGATGATCTGAAACATTCAAATATGACAAACATGCAAAAAAACATAAGAAATCAGGAAGGGGGCAAACACTTTTCCACACAGCTGTATATAAACCTGCAACATGGAGCGTCAGATTTCCAAGGCACTTCTTGCCTTTTTTGGGATGGATGCAAAATGTACAAAAAGAACAACAAAGTCCTCCTCAGATGAAGAGCTTTAAATGTAAGATGAGACAAGACTTAAACCACCAAGTGTCAGCACAGTTAAATCAGTCAATGAACAAAGCAATAAACGTGACATTATTTGTGCACAAGGATTCATCACACTTGCTCAGCCTCCACAGCACAGACTGCTCAGTAAAGGTCAGAACAAATGACTTGCAGTGTAACATATATGAATCTGACAGGCACCTAGTAATTGTAAGTTATAGACACAATTATGGGGAGAGACATGATGACATGCACATGCAGCCAACAATAAATGACAGTCTCCCTGAAGGAACATTAATAGAGCTGACATGTTTAGTGAGGCTGATACAGCTGCACAGCTGAAAAGCACAGAAAGGCTAGTCTGAGCCTGAGGTTGCATTCAAGCTTCAGAAATTTCATTCAGGTCTTTTCAGCACATCCAGCATCGTGGAGTAACTGCATAATTTACTGGGTAACTTTGAAGTTTGTCCCATCTTTTAAATGGGCAGCATCAATTAACTACAAAAACTCCTGAAGGACTTCAAGAGCTATCAAATATAATAAAAAGAGGGAGGATGAAGTGACAGTAATTGCCTCCGCTTGTTATGTACTGAACAAATGACAGCTTGATCAAATGAAAATGAATAACTGGAAAAGATGAATAACAATGTGAAATGTATTGATCAGCCACCCATCACAGTCTGAAAAGCTTGTGTATATTTTTATGTTTTGGTCATAACACGAGTTGAATACAGAATCACAGGAGGAAAAAAAAAAAGCAGCCTTTTGCAGTCTTGTTTACCTTTGATCAGGAAATTGGATGCAAGTGAGTTGATACGCAGCTGGAGGAGGTGAAGAAGGCAAGCCAAAATGAGACATCAGATCCATCGTTTAAAACCGGCTTCCTCAGTTTGGTCCAATGAGGGCTGGAGTCCTTCAGGTTTTCAATGCATCCCAGCTCCAACACACCTCACTCGAATTAATGAATCATTGTGCTGAGCTTCATAGTAGGGATCGACTGATACAGATGTTTTAGGGCCAATACCGATATTTTGTCAGCTGATGACAATACAACCTGCTGATATTTAGGGCCGACACTGCATTTGTCTCCCAAATTCATATAATGAAGGATACAAAATAAGTTGTTTTACAACTCTTTATATAAAAAAGAACAAAGCACCTCAAATGAATATATAAAAAAGAAACAGTTCACTTGTAAACGAATATAAAATAGAAACATTAAACTATGCAGAGTGGGGATATTGGCCACCACACCCGACGTATCAGCAAAAAATGCAAACATCAGCCAGCCAATGTATCCTTACTTCATAGGTTGTTGGATCAATTTAATTATAATCAAGTGTGGTGGAGCAAGGATGCATTGAAAACTTGCAGGACTGTGGATCAAATTGAGTAGCTCTGATTTAAAGTAATATCTTAAGTTCAGCTTCTTTATGTAATGCCAAGTCACAACAAAGTCATCAAGACACTCTTAAAGAATCTAATCAGAGATTAATCCGATCAAATTAATTACAGTATAATCCACATTAGTGATGCAAACCATATTTTAACAGGAAGGGAAAACCTCCAGCAGTACTAGGTTCAGAAGAGCAGCCATCTGCCTGGGCTGGTTGGGGGAGCAGAGAGCTACAAAGAGGGGTCAAGAAGCAGCATATCTCGAAGCCAGGGATACCTGCTGAGGAGCAAAAGAAGAAACACAAGTTAATGAAAGTAATAACACTAGAAAAACACTCGGACAGTGTAGACCTCTGCTGAGCAGCTCAGTTCCCCCCATATGGCCTTGTCTCACAGTGATAGTCTTTCAAAAAGGTCCTGGGGCCTCATTTATAAAACTTGCTTATGCACAAAACTGGGCTAGGAAGTGCGTAAGCAAGTTCTTGCAAGAGTTGGGATTTATAGAAAAAAAAATAGCTTAGGAATGTACGTAACTTTAAACAAACTACAGACCTTGCTTACACACATTTTGGAGACTGCCCAGAGGAAAATAATTTTGGAAAGGAGATCTGTCTCATTTACTTCTAGACAAATGTGAGATCCACGTGAGAGCTAAATGAGACAATGGCTCATTACTCCTGTTTCTCAACCTCGTCTCCAGATGGAAAAGTTTCACACAATCTCAACCTTGTCTCACTTCCAGTTCCAAAGGAGATCTCAATCATTTCTCAAATAATTCTCAGGATGTCTGCATTAAGTCTCAAATAAGATCATTTCTCCTGGTGAATTTTAGGAGAAATAAAAGAGACATTCATGAGAACTATTTGAAACCTGAATGTGGCTGAGACTAGATCTCCTTTTTGGCTCCTGAGATATAAAAGAGAAAGCTTTGAGAAGTAAAAATTTCCTCTGGGTGGGGATCGAGCCCCGTGCAGGCTCTCCATATGTCCTGTCACTCTCAAACATTTAATTCCCCCTTCATATCAAATTATTGTCATAGATTGACTTCACAGGATCCAAACCAGCAGCGTTATTTATGCTGCACAGTTGAGCTGAAACTATAGGAACCTTTCAAATAAATAAAAAGGTCCGTAAGCAAACTTGTATGTTAAATCAACATTTCATCAAGTTTTCTCCCACTATCATATTCCTCTACCCAAAGATCATCAGGGTGATATATTTACCGCATTAACACACATATTCTGACAAGGTGCACAGCAATCAGACTGACTGATCTAAGCATATTAATACCGTGGTGACACGTGTGCTAAATGCTGCGCATCGGTGCTACTGGAGGACCTACAGATGGGAGAATTAGAAGGGAACGCATTTTCAGGGATTCACCGGGATTTCCTGGCCCAAAAATGATGATGATGACGATGATGATGATGATGATGATGACTGACTAAAAAACAGATTTACTTTTGCAACGCTTTTGTCTATGAACTGGACCCAGATAGACCGACCTGCCAAAATCATGCCCACCCCGACGCAACAGCAGCTGCTGACCACAGTGCGCTCCGTCGTGCAGCCATCGGCCTCACCAAAGAGGTGGGGGGGTGGTGGGGGGTATTGCTGCACCACACAACACAAAAAGGTGTTCTGTGTTCTGCACACAGTCACACTGACGGGGCGTTTACTCCACAGCAACTTCTGGAACAGACCTCTGTTACATCATCACCGCCACATCAACCTGCTGCCATCAGCAGACTTTCCTTCATCTGTGTTTCCTGTGACGCCCAAATAAAATGATTTTGTGAGGCTCCACTTCACCAACAAGCACCTCCACTTCAGTCTCTGTGAAATTATGTATTATTGTCTTTTCGGTCGCCACCATTAAGCTTTAAATGCCTCATATCAGCTGGCTCATTTATATGCAGGAACATCCATAATGTGCTTTGCATTGACCATTTACGGTAGAATGTGGGTGTGAAGGGGGGGACATATGAGCCCAATTCCCCTGCGCAAACTTCCAGGGGGAGTGTGATTTATAAAGGGGAAATTGCTTGAATCTGTGCATATGTACGGTTTTATAAATCTGAATGATTTTTGGCGTATGCAAACTTTTGGTTTTGGGCATAAGTACACTTTTAGTAAGGATCTTACACACAGTTTCATAAATGACGCCTCTGGACGGTAATCTAGATTAACACCAAAATATTTTCAGTTCTTCATTGTGCCATGATAAATATCCCCAAATCCGACAGACAGACAAACCAAAGCATTACCTCCTCGGCAGAGGCAATCACAGACAGTATTTAAACACGGAGACAAGTGCAGAGGTGCATCACCCAAAATGTGTAGCTGCCATGTTTGGCTATTTTAGCATGCAATGCTAGCTTGGCTATTCATAATATGCTTAAAAAAGTAACAATTTTAGCTAAAGGTAATAAAACCAGATGGAGATGAACTCCATATGGTGTAAAGACACCAAAAACAGGTCTAGTGAGTCAATAGCAAATGTTAGGTGAACAGGAATTTTGCCCTCATTGGATCCAACCCTCAATGTTTACATTGCACACAAACAAAGGTTAGCTTTAACAAAGGTATCCTAGAGCCCCATTTTAAAAGCATGTGTTCAAACTTCCATGTTGTTTGTGTCTTGTAGTATAACATGAGCCGATTGTACACCTGGAATTTGAGATATTTCTTCTCTGCTGGGGTGAAATTCAGATATGGCATCTGATAATACCAAAGGTCATCTTATTCATATGGCTTCATATTGTTACTGGACTGATGAACGAAATAACTCCTGCAGAAAAGTCTTTGGGTCAATACCACAGTGGACTGTGTAAAGTCTTTGTAGTGTTGATGTAGATTATGTGTGACTGTGGGAGTTGTCGTCCTGTCAGACAAGAGTAAAGCCCTGATTACCTTGCAGATAAAAACTAATCCATTGAGTGGGAGCAAGGGAGAGATGGCCAGAGACAGAGGGGAGAGATAATCCTCTAATCCCTGCTGCCTGCCAAAGGAAACCCCATCACACTCTCACTTTGATGATCATAATGGCTGCAACTGTCATTGTTTGTAATCTCTGAAGAGCACTATAATTACTTTATTGATCCTGCATTTGGGAATTCCCTCAGTGCTGAAATTCAGCGAGTGATACAATAAAGCCATCAACACCAACACTGTTCAGATGCACAAGGTTTGACAAGACGTTTTATTCCCTGCCATGATTTATTTATCTGAAATAAAGCAGCCACTACTTACTGTGATAAAATGAGGATGCTCTGTCTTTTTCAAGACCAGAATAAGACTGATGTAATTGTTCTTTAATGCAAATTAGAGTAAGATATTCTCAAATGTGGTACCACTTTAAATGCAACAATATTTTGAAGTCTTTTATATACGATGTCAACTTCTCACACTCCTGTAGACTAATTTTGATCCACTTTTCTTTACAGTGTTGCCTCAGTTTATTGCAGGATTTATGCACCACTTTAAATCCCATCACTGCATTTAAATCAGGTCAAAGTCTTGACTTTGTACCATTGCAACTTCTTGGTTCTCTCCTTTTTTTCTTTTCTTCTTAAAGTCATTCTGCTGTAGATTCCTTGATGTTTTTGAGATAATTGCCCAGTTGAATAATCCAATTTCAGCCAAGTTTTAGCTCAAACTGGGGGTTGGGACACCCATGGGGGTTGCCATCTCATTGTAAAAGCAATAATGGAAAACAGAGCCTGCATTACCAAAAAAATTTGATCATTTTAGAGCTAACACATTGAAAAAGTTACGCCTTTTTCTGCCAGAAGTAGTGCAGTAGTAGTGCACTATTACTGCACTATCACTGGCTGAACGATTTGTCCCGCGAATACGTCATCACGCACGGTGTCCAGACTTGGTGTGTGGAAACATCCTTGTTCCGGGCATTTATTTATGCTGTGAAATCGTTTCCCCTGGGCACACAGGCGTTTCTCTGTGCTATTGAATTAGCAGACAAGTCGCTGGTAAGTGGCTGGCAGTCGGCAGAAACGGAAACTTTTTCATGCCCGCATCTGTAATTTGTAAAATTGACACACAGATATTTTTTTAAATTATTGCATAAATAACTAAGTTATATTAAAAATTGGAATTTGGCAATACCTCAGCAAGAGAAAATGATTGTGGGCATGTAGGTGCCTTGTCACAGCGGTGAACCGAATTCACCCAAAATATCTATCTTCCTTAGATATGAAGGTTTTGATTATTTTCAAGCCTCATATTTAGCATTTTTGTCATTGGGTGTCTAGAAACAAAGTTAGGTGTTATATTAAAAATCCAAATTTGGCCCTGTGTTGTTAAGAAAAGCTGATATTTGGGATTTGGGTGCTTTTTCACAGTTGTCAACCTAACCAACCAAAACCCACTTGACTCTCCTTATTCATGAAAATTGTGACAGTTTCCAAGCGTAACATTAAGAGGATGGCCACAGGATGACCCATTATATATATCATGGGGATCGCAAAAACCAGGTGAGTTATTTTGGGGGTTGTGGTTCTAAAATTTTGAAAATATCTGCATTAAATGACTGCAAAGTATCCAGATCCTGTGACTGCAAAACAAGCCCAAATCATTAGTCTCTCACCACCGTGCTTGACAGCTGGGATGAGGTGTTTGTGATGATATGGTGTGTTTGGTTTACTCTTAATATGGTGTGTTGAACTCATCTCATCTGTCCTGGGAGTAGAATCGGAGTTGCTGGTGGAGGTGTCAGAGGAAACTGCTCAGTAATAATGGACACTCCTCACTCCTGCACGATACACTGGAGTCCTAGGAGCACCTTCAGACATAGACTGAGACCACCGAGGAGCACTACGGAATGCCACAGGAGGTCTTTCCCACCTGTAGCCATCAAACTGTACAACTCACATCAGACTGAGAATAATAAACCTTCAGTACTGTATTACCATTGTTTAGGTAGACTTCAGGTCATGTTTTCTCATGTACCATGTAATTATCATGTGCAACCATCCATTTATTCATTTATTTTTTTAGAAATGTGGGCTAGAATAGGTTAAAATGTGTAATCTATTAATTAAATATGTCATGTAATGTCTGGTTTATACAATGTGCAATATTTTCACTGTCATGCAACTCCTCTTTTGACACTGACTTTTATATTCACTTATTTGATGCTCTATTGTTGTCACCTTTATATTGTCACTGTCATTTGGAGCAACGTAGCACAAGAATTTCCTTTGGGATTAATGAAGTTTCATCTTATCTTATTATAATCAAGCATCTCTGAGTGTGTGAAAGCTTGTTTTATTCTAACTTTTTATCACTGTATGTTAAGAACTTTGTGTGTTGGCAGGAAAAGTGTTTAATAAAGTTTAATTTGATTTGGTCTTGTCTGTATTATGTTATTCCTGAAGTCTTGTTTGTTCAAGGACAGTTTTCCAAACCAGAGCCAACCCTTTTAGAAAACAGCTTTCTCCTGCAACTCTCCTAAACAAGCCATTCTTGTACAGACTTTTCTGATTGGACTGTCATGAACTTTAACATCCAACATGCTAACTGAGAGCTGGAGAGTTGATGCACTGCAATTTCTCTGAACATTGCACAGTCTGACTTTAGGCTGAACTTACAGGGATGGCCACTCCCGGAAAGATATGCATCTGTCTTGAATGTTTTCCACTTTTGAATAATTTTCTGACTGTATTGTGATGGACTCCATATAGTTTGATGTCCTTATAATCACTGAGGTTGCATTTATCTAATTATAAACCCTGATGAGAACTATTTTACATTTTTAATAAAACAATTTGAGAAAACAAAAAAATTAGGGCTGTCAAACGATTATTTTTTAAATTGTGATTAATCGCAGAATCTTCATAGTTAACTGCGATTAATCGTGGTTTGAATTTCATATGTAATGTTCTGTTATTTTGCATATCAAGGCAGTTCTAAGCCAATAATGTAGTATATTTTACCATAGTCTTCTTTGGGAATCAAATGAACACATAGAATTTTCTTTTTGACCTTTTTTTTATTTAAAAAAGTGCATGTAGACCAATTTCCAAATATTAGGAAGAATAAAGTAATGCAGTGCATACTTTGAGAAATTAAATACATATAGCAGGCCACTCTCTTAGCTACTTTAAAATAAACAATAGCACCATTAGAAAAACAATCATAAAATTTCTAGCTGGAAATAACAGCAATCAAGTGAAATGTATCACTGGTAGGAAATTTCTATCACGCTTATGACAAACAGAACAGTCTAAAACAGAGATTGGCAACTAAGTTTGGATTGGGGCCAAATTTTTTCCATACCAACTGAAGGTGGGCCATCCCCCCCATCTCTATATCTATTTCAGATCGTACTTGTATGATACTTTTGCAGAAATGTAATTTAGTTAACTTATTTGTTTAAAGTCTATCGGTGGCACACAGAACGCTATAGTTTTTTTCTATAGTTTGCTTCAAGCCAGATGGTCTGATGTCAAGCAGATGTGCTTTATTTGACCATATTTTGCAAGTTCATGACTTAAATGTTCTGAAAGCTGTCATCCATCACTTTTTACCACTTCACAATATGGCCAAAGGGGCTGACTGCAGGTTAGTAAGGGACAAAACGGCTTAAATTAAAAATTCGATTAAAAAATGTAATCCTGTTATGGATTCTTTTTAACTAATTTCGATTAATGCATTAATGCTGACAGCCCTAAAAAAAAAAAAAAAAAAAAAAACGTTTTAAAGTTGTTCAGCTTTGTGTATTCCTGGTATTTATTAAATTTTCAGAAGCATTGTCTTTTGAGGGATGCTTTAATTTTTTTCTTTGCATACAACTTTATCCTGGTTTTAGATCAAAATTTCCTTTTATTTCCACTCTGATGTGAATAGCTGAGATTGTGTCATACATCCGTTTACCCCAGCTTGGATATGATCTAATATCACGTTTTTCCATATTTCACATCTTTGTGCAACATGCTCAGCAGGAACATAAGACAGAATGAAAGATAAAAAAAAAATCTGTCAAAAAGTTTCAAGAACAGACATCACAGTCAAAGGGAAGTAAAATGATTAAAAGATAAAAAAAGGAGCCGACTGTTCACATGAACTATATAAGCAGTGGACAGTTTAAAACCGAAAACATCTAAAATATCTAGCATTTTTATTTAAACCAAACAATTCCTAAATAAAGAAGTAATATTTCTATCCTGCACAATAATCATGCCTTTGCACCAACACATTCAAGTAAATGTGACTGACCCACAAGCACAAATCAGCCTGAATGAAGCATCTCTGTTACTGAGGTTTTCACCAGAGCATCACCACTGACTGAGGGAAACTGTGATAGAAGGGAACCTGTCGTCACAAGTGACTGGAAGTGCCAGAAATCAGATAATTCTGATCAAACCGAGGAATCAAATCACAGCAAAACTGGAGGCTTCTATAAGGGTCAGTGCACAGAGCTTTGAAAAACTGGATCAGGTGTATCCAAAGCAGGATAACACATCAAAAGGTGCACAGAACATTATCAGTAGATCAAATCTGAGAAGTGATAAACCCACAAGTCCAGGGAGCTGGTGAAGAAGCAGGAGCAATATCTTTGATAAAAGGTGTTGTAGTTGCATGTTGTTGTGGTGTTGCATCTCCTCCTAAAAAGAAAGTAAAATATTGCGTGTAAAGTTCCCTACATTAATATTTATAATCCATCTGGGTGCCACATTCTGATAAGCAACCTTTTTATGAAATGCATAAGAAGTTCTGATTAACTGAAAATAATATTCATATTGTTCACCAATGTTTTATTGATCCTTTACCATCCAATAATGATATTATTTGGCTGCAGTTGTAGAAAATCCTCCAGCATCATGTGTTTTCCCAGCTCTTTAATTAACCAGGCGGGCCCCCTGCGGTTCACTGTTTGACCATCTACCCTCTGGAAAAGGCTGCGGGCCATGAAATCAATTTATAGACAACTTATTAATATTTACAACTACAAAATGAATGTATTACTTTGAGAAGACCTCATGAATGATTTATTAACTGCAGTTTGCAGCAGCAGACTTCAGCTGATGGTTTTAGAAAGTTAGACTCAGAAATGAGCGTCTTAAATTAAATTAATTACCTTCTATAAACCTCGACACATTCGAAATGACACAGACGGGACACCATGAGGAATACACAAGTACAAGACAAGGTGATTAGTAAGAGTTTGGGGGTGTATGAGAGGAGGGAACAACAAAACCCCGCAACACAGACTTTCACCATTACATGAATAGGAATTATAAGTTAATAGAGGAGTGGACAGTTTAATTAGCATAACTAGCCCAGCTTTGGCACAGAATAAAGGACAGAGGTGTCGGGTCTTTATGCTCAATTACGATTTTTAAAAAAAAATCTGATTTGTTTGTGTGGTCATTCATATGATCATTTCCAAGCACCCTACATTACCCCTCAGTATGAACTGCACACGGCTCAGAAGTGACCTGCATGTGCAGAGGAAGACTCGACATCAAATGCAGCATGGTGTGTTTTCAGAGGTACACATGGATGCTACACTTGTTAGCATGTATGGATGTATCAGTTTCGAAGTTGATTTACGTACAATCAGAGCAGGAAAAAAGATCAAACTATTGTGCCGACCACATATAAAAGCGGCCAGGGTCGGATATGAAAAAACTGGATTTGAGCTGTTCAGACTGTCATTAAAAAATTTGATATGAGTCACATACTGTATGGGCAAAAACAAAATCAGAATTGAGCTGCAGTGTGAACGTAACCCACTTGCCAGTTTACACAGTTTAGCTTTAGTTTATCTTCAGCCAATCAGCACTCGATGTGCTGCATTTCTTCCAGGGACCCCGCATTAGCTTTTGGAAAGTATCTGACTTTTTTTCTTTTGAAAAAAATGCATTGTTATCCTTCATATACTCGTTAATAAATAAACAAAAACACATAAGTGTTCACTTGTGGATAACTTTCATATTCATATATCCAAGTTCCGCTACTCCAAATTCCTTTTATATGGTACAAACAATAACCCCCCCACTCCTGCCAACAAAGGGAGAAAATTTGCATCCGTAAGTCTGGGTTGAAAAATGACCCAGAATCCTTCGGTATTATTATCTCACCATTACTTTTTTAAATCATTGCATATGTGACAGTGTGGGGTCCTGTCACTATTCCCTTTGATTGATGATGTGCCCTGGCTGCTCAGTTACAGGGATGTTCCTGTGGCTGAATGGTCAGTGCGTGTGACTTTCACCTGGGAGTCTCGGGATCAAATCCCACCCTGGCCTTCTGCTGCTTACCTTGCCACATATAATTAAAGCTAAGGTTGGAAAAATGGTTTGAGCAAGCTACACTTTTAAAAACACACCGCCCGGAACCACGCCTTCAGAGCGCAGGGACGTGTGTGCTGATGTTTTACGAGCAGGTTGACGATAACAGCCAAGTGGATAGCCTGATAGCTTGACTGTAAACAGCTGACGAACCATGTCACTAATGTCTCTAAAAGCCTTAATTCACTCACCTCCAACTCCTTCTGCAGTGTAAAAAGTCCACACTGCAAATGTCAACACCTCCAAGACTTAATCCTCATCTGTTTTTATCTATTTATTTATTTTTTGGCACAGCTGTAGTTAGCAGTTCCTTAACTTTACTTGTTTACTGTGAGCGGCGCACAGAGCGGTTCACACGGGGGAGAAACGAGGACAGAGACAAGACATAAAGGCATCGATTTGTTCTTTCTATAAGTTGCGAATGACCAATTCCTGCCTTTCGGTGTGAAGGGCAGGGGTTGGTCAGAGTTTTTACAGACCTGCAGTTCTCACAGAGGTCTGACTTTTTTCCTTCTTTCTTATGAATACATGATGTATTGACTACTGTCAGGATGGAAGGAACGTATAACAGTATAACAAAAAGTGTTTCTGAGCAGAATACCAACTCTGGCTTTAAATGCATGCTCAAGAAATTTATGACAAAACAGTTTTTATGCTACAATGAATCCCCATCTTACCCTGAGGGGGTGCATCATCTGCATGACCCACAATTAGAGACACGCCGATCCAGTTTTTTCCAGATACAATCCAATATTGATACCTGGGTTAAGTGTATCGGCCGATACTGATCTGATACTACTGTTGAATGAACCCTTGCCATTTGAGTGAAAGCATGAGGCTTGACATAAACATTTACTGTAACCTTGTTAGAAAAAGGTACCAAATTAACGCAGATTTAAATTAATATGATTTATTATCAAATAACAAATTGTACATTAGCAGCAAAAAGAAATGAATAACACTTCTCTGCGCCACGTGATGATGTAACTGCCATTGCAAACATACTGTAGAATTGAAATGACTAGACTGCTGTAACTGTATTGCTGTGTATGACAACAACAACGGCAAAAAAGAAATAACTGGATCAGAATGCTGGATCGGCCTCATTCATCCGATATCTGATCCAGCTTATTAGTCAACATCGGAGTCGATATCCAATCAGGGTATTGGATCGGTGCATCTGCTTACAATATCTATAATAATTTACAAGCATCAATGCACCACAGTTTACAGGACATGCAGGGAAAAAGGGAAAGGGCAAAAAACAAAGAGACAAAAATGAAAAAGGCTCGCTTTTACAAACAAAGCAAGTCCAGTTTTCATGGTGGACAAGGTACCATAAATATCAGTTATCTGGTAGTCTGGAAAAGATTTCATCTGTCTATTCTCAAGAAACAATAGAACTGGGGCTCAGGATATACAGATCTGGGCATGAAAAAGTTCCCCTTTCCTCCGACTGCCAGCCACTTACCAGCCACATACCAGCGACTTACCAGCAACTTGTCTGCTAATTCAATCACACAGAGAAACACCTGTGTGTCCAGGGGAAACGATTTCAGAGCATTAATGAATGCCCGGAACAAGGACGTTTCCACACGCCAAGTTTGGACATCGTGCGTAATGACGTATTCGCGGGACAAATCGTTCAGCCAGTGACAGTGCAGTAATAGTGCACTATAGGGGATTATCACGCTTCCGTGTTCCTGTTTCCTGAAATTGTCACATTTAAGCGCTTCCTCTTCCGGGCCAGTTCAACAGTAGCTGAATCCAATGTCACTGCTCTGTTCCACTTCATAAATTGAATAAATGCCAACCCTACTTAAATGTTCATGGATTCCTGACTGAAGGAATCCTGACACCAAATGCATGCTTCTTGTGAAATATGACTGCTTTTAGGTTGTCTTGTAGATTTCCAGTGTAATAAAATCCTTGTGCAGGCCAGCAAAGTTGATCATTTTTAAAACGTTTATCGCTACATTGTTGGTCAGTTGGGGCTGCACCAAAGATGGCTGAAAATAAGACAAAATTACCTAAAGAGAAACATTTCAGTGAGCTACAGGAACTTTTTAAAGGTAGAGTCCGAAGACCCTCCAGCGTTTCTGTTTGCAAACAACAGTATTCAAACTTAGCGCTCCTCCCTCTCAGGCTCATGGCCGCCTGTTCCATTTGCAGAATTATTTTGCTTATTACAAGCAAAAAAATCTTGGCCACTCTTAAGATAAGTATAAAAAAGTTTGGTTTTTTTTGCTTATAATAAACGAAAAATTCTGCCAATGGAAGGAGCAAAATTTTCTTGATAAGATTTCTTGAAATAAGATGCATTGTCTTATAACAAGTTCCTGTAGCTCAATGAAATGTTTCTCTTTAGGTAATTTTGTCTTATTTTAAGTGTGATGAGATATTTTGAGTAGAAATTAGAAAAATATACTTGGTAAAATTTGAGTTTTTGCAGTGTAACATTTGTCAGAGACATAAGAATAATCTTATAAATATCTCATTTTTCTAAGCTGATTTGTCCAGTTTGTCTAATGAGGAGAGGTTGAGTCTTCATACAAACTGCTCCCAGACCCTCCAGGAGGAAGTCTGTGTGTGAGTGTCTGGCAGATAAATTTGGTTATAAACTTTAAGTGGAGATAAGAGATGATCTATCCTTGCTTCAGTTTCCCACTCTAGAGAAATCCATCACATCACTACACTGTAGGACTGTCCAGATCACCCGATGAACCCTGGTTGCTTGGGAGATACCTAACAAAGATGGGACCCTTCTCTTCAGCACTGACATCTGATTTTTCTGATAATCCTTTCACAGACTGCAGTTGTCTTCTTTGATGGGTTTGTACAGCAGGATATAAGGACACAGCCAGACACTAATCCCCAAAACGACAAGAAAATGTCTCAAACATCAAAACGTAAGCTTCTTGGCATTCTTTAAATCTTTCATTTCATTGACACTTTTGTTCCTCTCATCTTGGGATTATTTGGCATATCTTCAAGCTACCTAAACTATGTGCATACTTAGTGAACAGAATTTGTGAACCTTAAAATGTCAAAATGTATTTAAGAGTAAAAAGTGATGAAATTATGTGAATATTATGTCCTCAAAGTAGCTATTTATCCATGAACTGTATGTCAGCTTTATTCTGTAGAGGACAGGGTTGCACACAAATAAAACACTCATTATGTTCTAAATTTTGCACCACAGAGTATTTCTAACTGAGAGTACACCTCTACTAGAGAACCTCCTGTTTTAAAGTATGGAAACAGCATCTGCAAAGAAAGTTTAGACATAACTGCTTGCACATTAATGCTTTTCTGTAAACACGACTTCTTTCATTCTCACCTGGGAATGATGCCTTCCTGAAATTTGATGATCAATCTTTGGATTAATCGCCATCCAGTGTTGGAGTCCATGGTGCTCCTTAACTTTTGTTCAGGTAATAATCCTTTCAACAGCAAAGGCATTGCTTTGATTTATGAAAAGGGAAATTAGAAGTCGACATTTCCAGCGTGCCTGTGGAGTGATCTGATCAGTGGTGGTGATCTTTTTTTTTTTGAAAGATAACAGGAGATGCTTTGCCACATAATGAACCATAACTTGAAGTTTTTACAGTTTTTAAAATCTTACAAAATCTATCATGTAAATTAGTAGCAATTAAAGACTCTTCTAAGCAGATTTTCTTATCTTCTGACAGTTCCAAAAGATAAACCAGCTTAGCTGAAGCACGTTTAGCATTCAGAAATGAGAAGCATCAGTCTTCTCATCTCAGACTTTGCACGAAAACCAGCTCTAAATGACACCCCAGACTTAAGAGCCCCTTTGCTCCTCACGCAGTGCTTCATCTTCAAAGGGCAAGAATATTCACCATCTTCTGTATCTCTCTTTCAGAAGGTTAATTTGGGTGCCGAAGGTCTTTTTCTTTGTTCCATCTTCCTTTCTCTTTGTCTCTCCCGGAGGAAACTGATGGCTTTTGGACCTAACCTTTGATCCCCACAGAGCCTCTGCAATGCATTTCAACAGAATACAGCCTCCAACCCGAGCAGCCTCCAGCTACTCGTGAGCTCCAACATCCCACCAAATGCATGCTTCTTGTGAAATATGAAACTGGTGACAAGGATGCAGCACACGGCTGATTGTTTGGTGGTGCATTTGTGTTTCGCATTGCTTTCTCTAGGGATAAAATGATATGTAGAGGTTTTTAGTGTGAAGAGACAAGGTCTAACTGTGCACCTGTACTGTATTCTAAGCTTATATTAGTAGAAAAAATAATTCCTTACATCAGGGATGTCCAGCTCTGGTCCTTGTCTCCTGCAGGTTTAAAATGCTCTTGCACAAGCTTGTTAATGCCCCATTAATCTCAGTCAGTTGCAGTAGAGCAGCCCTCGAGGACTGGAATCGGACATCCCTGTTCAGCATATCAACATCGATGCAACTCACACAGCTCGCCACTAGATGGCAGTAAAGCAGCACATCCCATCTCTTCCAGAAGCTGCTCATGAAGATAACCTGCACAGCATTTTAATTCCTCTCCCTGCTGCATCTGGTGTCTCCACACGATCTTCCTGCTAACTCCTTCCCCTCTCGCTGTTAAGTGAAGTTAAATATGACAAACAAAACAGACATTATTGCAGACTGTGACTCTGAATGCACCGGCAACGTTAAGCCTGTGTTGAGGGCTTTTCAATGACCTTCACAGGAATGTAATGTGTTCCTAAAAACGATGTGGGAATTAGTCATTGTAGTTTAGCTGCCATTTCGGGGCGAGCTTGGCAGTTTCATGTTTGAATTTAGCTCATGCTAAGCTAAGGTGAAGGGTTAGTGATTAAATGTCAGATTAAATGTCATGTTTAAATGTCAGGGAGAAAATTCAAGCCCTGAAATGCAAGACAACAAAGTTGATTTTTTTTTGCTTTTGTACCATTTTGTCCCAGGTCCATTCAAACAAATCTGCACACAGAGCGGCTTTTCCCCTTTTCACTGCTCCCTTGCAGAGACATAAAAATGACATCAAAGTCAGAAGTTGCTGAATGAATGTTGAACCAAAGTGATCTGGCAGCTCTGCAGGAATCCTGTGCGTCCACCCCAGACGCTTGTTCTAACGCAGTCGACTTCTTATTTGCCTGCTTTGTAATGGAAAGGACACAGCACTGACATCTGATAGAGGCGAGCCGCTTCAGAGCTCAGAAATGAAGAGAGAAATTACAACATCAGCAGGGTACACACTTCAGTGTAAAACACCCAGCAGGGGAGAAGGCTTTTAGAATGAGAACTGCTCAAACATGACTGAAGCTGTGGGGAAATACTGCCACCTAGTGGACAAATGACGTAGTTGTCAGATTATGTTCCTGTCTCTGTTATTTGCTTTGCAAAATATAAAATATTAACTACTATATAAGGCCTTGGCAGTATAAATAGTACAGGGTGACATGTATTTTATGATACGCAGATATTATCTCACTGTGTTACTCACATACTGATATAAAAGTACTGTCAACACTTTCCTGCAACCATACCACTGTTAATCTAAGATAAGTGACCCAGCCCTTTTTCAGTGAATACATTTTCAAATGCTTTATGTGATGAATTAAATGCAAAACACAACAAGTGGAAAATTGTTTCATCATTAAACACGACAATTTCATGCACCCACAGAATATTAAAGCTACAATTTCCCCCCTCTGGCCATGTAGCCTCTTTGTAATGGTGGCTTACAAATGTGAGAGATACTTCAGAAGATTAAATTTATCTCCAGCGGAACAACACCAAAAGGTTTGAAAGCCTCTTAGTGATGAAGCTTTTAAGCCTGGACAGCTTTTATTCAGTGGGTAAATACAAAGATCTATGGCACTGCATATGTTATTGCAGTAATCTAATCAGTGTTTTGTAAAATTATGAAATGATGTGTGAAAGACATCCTCTGTGGAAGAAATCCATACAAAATGATTGACTAATTCTGCAGGCTGTACTTTCCAGCTTATTAGTTCGGTTCTGTAATGCCCTCAACTTAGTCCCTGTGCAGTGTGGAAAAGCATTGCCATATTTTGGAGAAACAAACAAAAACAAAGCAACAGAATGTTGCCACTCTCTGTTCAATGCGTGCACAGGTAAACAGTGCTTAAAATGACTGAAAGAAGAAAAGATTACATAGGGACAAGCTTCAATGCAGAAAAGATTGCAATGAAAACATTTGCATTATTGAAATTGTGGATTTGTATGAAAACTCCCCTAGGAAGAATGGAAATTTGACAAAAGCAACTTGCCTCCACATAATTTTGCAGTTATCAAATGTATTGCATGCTGTTCCAGTGGCTGCGCTGATACGGAGATTTGCAATAAGCCAACACTCTCACGCGAACTGTTTGTGTTAAAACTAAAATAGAACAACACATAGCTGCAGGTACTCACATGACATCACATCCCCTTTATCAGTTTTGTGAAACATGTGGTCAGCTTAGCTTTTTGTAGACCACAGTCTGGTCTACAGCTGGAAAATCTTATGTTTGAAGTTTCTTCAGGGTTTCTTGTGAAGCCATAAAATGAGAATGGTGCAAACATGCTGGAAATGCATCTAAATGAGGGTGTGGTGTGTTTTGAGATATGGAGTGTGGCGAATTTCAAGAGACAAAAGCGCTAATGGAAATACAATACTATGGAGATAGTGGAAGAGGGAAATTAAAATACAATCTAAAATAAGTACGATAAAAATGAGAAAATATAAAAAGTTAAATGATAAAACAGGTATCCATGTAGAGTCTTAGAGGCGGCCTATTTATGAGGACATGGATCAGGAGTTGCTGAACAAATGAAACTGTCTGCAGCCTTGAAGATGGTTTCTGATATCTATGACGCTTGAGGTGCACACTCTTTGGTACAATGCCAACGGCTCCAATGGCTTGCACAGCCAGGAACATACTGTGCTGCTGTCCAGTCGCTAAAATCCAAGTTAAAATGTGACATTGGCAAAAAGGGGAAATAAAAAGACACAATTAATATCAGCTTTAGTTATCGTCAGTTAACAGTGGCTGCAAATGTTCTGTTTGGTTTGTCCAGAATATTTAACACCTGTGTTAAATAGTAGCATTTGCTGTGTTGATTGTTATAATTCAAGAATGAAAACTAGTGTAACCTCATTGCTCATGAAAATGATTTTGAATCAATCATACCGTCAGTGGCTGCAATCCAGCACTGACCCATAGTTGCAGCCTTTTGTGTGCACAGCTGCCGGTTTACATCTGCTTTTCAGAAGTATTACAAATACGTGCAAAAAGAACAGCGAGCAATCCATCTCACGGTCAATAAATCGCTTTGCGAGTGCTAAGTTAAAGGCGTTATAGAAGATGTTTCTTTCAACAATTTTTTCAATATTCTGTAAAATAGGGTTCACTAATCATATGCTATGATTAATTAAAAGCTTTAAATATATAAATATCATTATACATCAGCTGTGAAAGTAGTGGAGCTGAAAAAACCTCTGCCAATCATTTCTGCATTCCTTACATTTTTAATTTGTCTATTGGCTCATCAATCACTTTTTCTATCGTAGTAAGAGTGATTGACGTTCAATTCAACAGGTAATAGGCGAGACTGATCAATGAGAGTGATTGATTGGTGAGAGTAATACTGTGTCCTGGAAGCGGCACGCTCTCGTCTGGTGTTTACAGCAGGTAGCTAACACCATTCTGCTAACAGTTAGCGACGTTCAGACAGTGACATTCCGTTTACTTGCGTTTGTGACATAATTGATGATTGGAGAATCTGTACTTGCTGTCTGCTAAACAACGGGGTGGCTCGTGCACAGTTTTCTGCGGCCGGGGGAGGGAGCTGTAAATCTGGCAGGTTGGTCTACATGCGCATTATTCAAAAACTCACTAACAGTCTCTGCTTTCTGAAATGCCGCAACATCTTCTATAGCGCCTTTAATACGTATATTAACATTTTCTCCTCCCATCATAGGCACAAATGTGTGTACATGCCCCATGTTGCATATTCATTGTGACAGATGCACTAACAGGACAGAACGCACTATTTTGCACCTTTGAAAGATGCAACCCTTATTGCACGCTGTTTGTAAATCAGTTTGCACATTTTTTTTGTGTGCGCAATGACATTGGGCACGTTTTTATATATGCAAACCTTTGATAGATCCGGCTGTAAAAGGAGCTAAGTTAAGCATGAACTTGCATCTTAGATTACAATGACATTTTTTATCCACCTTACACAACATTAGTCATTTTTGTTTGACTCCTACAGGTACCTCTCTACAAAAGTTTCACAATTTCATACAAGCAATCAAAATGATCTGAACTACCATTAAAAATAATCTGGACTGAGAATTTTATTTCTGTTCACCGAGAGGCTCACATCAACGTAATTTATCTTCGTTTTGTTACATCGGATACAGACTCGACCTCCAGGCAGAGAATTTATAAAGAAATGACTTCATTAGTCACATGAACACACATTTCAACCAATGACACAAATCCTTCCCATCTTCCCACCTAAATGTACTGTAATGTATAACAAAAAACTGTTTTCAAATATAAACTTTAAGATTTTCCAGCACTGTAAGTATTCAAAAAACAAAACAAAACAATGTTTTCTACAGTCTTGCGTTAAGAAATATATTTCAGGCACTTACTGATGATTCTCTGACCAAGCTTGTCTCAATGTGTTAAGCCATACCTCATTACTGCTTAGATGTGGATGTGTGATCCTTTTTATACCTAATCGTGACACCCTCACCTGACACCAATTTATTTGCTGATTGAAGACTCTTCCAGAATGCCCTTTCTGTATATTTTGAGCTTTTCTGCCTTTCTTTGCCTCTTTATGAGAGGATTGCTGCCATCAAATTTCACATTTGTATAAATTCTATAAAAAAGTGATCAGTCAAAACCCTGTAAAGTGGCTTATTTGTACTAAGTAATGTCATCTGTGAAGATGCGCATAATTGAACAGTCAGGTCAGGTGAGGCTGAGCTTGCCTTTCTTTTGCCCAGACTTATGGTTACCTCAAAATTGCAAATAGAGCCCTTATTTTCCTCAACTTTGTTCAAGCTCCTTTCTCTGTAGCAGCCTACAAACCTGGTTGTTCCAACGTATGAGACATTTCAACCCTTAGAAATAAAAAAAAAAAAAAAAACAGGTTATGTAAAACCGCTGAAAGTGTGAATTCGGGGCATACACTGATCCACTTCTCTGACTTTGAAGTAGGTCTCCTGCTGAGGATTTCATTTTCACCGAGTGAGAGTTCCTATTCATTCAGATGAAGAGATTACTTGGAAAACAACTTTTCAAGGCAACCCGAGAAGAAACATGGCACTCTTTGGACTTCTGCATCATACATGACATATTCAGTTAATATTGTACACTGTTTAACTGTTTTTCTAAACAATGCAAAATATTAAAAATATAGTTGTCCTCAAAGTTATACCCTCCAATTAAAAAAGGCTAAATTCATGATTATAATCCAAATAATAAGAAACAAAAAAAGTTGTAATACATAGAAATTCACTAAAATGTAATTTAGTGAAATAAAATATTGATTTTGAATTGTAGTTGGAAAGAAATTTTTTTAAAAACAAACCAATGAAACAGTCCCAGACAAATTAAGGCACTGTACTCATGAACACTGCAAAATACCTTTCAACAGGTGCAGACGTCTGATTGAACATTACAGAAAACACCTGATTGCAGCTCAACAAAATTTTAGTTCAGAAGCCCCATCATGCTTGTTTTCTGATTTTATTTTTTGTTTGTTTTCAATATTTCTGTTAAACCACAATTCAAAATCAATATCACAATTTTCATATTTTTTTAAATGTATTATTACTTTTTAAAATTTCAGCTTATCTCACTGAAAGCTGATTTTTTTTCCGTCTTTATATGGGTATGAATAATTTTGAAGATGATATAAGCTGTTAAACTGAACTGAGATTAGGTATTATTTTTTGTATGGTATGTAAATATTTAAACCACAAAGAAAGAATGTCTTATTTCCAGCCCAAATGATGATGGGATTGCCTGAGATAAATGATTTGAAGAGAAGGGGATGTAAACTGGTGCATATGTAATCTATACTATTTGTTCAGACATCTAATTCCTTGAAAGTTCATGCCTCTAATTCATAAGGCAGAATATTGGAAATCCTGGAATATCTGAAAAACAATTATGGTAATTTGAGAAAAAGAGAGGATAATTAATTCCATAATTAGCATTTCTACATTTTGCAAATAAGCTCTGTAAATTCAGAACCATTTTCCCCAACATCCGCTATAAGTATACATTCAATTTCAGCAGCAAAACCACGTCAATATAAACACATCAAATTCTGAAGAAAGGTGTGGATTACTGAATAGATTATTTTGTGTGACAAGTGCTGTTTAGTCTCCTCTTTTTCCCGACAAACACCCAATGTGTCTCAGGGGCTGTGAAATAAGACAGTGATCGGGTGGACTTAAACACTACACTATGTTTCTTTCTTGCACTTCAATGAACACTGATGGTTTTGTCACATAGAGATAAAATTGTGTTGGATATCACTGTGGCAGGGCTTTAGCACACATGCCTGGTAAAATCCTACAGTTTCAGGAGGATTATGCTGAGTTGGAGGCTGCAGACGATGTATCAGCAGCACAACATGGGGCTGACGTCTCATGCTGTCAAAAAACATCCTTGGAACCCAAATGTCGCAATGAAAAAACATCAGCCTGTGTTGCATTATGTCTGAATATTTAGGGGATTTTGGACTCTTACTGGGATCTCTCCAACATGGCCATTCTCTTTTTGAAATGCAGGAGAAACGACACAAAAACTGCACAGAGTAAGAAGACAGAGGAAAGAAAAAAAAGAGACAGGGTAAGGCACAGAGAGGAGGAAGCAAAAGCAGGGGAATATAAAATGGCACATGGCCACCTAGAAAAAAACAGGATTTTCAGCAAAGGCGCTATCTGCTTCCCGGCTTTCATCCCTCTGTGCTACAAATCTGAAACCAAGCAATGGAAGTTTAAAACAGAAAGGACAAATCAGGTAAAAACTAAATGCTTTTAAAAGTAACGAAAAAGATAAAAACAAACATCACTACCCCTTGTTGTACAGATTATTTAAAAAACATATCCAGGATATTACTATTTGAAAAGCTTTGTTAGAACCAAAAATAAACTAAGGCTAGCTTAGAATGATGCTCCTGAACACAGCTTTAAACACACACAGCAGAACTTTACCAGTGACGTGCCTCCCATCACCGGCTAATTTTTTCATGTCTTCGTCCTTTCTGTACTGTGTTGTTTCCAGCCAATAAAAGTCATTCTTATCTTGACTCTTGTCTTATATCTTCTCTCTTTCTTTCTTTTCCTTCATTCCTCTGATCATGTCTTCTTGTGTTTCTTTGCTAAATTAGCCACAGTGCTCATTCAAAACAGTCTATAGCCATGTCTCAAACCGTGCACTTGCCTGAATGCGCTGGAATTCAGTGTGTAGTGCGCATGGTGTACTTCCTCTGTAGTGCACACTATTGTTGATGCTATTGTCTAAATGCTGAGTCAGCATTTAGACCCGAATAGAGCACTGCACTTAGTGGAAGTGACGGACTAGCATTCACCGCTAACGTGCATACCTTACTGAGCCGGTATAACCACAGCCTCAAACACATGACCAGATCATAACTGTCATCAGGAATGACCAGCTTGGTAGCCACAATATACATTAATAATTATATCTGAATAATTTATGCTACTTACATCAGTACAATACAGCCTCCGCTCTAGCAGGGGTCACCACCGCTTCATTCTCCACCATTATTCAGCTCTGAAAACAGTTCGAAAGTCCCACCTCTTCCACTACACCAGAAAGGCCCTGTCCCAATACCCACCCTAAGCCCTACACCCTTGTTTAAAGTGCGCACTTGGCAGAAGTGCACATTAAGGGTTGGAGTGTGCAGGTTGCAAGTGCGGGAAAAAGGCAGAATTGGGACAGTGATTTTGCACCACGTCATTTCATGTCATTGCTGCCAAACTCAGCTTCATCTCTGTTCCTGGTGAAGAGGCGTCATTTTTTAACATAAACTGAATAAAGTTCATTTCATCTGTTCTTGTAAAGTAGATGTTATGAAATCCACACAAGTTTAATTACTAAATAAATAAATTACTGAACTAATTTCTGCAAGATGGCTGTAGAATTTCCCCAATAAAGGTTAAATAACTGTTACATTCTAAACAAATGTATAATAACGATTAAATTGTCAGCTCTGTGATTGTTATCGTTGGCATGGAATGTCCATAAATGTCCACATGTCCATAAAAACTCTGAATTTTAGCTTAAATGACAGTGTGAACGTATTACACTCTCAAAGATAGTGTTCGAAGTGCTCAAGTGCGCTGATTGAGACACATTCACTTGCCAGCATAAGATGCTATTTTTTTTTCATTTTCATTTTTTGCTCTTGCACATTTGAAATTTACAATAAATAAAGATTAAAAAAGAAAAATAATACATTGCAGGCAAAAAAAAAGCCCAAACGGGCCAATAACAATCCTCCATCAATTATAAAGCAACTGAAGAAAAAATAATCTTTAAAAAGAATAAAATAAATAATTCTCAGCAATATAAATCTAAAATCCTATAATAACAAAAAATATTCAAGTTTATACATGCATATAGAATATCGCATATTAGTAATCATAAAACATCTCTTGAAACGTTCAACGCTTGTTGCGCTCGCTAAATGAGTATTATTATTCCACAGTTTAACCCTCTATCTAAATGTCTTCATACTTCTATTTATATCATAATGGCCGTGTGTCAAACCGCACACTTGAGCACTTTAAACACTACTTTTGGGTGTGCAGTGTGTTCATAGGATGGAGGTAGGATGGAGGCTGTGAGCCTCCTGCTGCAGTGATCAAGCCCAGTTGGGCTGGTTAAACCAAACAAGCTCCTTCAGAGACGCAGACTCCTTAACTAATTTAAGTGTTGATTCTGGTGCACTCGTGTACAGAAACTGCGCTGTGATGAAAAGTTTAATAAGATGTGGGATGCAAAGGAGGGAGAGACAGTCGTGACCTGCAGGTCAGCCCCCAAACTGGTTTAGCGTGTTGGTTGATGGTTAATTCAGTAATAATTTATATCATACTGAGTTCTTGAATGGCAGTCTGTAAACCCTGCTGGTTATTTGCCCCCCGATTAGATCTGTTCAGCCGCTGAGGCGCTGACTGACTTCTCCCTCTTCTTTCTGCGGGCTGCAGACGAAGCATCGGGAACAGAGCTTTTGGAAAAATATTGTTCAATCTGCTGCTTCCTCAGATTAGACGTATTCCCACCGCTTGTCTTACATTTGGCATCTTAGATATTGTAGCAAGCTTGATGTTTTAGAGAGTGAAGCCAGAAAAGCTTCAATCAGCTGATTGTTCAAACTGAACGCGCGGGCAGCAGCGACTGATGTCATGCATGCGATGTGACTTTCATGTGCGGCATAGAAATCACCAATTCTTCCACTCCCTCGCAGTAAAAAGAATGCATTAAAGAACCAAAACATGGTACCATTTGATTTTATGTGAATTGGTACTTGTACCGATGGAGATTGGTAGGAACCAATAAAAGTACCCATCCCATAACGTCCAAAAACGAAGTGCAAAACGAAGCACACTTCTCGCACTAAACAGACACCATCTTGCTGACGTAGTAGAAGAGGCGGGACTTTCGAATTGTTTTCGGAGCTGAATAATGGCAGTGAACGAAGCAGTGGCGACCCCTGCTGCAGCGGAGGCGCTATTGTACTGATTTAAGTTATATTTATGAAATTATTCAGACATAGTTACTAATGTGTCGCATGCTACCAAGCTGTTCTCTCCCTGATGACAGTTATAATCTGGTCATTTGTTTGAGGCCGTACTTTTACCGGCTAAGTACTGTAGAGTTAGCTCATGTTAGTGGGCAATGCTAGTCCGTCACTTCCTGTAAGTGCACTGCTCTATTGGGTCAGCATTTACACAGTGCGCACTGAATTCCAGTGCACTCTGGCAAGTGGTTTGATACATGGGCGACGTTCAAGCTTCACATGTTGCCACAAACATAATTACATCCACTTTCCTCATCTTTATGAAAAATCTTTACCAGAAAAAAGGGAAGAAACGGGTAGTAAAAGATGTTAATTGATGGGTTTTCATTTAAGAGATCTGTAGTTTGATACTTTTGCCTTACGCTGCCCTCCACCATTGTACTTTTTTATTTTCCCTCTCACTCCTGATTCCTTACTTTTCCTCAATCATGTTGACGCTGTCTTACAGGAAACAAAAGCCTGGGGATACGTTTTTGTGTCCCAATTTCTAAGCAGGAATTGTGAAACTATGCTTTGGACATGCGGACAAATGTACCAATTACACGTTTTCTAGTAAGACTGAGCTGTTCTTTCTTCCAAGAATAAAAAAAAAAGCTACAGTTCAAAAAATTTCTATGATGCTTTCATGCATCTTCGTTTTTTTAATTATGTCTTAGGGCACCTCGCGCATATCTTAAGAGTTTCAAAAATGATTGGATAATACATATCCTTGATGTGCAAAGGCATATAATGGTAACTTTTTGCACTGGTGACAAGGTTTTACTGATACACAGCCTCCAGCATTTTGCAGGCCGTACAGCTAAATGAAGCTGACTTCTATCGTAAATTAGTCAGGCAGAGTCTCATCTGCAGTATGATGATGGGCAGAAACTCGCACACACCTCATCTTCTTATTTAAGCTGCTATTTCCACTCTGAGGAGCTGGATGATAGAAGGGGGAAGATGAGTGAACGTCTGTCATGCAGATAGTTCAGACGTGCTTTTATGCAAAGTTCCCCATTAGCCCGCAGCTCTGACAAACAGGCGCTGCCTTACCTGGAAACTAGAATTTCAGTGAGAAAGTTTGGTCTGTAAAAAGAGCTTTACTTAATTTCTTTCACCCCACTTCAATCCTCTGGAAACTTTCTCAAAATTCTCTTATTTAGAAATGAAACACAGGGCTCTGGTTTAAAAAGAATTATGTGCTTTTAATTACATCATTTTTTAAAATTAACACATACTATTTATATGTTATTTCATCTAGGAATGAACAGAGGAGCTCATCCAAGATTCTTTCGGAATGAGGTCAGTCATATTGAAGTCTTCAGATCTTTGTCAGATCTAGAATCCTCTTTGGAGAAACCCACCATTACTTAGACTGAGGAAAGATTGTCGGCTCTCATTTGAATGCAAGTAGGTCAATGGCAGTCAAGAAGCATTAGTAAGAAATGGCACCGACTGCTGATGACCTCTGATGTAGGATTTACTGTGCATGTACGACAAAAGCGAAGATGAACAATGCCTTCACGGGCCTGGCTGGGTGTGATGCTCCTCAGAATAAGGGAAAGAAATGGAAGTTTAATGAGTTTTAGCTATAAGGGAACAACAGTGGTGAAGCAACACTATTGTGATCCAGGTAAGAAAAATGAAACGAAGTTCAACATGCGGATGAGTCTTTGTGATCAAAGTCAGAGCAAATACATGAGGAAACCTTTCCTCCTCCTGTGTCTGCTCCTGTACTCTCTGGGGAGCATCGAGTCTTTTATGTATAGACCTCTGGGACAGGGCAAAAGGTAACTTGCATTTTTCATTTGCAACAGAAATTCACAAAAGATGTCAGTTTGATTGATAGTGAATGCTCTAGTGGTTGTCTGGTCCCACATTCTTTCTTTAATAGATGAAAGTATTTGCCAGCAATATGTCAACAAACTGGCAAGCTGCTGCTTTATTAGATTTTAAAGTTTTTGGAAACTGGGATGTAATAATGTGACATTATAATTGTAAAAGTTGAAGTCCCTCTGTTTGCTGCCAAGAAAACTTACGAGCGCAGAGAAGTTTTGTTTTGGAAGAAGCCTTGGAATATCATGTGGTAAATGTCCATGAAGTTTTCTCAACAGTTTAAATTCAGTCATTTGTTAAAGGTAGAATCTGGAGTTTTCCCCTGAAAATAAACACTAGACTTGTGTGAGTGAAATCTGGCTCAACCCGCATCTTTCAAACGAGAGTAGTGGCCCAATTTTGGGCCTCTACTCTTGTGTGGTGGGAACTCCCACTCTCCTGACTGGATTTAGTTTTTTCCCTTTATTTTGGTGTGTTTGGGACATTTCTTGGCGTAGATTTGTGTATTGTCTCCAGCCAGTGAGAGACCAAAGGGCGTAGCGCTCTGTTGGATAAACTTGTCGATTCGATCAAACTTTTTTGTTTTTTTTAAATGTGGAGCAGACACCAGATTCACTCGAATTCTCAATAAATATGGTGGATCTAGCAAAGAAAAGGGAATATTTTGCAGCGAAAAGAGCTTTAGGTACTGCACGCTCTAAAACCAGGGTTAACATTGGTTTGGCTTTCACCCACTTCTGAGCTTTGAAGGAGAGGCTTGGTGCACTCTGGACTTTACCTTTAAATGAAAATGGAACAAAGTCATTTGCAAAAGTTTTTTTTAAAAAAACATTGAAGTCCCAGTTTGATACTGATGGAAGACCCAAACACGAGACTAGATAAGCTGGAGGTGGACGATGCAACCTCTATTCCAGAAACAGAGTAAATACTGAATAAATAAATACATAAATAAAGATAATAAATAAACCAAGGACTCTGCTGAAGAAAAAACTGGGCAGAGGTCAAACAAACAACACACTGAAAAGAAGACACCAATGAAGAGGGTCTGATGGGAAATATGAATACTGAAAGTAACTATTAAATAAATGGATGCCAGTGGAAGCAGGTGGCACAAACACAAGGTTCAGGTAACAGAGGATGTCTTGATAACTGTGCAGAGAACCTGGTAGTCTGAACATGCAAAAGTCTACTGTATGTACTTGGGGGCAGTATCAGAATAATATGGAACAACCTGAAGTATGGGCATGGTTGCTATGGTGCTGCATGTCGTTGCTTTAGCTTTGTTCTGCTTTGGAAAAGAAAAAATCCAAAGTGGAAGAAAACGGTTTTTCACCCTGGATCCTGCAGCAGTGGATTTCTGTTGAGTGGAAAGGAAGAAAAAGGACAAAAGACTAAAGCTTATTACATACTCCACGGCTGCAAGAACAAGAAAAAAAGTTTGTTTTCCTGAAGCTCTGCGACCAGGCACATGCAGGGCGGGTGTGTGTGTGTCAGTTAACCTAGTGATTGTACATTTACAACAAACTTAGTCCGTGGCAGGTCGGGGTTGCGCACACGGTGGTGTCCATGTGTTTAAATGTCACATTACATTTTCGCATTTTCTCACCACCTCAATCAGCTGTTTCTTAAAACTATCCGTTCAACTTCACATCTGCGGAAATGCGGAAAAGACAACTCTGCTTCAAGCGTCTCGTCATTAACCCCGCCCACCTCCGATGTCCTACCAATCCAACAATACCTCTCACAGATCCACAAGAAGAAAGTTCTGCTGGACTGAGGGGTTGAAAACAAACCGCAAGCTGTCCTCAATCACATCTGCGAGAACAAAATGACGTCATTTTGTACCTGTGGCCCTGAGAACAGGAAGAAAGTTCTGGCTTCTCACGGAGTATGTGACAAGCTTTATTTGCAGTGCAGGTGTGGTGCAGGAATGCAGTTTCCACAGTTATATCAAAATCTGTAGACACGGTCAAGAATCCATTAGGTAGTGCAGGAGGGGCAGTCATAATTCCACAATTCAGAGTACCAGTCATGAAAAGATCAACGGTCCATCAGTATAAAAAGTGGAAATGTTAGCTGTTACTTGCAGCACAATGGATAGAAGACACAAAGCCAATATGTTCAGATTCAACTTAATCATTGGCCAGTATTCAGAAGGCAGACCAGACGTGTTAAAAGGAATTAAAAAAACATATAGAATACAAATGATGGGATTAGTGGTGAAGTTTCTTTCGGTGCAAGTGCATGTAGGGACAGAGAAGAGGGCAAAAGAAAGTGCAAAGCAACAAAACATTGATTCGGAGGTAATTTGTGGTGAAATGAAAGTATGAAGTAGTATTGAGTAAAATAAAGGGCTGATGGCAAAAACGATGGGACGAAGAGAGAAAAGGGTGAGGGCTTTATAACATACAAATGAGAGCGGGGGAAGGGAGGAGGATGGCATGAAACAGGAGATATGAACGGACAATATCAAGAGTAAGGCAGGGCCATGCTGGGCAAACATGACACAGGCAAATGTGACATATTGTAATCTAAAAGAAACCATAAAGCAGTGTTTCTCAATCCAGGTCATCGGGTACCACTGCCCTGCATGTGTTCGAGGTGTCCATGCTTTAACACACCTGACTCAAATTATTGACTTCTCAGCAGGCTTGCAAAGAGCATGAAGAGTGGTTCAATTAATTTGCATCAGGTGTGCTGGAACTGGTAAGGATTGAGATAGTAAAATGATTCAGAGCAATAAAATTACCAGTCATTTTCAACTAAACGTCACAGCTTTCTGAGATCATCTAAGCCACTCATTCTCAGATTTCCCAACCCTGCAGAGACTGGATCCTTGGATCTTGTGAATCTCCAGCTCCTGGTAACCCCTCCCCCTCCATTCACATCCTGTCACTATGCTCACCTTGGTTTTTGTGTTAGAGACCTCCAGTGCAACCAGATCCAAACAGGACCAAGTGTCACCAAATCTTCTACACCTCTTCCTAGTCTTGGCTGCATATTGGGTTCTGGCTCTTAAACTTAAACGCTACAGACAGAATGTGCTTCTGAAAAATCTTTAAGGGATATAGGCTATAGCCTTATCACTTCCCCCTAACTCTTGGTCCTAACAGGGACTGGGACACCCCGAAACGTGGCGCGCAAAATGGAGGGAGAGGGGTAAATGGTAGGGTCGAGGGGTGAAATGTGATTCAGCCTTGGTACTACCTCTCACAATGTCCAGAGGGTTTCACCCCAAGTCCAGCACTGTAAGGCTGGGGGCTAATGAGTGTGAGAGCCACGATCCAGGATGAAACAAGGAAGATTCAGGAATACTTCCACAAGATGGCCTCCAGTGATTAACTGCTAAATGCCTCAGGCAGATGAAACCCAGCATTGTGAAAGAGGAGGTGGAACTAGGGATGGGCGATATGGACTAAAAAATGTATCATGATCATTTCTGGTTTTTATCACGGTAACGATAAGTTATGATAAAAAACAAACAATATCAGCCCAATCTTTTGTACTATAAATCTACACCTATATTCTGTCATGAGAGCCCTAAAATAATAGTAGAAGCCACTAAACTACATCAATTAACTTCAAGCAGTAACACTTGTATTACAAGTTTGTAGTGACACTAATCAAACAAGTTTAATATTTGGGAAAAATTCGACCTTTATTCAAATGGTGCAAACAACAAAAATAACTTGGCTTATAAAAATCACATAGTGTGATTATACAACCCTGATGAATTGAATTTGTCTTCTTTATCATGAGATGACAAATTATTACTGTGGGGAATTTCTTTGACGATATATCGCACACAATGACATATCGGCCACCCCTAGGTGGAACCATCATAGAATGATAAAATGGCATCAACCACCAACAGATCGAAGAAGTGGCTGACATCGAGAAGTCCTATCAGTGCCTGGAGGAGGCTGGTCTGAAATATAGGAACAACCACTGAGCACAAAAGCAATAGAGGGCCGTGGTCTGCCACACCAAACAGGACCCTGAAGAAGAAGGCAGTAGTGATGACTGTAGTGATCCAGAACAGCAGCAACTTAAAAAGAAATGACATGAAAGGTTGGAAAACACCACAGGATTAAGGAGAAAGTTGGAGCCTTTGGGCCAGAGATCTTCAAACTGGGAAAGTAGCTCGAACAGATCTCAGGAAGCCCATCAGAGACTGCTGTCCAGAAGAGCAGAGTCCATGAAACGTGCAGGATATTGTGCAGAACCCTCAAGCTTCCAAAGCTTCAAGGCCTCTGAGCTATCTGAAGTTTTCTACCTTTTCTTGAGCCCATGTAGTTTGGGCCTCAGTGACCAGTCAAACCATTTTTTTTATCACCATTTCGATCAGTATAGTTTTGTCCCATCTGACTCACCATTTATAAAAGAATAACTTTCTTTTTTTTTCAACCTGGCCCTTATTTCTAGGAGTTTATACGTGCATTTACTCATCAATAAAATTTCTGTATCACTTTGACTCCTTTGGAAAATATTACGTTGAGTTGCCCTTCACCGTGCATCCATATAATGGTAGAAACGGGGCAGCCTCTCTATAAGGCATTATCTGCAGCAAAACTCCTTCATTACCTCCGCCCAGCTATACAGAAAAAGTACTGGATGGATTGACCTGAAATTTTCACCAGCCGTGTGCTTCAGCTCAAGGACAAACCCATTAAATTTTGGTGGTGATCCGGATCACCTTCTGGATCCAGGAATGTTTTGAAGGATTCTTTATCATTGTGAGATCGGCCATGTTGGAAAGGCTGTTGATGAGGACCCCCCTTGTGGCAGAAGTGTGCAGCTGCTCGCTTGGCAGAGGTCTCTCCGAATGCTTTTCTAGTTTAATCAATGTTTTAAGTGGAATGAACAAACGAATGAGTAATATTGTTTTGTGAATTCAGAGGTTCAAAGTTTTCAGTTTGGTGGTGTCTCGGTAGCGAGCTGCTCTCTCAGCTGTACTGCGGCCTGTATAGTGTTGAGAAAACCTCCCAAAAACCAACAGAGAGTTAATTGTGAACTCACAGGATAATAGTACTCATTCATTCATTCATTCGTTCTACCGCAAGTATTGGTAAAATTTTTTGTAGATAATGCCTTAAAGACAGGCTGCCCCGTCTCTCACGCAGCGCCAGAATTAGCGCCAGAATTCCCGCTCAGGGTGGGCCTGCTCAGATCAGGATGGGCCCAATATTAACTTCCACCACTGCCGTATGACCTCACAAACCCATATACGGTGCATCTTTTTCTTTAGCTTTATGCTCATGCAGTTCACAAAACTCCAGTCGAACTTAAAGGAGTGACATATACATTTAAGTCATGGTGCCAGAGGGAAAAAGGGAAAAAAATTTCTACCACTGCTTCATATCCACGAACCTATATTGTTAAACTGTTAATGAGAATTTTACCATTGAATTACTTTATTGTAAGACAAATCTACATTGAAGTAATGCTATTCAAATTCGGGTTATCAATATTTTGTGCGATATTAAACTGATCATAGGGGATTATCACGCTTACCGGAAGTTCCCGGATTTTGGCACTTCCTCTTCCGGGCCATGTTAACGACAGCCACTCCTGCTCTGTTATACTGTTTAAATCGGATAAACTCCAAACATACTCAAGTTTTCATTCTAGACTGAAATGATACTAAGGAAGAAGTGGATCAAAGCGATCGATTCGCCGCGGTGAAGGGCCGAACTTTATAATAAAACGATACACGTTTGTTTGTGGCCGGCAGACTGCGCAGTCATGTTAGCAGGTTAGCATTAGCCAGCTCGATAACGTGCCTAACTTTGTGCGGCTGAAAACACACAAACATCTGAAAGCGTCTCCTTTCTTGGCAGTCCCCAGTTGTTCCACTGGAAACGGGGAGGTACAGACCCGATTTTCAGATGTTTGTGTGTTTTAAGACGCACAATGTTAAGCACGTCAGTAAACGCTAGCTGGCTAATGCTAGCATGCTGTGAAGTGCCGGTGTTGTGCCCCACCGGCGACAAACAAACGTGTTTTATTATAAAGTTCGGCCCTTCACCGCGGCGAATCGATCGCTTTGATCCACTTCTTCCTTAGTATCATTTCAGTCTAGAATGAAAACTTGAGTATGTTTGGAGTTTATCCGATTTAAACAGTATAACAGAGCAGGAACGGCTGTCGTTAACATGGCCCGGAAGAGGAAGTGCCCAAAATCTGGGAACTTCCGGTAAGCGTGATAATCCCCTATTGGGGAAGCATAAATGTGACGGGGTGTGTGGTTTGGCTGTGGAAGGCTGAGCAGCATGCAGACAGGCGCGACAATATCTCCCCAGCCTTTTACTGCAATTACTGAGCTGCGCATCACATTCGATATTTCTGGACCATTCCTCGAGCTCATATGGGTCAATTCTTCCTAATTCAGTCTAGATAACGCTTCCTTGTTTGATTGTTCAGTTTTTCTCAGAATGAAACAGCTCTTGCGTGTTTTCTCCATCTATTTATTTATTTCGATCTGAAGTGGTGAAAGTGAAAGCGAAGCGCTTTCATTGCCTTGTCTGCAAGTATGACAGCTGCAATCGCGTAATGTTGTTTCCCAAGCTTTAGAAATGAACAAACCACTAATTATGAGCAGGTACAGAAACAATACCTGACTATTTCATTTAGAGGTTATTCTGTATTTAAAAGAAAACAATTGAACCGGTAGAATCCATTTATATGGATGTACGCCGAAGGAGTCAAAGTGATACAGAAATTTTCCCAGTGAGTAAATGCACATATAATCCTAGAAATAAGGTCCAGGTTTAAAAAAAAAAAAAGAAAGTTATCCTTTAAGACCATCTACTTACTCTTCAAGGATTACAGGGGAAAAAAAGGGGGGTGGGGGGCAGTTTAAATGCAAATATTTAGATATCAACCAACAGAAGAAATGGTTGTGGTTACGAGGCCAACATGAAACAGTTTTAACAGATTTTTTTATTGAGCTGTCAGGGGTTACCAGTAATACTGTTCAGCCTTACCTAAGTTCATCTGCATCAAACTAGCTGAGCAGCGGTCAAGAATGCTATGCTGACCCATCCTGTAGGGGTAAAAAGTCATTTATTTCTCACTTCCCGAGTTTTAAATAAGAGGTGTGCCTTTTGTGTTGTTGAGCCCAGCAGATTTAGTTACCGTGGTTAGCTTCAATGCCCTGTGGGAGCTCATGCAGGGAGGCAGGAAGCTTCTGTGACACACTTGCAGTCCTGCTGTCAGAAAGATGTATAGACCTCAGAGGAAAGGCAGTCAGCATGGTAACGGCTGGCACACATACACAGAAATGTATACTGTAGGTAGTGAATACTCCTAATGTTGTAAATGATGATACTGCTTGACACTGCCTCCAACAAACAAGCAGATTTATCTTATGTGTATAATTACAATTGCTTAAAGCTATTAATTAGTCTTGATGAAGAGCCTGTTAGATTTGAATTTGAACAAAAATTGTTGATTAATGTCTGAACTTTAAGATGGCAATAGCTTTGGACTGTAGGATAGACAGATGCTGCCTGAAAAATTCATCTTGACTTCAAAGTGAACTGGCAATGCTGACATCTTCTCACAGTGTGTCTGCATCCTGGTTCTCAGTCATATGCAACATGTATAAAATATTTCCTGATTAGATTTCTGGGAGGAAAATCCCTCTGGGCTCTGACTCCTGATGATCAAGATCAATACAACTGATCTATATTTACTCCAGCATTCTCACAAGCCTTTCCCATAACACCTGTTGGGATTGTCATTGATTACAGTAATTCTCACAGCCAGCAACCCTAATCCTCACCATGATCTAAAAGTAATCTTAATTAAACATTAAGAACTATTCCGGTGGTTGTAGCTCATTAAACATAAGCCACATACATTCATGTAGCTTATTCTAGGCTGCTGTTTGCTTTTATTTGTATCATTTCAGGGAAACAATCAGTGCTCACTGAACTTTGCTTTTGCATGAGTAGCATCTTTAAAGGCATTTCTAACATAAGCGTGGCAGGTAATTCTTGACTCTGGAGAGAGCGTATGTGATAAAATCATAACTCTAGGTTTTAAGACCCTGTAGAGGACAGTGACTGCACCTGAGGAAGCATCAGAATCAGCAGGGGAGGCCCGTAGAAGCAGCTGTTTAAGGCTGTCCTCTGCTTCCAGGCTGAGGCTTCAGTACATTTATCTGTTCAGTGAGCAGGTTAGATGAGATGTTTAGAGTGGTGACCCACCGGTCCAGCATTCTGTGTTGTGGGATCTCTTGATTTACACAGTAAGCACAGAGCTAGTATATGAATAATAAGAAGAGGAAAATAAACAAAAGGAAGCTGTGCCATGAAATACAGAGACATCCAGGGTGGCAAGAAAATAGAGGTATTTCATCATGATAAAGCACACTATTGTTGATTTTAGGCATCCAAGAAAACTGGGAAGACCATATTGTTATAGACCGCGTGAAATTTTGCAATTATGTTAAATCTTTACGTTTTTGTTTTTTGTTCTGTTTTTTAAAATATAGTCTGCCCCAGTTGTATACATCACCTTTACAGTATGTGACATGACATCAGCCTCATTGGTTTACTGTAGCATGAAGCTCTGGTCAACTTGGCTCATTGTAGACCAGAGTATAAGTGAGGTGGTTTCTGTGGTAGTTTGCAGTTTCAGGACCCACTCATGAGAACCCTCATTTTCACAAAAACTTTGTAGGAGCACAAAATCAAGAATAAAGCCTTGTTTCCGCTCTCTGTTAAATTTGTTATGCCCTTTGTCCATCTTCTGTTTTCTTTCGGTGCATATTTCAGTCTGTTTTCAGAGACTTTGCAGATGCATACCCAGATGTAGCAAACAGAGCATTACCATTGGAAATCAGGGGGGGGGGGTGGGGGTGGGGGTGAACATGAAAAAAGAGAAAGCCAAGATGTATTGTTATGGCTTCATAGATCATTGCCATCTCCGTCTTCTTGGATGCTCTGCCTAACAACTATGCCAACTTAAAGCACACATAGGAGTATGTGAGCAGTGATGTTTGCCAACATTTGAAATGGACGTATCCATTTACGCATATAAAACATTACCAGAAATGAGGCTTAAGAGAAACAAAGGGCTCATGCTGTGCACTGTGAGAGAATGACAACCTCACCAGGCACTATTCCTTTAACCTTGATCATTTTGACATGGTAACAGCTAACATGAAAAAAAAAAACTTGTGTATATATGGCATGTGACATTGAAGTGCTGATGACACGACCTTAACTTCAAGTAACTACAACAACACACCAACACAAAATAAGTAGTTCTGTGCAGTTAGCAGTTAATCAGATGTTATGTAAATATCCAATGTTTAGGAGGCTTGGCTAGACGCTAATAGCTTTTCAGTTGCGAACCTAGCCGCCATGATGTGATGTCAGCGAGATATAAAGTTGCAGTCCGCCCATTGAGTTACATGTATAATCTAAGCCATGTAAAACATGGAAGATGGCTCTAGAACAGCTAGATTGGAACTGGTTTGTGTGCTGGGATCATCAGCCAGTTCAGAAAAGTGTGATAATGCTGAGGAATTTGGGGAAATCACATTTTACAAGCTAGAACCAGAGTAGAACTGTAGCCAGCTGTCTACAGTCCGTCTCCCAGCCTCAGGTCCACTGGTTCAGCCAAAAGCCTGCAAGACCACACTGAGGGAACCAGAACTGTAAGGAGCGACCCAGAAAAACACAAGCAGACCCACAACAGCAGCAGTGGTTTGACATGGTGTGACAGAGGAGAGGCACTTGTTTCCTGCGTTAGCTGGTGGCCAACGGCTAGGCGCGAGCTAGCCATGGTAAATAATTAGCCTTTAAAAAAATGAAAAGATAACAACTTACATGGTCCCAGTTAAATAGTTCCCGTTTGTAAGGATGAGGATGGAGGGAAGGATGCATGTTTGGAAGCAGCTGCAGGAGATCTGATGACCGAAGAAGACCTCATATAACCTAAAAGCAGCTGTCTGTCCGTAGCTGTATGACCTATCTGATGAAGCAACGATGGTTGAAAAAAATATTCCAGAGGAAAGGATTCCAGCACCATGTGTTAGAAGTCTAAACAGCTCCAGTAAACAGACGCTGTAGACGGGAGAGACATGCAGTGGGCTCCTACTGCTACCGGGTAAATCCGAGCTGCTTCTTTATCCTCTTCAAAATAAAATTCTGGATCTGTTGGAAACTTAAATAAACTAACACTGTACATACGAGCTTTTTAAACTTTAACAGTCGTTACTGTTTGTCTGTAATACTGGAAAAGTAACTTAAAAACTGCTATGAAGCCATTGACTTCAATGTAAAATGAGCTGAGATCGTTCTCTGGCAGACGTCACGTTCAGTTTCGGCTCACAGCGCCACAGCTGGTCAGATGTGGTGAAATGCAGCAATGTTTTCTCATAATTCGTCTATGTAACTGTGCCTGTTTTTATAGATCATCATGAAGAACATTTTGACCTATAAAACATGGTAAAAAATGTCAAAAACGTGTCATCAGCACTTTAAGGCTATGTTTTCAGCTTATCAAATTAAACTGTATAGCCTGTAAGCTTTTCTGTGTCTGAAAGGCTTTACAGTCTGCTGTGGAACAATGAGCTGGTTTCCATTACCTTTAAAAATGGCCATCTTCTGGATGTATTACTAGATCTTTGTTGTTTCATCCTAGACAGTGGCTTTCACACTCACCAGCCCAGGCTTCCCTCAGTGCACTTTCTCAAGGTACTGGACTTGGGCTGAAACCTTCCTTATATTGAGCCCCTTTATGTGACCATCAAAATCCAATAATTGGGAGTAATAATCATTTAATTGCAATTATTGGATGTGACTCATCTTCATACACTTCTGAAATGTAATAACTGAAAAACAATTGTTTACATTTTCCAGTTTATTATCAGATTTCGCTCGCAGTGTTACACACATAGTGATGTAACTTCCCATTTTTACCAGAACATCTGGTCATTGTTGAACACAGTGGTGCCTCAGGTCTTAAGGCACTTGCACATGATCAGCAGTGCTGGCAGATGTATAAAAAAAAATCTGATCTTGACAGGTCTACATGCAAAAAGACATTAAAGTATAGTGGAGAAAGGTGTGTTCACCCTATTTTAGATAACTGCTGTTATCTCATGAAGGACATCAGATTATGTAGTCTACATGATCACTTGAGTAATCTGAATATCTGATTAGGTAATGATCAGATGTTTAGTGTGGATGGATTAATAATGTGCAGACATAAACACTAAAATCTGTAGAAAACTGTGAACCAAATTGCATAAAGTGTGGCAAACTGATTGATAAATACGTGGTTACAAATCGTTAAGTAGACATGAAATAAGGTTAGATGAAAGTCAGGTGAACTTTTTCTTTATTAAAGCTGGTAACCAGCCCTAACCTCACTATCTGGCCACGCCCATTGGGCGTCCAGGCCCATGCGCCTAATATCTGACTCCTGCGAGCTGCAGGCAGGGGTACTTATCTCTGAATGCCCACAGGCTTTCTTTTAATTGCCAGTTATTTCCATGTCCTAAGACTCAAATAAATGTTTTCAGTTTTATGAACAGCAATCGTTTTCAAAACTCTGTTAAATTGAGTTTGTATTAAGGCACTAACTTTAATGAATATATTTAATAAACATCTTCAGTGTGCGTGAGTTGGAGAAGTTGTCATGCATTTCACATAACATTGGGGCCATGAATCTTGTAAACGAACACCCAGAAATCTAGTTGTGACACACAGTTGTGAGTGTGACACAGGAAATCAGTCTTAGTGAATGATGCCATCCCCTCCCGTAACTGAAACACACACATATGTCCACATGAACAGCTGGTCTTGTGAAGAAAGAAGAACAAAAGCCCTCCAAGAATATTCTTCCCACGGTCTTCATGCTACACTTCCAAGACGAGTGAATGAATAACAAATAGACAAAAGTGAGGACTAATGATCTGAGATATCCTGAGTATGGGCGAACAGGTCTCTTCATTGCATATCAAACAGACCAAGAGCACAGTTGTGCCTTTTCCTAAGATCCTCAGTCTTGTAATGCCATGTGAACATCTACTTACTCAACCGCATTGGGAGGATACATCTAGGTTACATTATGCTGTGGAAATTGAGTGCAGTAAAGTTCAGAATGAATCTTTCAGTTGCAGCAGGATTTATTCTGAGCTGGAAGGGAAGTAAATTTCACATTTTCCCAGCAGCACAGTCAGTTATCTTTCAATTTTAGCTCTGTACAAGATTTGAACTGCTTTGTTGCTTAAAGATGGCTTATCTGTTAATGAAATCATAAAGTTACCTCAAACAGTAATCTTTGACTTTACATACATTACACTCTCTGGGCTACCTGCTTGATACTTGAAAGTAAAAATGGTGAAAATAGAGAAAATTATGTAAGAATTAATGTATTTTAATTCCATTTGGTTTTAAAGTGGTGAAAAAGGTAAACTTTTCTTTGCAGAAACTATTTTGTCCTTTGCTGATTTCTGAAAACTGTATGTAATGTCAAGTTCGGTTTGCGGCACTTTTAGCATGGTTGGATTGTTGCATTGAAGAAGCAATGGGACTCCTATTTCTTAAGATTTATCTCAGAGATGGAATTTATGGCTATTTAAATGGGCTGTATCTTGAGATGCTGTTCCTTTTTAAGAGCCATTCAAAAGATCGACTCATCCTTATTTGAGAATTTAATCAATATTAACTAATTTTTTTGCAATGAAATAGTCACTGGTAACAATTTATATTTACACACACCATCACTTTTCTTCTGGTGGGAAAAAAAAGGGGAAAGGGGGAAGGAAGTAACGGGGAGGGGGGAGGGGAGAAATAGAAATGAGGGGCAACCTACAAAGAAGGATGGGGCGGGAGATTGAGGAGGGGGGGTGGGGAAAAAAAGAGAAGAAAGGAAGAAGGAAAAAAATATAAAGATAAAAAAGTGAACAGGGAAAGGAGGATATGAAAAAAAAGAAAAATGAGAATACAACATAGGGAATAGGGGGGGGATATTAAGGGGAAGATGGATAAAAGAATGGAAAAGATGAAAACTGGGGAAAGGGAGATAAAAAAAAAATAAAAGGAAAAAAACGTAGAGAGAAGATGAAATACTAAGGAGATTGATAAGATGTAACTAAGAAAGATGAAAAAGGGGAAAATGAGATTAATTTTATTAATTTTAATTATTTTTTATATTTTCTTAATTATAGTTATTCTGAATTTTTGGTCATAATTTCATTGGGCTTGTGGTTCCATTATAACCATTTTATACTGTTGCTCCTCATCTCCGCGCTTTGACGGTGATATCACTATTTTGGATTTCCCTTTATCAAAAAAATTTTGTGGAACAACAAAAACTAACCTGGATACAATTGCAAGGCAAGTTTACTTCAAAAAGAATTTTCCACAAGAACATTTTAGTAATGCAAAAAACAATATATAAAATATAATGAAGGCCAATGAAAAAACATGTTTTATTTTATTTTATTTTTCTATTTAACCTTTATTTTTCCAGGAGTCCCATTGACATTAAAAACTTCTTTTCCAAGGGAGTCCTGGCCAAGAGGCAGCAATTATAAGTTACACAAGATTATAAAAGATATACAGTAAAAATAAAAAACAGTTACAATTTAAGGAGGCAGTTTCAAGAACTTCTAGTCTAGACCTAAAAGCGTTCAAAGAAATAAGTTCAGGTAAACGTACCCTTATAACCCTCAGGTATATGTACCCTTATAAAACCTACTATTTAGAATTAAAAAAGCAGGAAAAATACAGAAACATAGGAAAAATATGAATGAAAATAAAATAAACCTGAGGAACATACTGTCAGTGCAAATTTTTCGTAAACGTTTTGGACAGAACTCACAATGGCCGCGTTTCCCAGATTGGTTAAGACACTCTTAACGCTGAGGTCCTCCTTGAGTCACTTCTTAAAGGTGCCTTGTTTGGACGTTGCGTTTCCCAGATGCGCTCTTAACTCAGGAGCTTCTTTATTTTCAGGAGCGGCCAGACCCACTCTTTCGAACCTTCTTTAACGTTCCCCCCTGCTAAGGGAACAACAGGCCCATCTACTGGTCACTTTTGGAAACGACACTATTTCCCGTGAAAAAAAAGTAGAAAATGGAAATTATTAAAAATGGACCTATTCACGGATCAGTTGTTGTATTTTGAGTCATGTTTTCTCACTCATGTCATAATGTCAACCATCTATGATGGAAGAAAACTGTAGTTACCGAGTGAATGACAGAAAATATTGTGGTTAAGTTTAATCATTATGGCAAGATAGGCCTCCTATACTTAGCTTACGTTAGATAAAGCTGTGGGTATCAACCACAGAAACAAAAACATTGCGGTAGGAATTGTACGCAATCTATGAGGACTCACGTCATATTTACGCATTTGTCAGCTGTTCATGATGAGATGCACCTGCTTCGCTCAATAAAAGCATGGCCATTTACGCATACCCGTATCAGACATCATGGCTGCTTTACAGCAAATTTTGGTAGCAAACCAACAGCGTCGCCGTAGACGGAGTGACACTGTGTATGTACATGCTTTCATGCGCCAGCATTTCAGTCCTCTAGATGTGCTGTCAGATCGCGCTATTCAGATGCGTTACAGGCTACCGCGCGACGAAATCGAGCGGATCATTCAAATAGTTGCCCCACACATCAGGAGGCCCACAAGGTGCAACTTTGCTCTGAGCCCAGAGGTGCAGTGCCTGGCTGCGTTGCGTTTCTACGCGGTGGGGAGCTTTCTGGAGGTAGTGGCGGATGGAACCGGACTCAGCAAGGCGTCGGTGTCAGTCGCGCACACTGCAATGGGGACATTTTCAGCGCTATTGATTGCCATGCCCTGGCCTTTGCTTCTATGTCTTTTTTCCCCTTTGTCCCTCCAAAGAGAATGCTTTTTTTACCTGCTACTTCTTCAATCAGAATCGCCATCTCCTCTGGCGTGAAGGCCGGAGAGCGCTTCATCCTCTTGGTGGGGCTCCCTTCAGCCATTACGTCAACAAATAGCGTCAGAATGACCATTATTTATAGGGTATCTGTAAATTTCCAATCGCCTACACCTGTTTAGCACAATTTGGCCAATTACACAATATACAATGAGCTTTTCAATTAATATTTGCAATCACTGGTAATCACATGCATATTTTTAACAGTTTGTCTTCTTGCACAAACACATAAACGTATAAATGGGCTCAATATCAGCGTCGGAAAATAACCTCCACACTAAATGAATGGTGTCGATCGATATACCTGACCTCGATTGCTTTTTTTTCAGCACCCCCAGAAGTGGATAGCTTCTGTTAGGACCTTCTAAAGATGTGGCGTAGCCAAGACGTTTCTTAGGAAATAAGAACGCGTGAAAGAAGCAATCTGGGAAACGGGCGTATCTTTGCAATCCTTTGTTGGGAAGAGCTTCCTTGAGGCCTTCTTTAATCCAAAGAAGAATCTTAATTGGGAAACGCGGCCATTGGCCAGTGTGCGCGACTGACACCGACGCCTTGCTGAGTCCGGTTCCATCCCCCACTTCCTCCAGAAAGCTCCCCACCGCGTAGAAACGCAACGCAGCCAGGCACTGCACCTCTGGGCTCAGAGCAAAGTTGCACCTTGTGGGCCTCCTGATGTGTGGAGCAACTATTTGAATGATCCGCTCGATTTCGTCGCGCGGTAGCCTGTAACGCATCTGAATAGCGCGATCTGACAGCACATCTAGAGGACTGAAATGCTGGCGCATGAAAGCATGTACATACACAGTGTCACTCCGTCTACGGCGACGCTGTTGGTTTGCTACCAAAATTTGCTGTAAAGCAGCCATGATGTCTGATACGGGTATGCGTAAATGGCCATGCTTTTATTGAGCGAAGCAGGTGCATCTCATCATGAACAGCTGACAAATGCGTAAATATGACGTGAGTCCTCATAGATTGCGTATAATTTGCGTACAATTCCTACCGCAATGTTTTTGTTTCTGTGGTTGATACCCACAGCTTTATCTAATGTAAGCTAAGTATAGGGTGGCCTATCTTGCCATAATGATTAAACTTAACCACAATATTTTCTGTCATTCACTCGGTAACTACAGTTTTCTTCCATCATAGATGATTGACATTATGACATGAGTGAGAAAACATGACTCAAAATACAACAACTGATCCGTGAATAGGTCCATTTTTAATAATTTCCATTTTCTACTTTTTTTCACGGGAAATAGTGTCGTTTCCAAAAGTGACCAGTAGATGGGCCTGTTGTTCCCTTAGCAGGGGGGGAACGTTAAAGAAGAGGTCGAAAGAGTGGGTCTGGCCGCTCCTGAAAATAAAGAAGCTACTGAGTTAAGAGCGCATCTGGGAAACGCAACGTCCAAACAAGGCACCTTTAAGAAGTGACTTAAGGAGGACCTCAGCGTTAAGAGTGTCTTAACTAATCTGGGAAACGCGGCCAATATTTGTTTTATACTTTCTGCCCATATGCATTTACATAAAAGCATTGATATAAAGATGGCTTGCAAATGAACGGCTCGTAACTGTGACTGGATTCTTATCGTTCATTTAAAAGAGCTGTTCAAAAGAACTGATTTGTTCATGAACATCACACCTGTAGTACATCTCTCATTCATAAGGTGTCTTTGTTTTAACTGATGCTAACGTACCATAATTGGGACATTCAAACTTCGAGAGCCATTCACTTAGTTAAATAGGCATATAAATACTTCACAGAGAACAATGACCAAAACAACCCATAGGATGGGTCAATAATGCACAACTTTAACTGTAGTATAGAAGTACAGTAGTCTTAAGCCATTGTACTTTTCTGTATATGACTCCAAAGGGTCACCTAGCACTTTTCTAACTTTCTGAATGTAAAAATATACCTTTATGACTCATTTAAATGCTACAGTGACATTTTGTATGTTGTCTTCTTCAGCCATTGTTGCCCATCAGTATCACGAGAATGAAAAACTGCTCTTCACACTTTTGTTTCCAGAATATTGTCCCAAGTTACAGCCAAGATTGGTTTTATGCACCGTGTCACACACCAACTAGATATCAACACTGGCTGTTTGGAGCCTGCACCATGGCTGATTCTTTAAAAAAAAAATGCAAGAAAACATTATTGGAGGAAGAGAGAAATAGAAGGTGAAGAAGGGACAGAGAAATAGATAAGACAAGTCAATATCAGACTGACTTTTACTGGCTGGAGAGAGCTCAGAGTACAGGTACAGTAGGATTCAAGATACAGTGGGTATGGAAAGTATTCAGACCCCTTTAAACTTTTCACTTTTTGTTTCATCGCAGCCATCAGCCAAAATAAAAAAAGTTAATTTTATTTCTCATTATTGTACACTCAACACCCCATTTTGACAGAAAAAACTGAAATGTAGAAATTTTTGCAAATTTATTAAAAAAGAAAAACTGAAATATCACATAGTCATATGTATTCAGACCCTTTGCTCAGTACTGAGTAGAAGCACCTTTTGAGCTACTATAGCCACAAGTCTTCTTGGAATGATGCAATAAGTTTTTCACAACTGGATTTGGGATCTTCTGCCATTCTTCCTTGCAGATTCTCTCCACTGGAGAGAACACAGTTCTGTCAGGTTGGATGGTGAACGGTGGTGGACAGCCATTTTTAGGTCTCCAGAGATGCTCAATTGGGTTTAAGTCAGAGCTCTCGCTGGGCCAGTCAAGAATGGTCCCAGAATTGATCTGAAGCCACTCCTTTGTTATTGTAGCTGTGTGCTGAGAGTCATTGTCTTGTTGGAAGGTGAACCTTCGGCCCAGTCTGAGGTCCTGAGCACTCTGAAAGACGTTTTCTTCCACAATATGTCTGTACTTAGTCGCATTCATCTTTCCTTCAATTGCAACCAGTCGTCCTGTCCCTGCAGCTGAAAAACACCCCCATAGCATGATGCTGCCACCACCATGTTTCACTGTTGGGATGGTATTGGGCAGGTGATGAGCAGTGCCTGGTTTTCTTCCATGTATCGCTTAGAATTAATGCCAAAAAGTTCAATCTGGGTCTCATCAGACCAGAGAATCTTATTTCTCACAGTCTGGGAGTCCTTCATGTGTTTTTTGGCAAACTCTATGCGGGCTTTCATACTGTATGTCTGCACTGAGGAGAGGCTTCTGTCGGGCCACTCTGCCATAAAGCCCCGACTGGTGGAAGCTGCAGTGATAGTTGACTTTGTGGAACTTTCTTCCATCTCCCTACTGCATCTCTGGAGCTCAGCCACAGTGATCTTTGGGTTCTTCTTTACCTCTCTCACCAAGGCTCTTCTCCCACGATTGCTCAGTTCTGGTCGTCCCAAACTTCTTCCATTTAAGGACTATGGAGGCCACTGTGCTCTTAGGAATAATAAAATCTGCCAAAGTTTTACAGAGTTTCTGAGGGTATGTGAATTCAATACTGTTCTAATTCAATTCAGGGCCAGGGGTTGCAAATTAGCCTTAGCTAAAATCCTGTATGCATGGTGTTAACATTCTTTATGTATCTGTCTCTGTTAAATAAACAAACAAACAATAAATAAAGGTTTTATATGAACGCCGGTTGTTTTTCCAGTCATTTTCAGTATAGCTCGTGTACCTTATTTAACTGCTTACCACTGACTTCTGAATCACTCAAGAATAATAGACACTGAGTCAGCATTGTGTGTATGCTCAAACGACCTTGAAAGAAACCAATTTAAAATAGTTTCCAGCAGACTGTCACAAAAGAACATAAATTAGACTTATTTCTTTGGTATCCAAAGGTAACACCGTTTGACTGTCAAAACTGTATTTTTTTGCAGAAACAAGTTGAGAGATTAGCTGAATTTGCCCTGGTTTACAGTGTCCTTTAAGATTGGGGGGAACTGGAGGAATGGAGGTCAAGAGAAATAGTATCAGGCCTAAATAACAGAAGATGAACAGTATCTGAACAGGATGTCTTTAAGAAATAAACAAAATGCAGGTAAGACTTGTTTTCAAGTTGGCAACAAAAGGAGACTTTGGGACTGGGGACTGTTATTCAAAAATGGTTGTATGGCTTAGTGAGGATCTTTGACTCCAGCATAACATTATGCTGCTGCTTTGTACTAATTGGTTTTCATCTAATTAATAAAGACCATATTTTGTTTCACTGAAGGTCGGGTTGTCATTTTGCAGCCAGAATCTTAGATTTAAAATGATTCTTGCTTTAAAACAATTGCTGACATACAGGCCTTTAGCAGCTTAAAGAGCTCCCTGTCTTATTATTCTGTAGCTGCAGGCACATCGAAAATGGAAAACCTTTAAAAATACCATTTTGCTTTATTTCTCAAGATGGGTGCCTGACATGTGAAACTCAGATCAGTGGATTAACCCCTTTGCAAGCAAGACGTTCTGTTTTTATCCAGTCAAAGTTTCCACACATTTTAAATCTAAAGCTGAATATGTAGAAAACATGTCAGCTGATTGGGAGGACTTTCCTCCTGCACACAGATGAGTCCTCGGCTAAAGCTTGACCCCATCTCTGGTGGATCTCCAGGGATCTCTTTGGTTGTCACATCCCATCTCATCACAACCTGGTTGTCCCATATGTTTCTGTGGCAGGTGTCCTCCTCTCTGTCACCTTTGTTCCCCACAGCTCCCCTTTGTACCTGGAAACTGGAATGTGTTCCACGCGGGATGCACGCTCCCAGCAGAGGCGGCAGCTATTTTAAGGACCGGTCATATGTGAAGCAAAAAAAATTAATGTTTCTGTTTATTTAAGCAGTTTTATGGGATGGGAATTTGTTCATCTGCCTCCTGAAAGCATGTGTGTGACAAAAAGAGAATTCATTTAGTATAAATCATTTACTTCAGAGTTCAACTTTAATTCTTTTTTTCATCTGGGTACTTCATAAAAATTAATAAGCACAAAAAAGGTTTTAGGTGTTTTTTGTAATTAAAACATTTTCAGTGTCAAGAAACAAGTTGACCTCATTCAATATTTGAACACTGAATGTCAAGAGGACAACTAAATGTCTGAGAAGCATAAACATTTGTACCTCAAACACCAGATTACAGCTTCTTTTCCCCTCGTTTTAAATTTCTTTCAGTTGCAGGTTATATTTGCATGCCTCCTTGGCATCAATGCTCCTGCTTTTCCCCTCTCTTGCCTTTAGCTGATGGATTGAAAGGCTGGTGAGGCTTGAGCCAAATGGATTTCGGTTCTGGAAGGAGATGGTTTATTGAGTGGAATTTTCTACCTGCTGGGAAGCTGTCAATGTGCCAAAGTCTGAAAGACTGACTTTGATTTGTTACTCCATTCCATTCAACCTGTTAGTGAACAAAAGGTCAACGCTATATGTGTGTCTTGTGTGTGTGCATGTAGAGGTGGTTTTGGTGCAGCAGAGCTGCAGCTGCAGCAAGTAAATCTAAATCACGTGAAGTTTTTAGACAGAAAAATTAGTGCAAGCGCGTAAATGTTTGGCCGATTGAATGAACAATTTTATCATAAAAAACTGTTTAATCTGTTTCTATTGAGAGCAAAATTTCACTTTAAAGGATAGAATAAATAAACAGTATTATTCAAAGACCGTCCACCTTTTTGGCATTTCGAGAGGCCAAAAGTCAGACTGATGTTTAAAAATGATTTCAAGACTATACGCAACTTGGATATTGATTATCCATGTGTGCCATTTAAGGTGGAAATAATAGTGATGCTATAACGGTTCATGCAGGTTGCAACGACTTTAAATAAAAAATGCAGAAGTGCCCTTTTCAAACGGCAAATTGAAAGTTTCTCTTCCAGTTTCATTTTCTAAACAGCTCATTAAGTATTGGGGAAATGGTGAAAGTGACACGACTTTAGATGTTTGTGAAGGACTTCCAGACTGATTTTACTTTGCACTGCCTCATGTATTAATAACATCATCTTCACTTCCCTCTTTTATATTGCATATTTTTTTATTGTAATGCTGTTCTATTTTTACAAGTCAATCAGGGCTTTTTTTTTTTTTCCTGTTCTGAATATTTGATGCAAAATGTTTTGTCTAATCTTTATGAAATGGGCACCACAGACACAGTTGCTTCTTTTACATAAAAGCAGAGGGCTGGAACAGTGGTGCACTGCAAATGCACATGGAAACACCCAAAAGACAGAAACACATTTGATTAAGATAAACATGATAGTGAAGGACTCCAACACAGGAGCGGAACCAGATTAATTTTAGTGGGCAGGCACATTGGGTACAACTCAATGTGGTAGGGGGGCACCAAAAAGATAAGAAAAATGAAAGCTCTTACCAAACTCTCGCATTTACAAAGTATCGTCCATGTTTTATTGGCTCTTTGTAATGTAATTTACAAGCCATTCACATTCTCAGAAACAAGAAAACAACAACATCATCATCTGCAACACCTGGTATGTAAAACTGGTGAGCTTAAAGGAGTGACGACATAGCAGTAAAACCTAGTTTATGTTGTTGGCATTACTGCATATGTAAATACTCCAAAGAAAAAAAACAGCATTTTTTACAGCGGGGTATTGTTTTGAAACGCCAGACCTCACTTCCTCAATAACACAGTTGGGTCCGGTGTTGATATGGAGCTTTACCCGGAGACCACTTTGGCTTCATTTTGATTGGCTACACCTTATTTGGCTATAACCTTATTTAGAGAATCTAGGTCAAGCTGCGGTCGGACTTTGCTAAAGGCTAACTGCTAGCAACATAGGCACTTCAGACAGTGAGCTACGTTTATCAGACAAGACAGCATTTAGAAAATAAATAAACTTACAGGTAATGACAAGGTTGTGGCCCCCTCCCTCAGTGTTGCTGCAGAAGTTTGCTTTTAAATCCATTTGTTTGAAAACCCAGACCTGACTGCACAGAAGTTACTACTCAGCTACACACGCGCAGCTGAATCAGATAGGGAGGGGGGAGCAGGGGGAGCAAAGCGAACGATGCATAGACCGTTGGGAGAGAGGAGGGGCGGGGGGCTGTTTACTTGATAGTGTGCACTTATTGGAGCAATTGAATTATCATTCTACGTAATTAAATTGCTCCAATAAGTAGCTGCTGTCTGATTCAACCGTTTCTGAGCAGAGACACAAAGCTGACAGACCAGGAACTTTGATTTTCTCTCTGGACATTCAAATGGCCTCATCAGTGCACAGCAGATCATATTATACCCCCAAAACCCAAGAAAAGTGAAATTTGATGTCATGGCACCTTTAATGACTTAAGGGGCAATAAAGTATGGTGCAAGAACACTAACAACCCTGTCACGTTCCACTTAAAGGGACTTGCGGCAAGATTAAGAAATGAGACTCGCGAGTGCCGCGACTGGCGCTGCAGGTAACTGCAGCCACGAGCCAAGCCGTCACAGGAGCGTGCACAAACTGAAGCTATAACGTTGTTTACTACTCTGATAAAGTTTTTTTCTTCGTAGTTACACTTTTTAGTGTCTTTCAGTTGATCTGGATCGTTTGCTGACAGCAGAACAATCCATAACTATCCCTTGCAGTGTTTGAATTTACCGCGGCCGTCTCCTTCCTGGATCAAAACTGTCGGGGACGTGGATGCAGCTTCATTTGACGTCACATCCGCAGGACAGCGCGGGAAATTCGGCCTCAGAATTGCAGCACATTATGCAGCACACAGCCTGTTCAAGGCAACGGAGAGAGACGTGGGTGGGCTCGTTCTTTTTGGTTTCATCATCATCTATTAGTATTAAAAAACTGGACATGTTTGTTTATTCTTTCGCAATTCCTGCCTCTAGTCCCTTTAACAGGATATGTATTGCCCATAGTAACACATGAAATGAATAATATTCAGTACTTTCAGCAAATAAATCATTTACTGGTGCATAGATCAGTGAACATCAGAAAAGAAAAAGCAGCACCCATTATACTTTCACAGTGACCAATATTATTTACTCTTAAAGGAATAGTACTGTACACCCACAGAATGATGTAACTTTATTTTCCACTTACCCTCATGGTGAGCAAGACTCTGGAGCACTTTTTTAATATCTCAAATGCAGCCGGCGATCAGGAAGGCTTCTCGTTTCCCCTCAACTTTCATATAATGGAGTTCGCCGGGGCCCGAGACAAAAAAGTCCATAAAAGTCCACAAAAACTTGTCAATATTCCTCCATAGGCTACTGCTCGTCCAATGTAGTCTACGTGTCCTAAGTGGGTAGCGTCCATAATTTACTCGAAACAACATCATTTACTATATTTTTAGAGCCTAAACAGTAGTGCATCTTACCTCTGCGAAGCACGCATAAGCGCATTCACGAAACTACGGAAGCCTCGGCGTTCAGAGCCTATTTTGCAGATAATGCAAGCGTAGAAGAAGAAATTCACTGTTTACATTGTGCTAAGAGCGCCAGAGCTGGAGACAAACCGGAACAAACACAAGAGGGTCCAAGAGGGGTTGGATATTGATTTAAAACAAAGAAAGAGAACGTGCGATCTTGTCTTCCGTAGTTTCGTGAACGCGCATCAGCGTGCTTCGCAGAAGTAAGATGTACTACTGTTTAGCCTCTAAAAATATAGTAAATGACATCGTTTCGAGTAAATTATGGATGCTACCGACTCAGGACACTTGGATTACATTGGACGAGCAGACACATCCAGGGAAATTAAACTAGAGAAACTACTACTTTAGCTGATGTAAGTGAAACAATCATATTTACAACACAATAGACACAATGCAAAAAATACTGGTGATGAAAACATTGTTGGTTTACCTGAAAAATGTTTTGGCTCCAGAACAGTTTTTCACTCAGAGACATGAAACTTTGCCAGTTAGATCAGTTTTCAAGTGGGCACAAACTGTGTTTATGACATCACTATAGCTCCTTTCTAACTAGTTAAACTAAGAGTGTTACAACCACCCCCGCTCTCCCTACCGTTATTTAAAGTAAATATGATTCAGTTCAGTTTATTCAGTGAGTACTTTTTTATTTTACTTAAGTAATTATTTGGATGACTACTTTTTACTTGTACTTGAGTAATATTTTTCTAAAGTAACAGTACTTTTACTTGAGTATAATTTTTGGCTACTCTACCCACCTCTGCATTCAACAGAACGCAGCAACTCTTTTTTTTACTCAAAAATGAGTGTATGGAGAGGCATATGACTGCAGCCCTGGAGACCGCAGGTTACTGCTGAGTGTATGGGCGAATGTCTCCAGGTATCTTGTATCACTCCACCTCCTCTCTGCAAGAGCACCATGTTTCAGCAGATGAGGACCATAGAGACTCATTGACAACAGAAGCACATGGTAAAAGTGTGCCCTCTGGTCCTGCCCACCGAACCAGAATTAATCAGATACATTTCAGAACCTTTACATAGTGCAGTTTCAAAGTTCTCTTTTTTTCAAGAGACAAAAACACTTCAAAACAACTGAATTTTGCAATTTCCATGTCGGCTACTAAACAACCTCATGAACTCATCCATATCCAAGGCCTTGGCTCTGGTGAACTCCACACTTAGTGCCCCAAGGTCACTCAGTCTGTCATTGTTCATGGTGATGTGAAAGTGATTTTTTTTTCGGTTTCAGTGCTGAAAAGCTGCGTTCACAAGCAGCTGTGCTTACAGGAAGGGTGACTGCAATTTTGCACAGTCTGAAGAGTTCATAAAAGACTTCTCTGAATGGTTCCAAGATGTGAACTCAAGCAAACTGGTTAGATCCTTTATTCCAGTTGCTTTCTTTGTATTCAAGATCCATCTGGGTTGATGAAGCTCATGCTTGAGCTCATCTAGGTTTGTGTTGTAAATACCTCCCAAACAAAACAGATGTGCCTTCCTCAAAAAGCTGTTGCTTTTTGGGGTTAAGAGCCTGAATCTCTTTCATGATGTCGCAGTTTGTTTTGGAAAAATGTCTTTCCAGCTCAGCCTTCACAGTGTATAAGATTGTTTTTTATTCTATCTTACAGAAAATGCCTTGTCTTTATCACTGTTTCTTCGACCAGCTATGGCTCTTGGTGAGTGCAGACGCTTCTCTCTTCTCTCCTCCCCTCTGCTCCCCTGCTACTTTGTCCTGTCGCATCTCGGAGACTCTCTGCATTTTTCTTCCTAAACCCTAAATTACACCATGGATTTGGTCAGCTGGGCTTTCAGTAATGTGGATAAAAAAAATTTTCTTCCACCATGAGACAAGGTGCGGGGGCAGCATCTTGTCCAGACGGAACCAGTCTCGCAGGGTATACCATGGATTCCTGGAAGAACTGGAGGGTCTTATGCCTCTCAAACCTCTCTGTTGAGGACGTGGAGGATACCTACTTATTGGTGATTATGATAACTGGGTTCCTGCTGATTGGAGTAGGTTGGTACCTGGTCTATCAGAAACAACAGAGGCAGACAGCCAAGGCGAAGCTGTCTGATCAGGTGATTTTCCGAGCCCTAAACACTCAGACTCAGTCCCAGTGCGAAATCAAACACACGCAGGACGCAATGGAATCCACCTTGGAGAAGCTCTCGGTTCGGATCGAAGGAGGAGAACCATGATTCGGATGAACTGGACCCCCACAGCCCAGTGAAGTACTGAAGGTAGAGTCAAAACAACTCTGCCTGTCTCTAACAGCAAGTCTTATCAACCATCTGGCCGCCCACAAAATGGCCTTGGCCATATCAACTTGCCTTGGAAGGAATGCACACAGACGCTATGCACCCCCCTCCCCGCCCCATCCCCTGCATCCTGAACTTCAATGCTCTCTTCCCTCCTTCCAGGGACAATGGGGTTAAGTGAGCGCTAAGTAGCTGCTACTTCTCTGACATCACTGGGAGCCCCTCTCCCATGTCTTACTGTTATTGTTGTATCAGTCTGAGTATTGTGCTTATGGTGTGTTTTTTGCCTGTACCTGAGTTCTGATTTTCAGCAGCCCTCGTGTACATCCTTTTTTTTTGCTCACCTACCCAACTCTCCACATGTAATCATTTTCCTTCTCTGCAAACAGGTGCGCTGCTCATGTGGCTACACCCTCAGTCTGCCCAGCTCTGTTTGTATTGTGTCTACTGTCTGTATAATCTTGGACGGGTTGTACTGAAAACGGAATTTCATTGCACTGGGACGCCAGTACAATGACAATAAAGGCTTCTGAAATCTGAAATGTCACAACAGATCCATGAAGAGCAGAGCTTATCTTTGGCTGCCTTTTGGAAACTTTCTATGTGTTAATGTTGCATTGCTGAGCAAGTTCTAGTACATCTGTCTAAAGCTCCGTAAAAAAACACATCATCTCTGTACCTATTGCTCAAATGTGTCCTGTAGAACCTCAGTGAGGTCAACAGCTCCGGCTAAGTCCAGTGATGGTGACTGCAGCATATCAGAAAGAAACTTTGTGTCTCCCAGTATCCTACGGAAAAAGACCAGAAGACCAATGAAGTTTAGGTCTATCTGCCCACTTAATCCATGTGCTTCTACACTTCTGTCTCCACTGTTTTCATCATCAATGGAAGCTGATGGAAGCTGGTCCATGAGGTTTCGACAAGCATGGCATCGGCAAGCCCACCTAACATCACTTAGTCTGGGAATGTAGGGGGATAGGGGTCGGCGCGGAGGAGCAGGAATGGGTGGGGGGGGAGGAGAGCGGGGATACTGCAAGGGACTGGGGGGTAAAGGAATCAGAGGGAAGAGGTGGGGAAGAGGCGGGGAAAGAAAAAAAAAAAAAGAGGGGGGGAAGGGAAGAGAGGAAGAAGTAGAAGACAGCAGAAAGGTGTGATATGCACCGGTGGATGAGCAGAGGGGGGAGGGAGAAGGGAGAGGAGAATAAAATGATGTGTGCGGATAATGTTCCTAAATCTGCGTCAGATAGGGTGGGATTGTTGTGTGTGGAGAAGGTGCCGGGTGGTGGAGAGGCTGGGCGGTGTGATGGGGGGACAAAAGAAGCTGTTTGATAATGAAGCCTACAGTCAAAACATGCACAACTAAAGGGATAAGTAGTTGAAGAGGGAAAAAAACATAAGATAAACTAAAAATGAGTGAAAATGTGACAAAATAATTTGTAAAGATATAATTCAGGTGCACAAATGGAATGGATACTGCTGTTGATGGAGTGTTTTGTACTTCTGAGGAACTCACTGTAGAAACAAGATGATACTTTTTTGAGAATCAAGTATTGCTCTGCAAGTCTCAGTCGCAATTGTTTGTTGAGCTAGTTAAGAATCTTTTAGATGTTGTCATGACTTGGATATTCGAAGTTTGTCTGCAGGTTTTCTTTCTGAAGAAAAGAATTTTTCCCAAGACACTGAAGACATCGAACTTCTAGTGGTGATCGGTGGCAACTGCTTACAAGATTTCGTGAGCCTTTCCTTTCAAACCGTTCTTAGGCGGGAAATAAAAGAAATTTGTAAAGGTGCATAGATGTTTTGTGCCATTTTTCTTTTCAGTTTCTGTATCCAGAAATTTTCAATTCTCTCCAAAGTATCAGCATATCCAGTCTTTGTATTTTGCCGTTCATTTGTCTCAATTTAATACACTTAGCCCATTCTCAGAGGGATTTCTTAGGTCTTTGTCTTGGCTGTTTTCGTTTTGTTTTGACAAATGAAGCATTTCCACCAATCCAGATTTTGTCTTTAAATTTTTCTTCTGACTCTGGCTTGCAGCTCCCCTTGATCCATGTCAGCTCATCTGAAGCAAAAACATGTTTCTTCCGATTTTTTGATTGGTCGGTAAGTTCTGGATTTTTTGAGTCTTAACATTTATGTGAGACTGTAAAATAGCTGTGTGAAAATCAATTGTGAAATATTCATTGTTTTCCACTGAAAAATTAAGCTTGTTGGTGTTGGTGTATTGCTTGTCGTCTGGGATGAGCAAAGTACCCCCGCGGTGGGGGGTAATTGGAGAAATGAAAGGGGGTGGAAATATTCTGGGGGGTGGGAGGGCGCTGCCTGCCGCTGGGCGCACCCCGGCCGGTGGTGGGTGGAAAGGGGGGGAAGGGAAAACCGGGGGAAGGAAAAAAACGGGGGCGGGGAGGGGGCGAAAAGCGAAATGCCCCCTGACACAATTCTCGAGGCTGATCCTGAAACATTGCATGCTGCATGTCCTGCCACTTCTGGTGTAAATATGATCCAGACAGAAATGCATACAGACGTTGCATCAAAGAAAAAAGCATGATGCCTCTGGAACTGCTTTCACAGTGTCCACAATCACCAAATTAAGACAATGTGCAATACAAGTGCACATAAAAAACTGATGCACCATTGTGTCTACCGCTCATCACAGAGGCCCCATCATAGCCTTGCCCAACCAGCTGTTCTTTGTGTTCCACATTTTTGGAGGCTATTCACAATTTTTTCTGTTAGCCCAGCAGCATCAAATTTATCAGCATGTTCAAAATACATGAAACTTTCATGTTCTGTTCCTTTGTAGTAGTAGCTACCTGAGGACTAAGGAAATTTGCTCTTGTTTTTTTTAAGTCTTTTGTTTCATCAACAAGGATGCTGAATGCTTTGTTTTACCTTGTGAACATCTTTCCTAACCATTTCAGCCAGAACCTCTAATATCTCATTTTGAATGTTGTGACTTGTATATTCAACATCCTTTATACAGTATGCGGAAACTGTGTTTATTTTATGTAATGAATTGCGGTGATTTATTATTTGACACGTGAACACATGGAAATCTTGCAGTGCTTAATTTATTTTAGCAGTTTTATCACCTTCTTTAGCCCTTAGCTTTATATTTCATCCACTCTCTGTGATTTGCCACATATTAAAGTTAGCAACTGTAAACAAATCTACAAGGGCATCTTTAAAGGCCTCCTTCCACTGAAAACCCGTTTAACTTGCTCCTTCTGAAATACGGAGGGTTTCCCCTTGTTTACTTACACATGCTGACTTGCTAGCGTTGCGTTCCCCCCAGTCGGCTGTGCTTCCTCATCAGAGAAACAATACGAAGAAAAGAGCGAATCGGGAACAGCCTTGCACTTCTACGTCACATTGCAAATAGCGTATCCCACGTGGGGTTTCTATCTGTCCATTGGAAGGCAGGTAACCCTCCACTACACACTAGAAGTAAAGACAGCATGACTGTAGCTTCGGAGTTGAGAAGCTAATTAGCTAACTGTTTGTTAGCATGGCGGAACAAACTTGTTTGTCGGCTCTATTTCCTGTCTGTAGCGAAATAAGAGCGGAGGGCGGAGCTTCCTTCATACACTGATGGGAGGCAGCCAATCAGACGGAAATTCATGAGAAGGACCCGGAAAAAGCCTGCCGTTGGATCACAAGCCTCTCTTCTAGTATACAAATACAGCTGGATACAAAGCAACCAGAGGGTTTTTTTTTTTAACAGAAACGATGCAGAATGCATTCAATAATAATGGAGAACACAGAAATATTAATGAAATGACCATGGAAGTACAACTTTAAGTAATCTGGGTGGCCATCTTAAATACTCAGCTCTTTGATGCAGCCAACCCATAGAATCCCAGCCTGGTGCCCCTGGCTGCACGTCACACCCCCGCTCTCTGACTTCCCATCCAGTCCAGCATCTTCTTAATAAAGGCCACTTGAGCTAAAAGACGAACCACTCACATCCACTTCTAGAGAAGATTAGAAACCAAAAAAGAAAAAAAAATCCTTTAAAAAAATGGCAGTCCCTGTTTTTGAAACTTAAAAACTAAGAACTTGCATACATCCCAAGAAACTATTTTTCAACAACTATTTGGGCTGGCAACAGTTTGTCCTTGGCTTGTTTTGTTTGTAGTTTTTGGTGACTTTAGTTTGGGTAACTTTGGATCTTCAGTTTTAGGTGTTTCTGTTCGTAAATGATTTAATTCCTAGATCCCCTTTAGTTGTCTCTGTTTGTGCTTTATACTGGGTTAGTTTTGGAGTTCTGATAGCTCAGCTTTGTTTGTTATAGTTGGGTTTTGATTGCTTTTAGCTTGTTGGTGCTGCTTGTTCCCTTTTTGGTTCAACAACTATTTGGGTTTGTGTTGGTTTTCCTCATTTGGCTCCTTTTACAGTTTAGGCTTTCTGTTTTTGGTTTCATTACTTTGAGCAGCATAACTAACCCCATCTCCTTTTTGGTTTAAAGTTTTGTGTTTGTGCCTTAACTTACCTCCTGAACAATAAAAACATATTTTCCCCACCATTCCATCTAAAACCAGTCTTTTTTTGTTTACGTCAAAATACTTTGAAGTACAGTATGCACTCTTTTTTTCCAGCCTTGTAAAATGGTCTGCAATATTTTCATGTCTGCAGCCAGGGCATTTAGCTTGTTGAGCATAAATATAATTTGAGTAATTGAAGGGCCCCCTTCCTTCTTACAGTGAAATGAACCCCAAATAGATAAAAAAGAATCTTTCATTCTGTATCGAAGCAGCAGAATGAGTATTTGCCCCTAAAATAAGACATAGAGGTTCATACAATTTTCCTGTATAAATAAAGCATAAATTTTACATTTATACTTGATCTAAAATGGACCTCAGACTGGACTGATTAACAAGAAAATATACAAGAATATTTAACCTTTATTCAACCAGATAGGAGTATTGACGACCTGGGCCAGAGGCAACAGTAAAACATACATTAATACTTATAGCAGTGACACAGTTTGAATTCAATAAAATGTAAAATTATGCAGTGAAAACAGTGAAACAACTATTCTAAAATTCTACGAGGTAATTAATATAAGGAAGTGGCAATTGCAGACAATTTGCTGCAACAAATTTGTAAAAGAGGAAAAAGGTTGAACGAGCTGAACTTTAGATTTTGTTGTAACTGCTTCCAGTTCTTAGAAGCTTCAAATGTAATCTGTTCAGTCTCGGTACTGGCTGGTCCAGTTTCTCTTTCTCTGCATTAGGTGGGAATAATGGGAGTGACGCCTGGCTCGCCATTTCAGGCTGCAGTTTATTCAGAACAGAAACATAGATGCTGGTCAGACACTGTTGGCTCTCATACAGCACACTATAAAAGACAGGAAGCCTCTTTGGTGTGGGGAGGTTAGCTAGCTTACATTGCCTGCGGTGCAACACCTCAGGCATAAAAGTACAATTGAACCACTTACAATATATCTCAGTGGTGGTTAGAAAATATACCATGGACCCATGTTCACAAAATAAGCATCTACACAAATCACAACACAACATGGTTCTGAATGCTGCATCAAACGAGCTACCTCCAGCATCTCCACGTGAATATGATTTAGTATCCCAAGTGACAAGTAGAATAATACATCACATTAACTCTGTGACATAAACTGAAATGGCAAATGGCCAAAGATGGACAGATTTTTGGGTTGAATGTATGTAACTTAGCATACCTCTTCCACAGCTTTAAAAGAGAATTTAGACAGCATCCTTCACTACCATCCTTCAAAACATTGATAATAAACAACCCATTCTGCACCTACACTGAACTTTATTTTTAAATGATCTCTTTATGAAAGCCCTATTAAATGTAGTTTCTTCTTTCTGGTTCTGTCTTAGTCTTTTTTTTTTTTAAATGTCACATTCATCACCTTTTTTTTTTCTCCCACTTCACTATATCCGGCATTTATTGCGTTAGGAGTTTTTGTAATGCATGGTTTACAGAATGCATGAATACCAGTCTATGAATATGCCATTATCATTTATGCCATAGGCATTTCTAGCTCATTTTTGGGGGTGCTTAAGCACCCATAAATGTATTCCAAGCACCTCTAAAATTGGTGAGACAGGAACCTGGTATTGGTCCTGATGGCGACATGGGGCCTGGAGCGCCCCAGAGTTTTGTGGACTGTGGTTTGTTGGTGTCTAGGTAGCGAGCTGCTCTTCTCAGCTGTACTGCGACGGCATGCATGTAGTGCAGAGAAAGCCCCCAATAACTAATGGAGAGCTAATTCTGAACTCACAGGACAATAATACTCGTCCGTTCGTTCATTCTACTTAAAGTATTGGTAACATGAAGGAGTTTTTCTGCAGATAATGCCAGACTGCCCCTTCTCCCATTATATGGATGCATGCCGGATAGAAAATACAAAGTACCACCTGAAGGCGTAATTTACTGGCGAGTAAATGCACATATAAACTCCAGAAATAAGGTCCATGTTGAAAAAAAAAGACAGTAATCCTTTAACTGTATGCTGAGGATCTACTGTATCAAAATGAGTTATCTTCCCCCAGAAATTAATGGTACCATGTTTCATTTAGAATTCCAAACCTTCCTATTTTTTCCTTTTTGTGGTGGTTCAGAATTTAAATACAGATCTAGGCATGAAAAAGTTTCACCTTTTTCTGCCAGAAGTGGTGCAGTAATAGTGCACTATTACTGCACTATCACTGGCTGAACGATTTGTCCCTCGAATACGTCATCACGCACGGTGTCCAAACTTGGCGTGTAGAAACGTCCTTGTTCCGGGCATTCATTTATGCTCTGAAATCGTTTCCCCTGGGCACACAGGCGTTTCTCTGTGCGATTGAATTAGCAGACAAGTCGCTGGGCAAGTGGCTGGCAGTTGACAGAAAGGGGAACTTATACCCGCATCTGTAATCTTTATCATCAGATTTGATGGTTTAGTCACAGAATTCCCCAAAAGTGTTTTGCGCCCCCACCCCCCCCCCAAATATTTGAATTTAACTGTGTTAAAACGTATAAAGCAGTGAAATTTATGTTGCCATGCTGTGCAGCTCTCTGGGTGCTCAGCACCCCTAAACCTCTGATCCTAGAATTGCCCATCTGATCCATCTCATTATTGGTGATTCATAAACTTTCCAAGAAATTTCAAGATTAGGTGTTCAATATCATATGCTCAGATTTGCTTTAGGCCAGAATGCAAACAATGCAGCAAACATTGCATTTGCTACTATTGAGCAGTTGACAGCAGAACTGTTAGAGTTAAGGCGTCACGTTTCTTTCTGTTTACCACTTTCTACTCACATTTAACCATGGTGATGTTCAGATACATGTGTTTTTGATTACAGTACAGTAGCAGAGCAAATGTGAATGAGGAAAATTGACTTCCACACTGTAGCTTTTGCTTCATGTCTTATGTCCTCTGGACTGTAGACAAACACCCACCTCCATCCTTGGATTAAAATGTCTTTACATTCTCTTGAGTGTCTGCATGAAAACATCTTTAGAAGCAATATTTGCATCAATACAACCCGCCATGGCCAGATTAGAGTTGATATGATTTGACTCAAGGTTCTATGTAGGCTCTTAGTTGCATAAAGAATAAATCATGCAAGAAAGAGCTCCGCTTTCATCTTAAACAGATGTGTTGAATGTGTAATCCAAAGACAACACAGAAGCACAGACAGCAGCATATAGAAACACACAAACAGAACTTTCCAACAATTTTGAGTGCAAAACATTATGTTAAGTAAAAGCAATAATACAGCAGCTAATGCAGGCACGTTAAAGCGCATGAATGCACCGCAAGACAAGTTGCAGACCTGAATATTTGATGCAGCATAAGGAAGTTCAGCTTAATGTTACAGGTATGAGATGTGTAAAGTACATACTAAGGAAATGGCATTTGAATAAATAAAACACACACACACACACTACAAAAGACATGCACTTGTTGATCTGAAGATAAAACTGCACTTCTATGAATGCAGCTATGAAAGTGCTTTTGTTATGATCTACCGGCTGAAAATGTGTTTTCAATAGAAAATCTTTTTGGAGGCATATGTTTACAGAAGAGATGATTTCCAACATTTTCAGGGCTTTTTAGGTCAGGAGTTTTCTTACATGTTATTTTACAGTTGTAGTAAAACTAGTAAAAAAAAAATAAAGAAAGAAATAAAAAGAAATAGAAAAACAAACACAAAAAATGCAAATAAAGAAGTGGAAAGTGGAATAATCCCCGGTGTTTGTTTGCATCTTTGCAGCTGCAGCAATGCTGTATACACACTATAAGTGACTAGAATTGAAGTTTTCTTTTGCTCAGTAATAGATTTCGGAGGGCTAAAAAACAAAACCATTTGTCAATGTCAACCATTGTGCCAGGAGTAAAAACAGGGACCCTCCTGACACACTGGAGTGACTTATGAGCCTCTGGGTCTTTTGGGGGAGACGAAAACTCTCATTTTTCTGCCTTATTCACTAAATCTCTGGCTGTTCTCACATCTTTTATCTCAAGCATCAACTGTTTCAACCCAGAAGAGCAAATGAGTGTCAGTAGTTTCTGTAAGATGGTGCTCAGTTTTCTTTCAAGGGGATGTTGTCCCAAAAAAGCACACAATATGATCGAAGCAGGCAGCAACCGTGCTCCCCATGTAAAATCTAATGTTGACAGTCAGTTAACAGTTTGCTTGTTTTTGAAAAAGAAAATTAGTAAGAATAGGAAATTAATGTCTTGGACATGTGCTCAAGTGGTATTTTTAAAGTCTAATGCACATGAAGTTTCCAAACAGTGGCTATCAAACACATTTTGTTGTTTTTCTTTCGTCATGAAGTTAAAATACAGCTCGTAGACAACTGGTAAATGCATGATAGAAAACAAGCATGAAGACACTAAGATAAAGTGCAGATATAAAACATACAAGTAAATAAACAAATAAATCCAGAAACAAATGCCAAATTACAAAAAAAGGAGGGCAAAAATAAAGAAGGTGCAATCTTCCAGCCTGAAGAACAAAGGGGAATGTGCCCAGTGGAATTTGCTGGATTTCAGAACATGTTGAAAGTAGCAGATGAGGCTCTTTGTTGATGAGTACTTTATGGTTCATCTAGAAGTTGTGAGCGAGTGGAAAGCAGGAGACAGGCTCGAACATAGTGTGGAATAATAGTAATGATGAATTAGATTTATGTAATGTTTTTCAAGGCACTGAAAGCACTTTATATTATCATTTCATTCCAGATTCATAGCTGATAGGTGATGGGAGGCTACATATGTAGCCACAGCTGTCCTGGGGCAGTCTGCACTGCAAAAACATGTAATAAGCAAAAAAACTCTGCCAATGGAACAAACAAAATTTTCTTGATAAGAATGTCCAAACTTCAACATCTTGACTCAAGAAATATTTATCCATCTTCATCATATATTCCAATAATCAACAGGCAAAATTCCCAGTGCACAAGTAGCGTTAGCAACAGAAACAGCGATGGCAGTCAAAAACTTGTTTGCTCCTTTTGAATTAGACAGCAGTGGGTCATTGGGTCGGCTGAGAAAGTGATTGGCTGCAATCTGCCCTCCCCGCAGGACTTGCACACATGCCGGACATTGAGGAAGGAAGGAGGAAGGAAGATTGCAGCTGATCCCTCTCAGCCCAGTCAGACTCTGAGCCAGTCCCCTCTGGCAGGAGGCTAAGGTCCACCAGGAACAAAACTAACAAGCAATAGTCCCACCCCCACCCCCACCCTCCACTCACAGTCTAAACCCTGCAGCAAAGACATTACACGTTACATTAATGTAAATGTTATACTGAATATGCGTTACATTAATGCTCACTGCCTCTTGACATACTGTGGGCATTGCACTCTTCATTCCTGGGAAGAGTGCAATGCCCACATTTCTAATCAGTATACAGCTGCACCCAAAAGCTGAGGCAAATTTCCTGTATGTTAAAGCTGGTAATCCTGTTCAGAAACACTTTTTGTTACACTGGGTGAAATGCTCCTTCCATTCTGACAGTATCAATACATCATGACTATACATCATACAATACAATTCAATACAATACTAAACAATACATCATTCATAAAAAGGAAGGAAAAAAGTCAGACCTCTGTGAGAACTGCAGGTCTGTAAAAACTCTGATCAACCCCTGCCATTTGCGCTAAAAGGCAGATATTGGTCATTCACAGCATATAGAAAAAAACAATCGATGCCTTTATGTCTCATCTCTGTCCCTCGCATCTCCCCGCCCCCACGTGCATTGCTCTGTGCGCTGCTCACTGTAAACAAATATAGCTAACGGACTGCTAACTGCTGCTGCGCCAAAAAAACCCCCAAAAAACAAAACAACAGATAAGGATCAAGTCTTGGAGGCATTGACGTTTGGATTTTTTACACCGCAGAAGGCGTTGGAGGTGATTGAATTGAGACTTTTAGAAATTTTGTTCGTCAGCTGTTTGCTAGCAAGCTAACAAGCTATCCACTCGGCTGTTTTTGTTGAACTGCTTGTAAAACATTGGTGCACACGTCCCTGCGCGTGGTTTCAGGTGGTGTGTTTTTTTAAAATGTAGCTTGCTCATACTGTTTTTCCAACATTACCAACCCTAGCTTTAAGCATACATGGCAGTAAGCCTCTTTCTGATTCTGAGCGACAACATTTGTCACCTGATGGATGGATGGTCCCTCCCTGACTGGTGCCTCCTCTGAGAACCTCGTGGCTCTTCACTCAAAGTGATGCTAAAGATCCATTACACCTGGTATTTCACTGGACTTGACATTTGGGGGTGTGCAACATTCCTCTGATCCAAGTTTGCTTACAAAACCCAAATTTTTGGATAATGTATTCCCCCTCTTTAAAGGCTGTGCTCCATCAAGAATTACTGAAAGAAAAGACAAGACAACCATCGAACAAGGAAAACTGCTCATCTATTAGATAATGCAGAACAATTTCAGTTTCCGTTACAAGTTGCAGTCCGTCCTCTCCATTTGGTTCTCTTCAAGCAAAACTACGTTTTTAGGTGGACTAGAGTTTGCCTCTTTGATCTGCACCAGAATTCGGTTACACATTCACATCTCCCCAAACGAACTGGAATTTCAAAGCAGACGAACTGGGATTTAGTTAGGAGTTGAATAAAGAGCCAGCTCTTCTAACAGAGCCCAAAGAGGCCAAAAGAGAGGAAACTTTGAACAGAGTCAAACCTCCCATTACTATAAGTTTGTTTTCAGTGCTGCAAAACTGTTTCACACGGCCCAACATGAACTTAATAGAATAACACAAAAACAAAGATAAAAAAATCGACACCCTATGCTGATTTTGACTTATATTGGGCTTCAAAAGTTGGTCTTTTTAAAATGATTTACATGAAATCAAAACACCCTAAAGCCACAGATCTCAAACTAGACCAGCAGAATCTGGACACTGTGGTGGTATTGCAGAAACTGCCAGAACTTACAAAACTGAACCTGAATCTCTCATATTTGGGAAAAAAACTGCAGAGAACAAAGGTAAGAAAAGCAGTTAATTATATATAAAAAAAACCCCAAAAAAACAAAACATGGGTTTTGAGTGCCAGATAAAGTTACATTAATTGCAGCGTTCTCTCACACTGACAGTAAAAGATTTACTGCTATTTAGGAGAAAACTCTTGTTGACACAGTTGTGCTACCATGAGCACCACAAAGTTTTCTGCACACATTAATGTGATATTTGTGTTTCTGCTGTACAAAATGAGGACACATGAAGGAGTTAAAACAGTCACTTATGGAGTTTATGAAAGTCATGCACCCATTTTGTAATGAAGGACCGGTCAGTTCTATTCATGTTATACAGAAACTTCTTGCATGAATAGAAAGGCAAGTTTATTTAAATAGAACATTTGATATATAAAATCAATTCCTCGTACTTTACATAATGGAATGTAAAGAGAAATGCAAACAGTGAAATCATTTGAAGACAATTAATATAATAAGATCATAAAATATTACCAGATTAAAATTATTAAAAGCTAGCAGAAGTCTAGATAGATTAGAAAATACTGCACAAATATATTGCTTAGGTACATGAAAAAAAGAGTTTTTAACTTGAATAAAAGTGTTTACATTTTGTAAAGGTTTATTCTCCACTGGCAGTGTGTTCCACTTGTTTGCAGCATGGTCTAACTGTTGGTGAAATTTTTGATTTCCAGTTAGTCTATGCATTTTTTCATTGCAGTGGTTGCAGGTAAAATAAAGTAGCCTTTAAAAAAAAAAAAAAAAAAAGATAATATTTTACATTGAGAGTTTGTGTCCCCCAAAACTCATAGTTTTGGGTTCTGTTCAATTTGAATTCCTATTACCCTTGAGGTTAATTTAATGACATGTTTTCAAAAGTCCTCTATGACTGGGCAACTCCATAGCATGTGTTGGAGACCATCGGTTCTGACATCCATTTCAGACTATAGTAAACATGGCAGCTGTGGAGGAGATGTGATAATGTGCATTCTCAGAAAGAGACAAAAATAACCAGCACAGATGTCGCCAGTGGTGTGTGTGTGTTATATAATACTGTACATAAACATTTCAGCTTCTTTATCTTTGATTGCACATCTGCTTCTGTGCTCACCACTGCCTCTGAATTTTATGTAGCCTGCTACTTTGTTTGCTTTGTCGGGCTATGCATCGGTAAGTGTATGAAGTTTATCTTGTGTTTTAATTAAAATCAAGAAAAAATACAATCTGAAAGGGGAATAAGTTTCCCCAAAAATGACCAAATTATGCACAAAAGGTTGCAGGAGTTTGGACAAAGATTGTGTATCTGGCAATTGCATAAAGACAAAATGGCCTTCAACCAGAGTTGAAGGTCCAGCAGCAGCGTTGAACTGCAGATATTTAATGCTCTTTTTAGGAAGTCCAGTTAAAAACCATCACGGTAATCCAGTCTATTGGAAATATTGGAAATTAGCCCATGGATGTGTGTTTCCTGGTCTATTTTGGAGACAAAACTTTTAATTCTGTTGATGTTTTTGAGTTGATTAAAAATCTGCCTTGAAGGCAGCTTTGATATGGCTGTTGAAAGTCAGATCTGAGTCTATCCACACACCAAGATTACAAGTTAGGTTGGGGATTTAAGAGCCTTTAGTCTCGAGATGTCCACAGAGCCACAAGTGGCTCTACAATCACTCTTGATAGCACTAGTTAAAAAAAGGCTAATGTTTTTGAATATAGATATAAAAAAGTTTTTAGCAATTATTCCAGTTTTTTTTAAAAAATGGAATAACTGATTGATTTTCCATAAACAGACATCACAAATATTTTTAGATCTGTTTTCTTGTCAGAGGGTTAACTTCAACCTACAAATAAAAGTAATAAAAGTTGTAATTCTTCAAAAATGACAAATTTCTTGTAGAAGATTTTTTTTTTTTTTATCAAAAATGATAAGTTTTCCTTTTTCAAAGCTTGTGTAAAATTTTTGGCTCAGTGAGTTTCATTTAGGTGGCCTGAGGGCAAAAATGGCTCCTTGGATAAGATGGGGGGGGGGGGGGGGGGGGGGGGGGGGGCGGAACAGAGAGGGGAGGAGGGGGGGGGGAGGGGGGGGCGGGGGGGGGGGGGGGGGGGGGGGAGGGGGGGGGGGGGGGGGGGGGGGGGGGGGGGGGGGGGGGGGGATTGTAAAGGTTGCAGCCCCCTGGCCTTGAGAGAACACATTTTTCTATTAATGTTTTCATAAGTAACAACAAAAAGCTAAACAAGTCAGAGTGGAAATTGATGTGTTGGCTGGTAAAAGAAATAAGTCAGTGACACTGTACTGCGGGCATGAAAAAGTTCCCCTCTCTGCCGACTGCCAGCCACTTACCAGCGACTTGTCTGCTAATTCAATTGCACAGAGAAACACCTGTGTGCCCAGGGGAAACGATTTCAGAGCATAAATGAATGCCCGGAACAAGGACGTTTCCACACGCCAAGTTTGGACACCGTGTGTGATGACGTATTCGCGGGACAAATCGTTCAGCCAGTGATAGTGCACCATTACTGCACTACTACTGCACCACTTCTGGCAGAAAAAGGCTGATCTTTTTCATGCCCGCATCTGTAGCTGTTTGTATCATTGCAGGTCACAGAAAGAGCAGTCCTTATATCAGTAATGGGTTGTTTAGGCATTGGAAAAAACAGTCATACAAGAAACAGTGCTTGCCATTTGTTTTTCAGCCATCCCGACAATGAAGCTAGCATTTGTAGTTTTCTGTGTGCACTTTTCTGACACAATGTACAGAGGAAGGTTAACTGCTCAGCAGAGGCCCAAAGATTTTGTGTCAGGCCTTCCAAAGAGTTTGAGACATGAGCTGGTTCAAAGGTTGGCATATTTTAGCATTGTAGCAACTAAATGAAGTGGGTTTTTTTCTCAGTGTGGTTCCATTCAAAATGTCTGTCAAGGCTATCATTATGTGTATTGCTCTTCTCACCTTTTTGCTCGCGTTAATCTGGTATGTTACTCTAATATTCCTCAAAACACAATTTCACCTCAAAGTGCCTTGACGTTGCTATGACAGTTGATCCCCAAGGCAGCTTGAGCTGAAGATTAACGGCAGCTGAACTTCTATGCAGGAGGCACATTCTGCAAAGTAGGAATGTTTATTACTTTCAATATTGATTGCTTGACACACGGTGTTTTTCGGGGCCTTCGTGCGTGATGTTATAAACCATAATGTTTTGCTGCAAACTGCCATGGGGGAAGGAAAAAGAAGATTGCTGCTGTAATAATCTCGGATTTGCCTCTTCCCCTACATTTCTTTATGATGCAGTTGCTGCAGTAACTATTTATTTCACTGCTTGTGTTTATAAACAGATTCAACATCAGCATATAAAAAGGCAGGGCTGGATTTAAAAGGATTGGTTTAATGTGGTAGTCTGGGTAGAAGTACTTCTTTCAAAGATAATGTTCCTTCAGTGATGCACATGGATGCTGATAAGCATCTGCAGAAAAACACATATAACAAAAGCAGTGTGTTTCACCTTTTACTTCACAGCTGCATGAAATGACTACAAGAAAATAAAGTTCTCATAATTCATTGTCAGTCGCTTCCATTTATGTAGTTATTTAGTTGAAAACAGCTAGTTTACAGAACTTGTTTTCTCACATTTAAAGCTGAATATTTAGTGAAGGGAGTTTCTTCAACTTGTCCATCTGCACTTGGCCTTCTGTGTTGGATTTATCTGGGTTGGGGGCAGAGATGGCTGGTGGTGAGGAAAATAATGAATAAATTAATTTGTAAAAACTTTCAGCAGATTTATTTTGTCATTTTCAACCAGCCTATAGCAGCTACAGAGCCAAACCTGCATTAAGGCCCTTTCAGATAGAACGCGGCAAGCGCAAGAGGACGGCGGCAAACCCATTCATTGTGTATGTGGTACCGCCGCGGCAGCGCGTTCCGCCATGCTGCGGAGCACCGCGGCGCGCAAGGTGGGCGCATGCCGCCGCGGTGGCGCTCACGCCGCTGAGCTCGAATTGAACATTTTTTAATTCGGGCGCAGCGCGCTGTGACGACATCCTAGCGCGTCCAATAGGAGAGGCCAGTTCAGGGGGAAAAAAGTGGTCCTTGTTCAGCCTGAAGTAAACCTGGAAGCGGTCTGTGTGAAAGAATGCAGCTCGCGGACGAGCCTGAACTCCCCCAAGTTCTGCCTTGTTATCAGGATCAGGTGGACCCGCACCCTTTTATCTGCTGCTGATCTCCTCCTCCTCCCTTAGAGCAAAGCTCTTTGCTGCGACCATGAGATGTACATCTCTCACAACGAAGCGTGCCGGGGAGAAAACACTTCCTGGTCTGTCGCTTAGCAACGCGTGCCTGATGTGTTTGCTGCCGCCGAGTCTGCGCCCTACCCCGCGGTGAACTCGGCGAAAAACGCGTCCTATCTGAAAGGGCCTTTAGAAACACACAACTGTGAACATCGGCTAATTATCTCCAGTCCAAGCAGAGCAACACAGTTTTACTCAACTTTGCGTTGACACTAGTGACAGGTAGTGTGGCACGCCCAATTCATTTGCAGCTCATATGGGCTAAATCTATGTAGACAAATTTTGGTCAATGACCAGATTGACTTTAGCAAATGAGTTGCACCAGTGTGTATGTGTGCATATAATCAATGACGGACATTAGCGTGAATGAGGTGAATAATTTGCTTTCATATCAGTTTTCTCTTCAATGCTTTTAACTGGGGGCACATCATCCAAAGGATATCCAAATTGCACAAATGGACAAGCCCCCAAACTGCAGCTTTTCATAGCTTACTTTCAGAGGAAAGACTGGCTAACAGCTAGGCTAGCTTAAAGATGATGCTTCTATAGATTGAAGAGAAGTACTATGGGACCAGAAAGACTGAATGCTGATTTCTATTGAGCTGGACTTCATTCAGAAATCACCTTATTTCTGGGGAGTAGGGGACTGGGGGCCGCAAAGGCGGGCTACAAAGGACAGGGTAAGGCCCCTCATGGGGGGAAAAAACGGGTTGTAGGGAGAAAAAAAAAAGAGAAGGAAATAAGAATCGGAATGGAGGGGCAGGGAGGGGAGATGATGGATTTGTTGGGATCGGGAGCAGGGAGAGGAGAGGCAAGAGGAAGGAATAAAAATCAATATATATATTTATTTAAAATTAAATCTAGTATGTTAGATTGTGTTGAATTGTCTTCGGTCTCGGCAGGGGAATGGGATGTGAAGTGAAGGGGAGACTCAGGCCGAGGCTGAGTGTGTTCAATTTAATAAAAAAGAAAAAGTAAAAGAGGAAGGAAGGGGGGTGGAAAGGGATCAAATGGGGAAAAAATTGGGAGTAATCAAAAAAAATTTCAGGGGAGTCTAAAGTGCTGTTTCATATGGGGAAAAAGACAATAAGGAGGAGTCCGGAGGGAGTCATCGCGGTGGATAAATTAGTTATAAAGGGAATTCTTTATGGGAATTCAAAGATCGCCCGTGGCTTTTCTTGGTTCAGGTACTGTTCAGTTTCATTTCCTTCTAAATTTTATTAGATGAATTATTATATGTTATAATCATAATTACTAATTTTTTCATTATTTTCATTTCGCTGCCGACACAAAGGTATCAATTATGAAACCTCTTTTCTTCTATCATTTTTTTTGTCTCTTCTTCCTCTTCTTTCTTTTGTCTCTTTTTTTTTTCTCTCTTTTTTCACTGTGATTTGTCAGTTTGTTTTCTAATTTGAAATGTAGAATACTAGAGGTGTAAGGGCGTGGGTACAGCGGGGAAGATGGGGTGGGGGAGGCACACAGGGGGATGGAGGACAGAACGGGGGGGGGGGAGGGGGGGGTGGGGGGGGATGGAGGGGGGGGGGGGGGGGGGGGGGGGGGGGGGGGGGGGGGGGGGGGGGTGGGGGGGGGGGGGGGGTGGAGGGGGGTGTTGGGGGGGGGTTGGGGGGGTGGGTGGCGGGGGGTAGGTGGGTGGGGTGGTGGGGTCGGGGGGGTGGGGGGTGGTGGGGTGGGGGGTGGGGGTGGGGGGGGGGGGGGGGGTGGGGGGTGTGTGTGGTGGGTTTTGGTGGTTGTGGGGTCCGGGGGGGGTGGGTGGGGGGGGGGTGATTGGTGTGTCGGTATTGTTGTTGTGGTTGCGGTTGGGGTGGTGGTGGGGCGGGTGTGTGGGGGTGGGGGTGGGGGTGGTGGGGGTAGGGGTGGGGGGGGTGGGGGGGGGGGGGGGGGGGGGGGGGGGGGGGGGGGGGGGGGGGGCGGGGTGGGGGGGGGGGGGGGGGGGGGGGGCGTGGGGGGGGGGGGGGGGGGGGGTTGGGGTGGGGGGGGGGGGGCCTGCGTTTGGGGGGTGGGGTTCTCCTCCGCTTCGGTTGGGCTGGGTGCGCCTGGGGCCGGGGGCTGCGGCTCGGGGGTCGCTCCGCCCCTGGCGGCCCTTGTCCCCGCGCTGGGGCGGCTGCTGCGCGTTGTGGGGCCGTCGGGGGTGGGCCTCGGCCGTTGGGGGGTGGGCGGCCAGGGTGTGCTGCGCTTGGGGGGGGCCGTTGGCGGGCCCTTGGGGGGGTTCGGGGGCCTGTGGGTGTGGGGGGGGGGGGGGGTGGGGGTCTGGGTCCGGGGGGGCGGGCTTGTGCTGTGGGGGTGGGGGGCTCCTCCTTCCGGGTGCGGGGCCGGGGGTGTCTGTGTGTTATACTAACCAGTGCGCTCCCCTGGTTCTCCTTGCATTGAGTATGTTCTTCCTGTTCTGTAGGTTCCCTTGGGCTTACTTGGTATTTACTTTTCCTTTGGTTGTTCTGGTTGTGTTTGTTGTGTGGTTTTTTCTGTGTGTGTTTGGGTGTGTGTGTGTGTGTGATATGAGGATTTGTGAATTAGGTACCCATCTGGGGGTTTGGTTGTTTGGGTTTCCCTGTGCAGTTTTGCCATTGAAGTGTTGGGGGTTTGGGGAGTGATGTCTAACTGTACTAGTTAATTCTTTGTCTGCTTTCTCTTTTTCCTTTTCTTTTATTCAATATCTATTTTTTTTTATTTTTATCTCTATTAATTTCTTAAATTATCATTTGTCATGGTCAGTTGGGGGAATTTGAATGGAAAGGAATAAATAGAAAAAAAAATAAATAAATAAGGAATATATATGAATAGCTTCGGTGGTGGATAGAAACATACAAAGAGAAAAGAGAAATAAAAAAACAAAATTAAGCAGTAGATTCTGTCGTCAGCAAGAAAAAAAAAAGAAATCACCTGATTTTAATGAGATGGTGACCAACCAACTAGTATCCCATTAAACCGTTGTGCTGAGCTCCTCTTCAAATAACGTAGATCGTCTCTATTTGTGTATCAAATCACATGGCACATTTTGTTTGAGTGTTTCTATGGACAGTTTTTGTAATTTATGCACACTCATGCATGCTTGCCACTGCCCTCGACAGTCAGAAAACATTGATATAAGCCTGCCGCACACGAGAGCTTCCTGCTGAGCTAAAAGTCTCTAGAGGCCGTTTGCTCAGCAGATAGCTCATCGTGTGCGCCTGATTTTTGGTGAGTTTTCCGCGTCACGAGGCCTTGAGGTGAAAATCAAACACGTTTGATATTTTTTACCTCGCGAGGCGAAAAACTCTCCGTGTGCGCTCAACTTGAGCTGTCTGCTGAGGGCAGAAGATCTAGCGACCAATCAAAACATGCCCGCAGATCACATGATTTCAAGATGGCAGCCCTTTGTCATCATGTTGGAAGACTTGATTGATATTTTGCAAAAAGATCCAAAGACTGAAGATAGAAAAGTTTTGAGGACCGTTTTGTTAGATACTGAATTGTGTTATTGTATTTAATTTTTATTCATTTAGTCGTTTAATGAAGTAAATTGTATGTGGCATACTGTGTTATAGTATAATCATACCAGTTGGTGGCGGTAGTGCACCTTTGAGTTCGCCAGCTGCTGTTAAACTCGAAAGAAGAAGTCATGTAAGAAAAATGAATGAAACTTAGATAGAGATGATATTTGGATGGATGTTTTTGAAGTCTGACGAAACATCATATAAGCAGGTAGAGTCTTGCCTTATTTCCACGAACTCATCCTATATAATGCAAAGGACTACGTCGCAGCGAGCTGCCATCTTGAAATCATGTGATCTGCGGACGCATTTTGATTGGTCGCTAGATCTTCTGCCCCCAGCAGACAGCTCAAGGTGAGCGCACACGGAGTGTTTTTCGCCTCGCGAAGTAAAAAATATCAAACATGTTTGATTTTCACCTCAAGGCCTCGTGAGGCAGAAAACTCACCAAAAATCAGGCGCACACGATGAGCTATCTGCTGAGCAAACGGCCTCGAGAGACTTTTAGCTCAGCAGGAAGCTCTCGTGTGCGGCAGGCTATAGAGCCTTGTCAGAGTAAATTACAATGATGCTGGACACTTTTTGCATTTTTGACAGCTTTAAAGGCAGAATCCAAAGTTTTTTTCCCCTGAGAATAAATACTAGATTTATAAATACGTTAAATAAATATATAAATAAATAAATAAATAAATAAATAAATAAATAAATACGTTATTTCGTGCATGTTGGAGGGAGGAGAGAAAAAAAGAGAGTAGGAGCATTTCTCACTGGGAGAAACAGTTACTGTGCGTTCAGAACAAGAGCGACTAAAGCTGTAAAATCGCCGGAAGTCATTCGCTTTCAATGGACAGGAGCGACAAGAGCGAATAAAGCGACAGAAGCGACGAGCTACAAAAGTTGAGCGATTAGAGCGACTAAACAAAGTTAAAAATAGTTTAACTTTATGCAAATTGGCTATGACACGTTTCGGCTGTAAAACCCTGACAACCAATCAGAATGTAGACATTGTTCACTTCCAGGAGTCCCCCGGAAACGAACTCTGAACTCTGGAGCCGTATTTTGGTTCCGAGTCAAAATGACAGCAGAAACGCTGATAACTGCCGTCGCTGACCCCCCAGTATTGTATGACCTGACACTTTAAACCTTTCGGGATCTCCAAAAGAAGGCTCTGGCCTGGGAAGAGGTATCACGTGCCGTTGGTTTGTCCGGTAAGTTGATAAAATAATTTTTAAAATAGGCGCGAAACTTGCCTGCTAATCGAGCGCCTAGCATGCTGCGAGAATGGGACGATATCATTTATAAATATCGAAAGTACTATGTTATAATAATAATGGACAGGGATAAAAAATACGTATTTCCCTTTTGTCCCTCGTCTTGACGTTTAGTTTGAGAGTGAGAGATGAATGAGTGAAGATCTGCAGATGCAGATCAGTGATGATGTACTTAACTAAGCTACAACATTATTTTATTTTGGGGTGTAATTTAATCAGTTATGTCCAGACCGTTGTTTTTCAGTAGGAGACGGATTTCTGGTTAATCACAGGCTACAACTTGTCAAAGCACAAGGCAGCAATCACGGAAAGCATCACTGCAAAAGCTCTGCTAATGGTAAAAAGCATACGGTCCTTTTAAAAGGATATGCAAAATTGAACGTGATGTCATCAGCGACTTGAGCGACAAAAGCGAACAGATTTTTTGTAGCAGCTATTTTTATGAGCGACAAAAGCTATTTTACAGCTTTAGTCTCTCTTGGTCTGAACGCACAGTTAGGGGCGGGGCTTACAGTTCCAACTACACCGTTCACCTTGCTCACGGTTCGCAAATGTGCAAAATCATGTATAGCAGCTTTAATGAGCAGTTTAAATGATCTGAATCAGGTGTGGTGGAGTTGGAAACCTGAAATACATGCAGGGCAGGGGTCCCTGAGAATCAGGATTGGGAAACCCCGCTATAGCTGACGAGGGGAGAACTCGCCTTGACGGGGAATAAGTTTTTACTGGTTTCCTGTGAAGAAACACCAACGATCGGCCTGGATTTGTGCAGTCACCCGTGTTAAAACTGGACGCCATTGCAAAAATACCCACTCTGCAGGTTTCTGTTGGCGTCTGATGAACACAGAAATGTGGTTTATATATGAGGGTTTGCTTAAAGCAGACCAAATGGAATCAGCGTGAATATGCCCTTTAAAACATCTAACAAAGTGATCACTGCTTATTCTGGCAAGCTTTGACTCAGTTCTTTTTTAATCCCAAAAGAGGCTCGCAAGCAACTTCAAAATCTTTCTTGGCTCCCCGTCTCTTATTTGTGATGTTGAAGTTACCTTGATCACTTTAATGGTTTGAGCTCTCACTCAGACTAAATTTAGAAACACAAATGAATTTAACCTGCGTGATTTTGGACTGTGGGAAGCCAGAGCACCTGGAAAGAACCCACACATGCACAGAGAGAACAAGCTAATTCCACACAGAAAGGCTGGTCTCCTGTGTCAAAATCCTGCACTTTGTAGGCATCACCTCGCAGATTAACTTGCTTTAGAGTGTAAAAATGTAGTGCTCCTGTTAACATAATCCAAGTGATTAAATTCTCTAAGACAGCATTGCTTTGGGGGAAACATGCAATCTATTAGAATGTGCTTTATTGCTAAAACGCTTTCATTTAAAAGGAAAAAGAGAAAAAGTTCTAAAGATTATTTAGTTGAGAGATTTATCTGGTCAGCTTTTTTGCAACCGGTGAATGTATGTGGAACCACTCACTGGGCCTGGTTTGTTTCAGCATCAGAGGTACCGGCTGAAGGTCATTAATACTTCAGAGCGAGCGGGATCAGGTCCAAAAGAAGCACCAACCTGCTTAAAGCATAAAGCATTTTGTGGAGAAATTGTGCATTTCATCTAATCTTTAACCATTATAGAAAAGTGTTAGTGTGCCTGAGTTTTTTGATGGTCTAAATCTGAGCAACAGTTACGAGGCAGGACTTCGGGTTTTTGTGTTTGTGACTTTTGTGTGTTTGTGACAGAAAATCCACAGCACCAGGACACTGTTGTGATGCATGCTGTTAATTTTTTAGACTATTAAGCAGACATTAAATTGTAAGAAAGCATACAGACTGTAGATATAAAGTTTTATTGCAAATGAAATGGAAAATATTAACTCGTTTACCCTTTCAGGGATGCTATGCTGAGATTGATATGTTTGAGACATATTTTATTACTCTGCTTATTATTCATAAAATTTGTCTCTTTTCTTGTTTGGCTCAGAAAGCATAACATATATTGCTTACTGGCGCTAGAATTAATGTTTTATTGACTTTGAATGCACACACACTATATGATGTATATTTATGTGGCAGTTGACGGTCCTGTCACTATGCCTCCGAGTGTTGATGCGTCCTGGCTACATGGCCACAGCGATGTCCCTGAATGGTCAGCATGACTCTCATCTGGGAGTCTGGAGATCAAATCCTGTCTGGGCCCTTGGTTGCGTATTTTGCCATATTTGTTTTTATCTTTTTAAAAAAAAACGAAAAACAAAATCCAATATACAACAGATGTTGTCCAGCTCTTAATCTGAAACTGATATCAACCGATACCAGTATATGTGGGCAACTGTTAAGTTGTAACTTAGATATTTTGTCAGTTTGAGTGGGAGAAGTTGCTTGATATATGATGTACAAAGTTTGATGTATATTATGCATGCTGTGTGAAAGTTGTCATAAAAAATGTAAAAATCGATACTGTTAATGTCTGAAATTACAATTAAAAGGTAGAGTCCAAAGTTCCTCCCTGTTTCTGTTTGTAAACAACACGATTCAAACTGAGCGGCCCTCTCCTCAGGCTAACGGCCGCATCACTCTTCAGCCTATTCATCTTCAAGTCCCTCCTTCAAAGCTGGAAGCGGGTAAAAGCCCAATATTAACCCTGGTTTTTCAACGTGCAGTATCTAAAGCTCTTTTCTTTTCCTCACTGCATATTTTATTTTTTTTCTCCGAGAGTTCGAGTGACTGGCCTCTGCTCCAATCATTGGCTTATCCCTACACAGCATCACGCCCTTAGGTCTGTCATTGGCTGGCGATATATACAGACCTAATCTCCGCCCAGAAATGTCCTGAACACACCAAAACAAATTACAGACAGGGGGAGAGAGAGTTGCAAACAAACTCACCATCACACGACTGTAGAGGCCCAAAGGTGCAGATTGAGATGGATTTCACTTTCACTAGTCTAGCGTTTATTTTCAGGGGGGAAACTCCGGACTCTGCCTTTAACATCAGTGGATGATGATACTGTAATGGTTGACCGATACTGTCGGTCATCTTTGACTTAATTTTTACACTGAAATTACTCAATTCAGTTTCCAACAAAACCTTTTGTTTGCGCTAACATGTAGCATTACATTTCAGGGAATCTACTGGAAAAAAATTCAATACACTGTTCATGCAGTAGTTGTGTTTCCACAAAGCTGCACACAATTAAGAATTGTGCTTTTGTCATTTCAGAGGGAGCCATTTACACAAACAGATGGTGTGAGGCATCTTCAAATAGTTTGGCACGTTGCACCACCATGTTTACACAGGAGTCAGCACTGACAAAGCAAACACAGGCTCTTCTGTGTTTTTCTTTATTAATCACTTCTTCTCAAACTGCACAGTTTGGTGAAATATGTGTTTGTTTACAACTCCTCACATGATATCTGGCCATGACCCTGCAGTTTACAGCATGAAGATAGTCCCTGTTGGTGTTTGACAACCTGAAGGGTATTCCCTGAAGGCACATTGCTATGGCAACTTTGAAAATGTCAGGGAAGCATTCCTTGGTAAAATGTTCAATTTCAGTTCCTAATTAGGTTCCCTGACCTAGAACTTTTAATACCTGTGTGACTAAAGAGAGAGAAACTGACAAACCAAAGTCTAAAGTTTACATCTGTTACGGTCCAGATCTCTAGGGGTGAAGGGCCGTCAACATAATTTAAAGGAAACAAAAAGGAATGTAAAAACAAAGCCATTTATTTTACAATAAAATCAAAACTACACAAACCAAGTTTAACATAAAGATCTAACCCAATGGCCTCAAAAATACTATACAAAAACATAACACAAAAGGGAAACACAAGCACTATTTGACCATAACTAAAGAACTAAATTTCAAAATAAACCAAAAGGAGAACAAACAAATGAGCAGCAGATCAGCCCAGAAGGCTGATCGAGGGACCACTGCTTAGTGATGTGCCAGATGAACTGAGACTCCGAAGCGCGTGTCGAGAAAAAGGGGGCGTTCCTAATGAAGCTTCGTTTCGGAGCTTGTGTTGTCAGGATAGGAATCACGTGACCAGAGCAAAACGAGGCCTCGGTTTGTGCAGATGACGTAACGTGTCGGTCTGTGTTTCACATCTGCACAAGAAACATTCGGAAGTTGCTAGATTGAAGTTGACAGATAATTTATCCGAGCTCAAAATACAAAGACAGAAAGATCCTGACATACAGCCACAGAAATCCACAGTATTATAAATTTTCCCACCGATTTATGTTGCCCTGCACATTATTTGAAGATTATTAAGTCGCCAAACCGAACACTGAAGACGCTCCTTTTCCTCAATAAACAGATTTCAGCCCTATGTCACCTCATACGTGGAGTTCCATAAGCACTGCACACATACATAGTCACTATTACAACAGTTAATGTATGCCAAATATGAAATGAAATGACATGACAAAACGCCGACATTAACTGTCATATAAATCATGCGCTCAAACAATTGATATGTTGTCATAGTACAGTGGTTAGCAAGTCTGCCTTTTACTCGGGAGGCTGGGGTTTGAATTCCGGGCATACTTTATTTATTTTGCAACATTTTATTGTCAAACTATGACTCAAATACTTAAAGGCACGGATAATCCACATTGTATTTGTTGGATGCTGCTAATTTATTTGACAAATCCTTTATTTTCTGGTCGTGGGCACTACTGAGATGGTTTGAGTGCATTTTTGTTTGGGCTGATGTGGACCCATTTTAACACTAGATGTCACTAAAGAGAAATATGAATGAAACCCCGAGTACTGAACCTTTTCCCAAACCAATTGGCTGGAAAGCCTCAATGCTTCACGAAGCTTCATTTGGCCATCACTACCACTGCTTATGCAGCCTGCGCTAGGCTCCCCAAGGTGGAATTGTCCGGAGTGGAATTTTATGCTACAGGTGAGGGTGATGATGACCAGGTGAATGACATGTTCAGGAGCCAACCGTAGGTGGAGGAGGGAACTGTTGTCCAATCAGCAGGGATGATGATTAGATGGCAGGTAATGGGTAACAGGTGCAGATGGTTGGATGGTGATGAGCTGGTGGTTGGCTGAACACTGAAAGAAACTGTCAGTTGAATGTCCAGGGGCCTGTACGACGAAGCTGAATTAACATACCCGGGATTTCTCTCTGTTACCTGGGTTGACTTAACCAGACATCCGCGGTCTTGATAAACGGTACTACGAAGCTGGTTATCAACTCTGTAACTCAACCCAGGGTTTTCCAATCTTAATCAGTGCGTGCTCAGATAAAAGGGGCGGCGTTTGAAGCATCTGACCAATCGCAGACATGGAGAAACAGAGAGCGACATATTTCACAATGGAGGAGCAAACTATCATATTTCATCAGTATGAGGAATTCAGTAACATCATCTAGGCCAGAAGCAAAACAGTCGCCGCAGCAACAGCAGGAAGGAATGCTGGGAGATAATTGCTGACTCTGCACAAGTCCGTGTGATTGTACAATCATGGAACAATATCAGACTCTGATCATTTAGTGTTACTCCATCACACTAAAGCGCTTCCTCTGCGTATTTCCTTCCCATACTGTCCATATACAGTAGATATTTTCAGGCTCATGCCGTGCACGTGTTATAACTTTTCACCGTGACGGCATGGGTGGGTGTGCGCTCCATAAATTCATGCTTTCTGCATGTGTGACCTCTTAACCATATTATTTCAGATGCAACCCCAGCGGCGCAAAATGATCATGAGAACATAGAGAACAAATACGAGAATATAATCAGCGTCGCCATCGGTGTACATGAAACTACCATTAAATGAATGAATGAATGAATGAATGAATGAATGAATGACATTTTACTGAGTGGGATTTGAACACCGTAAACATAATTCGGCTACAAAAATTAAGCTATTCAGCTACATCAGTACAGCACAAACATTTGTTTTCACTCGAGGTGAGTGAAAATATCAAAATTAATATCAAAATTAATTTAATGAGTCTATTAACCTTAATAAAACCTCAGTGCGATGCAGAGCATCTGTGGTGTAGTCGTGCTTCTGTGATGCGTTACATTTGTGATGTACGGCTCCAACAGCTGAAAGATGTAACGGACTCCAGCAGAGGAAAACCTCCATCTTACACATAACGTGTCATCTGGCAGATCAAAAGGTTTGCACCATCTCTGAATATTCGCTCTCTTCTCAGAGTTCCTCTCATGATCTGCGCACCAACATCGACAAGTAAAAGTGGGCAGGCCATTTTCCAAGAGCGCTAATTGGTCAGGGGGTGGTGCTTTTATACTCTGTGATCTCTTATCCAGAACTTAACCTGGTCCGGACCAGGTTAGGCATTCAGCATAAGTTACCGGGGAGATAGAACCCGATCAGAAGTGAACCATAGGACGATAAACCCAGGGTTAACCCTACAGTTACCTCGATAAGAGAAAATCCGGCTTCGTCGTACAGGCCCCAGGCCACAGCCTGGGACGTAACAACATCCCATGTTTCTGTCATTACCCCCCAACCCCACTCTAACATTCATGTGTGCAAACACAAGTTAAGGTGCCCATCTGTAAAGCTGCTCCCTGCGCATCAAAGAGTGATGGAAATGGAGCATCTGTGCATTAGAAAAATCATGGAAAGGGGTCCTAATGAAGCAGTGGTACTGTATGAGGTGAGTTGTAAAGAATGGATTGGTGAAGGATATTCTGTTCTTAACTTAATTTCTGAAACAAAACTAAATTTGTCATCCATGCCAACCCCTGAGGGTCCATGTTTCCTTCAGGGATTGTAGGCCAAATAAATGCGCATGCATGGCATAGGCAATTTTAGCCCATTTTGGGGTTGCTGAAGCACCCCTAAATTAAATACCAGCACCCCCCAAAAATTGAGAGATTTCTTAAAATATATTTTAACTCTGTGCTTTTAAAAAAGAACTTGAAAAGCACAAAAACCCATATTGTACTTAGTTGAAATGTAATATTTTCACAACAAAAATACAGTAAGTCACACCCCTAAAATGGTTCAATGCCGCCAGCCTTGCATATTTCAAATAGCAGCTGTGATAGCCAAATTTTGTTTTAATGTGAAACATTCTAAATGTAAGTTTGGAAAACTGTCAGAATCTTCATAAATAAGGAGGATAAATGGGGTTTTGATTGATCTGGTTCACCACTTAGATTCAACACCTGCATGCCCAAATTAAGCTTCTCTCGTCCAGATAAAGCTGAATTTGGATTTTTAAAATAGCAGTAATAACTTTCTTTCTGGACCCTGGATGATTAAAACTTTAATCTAAGGCTACAAAATGATCAGAAACGAGGAAAAAGTAGGTTTTGGTGGATCTAGTTTATCATTGGAACAAGACACCAATATGCTGGAAATCAGCTTGTATCACAGCTTCTCTCTTGATAATTAGTCTCAGACTTTCCCAAATAGTATTTTACTTATCTTTCAGAAATGTTGGGATGAAACTGTGTTAAACTATAAAAAACAATTACATTTATCTCACCTGTACAGGCAGCTCTCTGGGTGTTCAGCACCCCTTAACCTCTCATCCTAGAATCGCCTCTGATGCATGGAAAGCTTAGCCAAATGGAAAGCTGACCCAAACTATTTAATAATTAGAACTGTGTATTCACAGAATCCAGACAGATTCACCTCCTCAGATGTTACCATCAGATTTTAGTCTTTATGCTGCTGCATGAGCCACTTAAATCATTTGTCTTCACAATAAAGAGTTCGTTACTGTGCCAGTTTGATATAAATACTGTAAAGCTGGATTTATAGTCGAGTGGCGTCTGCGTCCAGTCGGGTCTGGGTACTTGATGCAGAGGCAGTGTGTGCTTTTACTCGAGCGTATGGTTATGGTGTCATGCTGCAGTTTTTTTCCAGATCTGCAGGTGACAGCAGGGCTTTTAATGACCAGGAAACTCCACAGAGCGGAGTGTGCTTTCACCCTGATGGTTCGCTACAGCTGTGGCCTTTATTTCTTCTTTTAGAGCAACAGCAGCGGCGCCATGCATTCATTCATTCACTTGGCTACAAAACCCAAACATCCAGAAGCATGTTACTACACTGACCAATCACCAGTGAGTTCTTCCGCGTCTCTGCGTTTGCGTTGCCGGGATGCACGTCAGTTCTAGAGAGGTGTGTGTCAGGCCTCCTCAGACCTACACAGAGCCTATGCGGAGGCTACAGCGGTTACGTAGACAACACGCGAGTATAAATACAGCTTAAGTCACAAAGCATGATGGTAATGCCACTGTGTTTCATAGATACAGGTACTACCCAAAAAATTAGAATATCCTGAAAAAGTTCAAGTATTTCTATAGTCAGTCAGTCAGTCATTTTCTGTACCGCTTATCCAGTTCAGGGTCGCAGGGGTTGCTGGAGCCTATCCCAGCTATTATCAAGCGACAGGCAGGGTCGCCAGTTTGTTGCAGGGCCAACACGGAGAGACAGACAACCATTCACCCTCACATTCATTCCTAGGGGCAATTTAGGGTGACCAATTAACCTAACATGCATGTCTTTGGATGGTGGGAGGAAGCCGGAGTACCCAGAGAGAACCCACATGCGCCCTTTTATTTTGAATTATTTCTATAATTCAATTTAAAAGGTGCAATTTACGTATTGTATAGACTAATGATATGTGAATCAATATATTTCAAGCTTTTATTTGTTTGAATGTTGCTGATGAGGACTTGCAGCTTAAGAAAACCTGAAATTCTAAAACTCAAAAAATCTGAATATTGCATGAAATCAAAGGACTTTTAATACAAAAAAAGTCAGGCCTCCTAAAATCTTGCATCTGTACTTGGTTAGGGCTCCTTTTGCATGAATGACTGCCTTAACCCGGCGTGGCATGGATGCTACCAGCTGGTGGCATATCTTATGTTATGGAAGACAAACATGCTTCCATCACAGCCTTGATCTCTTCTTTATTGTTTGGTCTCTTCCCGTTCAACTTTCTCTTGACAATGCCCCACAGGTTTTCGATGAGGTTCAGGTCAGGTGAGTTTGCGGGCCAATCAAGCATGGTAATCCCATGGTTGTTGAACCAGAATTTTGTACTTTTTGCAATGTGGGCAGATGCCAAGTCTTGCTAGAAGATGAAGTCTGCATCCCCATACAGCTGGTCCACTGAAGCAAGCATGAAGTGCTCCAAAATGTCCTGATAGACGGCTGCATTTATGCTGGACTTGATGAAACTCACAGGTCCATTCCTTTTGAAATTCCTTCACACTTTTGAATGACCCTTTTCTGAACATCTTCTCCAGGTTGCTGTCAGCCCTCCAGCTTGTGCACCGTTTTCTTCCACACTTCTTCCTTCCACTTAACTGTCCATTAATGTGCTCTGAGACAGCACTCAGAGAACACCCAGCTTCTTTTGCTGTCACTTTTTGTGTCTTTCCACCTTGTGCAGGGAGTCAATGATATTTTTCTGCACAACTGTCAGATCAGCAGTCTTCCCCATGATTGTGAATTCTTCTAATGAAATGAATGAAAAATACTTTATTTATCCCAGAAGGGAAATTCGACTAAACTAAGACTAAACTAAGACAGAGACTTTTTTAAAGGCTTGGGGCACTTATGGAGGTGTTTTGGATTACTTACCTGATTACGTGATTATGTGACACTCTGAGCCTACTATACTGGAGCTTTTCACAGTATTCTAATTTTTTTAGTTTTAGAATTTGAGGTTTTCTAAAGCTGCAAGTCTGGATCAGCAACATCCAAACAAATAGAAAGCTTGAAATATATTGATTCACATATTATTGGTCTAAACAATTGCACTTTTTAAGTTGAATTACATAAATTAATTAACTTTTCAGGATATTGTAATTTTTGGGTAGTACCTGCATATGGTAACCAGCAGTAAAAGGGGAAAAAAAAGTTTTAATACATTCATTCATTCATTTTCTGCACCGCTTATCCAATTCAGGATTGTGGGGGTTGCTGGAGCCTATCCCAGCTATTATCAGGTGTAAGGTGGGGTACACCCTGGACAGGTCACCAGTCTGTCGCAGGACCAACACAGAGAGACAGACAACCATTCACACTTACATCCACTTCTTGGGACAATTTAGAGTAACCAATTAACCTAACATGCATGCCTTTGGGTGGTTGAAGGAAGCCGGAGTACCTGGAGAAAACCCATACACTGCCTAAACTTAATCTGAATTTATGTGTCATGTGTCAATGGAGCTCAAATCTGAGGTCTACAGGAGCCAGTCCCCACTCAGTCCACACTCTGACCTTTGACCTACAGGCCAGCAGAGACTTTTGATGGCAGTTTTGAGCATAAGAAAATGAGTTATAAATCACAGAAATGTATTACATATATCGTTGTGTATAACAAATGAGTAAAAACATGTAATTGTTGATTGTTAATCAAGGGTTGCTGACAATATCTAAGGTCCGGGATGAAGGGTTGTTCGCCTGTGAGAGACTCGCAGCTGTAAAGGGGCAGACCTTATCGAATTAAGGCAGTTAGTTGTCCGGACGAATTGTCCCCGCCACTAGCTTAGACTGGCTTATGAGTCAAACCCACTGAGGTTAATAACCCTTGGGGACTTTTAGCTGCTAAAACCCGTTACTGGAGAGCTGGTTTTCCCGATTTATACCATCCACGGATCGAGGGTTTTCAGACACATGACAGCATTTTCATATTGAACTTTATTGTTTTCTTTGATAAAAACAGGCATTTAATTGAAATCAAAAAGTTTTTTTTTTCCACTATATTCACCCACAAAACGTTTTCAGGGGCTTCAAAGTTCATCTCTGGAGCATCTTCAGGAATTGAAAAGAGAAATCTAGACTCCATCAGTCTCCTGTCAGAAGAACATGGACATTCTTTTATGAGGACCTGAGAAATCTTTTTGTTCGTGCCCCGATATGCTCGTTCCACATGTCTGCCGTAAAGATCAGAATCTGTCCACTCACACTTGATAATGACTGAAAACATTTGACTGTAGCTTTGTTTCTATAGATTCACATTTTCTTCCCATTGCAGACACTCACGTCTAAATATTTTTTTGTTAAATAAAGAACTACAATGCGTTTTTCAGAATTTTTTTGTTATTTTTTTTGTCTATTTCTAGGACTTATGTAAAATATTCTAGCTTAAGTGTGGAAAATTCACTTCCACACAGGGTTAAAATGTTTATGAAATCATGAAAGATAATTAAAACACATCAAGTGTCGATGTCAACATATCACACTGCTGATGATTCGGGGGAGTCCTTCAGTAGTCTTTATTTCATCTTCTGATTAAGCCTCCTGGGCAGCGAGAGTCATCCTCTTTAAAGCAGACGTCTCCTGTTGCCTGTCCTGCATGTTGACAGAGCATCTCCCCGACATGTTTACGCCACAGGAGCTGTTGGCATTGCAAAGCTGTCACTGACATCTCTGCCTCTTCCTCTGCTTCTGTTTGGACTTCTTAATGATGTGGCGAAAAAAAGAAAAGTGCAGAGGCAGATGGAAAAACAAAGTCCTCACGGCACAGAACTGTCACGCTGTCCGACACATCCTGTGAGCTGATCCAAACAATTGTGTCTGCACATGTGGAGTCACTGTCATTTGTCTCAATGCTGAGAACAACAAGACTGTTTGGAGAATATTGAAGTAAATGTGTCTCACTTCACTGATCTGTCCTTGTTCTAAATGGAAAATAACTCCTCAGGTAATAATCCAATAATGCTGCTTGTTGGCTGTGTAAGGTAAACACCATAAATTCAGTTTATTTCCATACTTTCAGGAACTCTAATAAAGATTAAACACTGTAAATTGTAACTAGTTGGCTTTACTTAAAAAAAAATCTCACAAACTTGCTGCCTTAGGAAAATTAGACATTCATTAATAGGAGTGACTAAGTAGAATAAACTATAATGGTTTCAGTTTGAAGAACTCTTTTGAACTTGATAAATCTGATTAGGCTGTAAATCAATGAGGTTGTAGAGGAAACTTCATGTAATTTTCACATAAATTAGATGAAATGCTTCACACAAACTTTGATTTTGTACCAACGTGATGATTTCTAATTAATCTGCTGTTAAAGGTTGAATATGGAATACGGACAGAACAGCGACATCACGTGTGTCTAGGTTGTAGTTGCAACGGCAGAAAAACAACTCCAGCCGCTGGGATGCCAGGCTCACTGCCGATACGCAAGTGACCAACAGTCTGCATCATGTCCAACAAGTAACGCAGAGGAGTTTATAACTGACAGCTAACGTAAGCCACGTTAGCACACAAGCTAGCTTACCGATCCAGGAGGAAAGTCGCCATTTCCGTGTTTTGACTCTGTGGAAAATGTTTATGTGGGTCCATTTAGTGAAGTCTTCACCTAAATTTACTCCAGGTTTTGCTCTTCTCAGGTCACTCCTCCTCAGAAACGGATAACAACATCTCCAGGGCTCTGAAGCAGCTGCTTCACTCGTCATCTCCACAGTTTCGCCTGTACAAGCCTGACTGTGCCCAACATATTGTTTCCACACAGAGATCGTATTTGGCAACCTGCAATGGTGGCGTGTATTGGCTTACAAACGTAAATAAAATGCCATTATCGAACCCGTTAAAATTTATTTTATAATTATTTTTAGGCTAAATATAATTTTTCTAGGAAATGTACTTTCATTCTGTACACCCCCAAACGACCTGTGGAGGTGTTATTTTTTAAATAATATAGCTTTTAATAAAAATGTTACATATTTAACCTTTAAGTAAATATGATTGTATCCCACCTCTTTCGACAAAACACGACCAACCTTATTACTGTGTATTCCTCTGCTACATCTCTGGAATTCCTGATCTCCGTTCAGTGGACATTTCCCTCTCCAAACGCTTCTGTACGGACACTCTTATTCTACCCAAGTCCATTTGTACCAATCCAATGTTGTTTTTATGTGGTACCCGTTATGTTTCGTGTTTTAGCTTCCTGTTTTTAATGTTTTATCTGCTTTGTACAGTGTCCTTGGGTGCTCTGATAAGGCGCTTTTTAAATTAAATGTGTTATAATGATAATAAAAATTTTAATAATAATAAGAGGAATTATTATTATCATGTAGGTAGTGATAAGCCTCGAAGCTTGCTCATCGCTCCAGTCAGACGTAACAGAGCTAAGTGGCTAACATGGCTAATAATTCTACTGTTTGTTTTTGGCCGGTTTTCCACCCCACTGTCACCATCCAAGATGGTGACAGTGGGCACGTCCAACTGGCGTCACTTTCAGCTCTTCTGATACCAATGGGTGATGTGAGCGGAAGGTTCATTCGTCTTTATTAACATGCTACGATATGGATCCCCACCTATTAGGTGAGGGGAGCATAAATGAGTGGTGAGCCACTAGAAGGTGCTACCCAGACGGGGGCAATACTTATAAAATTCAGTGAAAAAAAAAATAAAGCAAAGAAAAAGTTTAGTAGCTAATGTCAGCAGCCATTAATGTAACAGTTAGATTGGGGGGGATTGAGCTTTTTTGTCGTCAGTTTGTTAAGTGGCCAGGCAATGACTCAGCTGCAGGCCTATTATCATCATCTTTTCATATTACTGAGGATGTCACACAAGCTGAGCTTATTAGGTGCATAATCAAATAATTTCAAGCAGTCATTTGAGGCACTTTATTCTTCGCTATCAACAGCAAAAGATGTGACTAGTACAGGAATTAGAATGTGTTTGCTTTAGCAGAGTTGGTTTAGTAAACATTTATAAATCACCAGGACCTAAAGAGTCATTTTCTGTTCCTTTCAATGGTTTTAATTCAGATTTTTATAATTAATAAAACAGTATTTATGACTTGATAACTAAATAAACCAAATATGTTTTGAGTTGTTCCTATTTCTCAATGGAAAATTAATACAATCATGACTGTATGTTAACAAAAAGGGCAGAATAAACCAAAAGCCATAATATAAGCTTTTAATTTGTGAAGTTCCCTGGCAGTGGCAAATGACAAATAAGTGTCCGAATTCTTCAATGAAAACTGAGAGATTAGATTTAAACCACAGTCAGCTTAAATTGCAAGTGAGTATTCTAGAAGTGAGTTGTAAGAATGCTTCATAGCTGTATGCAGCAGATTAAATAAAAGACCTATTAATGGTAAATACCCCCCCCCCCCCAAAAAGAGAGAGAAAAAGTAAATAAAAATGCAGCAAGGTTCTCCGAAGCATGCACACAGAATGAGAAAGGAAAGGGAAAAAAAAGTCCCATATTTTTCTGAAAAATTGCTCTAAATTAAATCAGAAATATTTAGCAATTTGCTTTATTTATTTATTGGGGTTTTTTTGTAGTTCTGAATGCTTTTTCTGCACTCACCTGTGATGGTTTTAATGTATTAAGTAAAGCACATTGAATTCTCCTGTACAGTCGGCCTACATGAAATGTGATCTACAAATGAACTTGCCCTGCCCAGAGAACAAACATGCTAATGACTTATGCTAGCTTGTAAAGCAGGTGAGAGAAATGTGCTTTTACTGGTGCATGAAAGAGTGACAAAAAGATAGATGCTGACAGAAAAATAGAGTGAAAGAAAGAAATAGAATATGAAGAACAATTGTTTAAGAGATATTGATTCCAGCCGTAGCAGGATGTGTTCTTTTCATGGAAACTCAAAATTTAGCCTTCAGCTGAGTTTCTAATTCTCTCTTACACTCCGTGTAAATCCTGAACATGACTTGGCTGAACACTGAGGGTTTTTATCAGAGTGTCATGTTTTGCCTCTTGGTGGAAATCGCATGTCATCAGCCAGAAGTGCAATATTAAGCATTGATTTTCTTTTTCTTGTGATCATCAACTACAAGTTTCTTGCAATGATTTTACCAGCCTCCTTTCCAAGTTCTAGGCCTATAAAATGTTTTCATACAATCATGAGACCGGACTGCGTCTTCAAATGCTGCCTGTGGCTGAATTGAATTAGTGTCTTCCTTCATATAAGAAATGGTTTTTCTGTCATTTTAAATGTTGCAGAGATGCTCCCTTTATCCCAGAGAGCAAGAAGCATGAGGCGGTAGGGACTAAAACTCAGGGGAAAGAAAAGGAGGATGCGGGGAAAAGACGTTTGGAAGGAAACAGAGAACGCAGGACAGAGATCGATGAGCTGTGAGGAAGAGGGAAATGCGAGCAGAGGAAAGGGGAAAGCAAAGACACACAAGAGGTCATGATGCTAATCCACTAATGTCCCTGGAGAGTCCTGGCAATGTCACAGTTTGGAGCGCGTGAGGGAAGCGGAGGCCTCGTGTGCAGCCTTGAAAGAATTAGACTGGAGTGCATGTTGGAGCTGCTGCACTAACATCAACAAGAGAAGGCTGACTTAAAATTTAACTTAAAGGGTGACCAGAGGGTGGGCAAGACTATCAGGGCATAAACTAGGAAAGGAAATTGTTGTGTTCCTCTAGTATGCACACACACAAACAAAAAAGGCACAGATGAGGTTATAACCTCTTTAACCACTGTAAACACTCATGGGTGCCTGCGCCCAGTAACATGTATTTCCAATCAACACAATAAAAATATTATAATGATAAAAATAACCAGTGTTGGGAAAGTTACTTTTAAAAGTATAGTTACTAATTACTTCTCCAAAAAAGTAAGGCTGTAAGTAACAGAATTACAGCTTTATACAATAACCAACTATTTGGAAAAGTAATTATTGTTACTTTTTTAATGTTCCTTTTGATGTAACTTTAGATTAATCTTAATCTATTAAATTAATCTTTATGTTGAATTATTTGTGATAAAAGTGAATATTAGATCTGACAAATAAATGAAATGGAAGCTTAACAGAATAAATTACTAACAGAAAGAACATGGACTCTCAGACTGATGGATGTCGGAGGCTCCGTCTCCTCAGAGGGAGAGGAACCCAACTGCAGTCACGATATGTCGCCTTATATCCAATCCACTCTGGAAGGCCCGAGCAGAAGTTTCTTCTTCATGTAACTTACTAAATTCTAACCCTAACCCTAACCACCGACTACATCATACGCATCTGTTTGCAAGCCGCAGATAGATACTCTTGGCGGTGTTTAACTTCCGCTTGAGACTTCCTGTATGGATTGGATGTATGATGGCGCCCTTGTCTGCCGTTGTACAGTAGGATACGGGTGGAGCCGAATCCCATTCCGGTATTCAGAATAGCACAAATAACGTGATTTACTGTATACAAATACTTATTTCAAACAAATATTTTGAAAAATATTTGTATTCGGGAAGAAAAAAAACATTCTATCAAAAAGCTTCGTCTCCTCATGAGACTGCGGCGCATGCCCAGGTGGATGCTGCAGCCTGAAACAGTGTGTGTGACAGGCTGCTCCAGAGAAGCAAAGACCGAACTGCATCACTATCTGGAAGTTTGATCGGGAGATAATTGACATCCGCAGTCGGGTCTCTCATGCTTGCTCTGTTTATGTAGCTCTGTAAGTCCGGTCATTTAGACAATATGTTAATAGAGTAATGTTAACATTCAGTTAAAGAGATTAAAACAAAGGTTGTGTAGCGCTGTCCTTCCACCACGCATCACACACTGCTCGTAAGGCACCAAGTGCCAAGCAGGGAACTAAAAACATCATTCTGACCACAGTCCGCTGGCCACGAGAGCAACGTCCGGTCTGACCGGACCCCGTGACACTATTTCTAAAAAAACTGCCATAAAGTGAAATAAAGTGTGTGGTTCTGAGTGCACTCATACATCCTCAGCTATGCGCTCCAGCAGTACCCTGGACAGAGCGCATGTCGGAAAACATGTAGGTTTTAAAATTGTCACCAGTTATAGAAAATCTGAACTTCAGCGTGACTCCACGGAATGAAACTGTTTCATCAAGACTTTTCTATTGCAACAGTGGGTTTTAAATCACCTCATTTCAGTCATTTAATTATTCCATGATGAAGTTTAGAAATGTGACAGCTGATGATGAAATCAGCTGTCACAGGATGATGAAATGATTTAGTTACTAAATCACGTGTCAGTAATGAGAAGGTTACCTATTACAGATGCATGAACACATGCTCTTTAAGGTTGTTCATGCAGTCTAGGCCTATTTTGAAATTAAATGTATGAATTAATAATAGATTATTATGGGCTACTGGTCGCTACATAAGATGCCATGTTACTATGTCTCTATTTCAGCTCAAGGGGTGGGGTCCCTGGCCTTCATTCTAACACCCCCAAATGAGAAGTTGGCCCTTGAAAGTTTAGTCCTTTGAAATCCCACCATGTACAGGGCAATTCAATGTATTATTTTAATTACTTTTTATTATCATTTTGACTTCAAAACATAAACACCAGCACATCATCACAGACATGTTCTGCCTCTGCAAGTCAGTTCACCTATTAGCGTCATTTAATACAAAACGTGACGTAAAATAGAAGTGTAATACAAAAAAAAAGTACTCAAATACAAATACTCCCCCCTCACGGGTTTGCAATAAGAGTTCATCAATCCACCATCATCATCACTGTTTCTACTGCTCCGGTCAAATAAAGACACATCCAATGTTCAGAACTAGTGTAAGCCCTGGAGACCTTGGAGACCGCAGGTTACTATTGAGTATGGGCACGTGTCTGCAGGTATCTCCGTATCACTCCACTTCTTTTCCACGAGAGGGCCCTCAAAAATATATTCCCGACAAATGTGAAACTTCTGTTCACCGGGAACAAAAATGAATCCCACATAGCAACAGTATGCTGCCAGTAAAGAGCAGTAACGGTAATGGTGTTGTAATGATGGACAACAGTTAGATTACACCGTTATTGAGAAAAGTAGTGCCGTTTATTCTAAGGCACTTATTCCCATCACTGAAAATAACCACGGTTAAACCATCATGGAGATTTTATGCAGGGTTAGAAAGCTTAGATTCTATCTAACAATCTAAGTTGATTTTATGGACATGAGCTCCAAAGCATGATTAATAAAGATATACTGTAGCAGCATGGTAAACCATGAATAAGAAAAAGTGATTGCAACTCCCTACTATGAAATGGTCCTGAAGCCACAAATCCAATCTTTAAAGCTGGGCTTGCATCGTATAATTTTTGACCCATTTTGAGATGATTTTTCACTCGCATGATTAGTTTTCGGATCGGCCCATGTTTTGGCTCAATTTTGTGTCGTGCCTTGTATAGCCTACATGAGGTTACGAGGAGCGATCAGCACCTCACAACCAGTTCCTGATCAGAAGCATCAGATGCATCTCTCAGGTTCTATCTCAGGTCTTTGCTGGATTTATTTCCACCTCTGGATGACATCACTTTCAGATCGTGTTCATCTGCTGTGGATGGTTTTTTATTTTTTTTAGCCTTGAGGCTTCTTTTGTCCTCCACTTATCCTATGTCCTCCATATTTTTCAAGCACACACTGTACACCGTGGTGAGATATGTCAAGCTTTCAGCTTACAGTTCTTTAGGAATCAGCTTGTTGCTGCATAAACACAATTTTCTGTCTGTCAAACTGTGTTATCTTTGGCATACTTCATAGAAAAAAACATCCAATGTCAAAAGACAAAATTTTAAGACCTTCAGAGACCATGGAAAACTATTTCCACTTTAAAAGATTACTAGAAAGTCTGACTGCGAGGAAGAAGAAATCAAAATCTTTGCACAGCACAAGGCTGTGACTCCCTTAAAGGTGCAGTGTGTAACAAAATCAAAGGTCAATGGCAGAAAAATATAATACATAATTCAAAATGTTTCTATTGATGCGCAATTGCTTTACTACAGGGGTGTCGAGCTCTGGTCCTCAAGGGCCACAATCCTACAGGTTTTCCATGTCTCTCTTCTCCAACACACACTTGACTCAAATTGATAGGCTTTTAGATTAATTTGATTTGAGTCAGCTGTGCTGGTGCAGGGAGGTCAGGACAGCAGCGCTTGAGGACTGACTTTGGACACCACTGCTTTACTAGAATAGCAGTTATATGTTTATTTTCTTAGGTCCCGTCCACACGAAGTCAAACTGGCCTAAATTCACAAATTTTTCACCAAACCAGCCTCTCATCTATACGAAGCCGGTATTTCGGGGTTTGCACTCTTTTTTTTTTTTTTTTGTTATCAAGCCTTCAGAGTGTGAGAATTTTGAAACGCCGTTTTTGCGGTTTCCTTTTTTAAGATCAGACCCCGTGTTTTTTTTTTTTACATGCATGCGTCATAACTTTGCCTCTAAACACGCATGCGCTACACTCAGCATCACAATAACAATGGCGCCGTACGGTGATGAATGGTTGCTGCTCGTACCTGTTTACCCAATTGTACTTGCCGCCATCTTCTCAGTTTGGTTGTTCTTCTTCTTCCTGGGGTTTCTGGCGGATTGCAACCGTAGATCGGTTTGGTTGTTTAATGTTGTATACACATTTCTGCGCACGCCCAATATTTCATCACCTGTTTTCGCGTTAGCACCACAGCGCCACTTACAGGCCTGGCATATATTTCGCAGCGTTTCCATGCATTCATGTGGTCGATCATTTATTTTACGTCTCTGTCTTTAAGACAAACATTCTGGAAAATATGAGCATTTCGTGTTTGTTTTGACTTTGTGTGGACATGGTCTTAGAATGAGTCATTTATATCTACTTGCTGAGAGTGTAAATACATGGAGTCTGCTATATTCGTTCAGCCATTTTTACTACGGTGTCCCTGAATGGACAAAACAATTTGTGTGAAGTGAGAACCCTCTGAACATTAAAATTGCTGTACCAGTTTTGTTTAATGGGAGTTAGAGCACTGTTTGGGATCAGTAATGCCTTCAAAGGCATTAAAAATAGTTACTCATAGGACAGTCAGCTACACCTGATATCACTGGATCCACTCACGAATAAAAACATCTTTATGTCTGGGAAAATTTTGGCCACTAATGGCCACCATACATTCACAACAGTGCTAGGAATATGAAATCATTTGAAAGAAAACATCTTTTCTTTCAAATACCCATCTTTACCACTAGATGTCAGTAATTCTTATGAACTGTACCTTTAAGAAAGGTCGCTTCTTATAGAGAACCGACCAAACAGAGCACATCATTATCCAACAATAAAAACCAACAAACTTCAAATGCATCTTCCTTTAAACCATCCTCTCTTTTAAACTGGTAACACCATGGCAACAGATTAAATCAGACATTATGTAAATGATGGTGATGAAAATCCATGCAAGTTAAAGATGGAGCTGTGGAAACAGATGTAGATCAGAAATAGTGATTAATCAAGTACTTTGATTGACTGTTTCATTAAAACAGATCTACAGAGCCATGTTTCATCACTTTCCAAACTGACATAAATTACAAGTAATTTTGTTCCTTCTTTCGCCCCAAAAATTAGATCATGAGTTCCAACAATCTTGATTAAATTTGTAATCTTACCAAAACTGTTCAACAAGAAAGCCTGGTGGTCAGCATGAGGTACTTGATGTTGTATGATAACTGTACTGTAGCATTATAGCAGAGTACTGTCCTTGATGAATGTAGGAATTAGGATAAAGTTTCCTTATGATGACATTGGTATTGAAGTTACAGAAAACTTGAGCAGACTGGTTTGGGGTGCAAGGACAAGACAGATTAGGAAAAGGTGAGAAGAGGGTTGCACAAAAGACAGGAGGCAGGTACTCACTGGCTTGGAGAATTTGGGCAAGGTGATCATTAGGTCAGAGTGATGACAAAATTTCAATAAGGAGGAGAATCTGACATTTGGGTAAATTAAAATAAAGAGAATAGAGCCGCAGAAATAACAGCTAGGTAATATGAGAGAACAGATCCTCCAAATTACTTCTTGTGATAATGTTGCAAGCTGAAAAGTCATTTGAATTCATCCCTGGGAGAATATGAACGTAATATTTAACAAATTTCTCAGCAATCCATCAGATGGCTGACATTTAAGATCATTAAGACCTATCAGATTTGACAGCATGCTCTTGTCAGAGAGTAAATTATTAAGCAGCTGTCAAGTTTGAAAACTTCCTCTGCTCACATACAAGTGTGAGATGGAGGCAACCCAAAATCACGCACATGACTCCTGCTGAGCTCATTAACGGCATCGCATCCATTCCACATACTTCCAGATGTTCGGTATAATTCTTGCCCCTTTGCTTCATCACCAGCAGTCTGGACTGCATCCGTGGTTGTTCCTGCAACACTCGCAGCATAATTCCCCTCTGAAATGATACCAGGAGAACATCTAACTACCAGAGACTCTTATTTTATCAGGACTCTGAAATAAGAAGTGTCATGAAGCCATAAGAGAATAGATGAAGGAAAAAGATGCAGAGGATGTTCAGCAGGAGTAAACACAACAAAGTGTATAAGAAATAGCGTGTTCCTGCTCTTTCATTGAGGAAAAGAAAAGCATACAAACCAAATGTATTAAAATGCTTAGCGTAACCTGAAAGTCCAACAGACTTGTGCCTTTCATGATTAGAGGGCAGGACATACCACTCCTCTGGAATGGAAATGCAACAGAGATGCTCAGACTGACTGCTGGAAAGAAAAAAATGAAACAAGACTGTGTATACATGAGGTGAAAAACCATTTGTTTAACTATTACTTACAATCTAATCTACTATTTTGATATCCTGGGAGTTATTCTGTCCACCCATATCTTCCATAGGCAAATTTTGTGGTTTCAGAAACACTGATATGGTTTGTGTCAGACAGCAGAAAGAAATGACTAATGGCCATTTCACTGTGAGGACCTGGACTGCAGAAATTCTGCTTGACAGTAGAACAGAAAAAAGTGCTGTTTCCAACTCCTCAGTGAGAAAAGTTGCGATTGGCAGCTTGAAAAATAGCTGGATGATGTCTTCATCTAATTTGCATAACTGACCTGGTACATATAATAGCAATGGATGCTGCAGCAGAGTAAAATGATGTCATAGGAGATGCAAGAAGGGGAAAAAAAAAGACATCTTAAATATGTTTATAACAGAGAAAAACGTGTCAGTATTTCCTTTGTTTCATGTTAATTCTTCTAGTTTGATTTTCAATTAAGTCTATAACATGCTACAACACATTTAATTATTACTATCCTTTTTTCTTTTTTTGTTCACACATTTTGTCATCAGGCATTAATATCGGACAGTAGCCCACGGCGGGATCAACTAGTGGCAGCTTTGATGCAGTGTTTAATTTTTAGTCTGGTTCATGGAGCAGAGGTGCATGTTTCCAACTCTGCAGCTGTAGATGGCTGCTGCGTAAGGACCAAGTGTTTTTGAAGGGGGGGGGGGGGGCGTACGGAGAAAAAAAAAGTCATTAGAAGGATCTGAAAACTCCCTAAATATAGCGACAAAGTCACTAAGTTGGCAACACTGGAAAAAAGTCATAAAATGAGAGTAGATATTACCTAAAATAAAAAAATGATCCAACAATTAATATTTTCAATGTTATACTGTGAAGATATACTGTAGTTGAACTACAATGAGCAATTCAATTAAATTCAAAACACTTCATCCCCAATTAAAAAGGACAGGACAGTTGTGGGGACAAGAGTGGTTCTTTTCTGTCCTGGAACCTGGACATTGTAGTCTGCACCCTGATGGGAGTCACTCAAACGCACTATGTAGGATCCACAAGCGGACTTAAAGGCCTCCTTCCACTGAAAACCCGTTTAACTTGCTCCTTCTGAAACACGGAGGGTTTCCCCTTGTTTACTTACACATGCTGACTTGCTAGCGTTGCGTTCCCCCCAGTCGGCTGTGCTTTCTCATCAGAGAAACAATACGAAGAAAAGAGCGAATCGGGAACAGCCTTGCACTCCTACGTCACATTGCAAATAGCGTATCCCACGTGGGGTTTCTATCTGTCCATTGGAAGGCAGGTAACCCTCCACTACACACTAGAAGTAAAGACAGCACGACTGTAGCTTCGGAGTTGAGAAGCTAATTAGCTAACTGTTTGTTAGCATGGCGGAACAAACTTGTTTGTCGGCTCTATTTCCTGTCTGTAACAAAATAAGAGCGGAGGGCGGAGCTTCCTTCATACACTGATGGGAGGCAGCCAATCAGACGGAAATTCATGAGAAGGACCCGGAAAAGCTGCCGTTGGACCACAAGCCTCTGTTCTAGTATACAAATACAGCTGGATACAAAGCAAGCAGAAGGTTTTTTTTAAACAGAAACGATGCAGAATGCATTCAATAATAATGGAGAACACAGAAATATTAATGAAATGACCACGGAAGTACAACTTTAAAGGTGTCATAACCTGCTGTTTTACATACACAATCCTTCTTAAATGATCTTCAAATGAATTTTTAATTCTAGTTGGGTGGGAGGAAAATTTAATGAGCTTATTTTAACCTCTTTTAATCCCCAACTATTGTTTGTCGCAAGAATACGTACGAGAGTAAGACCTGTCTGCAAGCGCGTTCACGAGGCAAACGTCAAAGCCAAAACAAAGTTTTATCAGGACAGACCAAGTGAAGGAAATGATGTCCCAACAGAGAAAAACGTGAGAAAAACGTAACGGTACGGTTGATAGAGAGGATCCGCAGAGTAAAAGGGCTGGACTCTGATGAATGTAAGGAGCGGACGTCTGACGTGAAGTTAACCAAACACTGTTAGCTTCTGTAGATACATTAGCAGCTTGTCCGTTCGTCAACCATCGTTTACTGGTCTCTTACACAAAAGATATTAAGTTATAGAAGCAGCAACACTTACCGACTCCACATCCTCACTGATAAATATAATCCATTGCTCCCTGGTTAAGCTGTCTGTCCTGTTAGAGCACTGAAATCTGCTGAATTTCTGCTGAGGCAACTCAGCATGGCAATCTCCCCCCTCCTCCTCCTTGTCGCCGGCGTCCTTTCTGACAAAGCTGGTCTACTCTGTGGCAGTTAATCAGCTGCCTTCAGGTGGTGCTAAAGACACTAGCTTAGCCGCTCGCTCGCAGCCTCTCTAGTTCACGTCATAACAGCTGATCATAACGACTCCACGGCAGGTAATCAGCTGCTTTTAGGTGGCGCTAAAGAGGCTAGCTTAGCAGCTAGCAGCCTCTCTCGTTCACGTCAATGGGAGAAAGAAATCCAATTTGCGTACTGTGGAGAGCGCATGCTTGTGGCCGATTCTGGTGAGATAGAGCGCCCGCACTCAAAGACGAAGTTACTTTCACTTTCCGGAGTTTCTGGCACGTTATAACTGAGGTCCCGTTCCAATACACGTTTTAACGTGAAAAAGTGGGGTTTCCGGGTGATGACACCTTTAAGATCCTGCGAGCAGTCCAGATGGTTTATTGCTTGAACTACTCAAGACAAAGCTCTCACAGGATGTCCAAGGATTGTAAAGCAGACTTTTGTGATGTGTGAACGGTTCATGTCATGGATAATGGTAGGGACAAGTCAGGACTTGCAGGACATTGTTACAGTAGGAACATGCCCCTATACAAATGCTCATGTCTCTCAATAGGAGGTTTTCTGGACACAGCCTGCTAGGAGACCTCGGGGCAGACTTGCTGAAGGGACATGTTTATGTGTGATATGACATTTCTCTGGCTTTGGCTGGGATCTGCCAGGAAGAACTGAGGTGTCTGGGTCTCCTTCTTGAACTTGTTGCCTCTGTGACCTGACCTTAAAATAAGTGGAAGACTATGGAAGGCTGGATTAAATTTAGGATGTTACATCTGATCTAGATTTCAGCATTTGCAGTTGAAATGAAACCAGTTTAACAAGATGCCAGAATCCTAAGATTATTCCACTTGTTGGATGGCAGGCAGCCTAGATGTAAAAGAATTACCTGGGTTTTTTAAAAGCATCATATTACTCCCTAACTTAATGTGATCCCTGACACTCCCATTACAACCACCGTGAACATGATATAGAAGGAATCAAGGTGAAAAGTTTCTGTCTCAGATCAACATTGTGATGAGGGAACTGTCATCAGGGATTACTTACATTTTCTCTGAGACCAGAGTCTGTGATATGATAAAAAAGCAGCAAGTGCTTATTTACACAAACAAAACCTCAATTGTATATTGATGCACATCAGAAAACCCTCAGGAAAGGAGAGTCTGCAATTTTCTTTGCAGGATCACACAAAAACACCGGCCGCCTGAAGGTGTCTGGTCGTTGATGAGATTCTCCAACCATCAGACTCACTCGCCCAAGAATATTATTATTGATTTTGATTTTGAGCTACAGCCTACTGAATGCACCGGCTTGTTTCTTTGAACAGCAAACAGCAGTAGCGGGAGCTATCGTTCAGCACTAATGACATCATTTTGCAAGAATGCCTTCTCTCTCCTGAACGGCTGCTGTAAATATATTTATTTATCTCTTTCACGGGCAAGTTCGAGAGGGGAGAGGAGATTACCTGTCGAGATTATGCCCGGTGATTAATGCTTGTTTGGTCACTGTGTGATAATGCGCATTTGATTTAATGAAGAAAATGAATCGCTTCGTGCAACTTGCAACTCTGAATAGTTTCTTTGGAGGTGGGAGGAGAAAAATGTTGGAATTTTAAAATGAGAGAGAGATTAGAGGACAAAAATAGAGTAAATTGACTTATTTTTCATGTGCTATTGACAGTAATGTGTTGTTCGTGGTCATATTTATGAAAGTAATGGTATTGGTATTCACTGAGATAAACCTATGGTAAATATGGACGGTATACAGTATGCTGCTTTGAGAATATGACGTTCATTTTTTTCAAAAATGAACATTCTTTTTAATGAATTTAGAGATTGTGATAAGGTTAAGTTTAATGCTTCGGATCAAATATCACATAACATTCCCTCAATTTAAAACTTACTCTGTCATGCGACCAGTTTGGAACCTCAGCTTGTTGAGATGAGTACATTTCTTGCCACTCCTGCTGAATAAAACTTGGAATTTAGATCATTATTGGATTGAAATGCAGTTCATGCGTCCACACCACGGGTGAGATCTGCAGCGGAAAATGTGGTTCACACCACAGGAAAGATGCCCTAAAAACAAAAGCGAGGGGGGTAAGTTTCCAAACAAACACGAAACACAGTGTTGATTCCTGCAGCAGAGCCTGAAGCTATTTTCTATCCGTGCTCCCATGTTCTGACCGTTTCCTTTGTGGTGTGTTTGCACCTCATCATTGGCATCTACATTAAGAGAGTAGAGAGGCCCCAGTTAGCTCAGACAACCAGAGGGGATGGCACACAGCCTTTCATCAGGTCTGCAGTTAGTCCCCCTCCCCGTCATCAGAGATAAACTAATGATGAATGAATCAATCCAACTGGTTCGTCTCTGCTGGCTGAGCAACAAAGAGTGGAGGAGCTTTTGCCATAGCAACAAAAATCTGGTATGCTTATTTAACTTTCAAAAATGTTATGTCTCATGTGATTCTTCTCATCTTTTTATGAGCACAAACCAGTTTCAGCACAAAGTTCTACAACTATGATTTTCCAGGCAGGGGACCATTCACATTATATCTGTCATGGATAGAAATAAACACTGAGATCTGCCAACTTGCTGTATCAAGTATTCATGAGTAAGTGTAACCAAAACAACTGTCATACCATCAAAAGAAGGAACAGCATGAAACCGGTCCAAAAGCTTATGCAATGTGACATTTTTAGCAGGTTGCTGGTATTTTGGGATTACACCATCAGTCATAGCTGATCAATGGAAGCAGGCATTCTCTGCTTATAAATACTTCTCACAAATATGTCTCTTTAAGGTCAGGCAGTTAGTTGGTCTCATTCATTGTAACTTGGATCCACTGAGGGATGCCTCACCCAGCTGTGTTCACTCATTCATCCAACATTCAGTGTTCAATATGCACAGTAGAGGGAACTGAGATAGGGGCAGAAAGTTACACACCAGCTATACTGTAGATATTCAGTTTAGCAAACACCAGCAGGAAAGTTTCAGACTAAATCTGAGATGATGAGCAAATCTTTTCACTGATTTGCCAATAAATACACAAATTGTGCACAAACATGTGCACATCTAGAACTCTTTCTGGTTGTTTTGTATCCACTACACAAACTTGGACTGTAGCTCCAACTATATAACCTAATGTTTAATTTACTGTGACATTGATATTACAAACAAGAAGCGTGCCAAAAAACTCCATGTATCAACTCTTATGCTATTATTTCAAAAAGATAATTCCCCACTTTCATGTTGAGACTGAACAATGTCAGTTTAAAATATTATTTTTGTTCATGTTTTATGAATAAATGATCAATCCAAGAATCTCAGCATGTGTTTAGACCAAACACGAGTTGGGCATCAAAAATGTGCTTGATGGCCAAAGTTGGACAATGGTCACATAAAATCAGATGCTTGACATCTGAGACAAAAACGTTCTTGTTGCGCGTCATGAGCGTGGAGGACCCGGTTGTTTTGCTTTGCCTGTGTCTTTGTACAATTGCAGATGAAACTGAGCAACTGCTTGGCTTTATTTGCTCCACAAGGTCAGAGAAGGACTTTGTCTGGTGTCTCTGAGCCGTGTTCTTCCCCAGGTTTTATTTGGTTTTTCCTGTCCTGTCAGAAAATGTGTCTCTGCATCACGACACTGAGTCTGTCTGATTGGTTGACACCTCGCATCAAGCTGCAAAAGTTCAATGTGTGTCAAGCGTGTGTTGAGCGGCAAAACACTCAAAATGCCCTGCCCCGATGCCCAAAACGCGCTGCTAGAAGGTTCGATGTTCTTGACATGCGCTTGACATGTGGCCAACTATGAAGCTACCTAAGAAGTAAATATTTGTAATTCTCCCTTCATCCGCTAGGACGCGGCGGTGGCAGAAGTGGAGGAAGAGTGGATCGGGAGTTGGAGGGTGGTCGCAGAGCCAATGAGAAGCCTGGGGCCGCAACTGCCTGGACCAGAGAGCGGCTGTGGCATTCCGGGGGAACCTACGGCCAGGAGTGCAGCCACGGGAGGAGCGGCCACTACAGACTCGGGGTGGAGTCAGGAGAGCCAAAGGAGCCGAGAAAGAGACTCCAGCCACCAAGCCTTTTAGCCCCTGTAAGTCCAAGCCTTTTAGTAGTTTGTTTATTTCATTTTAGTATGTTTATTCAGACACTTTTTTAGGTTCTTTTTATTCTTTTTGTTCTTTTAGTACTTTATTAATTTTATTTCTTTAATAAAGCTTTTATTTGTTTTAACCACTACCTGCTGGCAATGGTCTCTCTTTCTTCCCCCTCCTCTAGCAGTTGTTGATATTGGCAGAACACCTATTACACTACATCCATGTTTTTTACAGTCTTTGGTCTGAACACACCATCAGGCAGAAATAGATCAGCTGGCAACCTCACTGATTTAGAAAATCATAACGGCAAGCTGCAGTAGCTCGTGGCAGCAAGTGTTACTACTGTATGCTATGTTGCTACCGGCTCCGGGTCACAATGTACAGTATGTTCAGGGTTTGACATTAATGGAAAACATAGACATAAAATACTTTAAAAAAAATTCAAAATGTTAACTAATGCAGCAATAATTAAACTTCTACCGGACCTGTTTGTGCTGAATGTTAGCATGTTTGACTTTAATCAAGTTGAACAATATTTTAGAAATAAGGCAAACATGAAAAACCACGTTGCATGTCTCTATCCAAGGGGGAAATAAACAACAAAACCATTATGTATGCAATGTCAAAGTGTCCACCAGACATAGAAATGGTGAAATAACTTAGACTCCGCTCCAATTTCACAAAGGATTTGCAGACACAATCAGTCGGGGAACTAGGCTTTTATGTCACACATTTAGAGCAGAGAAACAGCAGCTTCACAGATGCGGGCATGAAAAAGTTTCACCTTTTTCTGCCAGAAGTGGTGCAGTAATACTGCACTATCGCTGCACTATCATTGGCTGAACCATTTGTCCCGCGAATACGTCATCACGCACAGTGTCCAGACTTGGCGTGTGGAAATGTCCTTGTTCCGGGCATTCATTTATGCTCTGAAATCGTTTCCCCTGGGCACACAGGCGTTACTCTGTGTGATTGAACTAGCAGACAAGTTGCTGGTAAGTGGCTGGTAAGTGGCTGGCAGTCGGCAGAAAGGGGAACTTTTTCATGCCCACATCTGTACATGAAGAAATTTTACTCAGTAGTACCTACACTCTTCATGGACACCAGACCCAAAGTGAGAAACATTCAGACCAACTTAACAATGTTACACAGATGATTAGCAGATAGCATCTCATGCTTCAACCAAAAGCAGTGAATAAAGGATCATTTTGCAAGTATTAGTTGCAAGTATCATCACTGCAAGTATTAGCATGCTCACTTCAGCATTCTTTGGTGGTCTGTTTTTATTACTCCTTTGTGAATTTTGAGAACAAAATTCCTTCATAATTAGAATTTACTTTTACCACAATAGAGTATGGATTTGCATTTAACCAACAGTCAATACTTTAGAACTGCTTCATCAACAGCCTGAAGAGCTCCATTATCTTCATTTTCATTACAGACTACAATATATCCCATTAAATGGATTTAATTTCTGGGTGTCGTTTAAATAAATAAAAGGAAGTGCAAGAGCTGCAATCTGTAGGATATTCCAAATTTGTTTTCTTTGCAGATTGTAACAGTTGAATTATACAGATGTAACACTGTTTGTTCATTTCTACCTGGGTCAACGAGACTGAGTGAATTCCAATTCCTGTATTAACCCTCAATCTCAAAAATGCATACTCCCGCAAAGTGCAAGTTCTGTCCCGATTCTCAGAATGTTAAGTTGAAGGGCAAGTTTGAGGGCTGAATAGCCGTCTATGCTGAGATTCTCGGACACCACCCTTGTGAGTAAGGGCTACCCAGAATACAAGTGGCAAAGAAGGCGAGCTACAAATGTAAATATTTTCTTTGTTAATGGGGATATAATTATTACGAAAACCATTCTATTATCTTAGTTTAGGCCCATATTATGGATTAGTTACCTCATTGTTGCACAACATTTATTTTCATTTTGCAAACTTTACTCAATAGCGGCCGGTGCGGTCAAGCCATGTTGCTATTGTTTAAGTTGGTTAAAGGTAGAGTCCGGAGTCCCCCCCACCGTTTCTGTTTGCAAACAACAGTATTCAAACTGAGCGCCGCTCCCTGTCAGGCTAATGGCCGCCTCGTTCTTCAGCCTATTCAGCATCAAGCCTCTCCTTCAGAGCTCAGAAGCGGGTAAAAGCCAAACCAATATTAACCCTGGTTTTCCAGTGTGCACTATCTAAAGCTCTTACCTTTTCTTCGGTGCATCTGCCGTTTTTCTTTCTTTTCTTTTTTTCCCTTTCGAGAGTTTGAGTGACTGGTGTCTGCTCCAATCATGAGCTTTTTCCCACACAGAGTCATGCCCTTAGTTCTGTCATTGGCTGGCGATAGAAACAGAAATCTCCTCCCAGAAATGTCCCGACCAGACCATAACAAAGCTAAAGAGCTAATAACAGGCAGGGGGAGAGGGAGTTGCATTCAAACTCACCAGGGCACCTGAATAAAGGCCCAAAGGCGCGGTTTGAGATGGATTTCACTTGCACAAGTCTAACGTTTATTTTCAGGGGGGAAACTTCGGACTCTACCTTTAACGTTACAAAATGGTCAATATTCCTGTGCTAATCTAGTTGTTTTATCAGGATAACAACCTGTACTGTATAACATGCTTGTGCCAATAATGGTATAAGACGACCGAGCTAATGTCATCTCCCGTAGCCGCAGAGTTTGTGTTGGGGAGTGTTTACCTTTCAATAAGCCGTGGTATGTGGTGAAAGCTGAGTATTTCCATGGTGGTGTTATCTAAACAGACTATTTGTTTGACAGAGGGAATAATTGACAGATAGTCCACTACAATGTCAAAAACATAGACCTGATGGACCCGTCAATGATAGCTGCTTTGTGGTTTACGATTAAACAGACAGGGTTAACAGTGCAAATAATGCAAATAAAGTAAATACTTCTTCTTCTGAATTGACAGCCTGAATGCCGCATTGGTGTAATGCTGCTCCCCACAGTTTGAAGATGTATCTGCATTTAAGGGGTGTCCCATTTCTAAGTCACAAAATGGGCTATATGCACAACTCTACTACTTCCTGAACTTAGTAGTGCTCCTCTGTTTCCTGTCTTTCATTATTGGACAAACTGATTAATCCAGGTGTGTCTGACCATTTACCTGGTCAAAGGAGCACTACTAAGTTCAGGAAGTAGTAGAGTTGTGCATATAGCCCATAGCCCTTAACACTTGATCTTGTTTTGAGGACTACTAAGATTGAGGGTTGAGCTTGAGGGTTAAGAAAGGAAATGGAATTGGCCCTTTGTCTCAGTGAGAGTAATCAGCTTGAAATACAACATCTGAAAAGTATGGAAAAACATTTTTAAAAGATTTTAAAAAATGGATGAATTAATCTTTTGGGGGCGAGAGTTGGCATGAACATTTTTCCCTTTTTATCTCTTAATCTTGGGTACTTTTAGATTAGCTACATCAATAATAATTCCAAAGTGGTTGGGATTATTATAAACGGAAGGAGCTCTTTCTAGGGGGTCTGCATCTTAAAACAAAAGGATTTGCGGAGAGTTTCTTCTGACGGATTGAAGGTGTAGCGTGCTGTGTAAGAGGTGGAGACAACTCATGAATGGTCACTGCTCCTCTTGAAACACTCAAAGCAGATATGAGGTTGTATACATATAGAATAGACAAGTACCACCACAGACAGAAAAAGTCGTGCAGTGCAGATGGATTGGAAAAGATGTGTAGCTCTTCGTGGATTTTATACTGTATGTCACAGAAGCTTTACCATTATTCTATATTTCTAATCCATGCAGTAACAAGGCATCTAAGCTAGCAAAGCTTTCACAGCCAGTTAAATATAGAAGCAACATGTCTTCACTGTAAATCTTTAAGGTTTTTGCATTTTTCATCTCTAAAGTAGATTTTGTTTTGCCAGTAATGCTAACCATCCCCCCTTCTTCTTCTTGCTTTTTAGTTTTTTTTAAAGGTCTTGAAAACCTGTATTTAGGTTTAGTTTTTGTGAAAGTACACAATAGTAAAACAAAATCACACACAAAAAAAAGTATAGAGACAAACAACCCACAACTTATTGCCAGGGATGGTGGAAATTCCAAAGAGAGGCTCATTTATCACCTGCACATAAGTAATAACATTCATAGCATCAAGGACAGGAAGATGCACGGCTGCATTGTCAGCAAAAACCCACTTCATAAGCACAACTTGAGATACCACCCTTACTGTAGTCACCACCTTTGATGCTTATTAAAACTGAATGAGGACAAAATTTAGGCTATTTTTGTTCTGACAGTATAAGCATGCCCTCACACAGAATAAAGAACTTTAAATCTTTCAATAAAATGATTCCTGTCATGCATAAAATGGCACAGATACCTTATTTTGTAAGCATGGATGAATAAATTAGTATCACCTCACCCCCTCTTCCTCTTACCTGCAGCTCAAACTCATTTTGCCATGAGGCAGAAAATATGAGATTTATTTGCTACCTGTGCTTTATTTTATTTCTTGAATATTGCAGTGTTTCCATCTGAATGCACATACATTTTACTTCCTGCTACTGATATAGAGTCTAATCTATGTATAAGTAAGAAGAGTGTTTAGGGAGTCATGTTCCCTGATTAAAAGAGCGGTAAAGCATGCTTGCTAATACAGTTCTGTACTGTGGTATCACACGCGTACAGCCAGGGAGATGTAAACCCAGAGATAAAAGGCTCAGAGTGGAGGTGGCCTCAGTTCATGCAAGGATTTACACATTCGTTCACTACTTATCCTGCATGGATAAGGACACAGCGCCGATCAGTGCTGCTAGTGTGTCTTCTGACACAGGAAGTCCCAGTGTCTGCTTTTTAAATCAGGAGGTCCTGGAACACAGAGAGAGACTTCTGTGTTGGCAGATAAACATTTGATGAGTTGTCAGCTCAAGTAGCTAATCTTCAATTCCTTTCTCCCTGAAAGTGCGTGTGCGTAGCTCAGGGGTATCAGTGGGGGAATTCAAAAAAACTCAAAACGGATTTGTTCAGAAGCGCAGTTTGCAAGCTTGTCTTGTCAACAGAGAAGAAAAGGTAATGTCAGAAGCAGGGGGTCAGTAAATGAGTATTTTGTCATCTGTCAAACTAGATTTTAAAGTCAACACACAAACTGGCAGTTTAAGCCAGTAAGCCCTGCCTACTGCCCATCATTTTCACTAGTTAGAACAGGCAGTGTACAATAATGTTCTGTAGTTTAAAATTGTAACAGGTGGGTTGGTTCTGCCCACCACTTAGGGTCGCTGTCTCTTAACCGCCACATGCCAGCGAGTTGCTCATCAGCAGGAAACGTAAATGCTGTTTAAATATGGGCAGTATGACACAAGACACCAGAACCTCTTCCTCCTCCTACTGCTGTTTGTCTGCCATCATCCCAGTAGAAGTTAATGCCGTTTGCCCCATGATCGCCACATCATCAGCTGGGTGCTGTACAGCCAAGCTAACTTGTTTTACAGCATTGTAAATATGTAAGCAGTACATTTGTCAAAATAACATGTTTCTGTCTTTGCAGCTGTAACTGCCACTGCTGCTTCGGTTTAATCTCTAAGGCCTGGGATATACTTGCTGTGGACGGAAACATTCATGCCAGGTGTCTGCGTCGTCTGTGAATATATTGCTGCAGCACGTTGCGGCCAAAATGCTCAATACCGGAGGCCCCCGCTAGGAGCAGTACACAGCAGTTGGACACTGAGAATGTGAAAAGGTCAATCTGCCAGTCAGATTGTATTTCCAGAGCATACGTGAACGACCTGGGTCAGGTGTGTGTGGAAAATGGACAACGTGGACAACTTCTTCAAGGAAGAAGAAACTTTCATTTTACTTTTGCTGCTGTGAAAGAAAAAGAGGTCTCGTTGCCAGCGGAGGTGGTTTGTGCGGCCACTTAACCAAAGTTGCGGAGAAAGTGGCACGAGCACCTCTAGTGTTCAAGTCGATATTGCGCCATGCGCACGCAGCACGTTACCTCACTTCGACGCGAGTGACCTAGGTACGCCAGCAGCAAGTATATTCCAGCCCTAACTCACTTGTGTGTGCGCGTGTTAGCAGTTTTGTGGTTTTAAGGGTGCTAAGCTTTATTTAGTAATTTTTGTGAAGGAGTTTCTTCTCTCTGGTTTTAAGCTCCCATATATATATTTTAAGATAATTTTTATTGATTTAAATAGAGGTACTGAAGCTAATATTTTATCAGTAGCCTTGTCGTTTTATTTACTTATTTATTCCGGTTTGTTTTCCCTGTTTATAGTTTTTTTTTTCTTTTACTTGTCCTGTCCAGCATCGTAGCAAGCAGAATGGTTGCTTTATTGTGTTGAACAGTTTTGCTTTGCCAAAGGGGGCTTTATGAACACAAGGCTCCCCTTGTCATATTACATTCCCCTTTATCCTTTATTCCGGTGTATTTTCCCTGTTTATAGTTGATTTTTGTTTTGGTCTTCTTTTTAAGCCTGCATGTTTAGTGTTATTTCATGCTGCCTTTTTAAATTCCAGCCATACCTCCTGCATACTTTTTATTTGATATTACCACCTCTTTTCTTTTGTTGTTTTAGTTATTTTCTTTTAAATAAAACCTAGTAACCCTCCTAGTTTTATTATGCCATGTTTCTTGGAATAAAATAAAAGCAAGAATTATTTATCCGCTTTTCTTTTGGAATAACTATCTCACGTTTCTGTCTAAATTTGTGAAACTTACTTGTGTGGGTTTCAAAACTTATAACCCTGAGTGTTCTCTGGATAAAAACATCCAGAGTGGTTTTGTCGGTTGATTGTTATGATAGATTTTAATCCTAGCCAATACATTATCTGGTTACAAAATTACCATAAGCTGTCAACCTGTAGCTTGAGGCTGAGTATGCATCTGCTAGCTGTACCGCCGATCGCATCTTTATTATTTTTAGGGGTATAAGCTTTAGCATTGCGAGATAAACAAGTTTCAACCACATAAAATATTATTGCAGTTTTACTTTTTACATAGAAAGCTGTGTAATTTAGATGGCACAAGAAAAACACAACCCATCATCATCATCATCATCAGGTTTGGGAGTAGGAGACTACATGTTTTGCTGACAGTTTATACCAAGAATTCATAAATCTGCACTGAACAGTGGCAAAATAACTATAATCAAAGCTTCCAGGGTTTTACAGAATAAAAAGGTGAAAAAAATTCTGATAACAGTGAGGTAATTTTCCAGTTCTTTAGATCACAATTAAAGCTGAGAGAAAGTTTCGCTGGCAGCTAATGCTGCATTAAATAAACTTCTGATCAGGGCAGTTATAGCCTAGTCTCTTTGACAGTATTGGATCTTTAATTTTATTGTACACACACACACACACGACCGGAGTTTAAATCTGTGTTTTGGGGATTGTAATTAATACACTGCAGTTTCCAAAGAGGAAATGTTGAACCATGGTAGTGTTTGCTGGTTTTGCTAATGACATCATCCATCATCCTGACAAGTGAAGCTGGATGGTGGAAAATGAACAAAGTGTCCATAAAGAGCTACAAAAAACAGGAAGTCCAGAAATCTCACAACAAAAAAGAAACAGAAGCTGATCTGAGTAAGTATCCTAAAGACGGAAATGACAAATACAAGCACAAAGGACGACAACTCTGTTCTGACAAAGGATGGCTGCTCTTTTTCAGTCAGCCAGACGATGACCTGGGAAGTGATGAGTGGGGAAGACTGAGGAAGATCTTTCAGGACAAACAGATGAGCACCAAGGTTTAGTTTTAGTTTTTTGTGGATCCCCATTAGGTGCAGAAAAACTGTAACTATTCTTCCTGGAGTCCCACACGTGATATAGTCTCTTGAATAAAAACAACGCATAGAGGAGTTTGATTGAAACATAACTTTGCTGCCCATAGTTTCAGTAGAAAAAACATGTTTAATGCAGATTTATCCACTGGACTTATATGAAGGCCATGCATCAACCAAAGACTGTAAAAAAACAAAAAATAGACGTAGTATCTGGTCACGTCTAAATAGCTGAAAGTGAAGCGAGTTGGGTGTGTCTCACTGTCGCCATCTTGCCGTGTTGTCACTTCCGGAAAATACTAAAGGCAAAATGTGGCCTCGGGGCAAATGACTGACAGACAATGTACTGCTAACCAAGCTAAATCAAAACTAGCAGGAGTTAACAAAGATTAACCTCCTAAGAGGCGGGCTAAAGGGATGTAAGGCATGTTTGGAATTGCTGTTAGCTGCTAAAAACCACCATTTTGCTACTCTCCTGCAGACTGAGATCTGGCCGAGAGAAAACAAGGAGGTAAATGGCAGCCACCGGCTGGAAGGCCGGCAGCTGGTTTGCTGCCTGTCAATCAAAAGGACATGCCCCTAATTATGTGTACTTTCAAGATTAAATAACATCTAAACGGATGAGTTATAAAAAAAAATTCACCCCTCCTCACAGTTTACAGGGAGGTAAACTTGACCTATTAAACCTAAAAGGATTTTTTGAACCAGGCTATAAACATGTGAAGTTGGTGTTTTTAACATGGGAGTCTATGGGGATTTGCTCTGTTTTGGAGCCCGCCCCTAGTGGATGAAGAAAGAGCAACAATTTTTAAGCACTTTTCCGGATTTTTGCATCGGTCTCACTGGCTGTTTTTTTATTACACCTGGAATTGTGCAAAACCTAAATATCGCAATTGAAAACCGCTAATGGAAACACCTACATTTCGAAAAAAAACTCTTAGATACCACAAAAAAAAAGTTTTTACGCTTTCACATGACGTAAATTCAGACGTTTCGATAAAGCAGTTTTTCGCATAAGTGTAATGGAAACACTTTTTTCGCAATTACTCGCCATCAGGCGTGACGTAGGGGGTTAAGAGCCAGTTATTCCTTCTTAATTTTGATGAATATGATCATTTACAAGCATTAACTGTGAAATCAGAGTGATGGGGAAGTTTTATCAGTCACATATATGAAAAATCGCCGTAACTCAGCAAGCTGAGTTTATTTTGGACATTAAACAGATGGTTTAAGTTCTTCATGTATTAACGACTGGACATCAGCTGTTTATGTCGTTTGCACACATTTGTAACACCATGACTCGGTTATCTCGTTCCCACGTGTAAATAATATGTCACCAGGATTTAATAAAACGTGACCACGGATAACATCGTATGACTGCGGCTTTGCATCAACAGCTGCATCACCACATCAGTCAGAAACTGGCTGCAGAATAAAAGTGGAAAACAAGATCAAGAAGTGACATCCACACTCCAGAAGTTGATCCCGAGGGGTTTTTAATTTGTGTTACGTTTCGGGCGTCTATACTGGAAGTGGCCACGAGTGTTTTTTCCTGCTGATGTGATCAGAGGCTCTGTGCATACGAACTTTACCTCTGAATTATCATCTGCTGCTTTCATCTCCTGATGAGGAGCAGCAGCAGCTCTAAAATACAACATGTTTACATCTCTATCCTCCTCAAAGTGGAGTCTCTCGGGACGTGATTTTACGAGAGTTACGACTTACACCATTCAATGGAAACACCTACTGTACATATCGCAGTTGTACTTTTTCAAAATTTAAGAAATATCGCTTTTATTTTTCAAAAAAGTGTAATGAAACCCAGCTACTGTTGGCCACCTTAGGTTGTAGCTTGGTATCAACATTTATCAAGTTGGAACATTTTTTAAAAGTTATTCTGCAAACAGGCTGGTTTGTAAAAAGAGGCGTTCTCACGATGGATCTTAGTGGGTCATCTGGCTGATCGTCAGTTTTAAATGGGGGTGAAAACTCCACCTACCCAGCTAGCTGCCTGGTTGCCTGGGTGGTAAATGGAGTGGATCCACTAACCCAACATAAAGCTTGAATAAATATGAAATAAGCTAAACGAACACAAAGAATGCAAAATGCATAAACAATAAGAAACACCATATAAAAATACATAACACTAATACAAAAACATATAACCATGAAGATAAAGAGAAAAAAAAATCCCTGGATTTTCTAACTTGATTAATTGTTTGTATGAGAGGAGGTAAATATACTTGCATGTTGCCACATTGGCCCTCAGATGTAGCATCAGTATGCTGCAGATTTCTTCTATATTCATTTCAAAAGGGAAAAGCATATTTTGAATGAAGCCAAACTCGTGGTTGTTTACAGTTATTTTAGAATTTAATTGGCTTCAATGAGACATTTCAATGTTTAGTGCCGACTGACAAATTAAATTGTCACTGCAGCTCTGCTCACTGTGGAAATGTGGATACTGCCAGCCCTTCCATTTATTTATTGGGCTTTTCTGTTAAAATCAAAAAGCCTTTGAATTATTAAAAACAAAAAGTGGAGAATATTGTCATAATATAAGCATCCTCTCCTGCCATGATCTGCATAGCTGTTTCAGGATGCTTAGCCTTCTCAAAGAAAACTGTTTCTACAAATGAAAAACTGTCCTGCCCTGTACATTTTCCAGTTCAACACTAAAAGCTGCTTATTAAAACAGATGGTCCAAGTATGAAATGAATCATTAATTGTTCTCTGAAATTAGAAAAAAAAAAGAAAAAAGAAAAAAGCCAGAGTTTGGATTTACCTTAAGGAATCACAAATCTATCCCCAAACTCCCAAATCTATCTAAAGTTTACCCGTCAGCAGCTCCCGGTATCTTCCATTAATAATGAGCACAACTTTGAGGAATTTGAGTCAGGTTTTGGAGCTCAGGCCCACACAAGCCAAGACATTTTTCTCCATCTTACTGCTGCAGCTCTAATACTTCCTGTCTCAGGACACCATTTTTCACATAGCACAATAAAATTCGACTTAATACCCTGAAGAGTAATTTGTTAGAACACAGTCTGGCCTCAAATGTTGGAGATTACACCTGCTGTAAGGCAGCTTTCTGTTGTTTAAGGAGCTCCATCATATCGGAAAGTCACTGTGTGGTTTTCCTTGTGGGGGGAATTATCAACATTCATGCGAGAGGTGGGATAAAAAACTTTTTCTGAGTTTGTTACTCTGACAGATGAGACGGAAACGTCCAGGGATGCAACTGTAAATACACGCTCCAAAAAAAAAAAAAAAAAAAAAAAAAAAAAGATCAAAAGAAAGAAAAGCAATAAATAGTTCAGTCCTGGCAGGAATAAAACAAGCAAACAACAAAAGTAGTTATTTGACATGGCTGGCACAAACAATATATTTTGTTTTCACACAAGTGTAAAATCTCCCAATCATAACTTGTAATAATAATTCAACTTCTTATTTAATTATGGTCAGGTGCACATCAACATCAACATGCTGCCATAGTGTGGGAAACATGAGGATTTACACCAGGACAAAACCAAAACCACAATATGTATTAGATTTTCTTTTAGAGATTATCTATCTATCTATATATATATATATATATATATATACTCTTATCTCAAAGCAAAGTAAATAGAAACATCTTCTTGCATCTTATCCCTTCCCAGTGGGAGATGTAAGCTTGTCAAACACAGCTGTGTTTAATAACTAAAGGCAGGTGTTAACGAGGTCAGGCTGACATGATCTTTTTCAATTTAAGTCAACCGATCCGATCCTGGTGTGCTCCAAGATTCCAGCTGATATCTATCAGCAATCTCATTGTTTACTTCTATTGACCTTTTGTACGTGACGTCACGCTCTTCAGTGGAACGCTGACTCCGCCATGACGGACGTCAAAACAATGGACGTCCATTAAACTCACGGCAAACCAGATAGTTGGTATTAGGGCTTTGAATCTGAATTTCGCAATTCGCAAAATATTAAAACATTAAAGGGACTAGAGGCAGGAATTTTGAAAAAAAAACAAACGTGCATGTCCATTTTTTTTTTATACTTATAGGTGATGAAGCGCTAAATGCCAAAAATAACGTTTCCACCCACGTCTCTCTCCGTTGCCTTGAACAGGCTGTGTGCTGCATAAAGCTGCAATAGGGGATTATCACGCTTCCGTGTTCCGAACTTCCGGTTTTAAACAGTTAGACGGCCCACTTCCGGTCCAGTTCAATGCCAACCCTACTGAAATTTTCACGGATTCCAGACTGAAATGATACTAAGGAGGAAGTGGATCAAAGCGATTCACCACAGTGAAGGGCCGAACTTTATAATAAAACAACGTAGCATGTTTGTTTGCAGCCGGTGGGGCACAACACAGGCATGCTAGCATTAGCCAGCTAGCGTTTACCGACGTGCTTAACTTTGTGCGTCTTAAAACACACATGCATCTGAAAATCGGGTCTGTACCCCCCCGTTTCCAGTGGAACAACTGGGGACTGCCAAGAAAGGAGACGCTTTCAGATGCTTGTGTGTTTTCAGCCGCACAAAGTTAGGCATGTCATCGAGCTGGCTAATGCTAACTGGCTAACAGTAGTCTGCCAGCTACTACTCTGTTAAACTTTGTAAATCGGATAAACGCCAATGCCAAGTTTTCATTCCAGACTGAGTGATGCTAAGGAAGAAGTGGATCAAAACGACCGATTCGACGAGGTGAAGGACCGAACTTTATAATAAAACGACACACGTTTGTTTGTGGCCGGCAGACTATACATTCGTGTTAGCCTGTAAGCATTAGCCAGCTCGATAACATGCCTAACTTTGTGCGGCTGAAAACACACAAGCATCTGAAAGCGTCTCCTTTCTTGGCAGTCCCCAGTTGTTCCACTGGAAACGGGGGGGGGTACAGACCCGATTTTCAGATGTTTGTGTGTTTTAAGACGCACAATGTTAAGCACATCAGTAAACGCTAGCTGGCTAATGCTAGCATGCTGTGAAGTGCCGGTGTTGTGCCCCACCAGCGACAAACAAACGTGTGTTTTATTATAAAGTTCGGCCCTTCACCGCGGTGAATCGATCGCTTTGATCCACTTCTTCCTTAGTATCACTTCAGTCTAGAATGAAAACGTAAGTATGTTCGGAGTTTATCCGATTTAAACAGTATAACAGAGCAGAAACGGCTGTCGTTAACATGGCCCGGAAGAGGAAGTGTCCAAAATCTTGGAACTTCCGGTAAGCGTGATAATCCCCTATAGGGGATTATCACGCTTCCGTGTTCCGAACTTCCGGTTTTAAACAGTTAGACGGCCCACTTCCGGTCCAGTTCAATGTCCCTGCTTTACTTCGTTGATAACGTGAATAAACGCCAACCCTACTGAAATTTTCACGGATTCCAGACTGAAGTGATACTAAGGAAGAAGTGGATCAAAGCGATTCTCCAGAGTGAAAGGCCGCACTTTATAATAAAACAACGTAGCATGTTTGTTTGCAGCCGGTGGGGCACAACACCGGCATGCTAGCATTAGCCAGCTAGCGTTTACCGACGTGCTTAACTTTTTGCGTCTTAAAACACACAAACATCTGAAAATCGGGTCTGTACCTCCCCGCTTCCAGTGGAACAACTGGGGACTGCCAAGAAAGGAGACGCTTTCAGATGCTTGTGTGTTTTCAGCCGCACAAAGTTAGGCACGTCATCAAGCTGGCTAATGCTAACCTGCTGACAGTAGTCCGCCGACTACTACTCTGTTGAACTTTGTTAAACGGATAAACGCCAATGCCAAGTTTTCATTCCAGACTGAAGTGATGCTAAGGAAGAAGTGGATCAAAATGACCGATTCGCAGCGGTGAAGGACAGAACTTTATAACAAAACGACACACGTTTGTTTGTGGCTGGCAGACTATACAGTCGTGCTAGCCTGTAAGCATTAGCCAGCTCCATGACGTGCCTAACTTTGACTCTCACCAAAAGACTCATTTTACAGTATATATGTGAAGAGCAACTGTAAGCACAAGTTATGAAGTCAAGAGGAATGGGTTTATTCCAAGAATAAACTCACAAGTAATGTAACAGAGGTAACATTTGAATTGCTGGTAACTGGCTTAACATAGTTTGATATATTGGCATGTTTTAGGCTGGGCTCACACCAAACGATTTTCGCCGTTGCAGACTTATGCCTCCCTCACATCGGAGGATTTTCTTAAAGATTTGGAAAAGACTCTTGGAAGACTACCATCTCACACTAGCTCACATCTAAAGACAGTTTTTAGTCTCAGCCTAGTCTCAGACTGAGATTTTACAAAGACTGGGAATCTTGCAGGGTCACTATTTACAAGACTACAACTAGATTCTATCAGTATTTTTCCCATCATGCAACTTGTTACTACTACTAATAAAAAAAAAAAAAAATAATAATAACACATTTTATTTGAAAGCACCTTATCAAAGCGCACAAAAACACTGTATAAAACAGATAAAACATTTAAAACAGGAAGCTAAAACCCTAAAAATGCTAAACATAATCTGCTCTCTCTGACCCGAGAACATTCAGTGACAAGCATGAGGGAAATTCCAAGATATTAACCACAGAAGAAACACAAGGTTGACAATGTATTTCGGGGTGCCAAAGTCCGGTCCTCGAGAGCTGCTATCCTGCAATTTTCAGAGCATACCCTCTCCAACACACCTGAATCAAATGGTTAATCTCCTCATGCACATGTCATTCAGCTCTGCAGAGGTCTGGTAACGAGCCATTCATTTGACTCAGCTGTGTTGGAGAAGGGATGCAACCAAACTGTGCAGAATGGTAGACAGATGACTGGTCTACTCTGAAGTGATTAACCTGTCAACACATCCTTCAGATGCATCACACATCCACAGCCAGCAGATGAAGCTGTTGTTGACGTGTCAAATGTCTTGAGGCACGGTGTTGATCTCATAGCAGTTGTGTAACATTGTCTCAATGTCTCACAAGGCTTCGGTTTCACCATTCCTAGGCTATAGGTGGGAAGCAGGCCAGTGGAGGGAAAAAAAAAATCTTTGATAGATTTCACAAATAAAACAGTAATCCAACTATAAATGCTTGGCAAGACATCAAAATTTAGCGTGGTGGTACTCTGACCAGCTGAGGTGGACGATGCAGGTGCCATAGAGTAAAAATCCTGCCATGCTTTTGGATTGACCTGTACATTGAACAGGTGTTTTCACTAACAAGCTCATCTACTTGTAAAGTGGCTGTGCTAATTAAATTCAGCTGCTGATTGGTTGGAACAACTGCTGGACAGGATTTTTACTTTCTGGACCAGGAATTTCTACCTTTGCTGACCATAAACACAATGATGAGGCTCTGGCTTGTAGTATAACCTGGTAGTATATAAGGAGGGAAGTGATGAATGATACCATGCAGGTGGGTAGCAATCTGCGACTGAAACCTGCTCTCTCTTTAACTGCCTGGTTATCACAAGCTTCATTCCACCACTGGACTTCTCTGTTTGCTTACACAGGGACTAAGATCCAAAGTAAGTAAGAACAGACGAGCTCCCCTGCTTTTAATTAAACCAGGGGAGCCAAAGTCCAATCCTCAAGAGCTACAATTTCCCATGCACATGCTCTGCAGAGGCCTGGTAACGAGCCATTCATTTGATTCAGGTGTGCTGGTGAAGGTATGCACTAAAGCTACGTCCACACGGTGACAATCAGCAGAGAAGACGCAAAAGTCTCATCTCAGTCTTTTTCATGAAGAAAAATGCGTGCATACGAGGATGAAATAACGTGGGGAATTCAATTGGATATGCACGCCAGGCCATTAGGTGGTACTGTGATAGAACTCCACCATGTCTGCATGCATGCGTAAAATCTACCTTAGATCCACTGGGTTTACGTAGGATATGTCCCATTTTGGGGTCGGCTCCAAAGACTGTAAATAAACACTACCTGCACACTACCAAGTGTGCGGACTACGTAGGCTACAGAGTGGCAGGTCCACCATCATTTTTGCGTTTTGGGCTGTGCAGACGAGAACGCAACAGCGTGGCGACATCAGGAACTCCACTTTGGAATGAGTCTTCACATTCTTGCATCTTCAACCCAGAATAGCGCCATTGCCATTTGAACGAAAGGCACTTCTGATTAAATATTTAGTCATTTTTACCTGCAATCGTCCTCTTTTGAACGGCCCCTGAATGTAACACGATAGTAGCTCTTGAGGACTGGACTTGGACTCCCTTGTTTTATACTAATTGTTTTAAAATAACATCTGCTAAAAACTAAAATCTGCTGTTTCATTGTGTATCTTTTTACCTGCCTAGGGACTAAACAGATGTAAATTAGCTTCTTCTAATAAGCTTCTTAGCTGTAATTCGACATGCGTACGTCTGTTATTGCAAATGTTCGTCAGTTTGTGTTATCTCTATCAAATATATCTGCTAAATATGACAAGACGCAACTGCACTACCTTCAGTATCTACCAGTCTTCAGCTGCAGCTTTGTTCTTAAATTATTTTGCTCAGATGAGCCCCAAATCTGTTTTTGGCAAAAGGAGTAAATAAACTTTCAACTCAGTCTAAGAGAGATTAACTTGCCATGCTCCATTTAAAACATTGCAGGTGCCAAGAAGTACTTCAACAAAAGATACAGCTACATAGTGACATGTAGTGTATCAAAGCTTTGTTCAACCTTTTGTCATTTGATTAAAAATAAATTGTTCATTGTCCGAGGCTTCAATGACTGAACATTTAAAGATCAGTAAGATGAAATGCAGCCAAGTCCTTTATCAGCTTCCATCAATTTGCATGTTACAAATACACCGATGTAATTTTCTGACTGACTGAAAATGACTGACTGACTGCCAGTCAGTCAGTCATTTTCTGTACCGCTTATCCAGTTCAGGGTTGCGGGGGTTGCTGGAGCCTATCCCAGCTATTATCAGGCGAGAGGCGGGGTACATCCTGGACAGGTCGCCAGTCTGTCGAGTTGTTTTCCAATGCAACTGGTGCAAATACATATTATTTTATGAATTTTGACAAAGTATGTTTTTGCATTCACTAGTTTAAGGTTTATGGGTGTGTGTTTAAAGAGGATGCACTTGTTTTTTCATCTTTTTTTTAAATAAGATATGTCCACAATTATTACTGCTCTGCAAAACAAAAAAGAAACAAAAAGGAAAAACATTCAAATGAACACCAAAAAACAGGGATACAATTCACTGTGACACACTTGTTTGCTCCTGCTAAATGATTTACAACCAGTCATGTTTTGGCTATGCACAAGTGCATCAGACATACTTGTGTCAGAGATCCATCACTAGAAACACCAGCTCTGACATACTGTATGCCTCCTTTCTCCTTAATCCTTTCACCGTGCAAAAACCTGTCAGACAGTAGCTGGGTTTACATGGACCCAAATATAAATGGTAAATGGACTGTACTTATATAGCGCTTTTCCAGTCATACTAACCGCTCAAAGCGCTTTACACTACATATCACATTCACCCAGTCGCACACAATCACACACACATTCATACCTCGATGGGCACATCGGGAGGCAACTTGGGGTTCAGTGTCTTGCCCAAGGACACTTCGGCATGTAGTCTGGGGAAGCCTGGAATCGAACCCACAACCCTCCGGTTGAAAGATGACTGCTCTTCCGCCTGAGCTACAGCCGTGTAGTCTTAAGGCCCTTTCAGATAGAACGCGGCAAGCGCAAGAGGACGGCGGCAAACCCATTCATTGTGTATGTGGTACCGCCGCGGCAGCGCGTTCCGCCATGCCGCGGAGCACCGCGGCGCGCAAGGTGGGCGCATGCCGCCGCGGTGGCGCTGACGCCGCTGCGCTCGAATTGAACATTTTTTAATTCGGGCGCAGCGCGCTGTGACGACATCCTAGCGCGTCCAATAGGAGAGGCCAGTTCAGGGAAAAAAAGTGGTCATTGTTCAGCCTGAAGTAAAGCTGGAAGCGGTCTGTGTGAAAGAATGCAGCTCGCGGACGAGCCTGAACTCCCCACGTTCTGCCTTGTTATCAGGATCAGGTGGACCCCCACCCTTTTATCGGCTGCTGATCTCCTCCTCCTCCCTTGGAGCAAAGCTCTTGCTGCGACCATGAGATGTACATCTCTCACAACGAAGCGTGCCGGGGAGAAAACACTTCCTGGTCTGTCGCTTAGCAACGCGTGCCTGACGTGTTTGCTGCCGCCGGGTCTGCCGCCGACTCTGCGCCCTACCCCGCGGTGAACTCGGCGAAAAACGCGTTCTATCTGAAAGGGCCTTTACACACCTCTCTGCAGTTTCCCACCTGCCGCCCTCCCACACCCCCATAGTGACTGTGTCTGTCCCCCGGGCCCTAACTGTGCGTTCAGACCAAGAGCGACTAAAGCTGTAAAATAGCTTTTGTCGCTCATAAAAATAGCTGCTACAAAAAATCTGTTCGCTTTTGTCGCTCAAGTCGCTTATGACATCACGTTCAATTCTGCATATCCTTTTAAAAAGACCGTATGCTTTTTACCTTTAGCAGAGCTTTTGCAGTGATGCTTTCCGTGATTGCTGCCTTGTGCTTTGACAAGTTGTAGCCTGCGATTAACCAGAAATCCGTCTCCTACTGAAAAACAACGGTCTGGACATAACTGATTAAATTACACCCCAAAATAAAATAATGTTGTAGCTTAGTTAAGTACATCATCACTGATCTGCATCTGCAGATCTTCACTCATTCATCTCTCACTCTCAAACTAAACGTCAAGACGAGGGACAAAAGGGAAATACGTTTTTTTTTATCCCTGTCCATTATTATTATAACATAGTACTTTCGATATTTATAAATGATATCGTCCCATTCTCGCAGCATGCTAGGCGCTCGATTAGCAGGCAAGTTTCGCGCCTATTTTAAAAATGATTTTATCAACTTACCGGACAAACCAACGGCACGTGATACCTCTTCCCAGGCCAGAGCCTTCTTTTGGAGATCCCGAAAGGTTTAAAGTGTCAGGTCATACAATACTGGGGGGTCAGCGACGGCAGTTATCTGCGTTTCTGCTGTCATTTTGACTCGGAACCAAAATACGGCACCAGAGTTCAGAGTTCGTTTCCGGGGGACTCCTGGAAGTGAACAATGTCTACATTCTGATTGGTTGTCAGGGTTTTACAGCCGAAACGTGTCATAGCCAATTTGCATAAAGTTAAACTATTTTTAACTTTGTTTAGTCGCTCTAATCGCTCAACTTTTGTAGCTCGTCGCTTCTGTCGCTTTATTCGCTCTTGTCGCTCCTGTCCATTGAAAGTGAATGACTTCCGGCGATTTTACAGCTTTAGTCGCTCTTGGTCTGAACGCACAGTTAGAATAAAATCCAAAAACACCTCTAAGGTAAATCACAATAACCTAATAAAAATTAAAACAATAAACGTAACAAAACAGAAAAATAAAACTATTAAATGTGGATTATTAAATATCAGATCCCTTTCTTCAAAATCTCTGTTAGTTAATGATCTGATTGGCGATCATCATGTTGATTTATTTTGTCTCACAGAAACCTGGCTGCAGCAGGATGATCATGTTACTATTAATGAATCTACTCCACCCGATTACTTAAATTTTCATGTTCCTAGAGCCGCAGGCCGAGGAGGAGGTGTGGCTGCTATCTTTCAATCAGGGCTATTTATTAATCCCAGACCTACGATTAGTCATAATTCCTTTGAACATCTAATTCTAAGCCTTTCTCATCCTAACTGGAAATCAGAGAAACCACTTTTGTTAGCTGTAGTGTATCGTCCACCTGGACCTTACTTAGAGTTTCTGACTGAATTTTCAGACTTTTTAATTAGATTTAGTGTTGAATACTGATAAAGTTGTCGTTTTGGGCGACCTTAATGTTCATGTTGACGATAACAACGACAGCTTAAATATTGCTTTTAAATCTATGCTAGACTCAATCGGTTTTTCACAAAATGTTCACGAACCCACTCATTCTCATAATCATACTCTGGATCTTGTCCTGACGTATGGTATTGACAGTGAGGAACTGAAAGTTTTTCCCCATAATCCTGTTCTGTCTGATCATTTCTTAATAACTTTTGAGTTTACTTTACTTGACTACACGATGGCTGAGAATAAATTCCATTACAGTAGATGTTTATCAGATAGTGCCGTTACCAAGTTTAAAGAATCTATTTCATCACTATTTCCTACAATACCAGATGTTAACGTCACAGAAAGCATCTATTCAAGCTTTACTCCAGTTCACATTGATCAGCTTGCTGATAAAATAGCAGTTTCAACACGCACAGTACTAGATAATGTGGCTCCGTTAAAAAAGAAGATCATCTGTCAGAAGAAGGAAGCTCCTTGGTTTAATTCCCAGCTACGAGCTTTAAAACAGACATCTAGACGTTATGAGAGGAAATAGCGTGCATCTGGCTTAGAGGAGTCTCGCTTAATCTGGAAAGAGAGTCTAACTGTTTATAAAAAATTCTTACGTAAGACTAGAACAGCTTACTATTCATCATTGATAGAGGAAAATAGGAATAATCCCAGGTTCCTTTTCAGCACTGTAGCCAGGCTGACGAAGAGCCACAGTGCTGTTGAGCCATGCATTCCCCCGACTCTCAGCTGTGACGATTTCATGAGTTTCTTTACAAACAAAATTGTTTGAGAGAAAATCCATGACATCCTCCCAGCTACTAACGACATCTTACCCCCAGCAGGTTTAGAGACATCTGTAGATGCTGAATTATGTCTGGATCATTTCTGTCCTATACAGATATCTGAGTTAACCAAACTAATTGTGGCATCCAAACCTTCTACCTGCATTCTGGATCCCATCCCAACCAAGTTGCTAAAGGAAGTCTTTCCTTTGATTAACACATACCTACTAGATCTAATTAATTCATCGCTATTGGCAGGATATGTACCTCAGTCCTTTAAGACTGCAGTAATAAAACCTTTACTTAAAAAAACTACTCTTGACTCAGGAGAATTAGCTAATTATAGACCGATATCCAACCTCCCCTTTATGTCTAAAATTCTTGAGAAAACAGTTTCAGCTCAACTTTATGCCCATCTGAGCAGAAATAATCTGTTTGAAAAGTTTCAGTCTGGTTTTAGAGCTCATCATAGCACAGAGACGGCACTGGTGAAGGTTATGATCCATGTAAACACCTCTTTCCAAATGAAAAGTGCTGAACCGAATGAATTTTCATTCGGTTTCGCGAGGGTAGAATATTCCTTTCCCCAAACCGAACGGGGTGTCATGTAAACGCTGAATCAGAAAGTTGTGAGGTTGCGCTCTTACAGCGCATGCTTCGACGAGACATCAACAACGTACAACGAGTGACGTTTCCTCACTTTGACAGATGGCTGTGAACAACGTCATTCCCTGGACAGCAAAAGAAAGTTTGTTTTTTACTCAAACTCTGTCTTTATTAAATAATGTAATGTAACATCATTCTGCGCATGTCAGACAGGATTATTCTGAATAAATATTGGCGCATATACACATCAGATCAGAATGAATAGGGGATTATCACGCTTACCGGAAGTTCCCGGATTTTGACACTTCCTCTTCCGGGCCATGTTAACGACAGCCGTTCCTGCTCTGTTATACTGTTTAAATCGTATAAACTCCAAACATACTTAAGTTTTCATTCTAGACTGAAGTGATACTGGATCAAAAGCTGGATCAAAGCGATCGATTTGCCGCGGTGAAGGGCCGAACTTTATAATAAAACACACGTTTGTTTGTCGCCGGTGGGGCACAACACCGGCACTTCACAGCATGCTAGCATTAGCCAGCTAACGTTTACTGACGTGCTTAACATTGTGCGTCTTAAAACACACAAACATCTGAAAATCGGGTCTGTACCCCCCCTGTTTCCAGTGGAACAACTGGGGACTGCCAAGAAAGGATGCTTGTGTGTTTTCAGCCGCGCAAAGTTAGGCACGTTATCGTGCTGGCTAATGCTAACCTGCTAACAATAGTCCGCCAGCTACTACTCTGTTAAACGTTGTAAATCGGATAAACGCCAATGCCAAGTTTTCATTCCAGACTGAAGTGATGCTAAGGAAGAAGTGGATTAAAACGACCGATTCGCCGCGGTGAAGGACCGAACTTTATCATAAAACGACACACGTTTGTTTGTGGCCGGCAGACTGCGCAGTCGTGTTAGCAGGTTAGCATTAGCCAGCTCGATAACATGCCTAACTTTGTGCGGCTGAAAACACTCAAGCATCTGAAAGCGTCTCCTTTCTTGGCAGTCCCCAGTTGTTCCACTGGAAACGGGGGGTACAGACCCGATTTTCAGATGTTTTTGTGTTTTAAGACGCACAATGTTAAGCACGTCAGTAAACGTTAGCTGGCTAATGCTAGCATGATGTGAAGTGCCGGTGTTGTGCCCCACCGGCGACAAACAAACGTGTGTTTTATTATAAAGTTCGGCCCTTCACCGCGGCAAATCGATCGCTTTGATCCACTTCTTCCTTAGAATCATTTCAGTCTAGAATGAAAACTTGAGTATGTTTGGAGTTTATCCGATTTAAACAGTATAACAGAGCAGGAACGGCTGTCGTTAACATGGCCCGGAAGAGGAAGTGTCAAAATCCGGGAACTTCCGGTAAGCGTGATAATCCCCTATTAGTTCCCATGTAAACAGCTGCCCTGAAATCCTCAATCAGAATGATTTCATTCTGAAAGGGAAAAAAAGTCTCCATGTAAACGTGCCCATTGTTGAGCAGTACTGATATTGAGATTAACATATATCTATATCCACAGTTGTCCTCAGAATTATCCATACCCTCCAACGGGCTTAATGCACAACTCCAATACTTCCTGAACTTGAACCAGCTCCTTTGTCTCCTGTCTTTCAGTATTGGACGATTTGATTAAGCCAGGTGTGCCTGACCTCAGGCACACACATATATATATATATATATATATATACACACACATATATATAATAAATAATATATAAATATATACATATACACACACATATATATGTATGTACACTTGTAAAAAAAAAAAAAAAAATTTACTGTTTTCAACCAAAAATAAAAAGCAAGTTTTCAAGGAGAAAACTTCTTATCTGGCTCATCGTGTTAATATGTCAAGGCTTTCGTTGGAAATCTGATGAGGTGAAACTAATTTTACTCAAGCTCAATTAATTAAGACAAATTACTGATAAAGAATTACTGTTAAGGGGTTTTTCTGACCTTGAGGTAGTTATGCTGCTTTTGGAAACTTTATCCATTAATCACATCAGTTCAAACAATTAAGCAAAAGGGCGAGCACATTTTTGCCTCAGAGTATTTTCCCAAAACAATAAATGTTTTATTTCATGTTTAATGTTTTAAATGACTTCCCACAGCATATTCTGCAGACAACCAGTATTATGATGGTATCAATAGGTGCTTGCACATTAAAGAAAAAGAAAAAAGCTCACTCCTGAAGTTTCCAGTGGTGTCAGAAAACATCAGAAATAGAAGAACTGGGAAGTAATTTTCACTGTTTCTTGCTTCACTTTTTTTTTCTTTTTCTTCTTTTAATAGTCGCAGGATCATCTGAGAAATGTCATCATCAGAGCAAGTTAAAGAGAATGGCTGTGCTGTGATTTGGTTTACATTTGTGTCTCACAATCTGTACAATATTTTGGTATAAAAGGAACCTCAGGAATACTGCATACTGGGGGGGGGGGTTAAAAATTCTAGAGACAAAGTCAATAAGTGGACAATAATGAGCTTACGTACTTGCAACAGAAAGTTTTCTCTGAGACCTTCCTAGTTATATCTTTAGAGATACCCTCTGACATCAGCAAAACATTCTGGTCCAGATAACTGCTGCTCACTAGATATTTTCTCTTCTTCAGACCATTTTCTGCAAAGCTGGTTGTGTGTGAAAATCCTAGTAGATCAGCAGTGTCTAGGTGTGTGTCAATCTGCACACTTGCACTACATAGTACACAACTTTTGAGTGCAAGTGTGGTTCTATCTAAAATTCAGTGCTCTGAAAAGTACCAGGATGTTGCCCTAATACAGGTCAAAAATCCAGTGCAGAACGAAGTACACTATTCGCACTAAACAGATGCCATCTTGCTGACATAGCGGAAGACATGGGACTTATGTTTCCAGTTCAATGTCCCTGCTTTACTTCGTAGATAACGTGAATAAACGCCAACCCTACTGAAATTTTCACGGATTCCAGACTGAAGTGACACTAAGGAAGAAGTGGATCAAAGCAATTCACCAGAGTGAAGGGCCGAGCTTTATAATAAAACAACGTAGCATGTTTGTTTGTAGCCGGTGGGGCACAACACCGGCATGCTAGCATTAGCCAGCTAGCGTTTACCGACGTGCTTAACTTTTTGCGTCTTAAAGGTGCCATGACATCAAATTTCACTTTTCTGGGGTTTTGGGTGTATAATATGATCTATTGTGCACTGATGAGGCCATGTGAATGTCCAGAGTGAGAATCAAAGTTCCTGTTTATGGTCTGTCAGCTTTGTCTCTCTGCTCAGAAACAGTTGAATCAGACAGCAGGCTATCATTCTACGTAGTTCTATCATTCTACGTGATTTAATTGCTCCAATAAGAGCACACTATCAAGTAAACAGCGCCCCCCCTCTCTCTCTCCTAACGGTTTATGCACCGTCCGCTCCCCCCCTCCCCTCCCTGTCTGATTCAGCTTCGTGTATGGAGCTAGTAGTAACTTCTCTGCAGTCAGGTCTGGATTTTCAAACAAATGGATTTAAAAGCAAACTTCTGCAGCAACACTGAGGGAGGCGACCACAACCTTGTCATTACCTGTAAGTTCATTTATTTTCTAAATGCTGTCTTGTCTGATAAACGTAGCTCACACTGTCTAAAGTGCCCATGTTGCTAGCAGTTAGCCTTTAGCAAACTCCGACCGCAGCTTGACCTAGATTCTCCAAATAAGGTCATAGCCAAATAAGGTGTAGCCAATCAAAATGAAGTCAACGTGGTCTCTGGGTAAAGCTCCATATCATCACCGGACCCAACTGTAATACTGAGGAAGTGAGGTCTGGCGTTTCAAAACAATACTCCGCTGTAAAAAATGCCGTTTTTTTCTTTGGAGTATTTACATATGCAGTAATGCCAACAACATAAACTAGTTTTTAACTGCTATGTCATCACTCCTTTAAAACACACATACATCTGGATGTCCCCGTTTCCACTGGAACAACTGGGGACTGCCAAGAAAGGAGACGCCTTCAGATGCTTGTGTGTTTTCAGCCGCACAAAGTTAGGCACGTCATCAAGCTGGCTAATGCTAACCTGCTAGCAGTAGTCCACCAGCTACTACTCTGTTAAACTTTGTTAATCGGATAAACGCCAATGCCAAGTTTTCATTTCAGACTGAAGTGATGCTAAGGAAGAAGTGGATTAAAACGACCGATTCGCCGCGGTGAAGGACCGAACTTTATAATAAAATGACACACGTTTGTTTGTGGCCGGCAGACTGCGCAGTCGTGTTAGCAGGTTAGCATTAGCCAGCTCGATAACGTGCCTAACTTTGTGCGGCTGAAAACACACAAGCATCTGAAAGCGTCTCCTTTCTTGGCAGTCCCCAGTTGTTCCACTGGAAACGGGGGGGTACAGACCCGATTTTCAGATGTTTGTGTATTTTAAGACGCACAATGTTAAGCACGTCAGTAAACGCTAGCTGGCTAATGCTAGCATGCTGTGAAGTGCCGGTGTTGTGCCCCACCGGCGACAAACAAACGTGTGTTTTATTATAAAGTTTGGCCCTTCACCGCCGCGAATCGATCGCTTTGATCCACTTCTTCCTTAGTATCATTTCAGTCTAGAATGAAAACTTGAGTATGTTTGGAGTTTATCCGATTTAAACAGTATAACAGAGCAGGAACGGCTGTTGTTAACATGGCCCGGAAGAGGAAATGCTCAAAATCCGGGAACTTCCGGTAAGCGTGATAATCCCCTATTGTGGCTACCCAGCTGTTCACTCCCAATGGCAGTTATGATCTGGTCATGTGTTTGAGGCTGCGGTTATACCAGCTAAGTAGAGTTAGTACACATTAGCGGTCAGCGCTAGTCCGTCACTTCCTGTAAGTGCAGTGCTCTATTCGGGTCAAAATTTAGTGACAATAGTTTGCACTGCAGACAAAGTACACAATGCGCACTAAGCACTGAATTCCAGTGCACTTGGGGAAGTGCGTGGTTTGAGACACGGCTTCTGAATCACTCAAACCAACAACCATGCCACGTTCAAAGTCACTTAAATCCCATTTCTTCCTCATTTTGATGCTCAGTTTGATCTTCAGCAAGTTGTCTTGATCATGTTTACGTGACTAAATGCGTTGAGTTGCTGCCATGCCATTGACTGATTAGATATGTGTTAACAAGCAATTCAATACACACCAAGCAGCAACCACCGGTGGCCAACTGTGAAGCCAAAATTTTTAGTAGTTCACTCTTCATCCAATAGGGGCTGGCTGCAAAACAGAGTAAATCTTCATAGACTCCAATGTTAAAATGCCAACTTCACAGCAGAAATAAATATGTTTACAGCCTGGTTCAAAAAATGTTTTTAGATTTAACAGGTCAAGTTTACCTTCACGTCAACTGTGGGGGTGTGTTTTTTTCTTTTTTTTGTTTTAAATAACTTATATGTTTAGATGCTATTTAGGGTGCGTCCCAATACACCCACTAGCCCTACCCCTAAATTTTGCGCACTCCCGCAAAGGTAGCGCTGTCCCAATCCCTCTTTGCATGTAGGGGTAGTGGACATAACGAGGGGTAGGGGGTATGTTCTTGCCCTTCAGAGCGAGGGACGTCAGATGCTGACTTGCTGAGGAAGGGCCAGAGAAAAGGGAACAACAGAAACCTCTGGAGAGCGACAGGACTTGGAGAAGAAAACTCACAAATGTTCATATGTACAGATTACATCTTTGTTCGTAACGATAGCCAGACTAGCCATGCTAGCTAGGCTAAAATACTGATGAAAAGCTTACAAAGGCTTTTTGGCAGTTTACAAGAGACAGCAGTCATCATGGCGACTTCTTCCTCGTGTGGTTGTTTTGTTTATTAATCAACCGAAGCATGATGAATGATGGAAAAAAAGGAAAGTGACCACAACTGTTAACTCTGTGTTGTTGCTGGGTGTGTTGTTATGGTGAGACGTATGTGCAAACATCACTACGCAGTCGCTTACATGCCTGAACATAAATGCAGCAAGTGCCGTCCCAATCCCCAGGGAAGATTACAAAGCCCTACTCTTTGTGGCTCGAATTTGAGGGTGTAGTGATAGTGGGCGAGGGCAAGTGGTTGAAAGTAGGGGGAACATTTGGATTGGGCCTTAATCTTGAAATTAAACATACCGGATGCTGGCCTGCCTTAGGCCTACCTTTAGCCTGCCGATTAGGGGGCTAATCTTCATTAACTTCAGTTAGTTTCGAGTTAGCTCGGTTAGCATTTATCCCAGAGTACATTGGCTGTCAGTCATTTGCTTTGAGACAGCACTTTGTCTATTTTTGTATTTTCTGGAAGTGACAACGCACACGATGAAGCCAAGATGGCGATGATGGGAATGCCTATCTGGCTTCACTTTAAGCTCTTCAGAAACTAGCGGGTGATGTAACTGAAGGTTCATGCCTCTTTTTAACGGTCTATGATACACACACCACCTATTGTAGAAGGACAGGTTTTTTACTATCTGAAGGCTGCAGTTTAAAAAATGATTTTTAACAGGTTCTTTGTTTAAACCCCCCTTGTTTCATATCACAATTAAAAAAAAGGCTTTTCAATCAACAAACCCCTGGAGCTACCATGATGACTCAGCTGATTGCCTGAGTTGGGAAAAACATCTCCACAGCTCACATGAAGTACTCAGTGAATGCATTGACCCTTTTGACACATGTTCACACAACATACGGAGATCTCATAATTACGGTGCCACACACATGCTCTCATTTTCAGTATTATGCAAGCATGTTCTACTATACGTGCCCCATAACCACTCATTATAGGACTGCTGTGTTCCTGAAACCGTTTGAAGATTAGTAAATCTGCAGATGCAAATGCGTTTGCTCCTAGCTGGTCCTGACACCAGTGAACAGCCTGTAAACGAAAGAAAAATACAGCACAGTCTGTTGTAGGTGTCAGGCTAATCTTAGCTCTCATATTTGTGGGTGTTTCTTTTTTTTTCACAATATTTGTTTAGATGTTTTTATTTAAACATTTTGTCATGACTGAAAGTAGAAAAGAGTAAAGACGTAATGGGGGGTAAGGAGGATGTTATGTTAACATGAAGCGAACACGTAAAGAGTCACATACTGTACTAGCAAACATGCACTTTGGCAGAGATTTCCCACCCAGGGGTCTTGTATCTCTCGCAAGGATTAGCTTTTCTGTCACACTTCAGAGTCTTGCTTTTGGAAACTTGAAATAGCCTGAATTACAGTCATGTTGAAAGGTTTTCACTGCCTCTTTCGCTCTCTGTCTCTGACTTGTGCTAGCCTTCTCTGTTTTGATCCAGTTCAAACTACCTTTGAAAGGAAAGACTCATTGCTCTTTACTGTGCTTGTTAGCTCGATGTGTCGCTGTTCAGGCTGCAGGGGTTTCTGTGACGACGGGAAGGCTTACATCACAAATGTTAAAGAAAGTAATGTTAAGCACAACATGCATGCACACATGCAGAGATGAAAACAAATGTTCACAGTATCTGGGCTCACTCACACTGATGTGGTGTTCAGTTCAGATGAGGTCTGATGGGTTTGCTTGGTCTGGCAGTGCAGTGCTTTTGGCGGATCAAGCTGTAGCTCTTATCTCTCTGGCCTGATGGTCTAACCTCTATTCTCTGCCATCAGTCTCACACACATTCAAACTCACACATCTATGGATGGACACTCTACCGATAGTCATAAATGCCTCAGTTTTTGCTGTGTGACTGCATCAAGCTGAAGCAGCAGAATTGCAGTGCAGGCCATAAATCTGCTCTTGGTTTAGGAAAATGAGGGGTAATGAATGCAGGCAGTTGCATGTTGAACTTATGGAACTGCTAAATGAACGTCTGACAATTGAAAAATTAACACAAAAAAGACATAAGAGAGATATATCCACTTATTTAGTGTTTTGATGATGGCGAAAAGACCTACTGTATATAACAAATGTAATTGTCCAACTGGGTTTAGATTTAATAACTGAAGATATAACATACGATTCTCATCGTTAATTAACCATTTAAAGAGTTGTTGGCCCATTAAATGGAGATTAAAGTCATCTGGGTGATAGTACAAAGGTAATCTCCATCTCTTTCATGGGCCAAGTGGATGCAAACCATGGCTGTAATACCCCCCACAGCAAAACAGACCCCTTTCAGTTTGGGTAAAGAGTTAAAGAGCGTCTTTCAGGTTGAATTTGCCAAAATAAGCTGTTTTTAAAAAGTCTGAGAGATGCCGTCATATGAAAAAAACTTTTAGCAAATGTTTTTATATAGGCCATAGTTGAATTTAATTGAGCTCACTAGCGATCCATTGCTTAAAAAAATGTGACTCTTTGAACCACGTGATGCATAACGCAACTTAAGGTAAACGAGTCTGAAAGGCAGCAGCTGTCAGGTCAGTTTATGGCAGGAACATATGTCAGCAGGTTTTATCTGAGGCTTCAGCAGCATCAACATGGTGAATGCGTGTTTGTGCAAGATGCACAAATTAAAGTCTCTCTGGACATTGTGTCCACACTTTTCCTGATGTGACAGTGTGGGGTCCTGTCACTATGCCTCTGATTGATCATGTGCCCTGACTACTTGGCCACAGGGATGTCCCTTTGGCTGAATGGTTAGCATGCATGACTCTCACCCGGGAGTCTGGGAATCAAATCCTGCCCGGGCCCTCTGTTCTGTACCTTGCCACATGAACCAAAAGAGCTTGCCTTTCACTCCTGGGTGAGACCAGCTGCAGCTGTAGCTACCAACAGGTGTGGGCGGATCACAAGCTAGTAAAGCGACTTCTTGAATTTTAAATTTTATTTTTTGTGGGCATGACGAGTATATTGCGGAGGCTGTCAGGCGCCACGGTGACCCGTGAAGCTCAGCTTTGCTTCACTGGTGCTCAGAGCAGCTAAGTGAGGGAGACGCTTCACTGCTGTGTGATCCATGAGGAGAAGACGGATAAAACCAGGAATGGTGGGTGAGATCTTCTTTATCTCCCGAGTCCCAAACACTTCTCGGACCACTTTGGTTTGTTTAATCCGTTGCTCCGCTGGTTTGAAGATCATCTAAGGCCAGTTAACTTGTGCTGTGCTGCTCTTCACTCCAACTATGTAACACATGCATAGCAGGAGTTTGAAACCAGTCAGCAGCAGCCCCAACGCCCTCACAGCGGTCGCAAAGATTTCAGACAAGTTTTTAATCTTTGCTACCTACGATATCAAACTATTGGCTGTATTCTTTTTGCTGCTCTGTAACTTAACCAGGTTTTATCAGCCCAGTTCACGAGCTGATGTGGGAAAAAAAATATACAAAACATACAGTATGTTACTCTTACATGCTGTCTGATTAATCCTCCATGTTTTCAGCAGTCCAGGGCTGAATCTGCAGCCCGTCTCCCGTCAACAAAATCCTCTGCTTGATGTCAGAGACCCTGTTCGTAGCTTCTGGTTCAGAACTGTACGGATCAGGTCGTTCTGATCTAAAAATAATATTTTCTTCTTCCCCCTCTCTCACATCTATTCTGTTCAGCTGCGGTAGCTGTAGGCTGTACATTACGGAACCCCCTATTTCACGTCATTTCTGGCAAAACTTTTACAGGCGTTTAAAGGAGTAATCACCTGGAAATTGCATTTTTCTAGTTGAAACGTGTTTATTGGTGTTGGACTGAACTGTGAACTTGCCTGAACAACCCCCCATTTTTTTTTTGTTATTTTTACGCGGTCCAGTTTTTTTCATTTGGGCTCTTTCCTCAAACCAGAACAGCCCACAAGAGCAAAATCCCGAAAACAGGTGATTTTGATTGGCTCCTTGGATTTTGTAACTAAGGGAGGCTATTAGCAGAGGCCAGGGTCTGTCTGACACGCCTAAGGGACTTTTTGTTGACTAAACGACCGACAATCGACACATGCTTCCTTCCACAACAAAAGCAGAGTGTCGACATGTCGAGGGGGCGGGACTTGTGGGATTTCCAAATTGCATTTTTTCCGCTTTTAAATCATTACATTTCCTATTCAAATACACATCATAAAGTGCCTCTTTTCCCATAATAATATCAAATATTTTAAATAAAACAAATCAGGGATGTCCCGATCCAGATACCAACATTGATAGGCCTACTTGCTCCCATACTGGTCTATTATGCTGTAGGCTACTCCTTACTAACAGCACCTGAGCTCCGGACGCGTTTACACCGCCATGCCGGCAGGATAATTATCACTTTTTTCTGGTTTACTCCAGAAAAGCTTGAAGCTGGACTCCAGATGCAGCTGATTAATCAGACAATAACTGCGTCTCCTCCACAAGCTGCTCCAACGAAGGGAGGGACGGATGCAGCCGATGTTACTTGATGTTACCGGGTCGGGTTGTGGGCTAAATATCAATGGGTCGGGTTCGGAAGTCATGCTTATGGGTGGGTGCGGGTTGATGAAACTGGACTCATGTACTCTGGCACAGGGAGACCAGGGCTCACCCTCCTGTTAATACAGGTCAGGACTCTCCCACAGGGAGAGGAGAGACCTGCTGCTCCTGCAGTTCATTCTCATGTTGTTTATTCCTCCTTTTCTCATTTATCTCTTAACTCCGTTTCATCTTCCACTTCCCCTCTCTTGTCTGATGTGCGGGAAATGTGGGACACGTGCGCGACGGACGGTAACATTGTTTTTTCTAAATTGCTTCACAGAGCCTCTATTCATCTGCGGAGCGTAGGCCTACGCAATGTGGGTAGTGTGCGCATTAACCAGTACTGGAACCAAACCACACACACTGCCACAAATCAATTTTTTATTGCAAAAATATTGATGAACAGAATATCAAACGCATCGGTGCGTCAATCTCCAACCACCAGCTTGAGGTGTGTTGCCCGTCTGCTCTCCTCCACATCCGCAGCAAGAGGGTGACAGCCTCTAAAACGCAGGTATTTGGACTTTTCCCTGTTAATGACTCGTATCTGTGCTCCGTATCGACAAGTACTCAAATGTCAGTACTTTCACTTTGTTGGCAAGAAAGTGGGATGGGGACATCCCTAAAACAAATCCATGTTTTCTAAATGGGATCGTCACTTGAATCATTCAGCTTCACACGTGATGGGAGCGTGTGTGCATGACAGGCAACAGAGAGCACGGCTGCAGCGGTGAAGAACAAGAGCAGAGTAATGGAGGGTTTTTATTAGGGCTGTAAAAAAATTAATCCTAAATTAATCCTATTGTCAAACAAGAGATGTCCTTTTTAATTACTACTGCTATATGCAGAAAATACATTAACTTTTGTTTTACAACTTAAAGGCTAAAACCAAGCTACACATCCGGGAGTAGTCCAGGACTCAGACCTGAATTTCAGCTTCACATTAGGACAGTTGTGAAGTCAGCGTATGTGGACGTATCAGCAACATTCTGGACTAAACTGCAGCTGTCTGAAGGACTATAGGGAGACATCTAAGGACAGAGTTTCAGTAGTTTAGTCTACTAAAGATAAATGCAGAATTCCTGGTGAGACACCTTTAACCCTTAATGTGTTCTAGAAGTGAAAAAAGCAATGTAATTAATCAGGATTAATTTTTTGACAGCCCTAGTTTTTATAAAAGTTAACGATAAGTTGGTGAGGTGCAAGTTGTACGGCAAGGACTATGCTTTTCTCACATACACGTTTTTTTTTTTCTAGGATGCAGGCTCACCTAGAAAAAAAAAAAGTAAGACGTGCTTCATCCACTGCCTCATCGTCCTCATTCTCAGGATCAGATTCTGGTTCAAACATGAACAGTTGAATCCCAAAAACTGCCGCCCCATCAGGTACAGAGTCGGGTAATGCATGCATGAACTGGGCCGATCCTTATTCCAGCTCTGTCCTTCCTGCGGCCAATCAGCACGCACATCATTAAAATTATTTAAATGAACATTCATATCAGTCAAAACCTCGTATGTACTATCACGAGAGAAAGTGGTGGTATGAGCAAAGGGTCAGAATATGCACTTTGTCTGATTTTTTTTTTTCTAGCAAGGTTTTAGGAATCATTTTAAAACATTGTAAGGAGAGTGGACAAATTAAAAGACCAGGCGATTACTCCTTTAAGCTGATTTTAATAGTCCATAAATGATTTCTTTTTTTTAAATACACAGATTTCTACAAACACAAAATAGACATTAACTATTAAAAATGCTTTATGCTTTAGAGAAAAAAAAGGGAAAAAAAGAGAAAAAAAAAGAAAAAAAAGAAAAAGAGAAAAAAAAAAACAAACAAAAAAATAAATAAATAAAAAAATAAAAATGCTTTATGCAAATCATTAATCGTGCTCTTAACCTGCCAGTTGCTGTTTAAGGTTTTATTTCACAGCGACCACACCTGACATGTGCATGTTTAAATCTGAGTTTCCTTTTTTATAATATTTCCTGTATTTGAATTACAAATGTATTTTCACTTAATGACAGAATTTGACGATGTGTGTTTTGCAAAAGGAAGCATTCTGGAAAAGTCCTGCAAACCTGGAACCATGTATAATGAGCTTATTTGTCTAAACCTAAATATTCCCAACCCTAACTGTGAATGCTTTTGATCATGCAAAGGATTCAGTTTCATGTTTGGTCTGTAACCTCACTGTTAAAGCAACCTTTACCGATCTTGCATTTCAGAAAGCACAGCAAGATTATTTGAATATAAACAGTCCCGCCTCACTCCTAAGACACACCCCTTCATTCCCTCCACCTCCCAATGCAGAATCAAAGGTCTGACAGGCAGGTCCGTTGGACAATCCTAGAGGTGCACCCCACTTCAAGGATTGGTTGGAGTTTTCATTGAATATTTAAAGATTGGAATAATATTTTATTTTGATTAATGGTGGGTCTGTCTTGTATTTTAGAGTTCCATTACCTCATTCACAGCATTTTTCCCTGTTAGAAAAATAGTGTAAGAATGCAACATCGGTAAGGGTTGCTTTAAGTCTGTCCTATTTTCTTATATAAATTATTTTCTTATATTAAAACCTCCACCAGAGGGGTGGGTGTTATGTTTTCAAAATAACTAAAAACAAAAATGGATTTTGCTGAAAAGAAGGTGTATATCATCACAGATAACAAATGATTAAAATTTAGTGCTGATCCGGATCATCATCTGGATCCAGGAATTTTGTAAAGGGGAAATGGACTGCTTGTCGGAGGTCTGCACACTCTTGAGTGCTTTTCTAGTTAAACATTTGATGGTTATGCAGTGTAACTTTTGTAACACTTTCACTGAATAAAATTGTAAACATGTCAGTTTTGACGCTTTAAGATGTGACTATTTTCCTCTTCTGAGCGCACTTCATGCACACATGGGGTAAAGAAAACGGTAAAAGTGGCATATAACTGGGACAAACATTCTTCACCATCTGGAGAGCAAAAATACTTGGACAAGAAGGTGAAGTTTAGAGGAAAACCAGTCTGAAAAACAATGAATAATCTTACAAAAGAGAAAAAAAAAATCAGTTTTGGCACCTAAATACTTGGTTAGGTTTCGGATCACTGCTTGAATTCAGATACACCTATTGACAGCTTTAACACAGGAATCTCCATTTTCCACGGTAACGGTTGCGACTGTGCCAATATGCCTCCCTTTACATGATATCTTCCAAAGTTTTACCACCTTTTATTGCACATTTTGCTCGTTTTCTTTTGCAAATCAACTCTGTTTAGACATATTTTTTCATGTAGGGCTGTTTTTTTTTTCTTTCTTTGTTTTTTTTTTTTTTATAGGCAAAGCCTTGTGGTAAAACCCCTCCTGCGCAGAGGAAGTAAATTACAGAGAAAGGCGATCAAGCTACTAATTATTTTTAAAAAATCTGCAAACCTCAATTTTTGCTGTTTTAAAATCATATGACTTCCATTTGTATACATCCCACATCCCACTCACGCTTCATTACACTTAAAAAAATGTGACTGTAATGATGAAAGGCAGATATGCTCTGTAAATCTGTGACTAATAAAGAGAGAACCCAATCTATTTTTCTAATCAAATTCACATCCTCATTCTTCTTCCTCTGCTGTTTCTCATCATAAACCAGTTGGACTGAAGTTGTGCAGTGAACAGTGCTCAGTTGCTCGCTCAGACAAAGTAATTCAAAGATGTTTAGAGTGGAAAGTAGCGGCGACAGCATTAAATTAGTTTTTCCCTCTCCTCTCTTGTGTAATTGCTGATACTCCGATGTGCATTGTGCTCAAGCACCTGCATGCATAAAGTAATTGCAGTTTTCTCAAGATGCAGTAATAACTCATGTTATGGAATGTCAATATAAATGGAAATGAACGTTTGTTGTCAGGCCATGGCTTGCGCATATTCTGGTTCTGCTAGGCTCTTTTTTTTTTTTTCTCCAAATAGCATTTTAAAAATGTTGAAAACACAAACAAACAACAACAACAAAAACAGGGGAATAAAATTAGCACTGCTCATATCATTAAAACAACCAAAGAAACACCTACAGAAGCTTACAGCCTGGCTAGTAATTGCAGTTCATGAAACAGCTTTTTTTTTTTTTTTTTTTTTTTTAGTGTGTAAACAATAATCTGACTCCAAGTCACAGGTGTTGTGCTGCTGGAAACATCATCAATTAACCTCAATATGTTATGAAACAAGATTAAAGGGGGGTTCTTTTAGCAACTTCTCACTATAACACCTTAGTTCCTGGATTTCTTTCTATGGTCATATTCTGGTCCTTTTATTCACTGCAGCTATTTTGAAAGCAGAAGTTTTTAAGAGCCAGTGAGCCGCGTCCAGGGGCGCCGCCAGGAATTTTGGGCCCTATGAAAGACACCCATGTTGGGCCCTCCTCCCTCAAAAAATTGATGCAAGATTTCAAACTGTTATAAAAAGAGTATTATTTAAAGTTTCAATAAATTTTTTGTATGGCTGTCAAAAAATTCATCCTGATTAATCGCGTTTATCACTTCTAGAACACATTTGGGATTAAAGGTGTCTCAGCAGGAATTCTGCATTTATCTTTATTAGACTAGACTACTGAAACCCTGTCCTTACATGTCTCCCTAAAGTCCTTCAGATGGGGGCAGTTTAGTCCAGAATGTTGCTGATACGTCCTCACAGGCTGACTTAACAACTGTCTTAATGTGAAGCTGAAATTCAGGTCTGAGTCCTGGACTACTCCCAGATTACTGGCTTGGTTTTATCCTTTAAGTTATAAAACAAAAGTTAGTGTTTTCTACATATAGCACTACTAATTAATAATAAAAAAAAATCTCTTGTTTGACAATAGGATTAATTTAGGATAAATTTTTTGACAGCCCTAATTTTTTTGTTGTTCCTCCATTTCTATACTTCTTTCTGGCCAAACCTGAGAAATGTAAGCCAAGACTGTAACAGTTGTTACATTTATATAATGTACCAACAAATTATATCATCTAATGACATCAATTATCAGCAGCTCAGTGTGATCTCACAGCTAGATTGCAAACAGGTACAGGTATTTATGGTGCAGCTCAAGCTGCTCAAATAAATAACCGTCTTGAGAATGATCACGATTGATGTCTTTTGATGGCTGTAATTCAACCTGACTGTAAAAATCTAACTGAACTATTTAAATCCTGACTTTGATTTTAATCCAGGCTGCTGGTGGCTACTCAGTGTTTTAATTTAACTGTCCAGTATCCTGTACAAACAACTACAATTACAGGACATTTTTATTTTATAGAGATCATTATGGTTTTTTTGTTGTTGTTGTTTTTTTAAGTGTTTTAATTTTTATTTAAAAAATGCTTCATTCTTATTTTTGGAATGGTAAAATGAGACAAAAATTACACAGCAGACTCTGTAATGATGCTAACTGGTCCCAATGTTGCTTACCTTCTTCACTGGGAATGGAAAGGGGGGTGGGGGTTGAAGAGATGGGGCTGCTGCTGGAGGATCATCTGTTTACATATGATTAATGAGGGACAAGGACAGTTATTTAATATAAGTATCTTGCTAAACAATTAATAGCACTGAAGTGATGTTCTGAGAACTGTTTTGCCTGGTCTGGTTATGTAAATGTAAATTCTCAGCTCTGAGTTTTCTGGCTTATTTGCTTGGCTTCTGTTTTAGTTACAGACACACAATAAGCTCATTACAAATGCTGAAGAGTCCTGCTTTAATTTTTATTAGAAAGGAAAAAGAGGGAAAATCACTTTCCGTTTAAGACGCATAACCGGCATCATCAATCATGTGATCCCACTTCTACCTTAAGGAGGATTAACTAAGTTGTAATAGTCTGCAGATAGTTAGGTTATTTCACTCAACAGGTTCATTTGAACAACTCAGGCAACAAACCTTTCTTTAAAAACTGGCTCACGCTTCGTTCGTCTCTTCTCTTTCTCCTTTCTCTCTGTTCTCAGTTGAAAATCATACTTTGATTTCTCGGGGCGCTGTATTCTTCGTCCGCGGATGGATTTTTTTCATACTGCTGCTGTTTTACACATTTTCTTGGTCAGTCGTTTCATTCGCTGTCACTCTGTCAAAGGAAGTGAGTGCAGCAATAAAGGCCCGATACCAGCAAACAGCTGCTGACAGGCAGGGAACTGATGCGCCGAGGCAGTTCCTGAGGACCAAACCATTTCTTGCACTGTCACAGGGGTGGATTGGTCAATATATTCATGCTTTGTTTTGCTGTTTACTGCTGAAAAACCAGTGAAAACACAAAGGTAATTTATTATACTACTGCATTTTCTTGTTCTATTTGAAATGTATATAAACATATTATTTGAAATGAAGGTTTAATAATTTCCACATCTTTTTGGATGTCTTCAAGAAAAATGTTCAAGTTGACCTTTTTCAGCATCCATACAGATGCAGCCATCTTGGCTCCATGGATGCACTTTGTTTTTCCTGGCACAGGCAATACAGTACAGTCGCAAAAATGTCTAGATTTGTTTACAACACTCCACTGATGACTGTTTCAGCAAAAAGGGTCTGTACCCCTCCAAGCCTCAAGCAGTAAGTAAGTCTGATTAAGATGTCTGTCCTCTCTGAGGTCTTTACTCTGGCTGCCTGTCCATCAGAGGACAGACTTTAAAGAATGATGACATAGGAGTATAAACTATTTCATGGCGCTGATATTGATGTATCTGTCAAATTTCCAAAGAAAAATAATGTCACTTTTTTCAGCGGAGAGTTGTTTTGGCATGCCAGATTTCCCTCCTTAGTAAAAGGGCTGGGTAAGGTATTGTAGCCGTGCACAACAGTTTGACCAACGCCAGGTATGAGATACATGGCAAGTCAGTCTGGGTTCCCTCCATTGGAAAGTGATTTTCCCTCTGGTAAAAAATTGACCGGACCAATCACAGGTATGCTATTCCATATATGGCATACATACTGCTTACATGGTGTTAGTCAGGCTGGTGTACAAGGTTAGCAGGATTGATGACACGTCTTTTTTTCAGAAACTCATTTCTCTAACCATAAACGGTCAAAATGGTGGAGGAGCGACAATTTAATGATGCCCTTTCTGATGTCTTCAATGAGCTGCACAAGTCCTTAAACCCGGAACAACTTGCTGCTCTGAGGGCTTTCCTCTTACAAAGATACGTTTGCGTCACTTCTGTGTTTCTCTGATTGGTTCTCTCCAGTTCAATTTGTTCCTGTTAGTCCCGCCTCTTGTCTTGAATTGGAAATCAGTCTCCAGGGGCGGGAGCCCAGACTGACTTTCTGTGTAGCTATCCCATACATGGCATACACCTGCTTACCTTATCTTACATGGTGTTAGTCAGGCTGGTGTACAAGGCTAAAGGTAAAGTTATAAAGCTCTACCCGGCGATCAAGTTGACTTCATTTTGATAGGCTACAACCTTATACTTATACCTTATTAAGAAAAAAATTGGGTCAACCTGCTGTAGCCAGCAGTCAGTTATTTGCTCAGAGGCTAGCTGTTAGCATCATGGGCACTTCAAATAGTGAACTATGTTTATCAGACAAGGCAGCATTTAGAAAATAAATAAACTTACAGGTAATGACAAGGTCATTGTCCCCTTCTTCAGTGCGGCTGCATAAATGTTTTTTAAAAATCCATTTGTTCAAAAATCCAGACCTGAATTCACCCGTATTGAATCAGTCAGATAATACATGCTCGACTCACATTGGTGTATCAGGAGGGGGAAGAGGGACGGGGTAAAGAGACCGGAGGGTGGAAGGAATCAGACATGGAGAAGTTGCATTCAGTCTTCTATGCTCTGCATGTCTGGAACAAACTCCCAGAAAGTCTCAGATCAGCTGAAACACTCCGTTTACTTAAATCTAGTTTAAAGACTCACCTTTTTTTCAGCTGCATTTACATAGTTTTTAATCAAAAGTTCAAACCTGCACTGCTTCTTAAGCTCTAATTTTCTTATTTTATTTTTCATTTAAATCTGGTTTTTAAAAATTATTTTACTTTTTGATGTTTTTTCATGTGCCCGCTGTAATTATTTTAATGTTTTATGTAAAGCACTTTAAATTGTCTTATATGTGAAATGTAATATACTAACAAACTTGCCTTTCCTTGTGTCTGAAAAGAATTTTTGACAATTATCATCAGTACACTGAGTAAAAATGCAGTTCAGGAACCCAACAGTACTTTGCGTTGATTTATTTGTTCACTGAGTAATTGAAACTATCCATTTGTTGCTTCTACAATCACTCAGAAACATGGGCTACTTACAAAAGCAACAGTCTGAATTTAACCACCACACACTTTGCATATGTGTACAAAGAAAAGCCATTTGCAACTTAGCCTCAGGTAACTATGGGAGAAAGTGCAGGCATCATTACCTTTCTAAATGTTGGCAGTAGATAATTTTTACCTCATTTTACCTGCAGCAATTACAGTAGCAGGGGCCTATATAAGCAAGTAGTGCACATACACAAATCCATAAAACGAGGAACTAAAAGATGACACCATATAATGTTGCAAATGAAGGTAATGAACATGTTATAAATAAATGCCGTATTATCCTGCAGCTTTTCTTGTGAGTTATTGTGCTGTTCACCTATTGTGGCAGTATGTAAAAACAAGTTTAAAAGGAAGAGTAGGAGTCAGTGATGAGTAAGATTTAAATTAATCATTTAGGTACTCATACAAAAGAGGATGGTAAAGGTGTTTGGAGATTGTTCCATAGGTTCAGTGACTGGAATTTACTTGAAAAGTCAAAGAGGATGCAAACTGTAACATGCAGAACAAAAAACATGTTCCTGCACTGTGAATGCATTGAGTCAGTCACTGAAATCACATTTGTCGTTCAAGTTTGTTGTTTTTTGATAGTAATCAAACACAACCTTGTGGATATTATGTATGGTAAAAAAAAAGGTTAAAACTCAGTTTTTGAGCTTTTTTCAGCGAGGGATGCTGTTTGAGCGCATGTTTCTGCACTGTGAATAATGTAAAAAACACTATAATAATGTTTCTCCTTTTTGGGTATTTTCTAATTGTTTCTAAGCATAACTTAATGGATATGTTTGAGTAAGTACAGTAGACAAAGATTTATCCTGAAATCTTGAGTTTTTCTTGACCAGGGTTGCAGTTACAGAGCATCAGTGTCCTTGTCTGTTTAACTGCAACCAAAGTCATCAAAGGTAAGCTTCCTTAAAGAAATACTTACCTTTGTTACCTTTGCTCCTAATAGGTATGGCGCACACTAAAATGTAAGAGGAATTCACCAGGTGTTGGAACACATCAATATTCCATACAGTTTATATTGTATTCAGTCATTTGAGTTGGTCCAAATCAAATAATATGGGATTATCACGCTTACCTGAACTTCCCGGTATTTGGACACTTCCTCTTCCGGGCCATGTTAACGACAGCCGTTCCTGCTCTGTTATACTGTTTAAATCTGATAAACTCCAAATATACTTAAGTTTTCATTCCAGACTGAAGTGATACTGGATCAAAAGCTGGATCAAAGCGATCGATTCGCCGCGGTGAAGGGCCGAACTTTATAATAAAACACACGTTTGTTTGTCGCCGGTGGGGCACGACACCGGCACTTCACAGCATGCTAGCATTAGCCAGCTAGCGTTTACTGACGTGCTTAACATTGTGCGTCTTAAAACACACAAACATCTGAAAATCGGGTCTCTACCTCCCTGTTTCCAGTGGAACAACTGGGGACTGCCAAGAAAGGAGACGCTTTCAGATGCTTGTGTGTTTTCAGCCGCACAATGTTAGGCACGTCATCAAGCTGGCTGGGGCGGCTCTTTAACTCCACTGGGATTTGACTTATTTCGTGAATAATCTTGAATTGGGAGAGTTTTAACATTTGATCCCGGTGGTAAACAATTTTTCCGTTGCCATGGATACACATAACAAGTTGTGAACAAAGCCAAATATATGAAGAAAAATCTCCTGAATTTCACAGTCTTCAAACCAGCGTAAAAAAATCCTCCCAGAAAAACCTAACCTGACAAGTCATGTCAATAAAAAAGACTACTATATTTGAAAAAAAACCCTTCAAAAGCAAAGAGAGAGCTGTTACAAACTGCTGCCACCTAGCGGCGCATTCCAGAACAAAATGAGATGAGATGGTCGCAGAGTTTCGGCTTGACAGGTACTGTACATGTAGTTTGCCCTATCCAAGAATGATAATGCAGCATCCAGATTCCATCAGTTAGCCTCCTTTAGTTTCTGTAATGCATGTCATTTTTGCAAAGAAGATTAGCTTAGCATCAATGTTAGTTTCACCGTCACTGCAAGCATCAATGATCAGGCAGGGGGGAGGGGGTTTGGCACAGTCTGATGCTCGACATGGAAGAGAGGTAAGCATAGCTGTAAATAATCTCGCCAGCCCCTTTTACTCTCATGAGAACTATGGGGTCTGACAGCATATTGAAAACCTTTGAACTTGAGGACCAGAAAGCACATAAATATGGTTTGTCTATTTGTGGACGCGCATGGAAAACTGCTGTATCAGGAGTTTTTGTGCTCGTCAGAGGAACTGTATTAAGATGTGTAAGCGATAAAAATATGTATCCTTCAGCTGCAGAGGTTGGATTGATGTATTTTACTCCTCATAGTGAGATGATGCTGGTGAAACAGATGTGATTGGAAGTTGAGGAGGAGATGGTATTTCTGGAGTTCCTACTCCTGTCGGATTTGGTAAAGGTGCCAACATTACTTATCCGTACCTGCAAATACAAGCTTTTAGGAGGTTTTCCCACCTATTAGAGGTGTCATAACCTGGTACGTTACATACACAATCCTCCTTAGATGATCTTCAAATGAATTTTTAATCATAGTTGGGTGGGAAGAAAATTTAATGAGCTCATTTTGACCATTCACTCATCCCACTCACACTTTTTTTTCTTGTGAGGGTAAGCACGAGAATTAGACTTGTCTGTAAGTGTGTTCATGAGGCAAGCATCACAAACCAAAAAAAAAAAGTTTACTTAGGATGGACCTAGCAAAGGAAGCTGAAGTCCCAACAGAGAAAAACATGCTAAAACCTTATTGGTTTGATTGATAGAGAGAATATGCGGAGTAAAAGGGCTGGACTCTAATGAATATAACGATGTGACGTTGCTTCCCGGCAGGTAACCAGCTGATTTGAGGTGGTGGAAATTTGGCGAGCTTATGATAGCAGCTAGCAGCTTCCACAGAGTACATCAACCCTGGAGGAGAAACAATTCTGTCCTATTCTGTTGTGAAGAGAGCCCACACTCAAAGACGAAGCCACTTTCACACTCCAGAGTTTCCGCCACGTTTTACCTAAGGTCCTATTCCAACACACGTAACATAAAAAAGTGGTAATTCCAGGAAAAGGGAGTTTTTCTTCTTCTACTGTTGCCCGCCAACCAATGCATGCTCAGGATGGGGAATTGAATCAAAGGTTACAATCCACGACTCTACTTTGCTTGACTGGACTAATGTGGAATTATTTTAATGTTAATAATAAATGGACACATCTTTAAAAGCGCCTTAGGATGACTGGCATGAGTTAGTACAGTAAAAATAATACAGATCTAAATTAAAATGGTAAAATTTTAAATTCTGCCACAATAAAACACTTTGAGAAGTGGCCCACAACAGGCTGAGATCCGATATTTTATACCCATTGAACAAATGGTAATTCTTTTCTTTTGTTAGTGAATATCCTATTTAGGTGAAAGGAAAACTTAACTCCAACATTATTTCCTGTTGTATGATGCAACCTTTGGCTGATTGATAACGTTGATGGAAACTTACCATGGATGGAACAGCTTGGATAACACCAATAAAAGCACTCGGAGAGCGCAGACCTGCGCCAAGCAGCTCATGTCCCTCTCATATTGTGATTCACAACAAAAACTTGGACTCCTGTATTTGTTTAATCTACATCATTGGATTCCTTGGCCATTAAAACACACCAGCAGCATCTGGAATCATGCTTGTATCACTATTACTTCAATAGTTATTTCCAAAAATCGATATTTCCATAATGGCGGTTTTCTTCTGCATTTAGCTCCATTGCTATTGAAGATGGTCAGTTCCGTTGACATACTCCCGATTCAGCAGTCTTGGCTACAATTTGTGTTAGTTGCATGTCTGTATCTTCATTCGTTACCTTTCAGCATTGCAAATTCCAACGGCTCCCTTATTTTTGTGTGTTCTGGATCATAGTATCCGGAATTTTCTCTGGATCCAGATCAACTTTCAAAAAATTATACTGTAGAACTCATTGAGATCCTTTTTGTATAATTTTTTTTTACCAAACACTCGGGCCATTTGTATGGAGTTATATGCACAAATCTCACAATGATAAAGAATCCTTCAAAAAAATTCCTGGATCCAGAAGGTGATCCGGATCACCACCAATATTTAATGGGTTGGTCCTTGGGCTGAGGCACACAGCTGGTGAAAATTTCAGGTCAAGCCGTCCAGAACTTTTTCTGTAAAGCTGCTGACAAACAGACAGACCAATGCTACCAAAAACATAAGCTCCTTGGCAGAAGTAATCATGGCTGCTGGTTGTGGAGCCACAATTAGCTTTTGGTAAGGCGACACTATTAAATATCCAGCAGTGACTTCTGGTTTGTGTTCCTCCACCCAATTAGCGATTTGGAAACTTAAGGAATATCAAACATCAGAAAATCAGGATTAATCACCACTTTTTTGTCATGACAAGTCACGATGCTTATTCTCTAATTGACTAAAACTAGTTACCATTTTGATCCAACTATAAACCAATCAAGGTAAATTTTTATGGCAAGACTGTCTTTCCTACTAATATAAATAATCATATTCCATAAATAAACATTTGGAAAAGGACAGAATGAAGATAAACTCTTTTGAAACACAGATATGTATTTTTTTCAGCCCATAAACCAATGAAATGTTGAACTTGTGGTTCAAACTGCATTTTGTAAAATTTCTGTAGTCCTGCCATATGAAACAGTGTTGATACAGAGTAGCAACAACTAAAAACAAAAAAATCCTGTAGATGCTGATCTGAGGTTTCTTCATCCAGTGCTGGAGTTGAGAAGCGAATCTAGAATGAGTGCTGTTGGTGCAAACCAGACTGATGTTTCCCAGCATGCATGTGTGGACTGGCTGCCATCACTTTGTCAGCGTATCTGTCAAGCAATAAACCAAAACAGGTGTAATTTTAACATTTTTTTTTAAAACCAGAATTGCAACGATTTTTTTTTTCAAGCTTTTTGACACCAGAAACATTTGGCTGTAACTTCATACAGAGATTCAAAAGCTTCCAATTCATACATTAGGATACAACATAGAGACATTTATTTCTTGTTTCAATACCAAAACCATGTGGTCCCCCCCTCCCTCCCCAGCCCCCCCCAAACAATCCCAGAAAGCAGCATTGTTCTTCAATAACTGAAAATGAAAAACAAACTAAAAAAATAGCAGATTAGCTCCTGTGATGCCCCATCTGTCCGTTTTTGTCCGAACACCCAGCCAACGTAATAATGCACAGGTGAGTGTCTGTGTGCATTTGTGTGAAAATATCATTCATAACAAAAACAGAAACAATCTATTGGTTTCAAACACCGACCAAAGGGGAGTCAACATCTGAGCTGACTTCAACAATATGCTCTCACACAGCTTACAGCTTGTAAGACACACACACAACTTGGGAGTTTTGTCTTGTGCCGCGAAACCTCAGTGTCATTGATTACCACAAAGGACTGTTCAGGAATTCTTGGCTGGGTAAGAGTTTTCAAAAGGCAAGGGGGGTGAAATCATTGTGGAGGGTCCCTCTTCGATGGTTTCTTTTCTTTTTTTGACTCGTTGTGGCCTCGCAGGATCCGGTTCACGGCTCGTGGAGGTGCTGCGGGACACTGATGAAGTTCTGGTACGACTGAGCCAGAACCAAAATGTGACAGTTAATACTAAAAAAAGGAGGATAAAATAAAAAAGAAAAGAAAATAGTAACATCATTCTTGTGTTCTTCAACTTTTTACTTGGTCACTTTTTAAATTCCATATATTTATATCCATATATATTTATATATATATTTATATATTCTTTTTACAATTAAAAACACCATGGATTTGACAGACTATTTGGTTTCTTTTTGTCTAAGTAGAAGTGTTTCTCTTGTTTTGTTAATAAATGCATGTAAATATTTTTTTCTCTTTTTCCATACTGTCAGTCTGTGAAAAGGTGGCCCCTCGAGAAGTGTTTATGCTTTTTATCCACACAGTATGCATATCATTTTAAAGATTTTCCATGATTTTTTTCCCCCCTCAGTTCGGCATATCAATTCACATCCCACAGTTGTAGAACACCAGGGTCTGTCAAACAGAGTCAAACCAAGACTGAATGTCTTAAATGCTGTCTGTTCATTGGCCGGTTGGGCCCAAGTCTCTGTGTGACAGGGTGGGGCTGAGCAGCTGGGTCTGTGTGGGCCCGTTAGAGCCAAGTCCCCCAGTGCTTCCTCCGTTAAGGTTCAGGAAGCAAACAGTTTCTCTGGCCTCCACCTGTGGAACTGTTGATCCATTACTGACGATCCCAGCTTCCTCCTGCTTCCTGTGAGCCAGCGCCAAGGCCCTGAGCTGCTCCTGCGCCTCCTCCAGCAGCAGCGCCACCTCGTCGTGCTGCTGTCCGACGGCCGACGAGGACGAAAACAGCCTGGCGTGTGCCGGCTTCTCTCTCCGCTCCTCCTTGCAGGGCGTAGCTCCGCAGGTGACTGACATCGCTGTGGTGGCTGGGGTGATGCTAGTTTGCATACACGACACCTCATTGTCGTGGTGACACTGGACGGAGGGAATGATGGGGATAGAGCAAGAGCGAAACGGGGGAGGTGGTGATTGGCTTTGAAGGCGGCCGGGCCTCCTCAGGCTTCGGGTGTTGGGAATGGGATTGTTGTGCTCCGGTGGAAGGTTGAGGCCTGAGCGTGACTCCACATGGCCACGCCAAGGCAATGCCGACTTTGTCTCCGTGGAAACAGGAGTTTGCATATGTACAAAGGCATCTTGTCTGGAGTCATTATGCTGGCTATCTACCTGCATTTGGAGACTGAAAAAGATGGAGATAAACAAGAAAAGAGAGAAAAGGTTATTCCAACAGCACAAAAACTTCCACACTTCACTTGGAGAAAAAGCCATTGTGTCTGGGGTGTGTTTTCAACTCCGTCGCCTATTGAAACTCCCACGCTGAAACTCCGGCAGAATGCACAGAGGCTCAGCTCTCCGCCCTCTGCCATCTCACAGGCTAACCATAGATGCGGAGGGGGGAAGATGATGAATCTGACATCTTTCTTTCATCCCTTTATATCTGACTACACACTCAAACAAAACCTCCAAAAATCTCTCTTATATAAGAGAGGAGTTCACAAAGACTTGGGTTTCTCACTGATTTTGATAAGTTGAAGCTGATGTTCATGAGGACAGTTCTGAGCTCTGGTCAAACAAAATGCTACATTTTGTTGTGATTTTGGGTCAAGATCTGTTAAGAATCACATGTGAGTTTCTTATGCTCAGAGATTATGTGATTGTAGTGATTCAAGTTGCTGCTGAAATATATAGTTATGCTCGTTTTTTCTACCTTTCTTATGCAGCACTACTGTGCTGCACCATCTTGAAAATATATGGGGTTTTTCTTTGACCGCTATTTTTGTGCTTTTTTGTTCCTTTGAGTTTAAGCTTCTGCTCAAGCTGAATGAAAGGGTTCACATAGTTTCTCGTTCTCCCCCAAAACTACCTTCCCATAAACAAAAGACAGCAGGTAAGAGAGGTAAGAAAGTGAAATTTTCTTTTCTGTGGTGGATAACTTGTACCTTCCAGAGGAAACATCTCCTGTTTCCCAGATTATTCTTGGGAACAACATGAATTGCTATTAAAGCCAGAGTGGATTAAGTTTTCCATTATGTTACTTAAAATCTTCTTCACATCCCGATTGCAGCCAATTAACTAAACGCTCTGACAGAAAAATAAAAATATTTCATCACCTTTCGAAAGGGACAGGACTGAAAAAAAAAACCATCCAATCATTAAGAACAGTCCGCGCCACTGTCATTTATCTCTCCCTCTCCCCACCTCCTCCACCCACCCAAGTCTGCAACGCTCCGCAGTGTAAACAAACATGGTGATAGATTGCTAGTTGTTATCTGTGTAGCTGTTTGCTCTTAAAATCCACTGAAAAGAAAAAAACGGATGTGGATAAAGTTGCGGGGGTGTTGACATTTGCAGTATGGATGTTTTGCACCGCAGAAGGAGTTGGAAGTGAGCCAGTTAATACTTTTAGAAATGTGGTAAATCAGCTGATTACTAGCTAGCTAACAAACTATCTATTCAACAGTTGATGGTTGTCTTCGGCGACCCACTTGTTAACTGTTGGATCACTGGATACTTTATCTCATGCATTGACACTATTAATAGAGTGAGGCTGAGTAGATCATTTCTGGACAATTTTGAGAGTATCTACGATTATTACTACAATTATTAGATGACAAAAAATTAAGATGCAAGATTGATCCAATCAAAGGCTAAAAGTGGCAAAGGTAAACCCAAATTTAACAGGCTATGAAAACAGTTAGGGCCGGATCTATCAAAAGGTTTACGTGTTTAAAAACGGGAGCTATCTCATTGCGCACGCAAAAAAATGTACAAACTTATCTCCTAACAGCACTAAAATGGTTTGGTCTTTCAAATGTGCTAAATAGTGCCTCCTCCATTTAGTACTTCTGCTGGAATGAATATGCAATATGGGGCATTAACACGCAATTGATCGTGTGATGGGAGGAGAAAATGTAAACATATCAATTTAGCACTCGCAAAGAGATTTATCAACCGTGAGACGTATTGCCTTGCTGGTTTTTTGTGTGTTTTCAGAGAGACAACAGCGTATGTCTGGAAAGCAGGTGCGAACCGGCAGCAGTGGCTTCAGCTTCTGAGAGGGATAGTCCTGGAACACAAATCTGATTAAAAATAATTTTTCATGAGCAGTGAGGGCAACGTCTTTAGTTTGCATTGTTGAATGCAATAAAAATTTACCCAGCAAACACCACTATTTAACACAGGTGTAAAGTTTTCTGGATAAATGAAACAGAAAGTTTGCAGCTGCTGTGCAGCCTAATGAGAACTAAAGCTGCATTAATTGTGTCTTTTTATTTTCCCTTTTGCCAACGTCACATTTTAACTTGGATTTTAGTGGGTGAACAGGATCACAGTCGGCAGCAAGCCTCTGAAGCTGTTGGCCTTCCAAAGTGTGCACCTCGTGCGTAATAGAGACCATGCCGGAGCTTTAGACACTTTCATTTGTTCAACAACTCCTGATCCATATCCTCATAAACTGGTCACTTTCTGAGGCTCTGCATGGATACCTGTTGTATTATTAAAATTTTCATATTTATCATACTTATTTTGAATTATATTTTCATCTCCCTCCTCCACTAATGTCTCCCTTTGTGGGTCGTATTCCCTTTTTTGCGGTTGTCTCTCGCAATTCGTCACGCTGCAAACCTCGAACACACAAAACCCTTATTAATATAGGGGCGTTTCCAACACGTTTGCACCCACTGTCATTTGCGCGATCATTATTTGTAAATCACCCATAAACCGTGGTTCAGCCCCTCGCGCAAAATTCTAGATTGCATGTGCAAATTACTCCATGCAAATTTAGATTTTTGTAGATCCGGCCCTTAGATGATTGTATGTACAGTACAGGTAAAAAAAACCCATATATTTTGCAACAGATGGTTGGAAATTTAAACTTCCAACTAACTCATTTTTCTGTGAAATAATCGGACTTAAATTCCAAGGTTGTGGTGCATTTATAAAACATGGTGCTTAAGAGATCAATTAAGAAATTTGGTCCTTTAAATCTCACATATTGAAGCAGACAGCTGAAAGTAACTCATCACCAGATTGTGCTTTAGCAAGCCTATCAATCCCAGTGCCTGCAGAATCACCAGACTGCAGGATCCTGAGATATTTGTACTACATTTACCACCAAAAGTTAATAGCATTTACTTCCACTGCTAAGCTAGCAAAACATTGTTAGCTTAGCTTGCTAATATGCTGATTCTATTGTTGGCAATTGCTTCCTAAAGTAAAAAAAAAAAAGGTCCACTGAGTTTTGAACATTAATGTACCAACCTGAATAACTTAATGTTAACAAATTACTATAATGATGTGCATGAGCTGTTCAGCGGGCTCTTTTATAAACTTTGACTCCAGTCCAATGCTTATTTGCATTTCAAAATTTAAAAGAGCTGAATCAAAACATTGAACAGTGGACAGCATTTATTCAAGCTTTTTTTTTTTTTTTTTTTTTGCCAACAAGAACTTCATGTGCAAGTAAACAGCGCTCAGCATCTCATTTATGCAGACTTAAATGCTATAATTTCTTGAAAGAAATCATTTTGGCCCATCTAATTATATTTGGGACGAGTAGATTGAAATGTTTCACAGCTGAAAACGAAAGGAAAAAAATCTACTGATTTTGCTCAACATCACAATTTATTTATCACTGGACCATTGTTTTGACATGCAAAGTAGATTTATCTTAAGACAGCTTCTTTTTCATGCAATAATAGGGTCATTTATGTAGTTATTGAGATAAATTAGGCTTATTTTTCTGGAGAATAGAAATATATAAAAAGGCATTTAAAAAAAAAATCTGATAGGGCTGCCTGGCTTGTTTGATCACAATTTCAGCTTTCAAGGCTGTTGTTAATAATTGCTGGGGAGGATTTATGACTGAAAAGTCAAGGCATAAACATGTAGGTTTGTTTGCTGCAGTGTAGGAGCAGACAGTATCTTCCTATAGCAGAAAAGACATGAGGCCAACCAACTCTCCCCTCTTGGCATTCACCTGAGAAGTTGCTGGCTGAGGAGGAGATAGCTATATGATTAACCCTTGTCACAACAAAACAAGTCTTATCTTGAGACAGTTAAATGGCTTGTGATGTCAGAGATAAGGTATAAAATGCAATGACTTTTGGTTTTACACTGGACACAAACCTCAGTTCTTTTGTGCTAATCCTGCAGGCATTTAACCCCACTATTCTCATAGTGGGGTCCATGGGGTACACACACACACACGCACACACACACACAAAAGGAAAAAGGTTTGCTTATGTTCAGGATGGTAAATGACTTCATGCCACTGCGACAATTGAAGCAAATATACTGAACTAATAACTTCCTCTTTGTACCAATAATACTCTGTGCAGGACCTGCTGCATGGCTCCAGCTGCAGATTGGCATGTAGCCAATGTCACAATGGATGTGTTGATGAATCTGTTCACTTTAACAAGTGATGGTAAATGGCCCCGCTGGTAAGGAAGAAGAGAAACTGTTGAAAGTCTGATTTCAGCAGATGAATTGTGAAAGCTTTTGGCCGTACCTCTCATGAGTATTCTGAGGTCACTGCTGAATCCATGCAAATATTGCTCCCTGTCTTACTATTTACCATAAATAAATATGGGGTTCATTTACAAGTGGATGGTGAGTTCAGAGTTTGTTTGTCACTCCAAGAGTAGAAGAACCATAGCTAGAGACTGGCTCGTCCTACTGATTTAAAGGAGTGATGATATAGCAGTTAAAAACTAGTTTATGTTGTTGGCATTACTTTATATGTAAATGCTCCAAAGAAAAACGGCATTTTTTACAGCGGAGTATTGTTTTGAAACGTCAGACCTCACTTCCTCAGTAATACAGTTGGGTCCGGTGATGATATGGAGCTTTACCCGGAGACCACGTTGACTTCATTTTGATTGGCTACACCTTATTTCGCTATGACCTTATTTGGAGAATCTAGGTCAAGCTGCGGTCGGAGTTTGCTAAAGGCTAACTGCTAGCAACATGGGCACTTCAGACAGTGTGAGCTACGTTTATCAGACAAGACAGCATTTAGAAAATAAATAAACTTACAGGTAATGACAAGGTTGTGGCCCCCTCCCTCAGTGTTGCTGCAGAAGTTTTCTTTTAAATCCATTTGTTTGAAAACCCAGACCTGACTGCACAGAAGTTACTACTAGCTCCATACACGAAGCTGAATCAGACAGGGAGGGGAGGGGGGAGTGGACGGTGCATAGACCGTTAGGAGAGAGAGAGGGGGGCGCTGTTTACTTGATAGTGTGCTCTTATTGGAGCAATTAAATTACGTAGAATGATAGAACTACGTAGAATGATAGCCTGCTGTCTGATTCAACTGTTTCTGAGCAGAGAGACAAAGCTGACAGACCATAAACAGGAACTTTGATTCTCACTCTTGACATTCACATGGCCTCATCAGTGCACAACAGATCATATTATACACCCAAAACCCCAGAAAAGTGAAATTTGATGTCATGGCACCTTTAAAGTTAAAGCTGTGAGTGATGCGTGATTTGTGAGTGATATAAAGCTGAGTAGAAATATTATCGACAGGGCTTAATAATTATCAGTGTTCTTTGTTTTTGACATTATTTTGCAAAAAGGGCAACAATACCATTATCTAAAAACTGAACCACTTTAGTAAAGTTTGCAATGTTTAAAAAAAGGGTTTATTTGGACTTCCAATCCTCCCACAGTTGATGTTCTGAAAACATTAACAGAGCCCCATAATGAAAACTGGACTTTTAAAGGTGCCATGACATCAAATTTCACTTTTCTGGGATTTTTGGGGTATAATATGATCTGTTGTGCACTGATGAGGCCATGTGAATGTCCAGAGTGAGAATCAAAGTTCCTGTTTATGGTCTGTCAGCTTTGTCTCTCTGCTCAGAAACAGTTGAATCAGACAGCAGGCTATCATTCTACGTAGTTCTATCATTCTACGTAATTTAATTGCTCCAATAAGAGCACACTATCAAGTAAACAGCGCCCCCCCCCCCCCCCTCTCCTAACGGTCTATGCACCGTCCGCTCCCCCCCTCCCCTCCCTGTCTGATTCAGCTTCGTGTATGGAACTAGTAGTAACTTCTGTGCAGTCAGGTCTGGATTTTCAAACAAATGGATTTAAAGGGGAAACTCAGTAACTTTTTTACCTCAATAAATGCTTTTCGGAATCCCCGTGGGGCTAAACAAAGTGTTTACGGAGCAATTCAATGTTTCCCCCCCTCCCGCCGGGGCCTCTGGCCTGCGAGCAGCTAAAAACAACTTTGCCTGCGTCGACCCGAGCAGAACTTGCGACAACAGAAACCGCTGTACGGTACTCAGGTCCCCCATCTACCGAGCTGCTTCCAGCTCTGATTTGAACCAGACTACCAGCGCTAATTCGAAGAAAACATTTCTTTAGCTTCACACCACCTAAACACGGCTCCTGGCTCTCATAACCAACTCTTTGCTGGACCAGAGTGATTCACGTAGCTGCGCTGCCTGGGCGCCGGGTGAAGCATCACTGCTTCAGGCTCAATAATCACTTGTCACGTCAGCAAAAAGTAAATAAAAGTTCGTATTCTTACCTGCTACTCGCCAACACCAGAGAAAAATATAATCCACGGCATATTTACCCGCAAATCGCGGGTAAAACGTCCCGTTTCAGAAAATACAGGACTTTGCTTTGAGCAGAGGGAGACGAGGTGCTGCTACCAACGCAGCAAAGTAGCATCAACAAGCTAGAAAACGCTTAGAATTATATCCAGCAATCAAAATAGAGGAAAGACAGGTAGAGAAGCCATCTGTGTGCTGTGGGGGTGTAAGGGGGGGTTGAACACGACAGTGAAAGGACGCCACTAGGGGGAGCCCTGAGCTGAAGTTACTGAGTTCTGCTTTAAAAGAAAACTTCTGCAGCAACACTGAGGGAGGGGGCCACAACCTTGTCATTACCTGTAAGTTTATTTATTTTCTAAATGCTGTCTTGTCTGATAAACGTAGCTCACACTGTCTGAAGTGCCCATGTTGCTAGCAGTTAGCCTTTAGCAAACTCCGACCGCAGCTTGACCTAGATTCTCCAAATAAGGTCATAGCCAAATAAGGTGTAGCCAATCAAAATGAAGTCAACGTGGTCTCCAGGTAAAGCACCATATCATCACCGGACCCAACTGTATTACTGAGGAAGTGAGGTCTAGCGTTTCAAAACAATACTCCGCTGTAAGAAAATGCCGTTTTTTTCTTTGGAGTATTTACATATGCAGTAATGCCAACAACATAAACTAGTTTTTACTGCTATGTCATCACTCCTTTAAGAGCTTTTTATCATGTTACTGTGTAATTTCCACATAAAAAACTTCATTTAAGTAGTTTATTTCTTCATTTGTGCATATTTGAGGAATATGTATGAATATTCAGGCCAAGCTGTAGCTTCCTTAACATAACTGACTGACACCGGTATACGCAACGAGGTGGCACCAATCACGAAGCGCCAAATACGCATGCGCAGCATCGTAGCAAGACGCCCTCTTTGTTCAACAGAAACTCAAAGAGAATCCTAACCTATACACACTCCCCAAGGAAAAAACTAACAGCCTGCAGGAAGATTTCTTCAGAGACAAACAGCCATCAGCTAACAGACGTTTGCTCCAGAGTTCAGGAGAAAAGCTTCTTTTTTTTTTTTTAAAGCTCTAGAGGACGGCAAGTTTGGAAAAATGTGGTTGCGTTTGGTGTGGAAGTTTATTTGTTGTACTGGACGAATCGGCTTGCCAGAAGTGGTTGGATTATATCTTCAGGAGCAGAAAAAAAAAAACTCAACTTTGTGTGTAAACTTCACTCTTGACAACTTCACGAATCTCGGGCAGTAAAGTCTTTTCTTTCTCGGGGAGTACTACTGAAACCTGACGCAGTTCCCATTATATAAACGCCTCACGGACAGACAACAACACCGGTGAGGGAAAAACATATCTCAGCTCAATGCCAAGTATTAGCCTATGATCTGTTTGCTAATTTACTTACTTATCAAGGGTCTTTGCGGTACTTCAAACTCCATGTCAGACTCTGGGTCGAGCGCATACAGCTCCATAACAGGCTGGTCTGTTTTATCCCGTCAATCGGAGTCCGATTATCCATTAATGTTTACAAATAACATCCATGTGAGCTGCCGGTGCTACAAACAATTCTGTGTCCCTTCAGAATCAGTGTCTCTTGCGGGGCGACATCATGAAATGGGTGTAAAACATGTTGCAATTGGTCGAGAGCTTCGTGGTTCAGTACAGTCAGCCATCTTACTTCTGTGTTGGAAATTAGACGCATAAAAAAACTAATATTTAGTTTTGGCGATGGGAACAAATTTAGCTTATAAATGCCTCTATTTGACTTTTGGAACGTTTGAAAAGCATGATACAGCTCCTTTAAGATCAGTATAAAAAAAAAAAATGTGGCCAAGTAAAATTTTTTATTCACATAAAAAAAGACCCTGATTAAAAAAAAGAACTCAAATGCAATGTGTATGTTAATTTTGAGGATATTAAGTTAAATGATACAGAAAAAAATTCAAATGTAACTGTTGCTATGGCCATCTATCAAGGGTAGGCAAGTTGGGTCCTACAGAGCCACAGTCCTGCAAGTATTACATGTTTCCCTGTTTCAAAACACATGATTGAAATGAACAACCACTGAGCAGAATTTAGTAAGCTGCTGGATCCATTTAAGTTGAATCAGGAGTGTCAAAGCAGGGAAACATGTAAAACCTGCAGGACTGTGGCTCTAGAGCAGTGTTTCCCAACCCTGGTCCTCAGGACCCACTGCCGTACATGCCTTCGATGTGTTCTTACGCCAAGACCTAAGTCAGATTCATGAAATTCCTCAGCAAGTTTTAACGAGCCATTGATTTGATTCAGCTGTGAAAAATTAGGGGTTCCCTCCAAGACACGCAGGGACGTGGGTTCTGGGGACCGGAGTTGAGAAACACTGCTCTAGAGGACCCAACTTGCTTATCCCTGAACTACTGCTGCTCAAATGGCCGTAAATATGTTACGGCATATGGATTATGCTGGGGGTCCTTAGCAAATTTTCTCATCAGTCCCTGGCCCCCAAAAGTTTGAGAATCCTTGGTTTAACCCACTCATCTAACACAATCTCTTCATTTTGTTATACAATCTAAAACGACACCCTAAAGCCCCTTTCCCCTAAAAGAGTAACTTAGAAGACCAGAAGGCAAAATTCTTGTCTATTCTGCATCTGAGTCTCAATCTGACTTTACTGATCCCTGATGTAATCTCTTTCTAAGACTGACCATTCCCCTCAGTCTCGTCAGTGTCTAAATCCAGCAGTAATCTAGAGCAGAGCCTCATTATCTTTGTGTAATAATTCATAATCCTCTGCACAGGAAAGGTTTCTCGGCCATATTGAAAAACCAAGTCATTCTTACTTTGCTCTCTTCATCAAGGCTTTAAAAATAGTGGTGGGTGGAGAAGGTGCTTTTGAAGACTCAAAGGAAATCGTTCCCTTGTTTCATCTGCACAGTGTTTTTCAGAGACATGAAAACCTCTGAAAAACCACGGCAGAGATTTAGCAGGCCCATAGAGTGGATCCTGCAAGCGATAAGAGAGGATGATGCGAGGGTGCTAATTCCCAAGATAACATTCACAGACAAATCTCTCTTTTGATGTGCTGAAACATAATCAGATTGCAAAAATCTATGAAGCGCAGTTCAAATATAGACCCTGGAGCCAAGCTGGAGCAGCTTCTGCAGGGAGATTGTTTGCAAGGGAGGTGAGATAAGTGACCATGCTTTTATCTTTAATGGTAGCTCATTATGGGTACAAGCGTTACCAGGTATTTTCATTAATCCTCTGCCTCAACTTTTCAAAAATATTCTGTCTGTTTGCTGATAAATTCATGGTAAAATCCTAATATAATGAAATGAAGGAGAAAATCAACATGTGCAAAACACACAAGCAGGTGTTTACATGCCTACACATACACAGGGTGTGTTTGTCTAACTAGGCTATGTGTATGATTTACAGGACAAGAAATGTCTTCAAGGAAAAGAAGAAACTGTCTGTTCATATCCCACATTTCTCTTAGCCATTTTGGAAACAGCTTTATCTTGAAATAGTAACAACCCAGGATATTCTGTCTCCTTGTCAGCCATTTTAGGGAGATAACGCTAGACTTCTCAAACGGCTTGAAAAGGAGCAAGCCTCCTTTCTTTAAAGCATTTTCTGACTGTCATATGCTCCCTCCACACTCATCGCTTACATGCTTTTACTTCTCCCCTGCTGTGTTTTAATGCTACTATATTTTGGAACTCTTTCTCTGCTATTTCTGTTTCTATGCAGTTGTGGTCATATGTTCCTATGGCAACCCAGGCTATCATACTATGGTAAAAGGATGGTGTCGTGTCTGTTCACCTGCTGTTATGTGAAATCTTACCTATCAGAGTGAACAAGCGAGTGGGTGGGTCAGTTTTAGCATCACTGTATGACCTGGATTAATGTATTTGAGTGCCTAAATGTGAGCCTAAATGACTGATGTTGGTTAGAATGCTCAAACCATTTATCTATTCAAACAAAATGTGTGTGAGCTTTATGCATCTGTGCACGAGTGTGTTTTTTATAAGATTTTTTTATGCTGTGCAGTGGAGTGCAGATGCTCTTCCACTTGGCAAAAATAAAGCTATAACAGCCAATGCAAAGCTAAATTCAGACGGAAAAGGACTCTTATGTAACCAGAGGACACATTGACCAATCAAAGAACCCATAAGTGACATTGTGAGTTCATGTGCAGACTGATGAAAACAACTGGTACCTTTGACAGACAAGAGGAAAGAAATCATGAGATTCCTGGAACAATGTCCTCTGGACAGCAGAGACAAAAGTAGATCTGTCTGGTCATAAAGTACATCGCCCAAACAGAACAAACATCCCACGGTCAAGGATGGTGGTAGAGGGGTGATGGTTTGGGCTTGTTTTGCAGCCACTGGACTGAGAGTATACCGTCACTAAGTGGACCAGAAATCCTGACAGTTCATGTTCCTCCATTTAAATGGAAAATGGAAAACACACACACACACACACACACACGCACATACACAAAATGAAAACTTATGAAAAAAATCACTTTATTTAAATTTTATTTTCCTAAACCAAAATAATTTCCTGTTAAAGAGCAGTGAGAGCCAGTAAATGCTTGAAATTATTCTATAGCTAAAAATAAAAAACAAAACAAAATGAAAAACTCCTGAGTGGGCCGCAGCAGAGCCGGACAAGAAGTTGAGACTCCAGTATTTGTTTTTCAAAATGAAGTCATTTGTAAAGTCACATTTCCAGACTATATCTTAACACTGTTATTATGGTCTGTTAATGTGTGGATTTATAGACTTTATGTGACTTATATTGATCCATTCATACTGTATCATTTCCATTTGTAACATCTGAAAAAAAATGGTCATAATTATGAAAGCTTTGGAGCTTTTATATTGGCGTGGCATTGCGCCACAATCATTGGCATGTATTGGAAACCCTGAACATACTCTAACCCCCTCCGTCCACTGCCTCCGCTCCGCCCCGCTCCGGTCCGCACGACGCAGCAAATCCGTTGCTATTTTAATCAATGAGCAGCAGTCCACTTCTCCGCCAGCGCTCCGCTCCGCTCCGACACGTCCGCTCGGGTCCATCGGCCTCCGCCAAAAATACGGATCAACTCTATTTTCTGGTCCGCTCCGCTCCGTTTGGAGGAAGTTGCAAACATGAAACATCCGGTTTATAAAGTTTTTTTTTACATCCACCACAGAAGAAATTGATTGCTGTGTATAAAACTTATTGGGCATATTGTAGCATCTCAATAAAAACTTTTTTATGAAATAATATTGCGTCTTGTGTGACTTGAGAATGGGCAAATTGGGCAATGTGTGTAGTTCAATGTGCCGTATACATACTCCCTACAAAGTAGGTCGCCGCACATCAGATCCTGTCAAAACTACAAAAACTTTCACTTGTAAACACTCATTTTGGAAGTTGAAGGCCAAAAGATTTTGCTTCTCGCGCATGCTCCTTTGCCTGCTTTGTGACTGAACGGAGAGGGTGCTGGCGGAGTGAGGCGGAGTATGTGTGCGAGGGTTTTTGCAGCCCGCCGGAGAAGACGGACTAGAGCGCAGCGCAGCAGATCGGAGTGGGGAGGAGCGGAAGCAGTGGACGGGAAGTGTTATACGCTTATGATGATGTTTTGCTTCTTCTCCTTTTCAGCATGAATGTAGGTCATGTGGAGCTTAATGCTGAGCTGGGACCACTGGGACTGCTGGGACCTGGATGCTTGAAGTGAAGCTTGCCAGTCCAGGTGGTTAAATCACTGATTCATGATCCACCAAAAAAGATGGGTCAAAGTACAGGGCTTTTCACTTTAAATTAATTTCTTGTCATCTATTTTGCACTGAACCTTTTCACTTGCTCTGGCTGTCATGCAGATTTGAGCAGTGCAAACTTCTACTGTGATTTAATTATTGTATCACTTTGCTAAAACCCTGCATTACGAAACACTGATAATCCATATTAGGTGCAGGACTAACAAGAGGTCAGCTAGAAGAAACTAAAAAAGGTAAAAGATGCAGATGCAGTCTGGATTGGGTCTTTAAAAGCAGCAGGCTAAGCTTTCCTTTTCAGCTTGTACCACAGTTATGCAGACCACAACATAAAAATGACCTTGCTTTTATCTTTGCTCAGCAGTTCAAAAAACAAAAAAGGATGAGGGGGAGTAAAGGAGGTTAAAAAAGCAGTTTCTTTTGCTTAAAAAAAAGGAAGGAATTGGCTTTGAAATATCCATTCCTCAAATGAAATCCAAAGCCCTGTCTGTGGTAGGTCTGTTTTTTCATTTAATGGTTTTTGTTGGAATGAGTCAGCACTTGGAGGACAGAAAATCGGACCGAGATCAAGCTGTGGATAAAAGCTTAAAATACCCTTAAAGGTGCCATGACATCAAATTTCACTTTTCTGGGGTTTTGGGTGTATAATATGATCTGTTGTGCACTGATGAGGCCATGTGGATGTCCAGAGTGAGAATCAAAGTTCCTGTTTATGGTCTGTCAGCTTTGTCTCTCTGCTCAGAAACAGTTGAATCAGACAGCAGGCTATCATTCTACGTAGTTCTATCATTCTACGTAATTTAATTGCTCCAATAAGAGCACACTATCAAGTAAACAGCGCCCCCCCTCCCTCTCTCCTAACGGTTTATGCACCGTCCGCCCCCCCTCCCCTCCCTGTCTGATTCAGCTGCATGTATGGAGCTAGTAGTAACTTCTGTGCAGTCAGGTCTGGGTCTTCAAACAAATGGATTTAAAAGCGGGCTGCACGGTGGTGTGGTGGTTAGCACCGCAGCCTCACAGTAAGAAGGTCACTGGTTCGATTCCCAGCTGGGGAGGGGGTTTGAACAATTCCAACTGTGGCCTTCCTGTGTGGAGTTTGCATGTTCTCCCCGTGTATGCGTGGGTTCTCTCCGGGTACTCCGGCTTCCTCCCATAGTCCAAAGACATGCATGTTAGGTTAATTGATCACTCTAAATTGTCCCTAGGTATGAATGTGAGCGTGAATGGTTGTCTGTCTCTTTGTGTTGGCCCTGCGACAGACTGGCGACCTGTCCAGGGTGTACCCCGCCTCTCGCCTGATAATAGCTGGGATAGGCTCCAGCAACCCCCGTGACCCTGAACTGGATAAGCGGTACAGAAAATGACTGACTGACTGACCGGATTTAAAAGCAAACTTCTGCAGTAAAACTGAGGGAGGCGGCCACAACCTTGTCATTACCTGTAAGTTTATTTATTTTCTAAATGCTGTCTTGTCTGATAAACGTAGCTCACTGTCTGGATTGTTGCTAGCAGTTAGCCTTTAGCAAACTCCGACCGCAGCTTGACCTAGATTCTCCAAATAAGGTCATAGCAAAAAAAGGTGTAGCCAATCAAAATGAAGTCAACGTGGTCTCCGGGTAAAGCTCCATATCATCACCGGACCCAACTGTATTACTGAGGAAGTGAGGTCTGGCGTTTCAAAACAATACTCCGCTGTAAAAAATGACGTTTTTTTCTTTGGAGTATTTACATATCGTCGCTGTCCGATAGAAAGCACGTATGTCCAATTTTGACGTTTTTGAGGTTTTATCATATCTGATATGTCCACATTCTTCTCTAGCAACTGATGCAGTAGATATCTAAATAACCAACGGGAAGAGGTTTTATACAGCAATCTATTTAAAACTTATCTCCATTGGATGCCATGAGTGTCAGTCAAGAACACGCATCTCCCACCCCTTTGTCACGTCAGCCCGCCCCCACGTTGTCCATGAGGTCCGAGAGCAGACCGGACCTACACCGATCGCTTAGAAGGTAAAGTATGATTATAAGCTTAATGTTTGACAACTACATTCCAGTTTTCACAAGATAATATGCACTCACGGTTGTTATTTGTGTGGATTGTTTCAAGTGCAACTTTTTTGTCGTTATTTACAACTCGCTCCCTGACGAGTACCATGATGCTAGCTAATGCTAGCCGACTAAACGCCATCTCTTTGCTGCTTTCCATTTAAACTCGAAAGTCAAAAATTCACATTTCCGAGTAGGACGTTTCAACTGGAACGGCCCCCGAAATCGGATTTCCTACTGGGAAGTCTGATAATCCTTGCAGGTCTGAGTTCAGATGCTAGCGCAGCTAACACGGCACCCGGTGTTAGCTGCGCTAGCAGTGTTAGCAGCTCCTGTAATGTTACGTTTAATTACACATCTTACTATTTCTGCTTCATTAAACCAGTCGTACACATAATATTGGTTTATGTAGATGTAGGGGGACGCTGCTGTGGTGTAATTCATAATTTCCATGCGGTATATGTGAACTACAACACCAGCTCGTTTTAGCAAACACGTTGTTTTGCTAGGCTGCTAACTGGTTTTCAGACCAGTAACTAGAACGCAGATTGGTCGGGTTTGTCGGTCCCCCCCCAGTTCCCACTACCCAGTTTCGAGGTAAACGGAATGCAGCATTGTATGGCAATTAGATGGGTGACTGCTAGCATTTTGTTGACACGTTTCTTTTGCAGCAGAGAACATGTTGTTGCTGCTTTTAGTCTCCAGTAATGTTTTCTTTTGTATCTGATTGATTTACTAAGTCCGTTAACAGACCTTGTGCTGTTGTTTACTTGTACATTAGATTTCTGACGGAGATGTATCATCAGTGTGTAATCTATGCACTGTTTCCCTGTTTCTCAGGATAATTATGTCTCTTTGTGTAACCTTTGTGTAAACATGTTTCTCTTTCTCTCCCAAGACTCACTCAGATGTGACAAAGATGACTCTCCTGTGTACCAGAAGAAGAAGAATCTGAAAATGAAGGTTGGTATTGGGAAGGTTGGCAATCTGATAACTGGTCTCTGCTGAGTGACGTAACATTTGTTGCTTAACCAGCAATAACCAGGTTTCACACCATTTTAAGTGGAAAAAAGTCAGTGGTCAAACCAGCGTGGAAATGAGCGCACATCTGATCATAAACTGATCTTATGATTGCATCCACGTGTGATTTATAAAATGTTCGTGTCTGACCAAACAACAGAATCTACGTCAGAAATGCACCGTCATCCAGCTGTGTCTAGCCTGAAGCAGCAGCGCTGCAGGTGGAGGCGGTCGGATGCGGGCCAGACCCGGACAGGGGCATAAACAATAACTTTCATTAGTTAAGCTAATAAACAGTCAACCGACTGAGCACATGTACAACAAAGGTATAGATTGCTTAATAGGACGGATTACCTCCTGTCTCCTGCATTACTCTGTTGGGAGCTTCATTTACCAGCGCATCTGCCCTTCTGGCTGCAAATAATGTTCATAAACTAGTATTTCTGTTCTTTAACTTGTCAATAAAGTCTTAGGGGGAAAGGAGCTCCAGCGATGCCGTACATCTCCACACAGGTCAGGGTTGTGTTGCAAACTTTCTCTGAGTCTACAGCAGCATTTCCTGCTGGTCCGATGCACCTGCGCCTTTCTGCAGCCTGACAGTCCCACTTCTTACAAGCAGCTGAGTTTTCTTTCTTTATTCAGACATCAACAGTGAGATAATAAAGTCTGATTTATCTTGACATGTTTGGCGATCAGTTGTCACCTTCATCAGAAGTTATAACACTCTGCTGTAAAGATCTGCCGGCTGGTATGACACCTGCAGCTCCCACTGAGACATGGGGGACACAGGAGGCGATCCGTCGTTTCTATTAAGTAATCTGTACCATAATGATGTTGTCTATAAGTTCTCAGTCAGCAGACTGTTTCAGTTATCTTTTCTTCAGTCCCTATGCGGGTCAGGCTCAGATCTGACAGTCGGGGTCAGGCTTGGATCCGCCTCCAGCTGTCTGCGCTGCTTTTTCAGAAACAGCTGGATGAGGAGGGATTTCTGATGTAGATTCTGTTGTTTGGTCAGACACGAACATTCATAAATCACATGTGGATACAATCATGAGATCATTTTTATGATCATGTGTGCGCTCATTTCCACGCTTGTTTGATAAACGGGACCACTGTCTGTTTTCCACCTAAAATGGCGTCTTAGCAACAAATGTCACGTGACTGGCAGAGATTGATACCTGAAATTATGGGAAACAGTGGTGACGTTGCTCTCTGCTGTCTTTTTCTTGTACAATTCCTTCTGTCCATCAATTAGGTACAACGTGGATGGCATGCTGGATTACAAGCTGTGCCACTCAGATGACTGGGAACCCTATCTTCCCCCCCACCATCTCTGAGGAAGAAGAGCATCACCACGGTGACGTCGCTCTACAGATGCAGAAAGAAAAAGACTTGAAGTTCAGACACCTTCAAGAGCTGAAGAGGGTTATGTCAAAAGATTCCCACGCTTTCTACGGCGGACTTCAATGCGAGTGATGGCGGGACAGACAGACAGACGGACGGACGGACGGACGGACGGATGGAGCCACATACTCACACACACACGTCAACAATACAATGTTAAGCAGAAGGGTTTAGTTTGTTCTAGAGATGCACTGATCCAGGTTTTTCCAGTCCGATACCTGGGCTGAGTATCGGCCGACATCGATCCGATGCTGTTGTTGAATGAATAAACTATTTATCTTTCCATGTGAGTGATGACATCCAGCTTGACGTAAACATTAAGCCTGTTTTTTTTTAAGGTAACAAATGAACACAGATATAAATGTACTTGATTCTGTTGGTTAACAAATAACGTGCACATTTATGATGATGCTAATAAAAAACAGAAATGGCTGGATCGGCATGCTGCAACTGTGTTGCACAAACAAAACTGTTGGAGTTTTATCTGTGCAACATAGTTCTGTTGCACAGACAAAACTCTGCAACAGAGTTTTGTTTGTGCAACACAGTTCTGTTGCACAGACAAAACTCTGCAACATCTGCAACAGTTTTGCTTGTGCAACACAGTTCTGTTGTACAGAACTAGTGAAACTATCGTACACTATTTTGTTTGTAGTGTTATTTATCTGAAGTTAAAGTACCAAGCAATTAATTTATTCTTGATTGGTCTGTGTTTATTCTTCTTTGATTGTATTTGTGCCAACTTGTGTGAGTTTAATGTCTTCATTTTCTGACATGAATTTCAGTCACTACTGAGTGTTAATGAAATCAGTTTGACTTTATTTGTACCCTGGTATTTGCTAATATTCAGTGTATAAGTATAGAATGGTAACTGGTTAACATGTATAGCAATAGTTCATAACTTACTAGACATAGCATCATCGGGTGTGCTGTTGAAGAGACAACAGGTATGCTGGGAAAAAAGCACCTCTTCCATATTGGTATTAAAAATTAGTTTCTTATTGAGATGCAAAATCTCTTTTTTTCAGAATGCCCTAGCCAAGATGAGCAGCAGTATGTTAAAGTTTGTACACAGTTTAATTAAAAATGTACAAGATTTCAGTAAAGTTTGTATCAGGTAAATTTAATTAAAATGACCGCGATAAAAATAAACAGGAACATCAGTCGAAGTCTCTGCAGCCAGATGTGTTCATCTTCAAGTTGCTAAACATCCTTTTAAAACAGTCCAGTAAAACAAGAAGTTTTAGTTTTATTGTATTTGTAAATCTGGAAGCTCCATGATGTAGGGTATCCAGGGACTGTCAGCTTCTAGAGGAGGCAGGTGAGTTAACTGTAGTTCACCACAGACAGGAACGCAGCAGCAACCAATCTCTTTCTAGATTTAAATGAGATCTGATTTCATCTGGAAAACAAACAGCTGGTTTGAGTGTTTACTTAGCTGCTGACTGTAAACAGTACAAGGCAGATGAAATGCACCTCATCAGTTTTGGGGATAGTAAAATGTTTTTCTACTGGCCAGGCAGTGAGGAAAAGCATCCTCATTTTTGTCCCGCTTGGAAGAAGTGCATTTTACATCAGAGGTGTCTTTTCTGTGGGACAGTTATGTCCTGTAGTAAGGCTTGGACATACGTCACAGGGGACAGTGCAGCAGAGGATGTCTGCAGTTCAGAAGGATAACATTTGACAGGTAAAATAGTTTTTCTGTCCAGGATAAGCATAACTGAACAGCACAATGCTTTTTTCAGATGATCGAAGTTAATTAAATTGACGTCGGAACATTACGTTGTTAAATGCAGCTGCATTAATAAGAGTCGCACGAGCACTCAGCATTATGTGACGCGCTCACGTCAACATCTGACAGCTGTTCGCCTGTGAATTACCCTGATTTCAATATAAAATGCTTAGAAAAACCCTTGATTAGCATCACATGCTAAGCGGAAATGTAGCATAACTTGCTATAAATAGTTTACCAGCTTGGTGTGACATGAAGAGGAAACCGTAGGCCCACATGTTAACCGGACCTCGTAAGAGTACATAATAATAGAAACACGTATGTCCGCTTGCTGTCAAAAATACACGCATGTCCGTTAAAATTAATTTAAACCGGTCATCAATGATTGTGAGAACAAGGTTTCATTCCGGGTCTAAAAAATGTCAATAAACCCAGACTTCGCCTTATTTTGTCAATTAGTTTGTAAGAAAAACAGTTTTTTCATGCTCCTGAAAAGTAAGATTTTTGGAGATGCGTGTTTTTCATCGGACAGCGACGATATGCAGTAATGCCAACAACATAAACTAGTTTTTACTGCTATGTCATCACTCCTTTAAACTTAAAAGCAGCACTTACATTTCAGATATCCGGTAAATAAATGTAAATACAGAATTAAAACATGTTTCAGTGGCCCACAGTGCATATTGCTGACAAAGAAATCAAATTGCCACATTCAAAGAAGCAGAACCGATTTCTTTGGTCTTTTCTTTGAATATTTCATTTTTACATCGGACCTACTTTCATGAGCAAGGAGAAAATAGTATGAAGAAGTCTAACTTTAATAATTTATTACATCTAATCTCAGCTAAGGCCTCCAGTCTCACCTGTTTTGTGCCTCTGCTTCCTTTTCAGATGAATCTACTTCCTGAAGGTGTTGATAGGCGTGGCCTGAATACTTGGATCCTCCAATAGGATTCAGTCTTCCTCTGGGTATTGGCGGGGTCTTGCGAGGAGCCGACCAATGGGCTGCCCGCATTCTCTGGTCAGGGCTGTGAGACAAGGAGCCACTTCTACAAGACAAAAAAAACCTCATCAATCTTGACTCTCACTGGGGTCAGTTTGGACCCGATTACCTTTATTCTGGTCGTTTCTCTTTATTTTTTGTTGTCAGTTTATACACATGCAGGTGGTTTTGGTTCCATCAGTAAATTGACTAACAGATTTGGCCTTTTATTTAATCATTGAGTGATTTTAAACCAGTGAAAGCCTTTGATGAAACACTTGAAAATAGTCTCAAGTTCGGCTGATATCAACATGACTTTCATATTATGAAATGCATCAGAGTCACCGGAAGGTTGAGTAATGGTCTCTTCCCAGCAAATAATCCTAAGAACTAACAAACGAAATGTTACACAGATAACATTTCCTTCTGTCAACATAAAGCAGTTTCCAGAAAAGGTTCCAGGGAAAGGTTATGCAGCAGATGAGGGATACAAGCTTCATCAGGATCCAGATTTGCAACTTCTACAGGAAAAAGGTTTTCTTTGTGACTATTATGTTCCAGTTTTACTGCAGCACACTCTTCCCAGATATCTTGGAGCCATTGTTTGTGAGTACATCACTTATTTCATTATACTAACAAATTCCCTCTTCCTGATGCTGTTATAATTTGAGTTTTAGGGTTAATTTGTGCACAAAACACCACTTTGCTCCCTCATTCATATTTAAATTTGCTGTTTTGAAAGACAGATTTGACTCCAAAAATGGGCTTCTTAGCCACAACAACTGGAAGCTTACAGTCAGGCACTTAACACTGCTGGCAGAGTTTTACATTTCTGCCTATAAATAAGACATTTCTGCAACAGAATTAATCTTGGCCTTTTTTTTTCTGTTTGGTTGGTTTTTCGGTGGTGGTATCCCAGAACTGCTTGGTATTCAGACAATAGAGTCCATATCTTTGCATAAGCGGGTGTGGTGGAAAACAAACAAACCCTCATAGGCCACGTATGTGATTCGTTGTATTGGAAGAGAGCAGCAGACTGTCAACCATGAAGTATTGCAATCAACAATGCTATACACAGAAAGGAAGTGAAATAGGAAGAAAAGGGAATGTAGTCAAAGGTTTAGAAAGGTGTCGTCTGGATTTCTGGTTTGGGGATGATTAACCTCCAGCTGCTTTAGCTTCGAAATAGGTAAAAAGATATTAAGTGTGTTGACAGGCTGACAGGTAAATATTTCTAACTGCAGAGAAATGCGGGTCAAAAAAGCATTTTCCACACATGTAAATATTTCAAAAAGGTTAACTTTCATGTTGAATAAAGAATCCTGGTCTTTAGAATTCTAGCAAAACACTGAGGCAAAAAATTGGATTCAATTCTTAAAAGCCTTGAAAATCCTGACACTCTCATTCGCATATGCAGTTGACACTGTCAGGATCCTTTGGGGTAACATTTAAGGTCACTGGACATTTTTCAGTGTCTTTTTTTTCAACATGAAGTGTAATCTGAGATGCTTCAGTCGAAATTCATGAACTGACGCAGTAAACATGTGACCAGGTCTTCTATGCTGGTGGTGTTGCCATCACTGGGCTTGTCTAATTGCACAGCAAACAATGTCCTTTGGTATTGATTTTGTGATGCACAGGCTGCAACCAGTGGGAGCTTTAGGTCAGCTAGTAGGTAGACAAGAAGACCATTAATTAGACAGTTGGTTGTTTAGTCCCTGGCTTTCCAACTCCACAAAATGAAATGTCCTTGAGCAACATATGAAGCCTGACTGACCCAAAATGCTTTCATAAAACTGTCTACTGAATGTAAAAATGATCGCAGACACAGTGAGTGTCATTCTGGACTGTCATACAGGAATTCATTCCTGCCAGCAACCATCACCCTAAAGAACAAGACTAACTGACTTTTTGTTTATTTATAAAAAAAAAAAAAAAAAAAAAAAGTGAGCTTTTACAATACTGAATTTCCCTTCGGGGATGAATAAAGTATTTTTCATTTCATTTCATTTCATTAACTTGTGAATGATGTATGTTTTTTCTGTATGTATGTTTTTTCTGATATGGACCTCCCTTTTGTGTCCGGAATAAAGCATTGTATATGTATAATGGTGTGTTAAGACCACAAAATCGCGCCTGATGCCCAAAGTTGGACGCTTGGTCACTAAAAAGTCAGACGCTTGATTTCCAGCGTCTTGACGCCCTGACGCATGGCGAGAGATGCCCAACCAAGCCGCGCTCGCCGCGCCTCGGGAGGAGCCTCTCCTTTCTCTTTTTCCTTTCACCGGTCTGTCTGCACCGTGCCTTGACACGCTGCGCCCGATGCGCGAAACGCACCGCAGGTGTTTTGATGCCACCCCGACGCGCGCCGGCCATTGACTTTGCATGTAAACCTGACGCCCTTGACGCCCAAATCGCGCTTGGTCTGAACACACCGTAATGAGCAATGAGGCCCCCATAAGGTGGAAGCAGCTTCAGACCATTATAAGATATTTTTTCATCTTTAGCTTTTATTTCTGATCTCTGAGATGTTTTCCTTTACTTTCATGTTCATGTATGTGCAACCTAAAACTTAAGGTTTAGGTATCTCAATCATGAAGACAATTTCTTGTTCAGATTAAGACAGAAGAACCACTTTCATGCATTTATAAAGCCAAACTCAGTAGTCACATTAAAGAAAGTTAATAGCCAAGTTTTACAAATACACCATTTCCAGTGAGAATGGATATGTATATATATATATATATATATATATATATATATATATATATATATATATATATATATATATAGTTGTCCTCAAAATGATTCATACCTTCCGATTGAAGAAGGAAAAAAAATCAGCTGTCAGTGAAACAAGTTAAATTTGACAAAAGTGATAATAAATTAAAATTCTCAGATAATCATGACACTGATTTTAAGTTGTAGCTCAACAAAAAAATATATATAAAAAACACACAACAAATAAAACAAGTACACAATTATAATGGGGCTCCAAAGCTAAAATTTTGTAGAGCAACACTTTGAGTCAATCACTGCAATCAGGTGTTTTCTATAACGTTCAACAAGACTTACCTGTTGACAGGTATTTTGGTCCTCTGGGAAAAGTGCTCTAATGTGTCTGGGATAGTTTTGTATGTTTGTTTCTTTTTTTAAATTGCTGTTTTCAACTACAATTAAAAAGCAATGATAAATTTCACGAAATTATAATTTTGTAATTTTTTTAAAATTATTATTAGTTTCTTTAGTTTCTTGTTACTTGAATTAGCCCATTATTGTCAATTTAGCCTTTTATTTAATTAGAGGGTATACATATATATATATATATATATTATATATATATATATATATATATATATATATATATATATATAAAACATAACCAAAGAGCAACTGTGCTGCCTCTGCTGGTGGGCCCTGGCAGAACCACGGAAGGGAGAGAGCGTGAATAGAGTGTTCAGTATTTGGTATGTGGAAAATACATGCCTGCAAGTATTTTTATAAACCAGTTGGTGTTTGTGATATTCTTTGTGCTTCTTTGTGATTTTATCTGGCTCGTCACCCCTTTTGTGTCTCTTGTGTCTTTTTAGGTTTTGTTGATGGATGGAACCTTGAGCACTCTAAAACTTTTAAGACTTTTTTCCCTTTGTGTTTCGTGTTGTTTCGATCCTGCAAGCTGCATGCCAAACTGAATGTTATCTCACTTGACTGCAAAACAAATCTATAAAGTTCCCTGAACGTGATCCTGAGGGTCACAGGGTAAATGCTAATATCATTAGCATGTCTATGTGGATTTCAATGCAGTTTTAGCATTGATTTGGCAGAACACTAATTGTTTAAAATTTTTTTTCCACTTGTAATTCTTTCCATTTACCTGTAATTGTTTTCATTAAGGCACTGCTTCATGCAGTATTGTGTGAGGGTTATGTTTGAACTCATGCATGTTTTGTTCATTGCACTTTCGCAGTGCTTTCAGTAGAAAGGTGATAAACATGAACGTGGCAGGATGACAGGAGGGCCTGAGCAGGGTTGGTCTCTGGGGTACGAGTCATGTGGGCTGACCATTTGACCAAATTGACATACATCCTTGTGGCCAATTAGCCAGTACTCATGATCACTTGGAGGCATGGTAACAGGAGTGCCAACTGTCACATAGAGACACATCCTTTTGTTTAATTATAAGTTAAACTGAATTCCAACATTCATGGAAGGCTAAACTAAAACTCAAAATAACTAAAAGTCAAAAAGAAACGTCCTGCATGAGACATCAACTGCAATTCCACTGTTGAAAGTTGTATATTTTAGTACAACACCCCCCACCAACCTCATGGGATGGATCCCTATCACTTGCAAATTTCTTCACCTGATAAGATGCTATTGTAGAGCACTAGCCTGCATGTTTAGAAATGATGCAACCATGCTGAAATGAGACTACAAAAAGGTCCTATTTCAATTCAACATCAAGTGTGACGTTGGAAGTGAAAATATGTTATACAGAACGAATACCAGTAGATGGTTTAATTTAGGAACCAACCTGCAGGAGCTTCCTTCCCTCTGGCTCAGCTCTGCCAATGTGTTTGTTCATGTGCATTGTAACAGAAAATCCAGCCTTGGCAAAAGATCGAAACTCTAACTCTGTCAAAAGTAGACGCTTGTGCACGCGTGTGTGTTTGTGTCGGATTGTGTTGCCACTGATGAGCACACCGAAGCTCAGCCAGCATTGTGAGGAAAAAGCTTACTAAGACTTACACGTCTGTTCTGGCTCGTGCGGCTCCCATTTTATCTCTGTCCCATCTCCTCTGTGTTCATGACTGTTATAGATATGCTTATTAACGTGTTGATAGTTTTAATTATAATTACTATCATCCCTCTGAAAATCAGCAATTAGCTTTGGCTGCACTGTAATGTGAATAATTCAATTTCCCTCTTCACTGAGCCCATGCTGATTACAGGAAAGGACAGTGAAGTTGCTCTTTGTTGTTAGAATCTGCATGGTTTCCTGCAGTGAACAGGGAGGAAAGTTAAATTCCAGCATCAAATTACACCTGTCTGGGATTGTGCGTGCAACTCGTTGTCATACCTGTGATGTTTTGCTGTGGCTCTGGAGCTGCTGGATGGCGCGGCGGTTGTGATATTGCAATGTACAAAGCTGGACTCACACACATCTCCTTGGTGGGAGTTGGAGGGCCGTTTGCAGTACTGGGGACACAAAAGGAAACAAAATTACTGATCTGCGGCTCATATGTGATGAGGAAGAGCATGAATTTCTACATAATGCAGCATCACATTATTAATACTCCATCTTAGGGGTAGGAAATGCCTGGAGGGCTAATTCTGGGACCAAATATTAGTCTAAAAGGAACCAATTTACATTTATTTCTATCTTTTTCAAAGACTCAGGTAATACAGTCTTGAAAATAGGTGACAGACATGGGATACATTTTTGCAGTACGATTCCATGTTATGATGATGTGGGTAGCAATCATACCAAGTATATTTTCAAAGGGATTACCTTATTTTCTGGACTATAAATCACACTTTTTTTCATAGTTTGGTGGCTTGTGCAACCTATTGTCCAGTGCGCCTTACATATCAAAATATATACAATTTAACCTATTTTTAAGTATCAATTCATATTGACTGACATGAGCCAAAGAGTAAATATTACCGTCTAATGTCAAAAGAGGGCTTTCTTGACAACTATATTCTGCTCCAAGGGAAAAAAAATCCCAAAATAGCCTTATCTCAGTGAGAGGAGTTCATTTTGGACATAAATACGTCTTATAGTCCGTTTTTTTTTTTCTTTTTTTTGCGAGACCTCGCAATACTTTTGTGGGATCTTGCTAAAGTTTTTTTGTGAGATCTCACAAAGTTTCTTCTCCTACGTCAGTGAACCGGAAGCAAAACAGACGCACAACGATGGAGGCGCACAGTACTCATCATCCGTGCACTGCTCCGGGAACATAGTACGTTTGTGTGTCACTTGCAACCTGCAACCATGGAGAATGATTTAGAGCAGTTCTTAGTTTGCAGAGGGGTCCCACTGGTACCTGTGAAGCTGGCCAGAGTACTGTAGCTCTATTGCAGGAACTCGCAATACTTTGCGAGATCTTGCAAATATTTTTTTCCCTCCCTGTCCCTTTAGGGGCTCCGTAAAAATCTCACAGGGTAGCTAATAATTAGAGATGATTAAATAGACTGTAATGGTGTGTTCTATTTACCTCAGAACTGGGAAGTGGGAATGACGTCATGCCCGTCGTTGTTAGCACAGCTGGCGTAATTCACATATACCACATGAAAAATGTGAATTACACTACAGCCAGGGCCGTCTTAACCTACCAGTAGGCCCCTGGACTGAGATGTTTTGTAGGCCCTGTCCCATCATCCAAATTTACTTTATTTTTTTCTTCATTTTTTAATAAGAGTCTCATTACACAAAATAATACTGAGCGTTTTGTATTTACTGTAGTTTGACATGATATTGACGTATCAATAACGTGAGCAGAATGAATACAATAATGATACTACTACTAATAATAATAATAATATAAAATCTGCTGAATAAATAATAATAAAATATGATGAATAGATATAATAGCAGCCACAAATGAAACTATAGCCTTTAAGGTAAAATAAAACTGGCTGATTAGTTCCATGCTGCCCAAATAACTGCCATTGTTGGTGTCTCCAAACCTGTGGTTATCACCCCAGGAAGTTATATAGTCCCAGTTCAACTAAATATTTCACAACTGTTATATTTCACAAGTTCCAAAGAACTTGTGTCCAGTATTTACATTGGTCATTGAACTGTTTCTCTGGTTTGGAGTCCACTGTTCCACAGTCAGCTGCTTGATTAATATAAGAAATCATACTGTAGTTTTTCTACAGAGAGACCTGTCACTGTCATTCATCCATTTTCTGCAAAGCCTACACCTGTCTCTATCAAAGTCAAGTGATGAAGCATTCACAGATTGTCACATGGTAGCGAGGCGGGGCTTGGTAGTAACGGCTTTATTTGGATCAATCAGCAATTTCTAACTTGAATATAATGTGATTGACAGGAAAACTGACAAGTTGGAGAACAGCTTGACTTTTTATGCCCCCCCCCCACCAAAAAAAAAAAAAAAAAAAAGATAGGCCCCTGAACTCTGTTGGCCCCCAGGCCTCAGCCCAGGTAAGCCTGTGCATTAAGGCGGCCTTGACTACAGCAACTCCCCCCCTACATCTATATCAAACAATGCCACGTGTATGACTGATTTACTGCACCAAGAATTAGTCAGAACTGTAAATAAATGTAACATCACAGAAGCTACTACTACTGCTAACACCGGGTGCAGCCATCTTTAAATCTGTACCTGGAGGTGGCGAAGATTCTCCGACTTTCTGAGTGGGAAATCCAACCTTGGGGGCCATTCCAGTTGAATGGAATGGCCCCCAAACCCCCCAACCAAACACAGAGCTATTCTGTCTTGAGTGGAATTTATATTGTTGCTTTACAAAACCTCTCAAATCTGAATAACAGTGACACTTTAAAGGACAAATTCCAACAACTGTACAGAAATACAGATCATTTCCACCCAGGTTTTCAGAACTAAAACTGCATCTCAACAATCCCTTTTTCCTCTCATCAAAGACGTCTAACTAGCTTATGAGTGCTACTGGATAGGGTTTAACCAGTGGCTAGTCAAAAATTTGGTTCGATTGCCAGAATGGCTCTGGCAGTTATTAACAATGATGAGAATACAACACCAAAGTGCTAATGTTATTTATTTATTTGTTCTATTTTGCAAGATCAGGCATGACTCTTTTTCCATTACAATACATTTACTGACTGGAACTTCTAACATGAGGGCTCTGAAACTGATAGAAATAGCAAAATAGCTAAAAGAAACAAGACCAGTTGATTTTACCAGTCTGCAGGACAGCTGGTGGCTCACTCACACATGCTGTGTGGGCTGATGTTCACAGTCAAGTCAAAAATAATAAACCAGACCAATTATCTCAGAAAATCATTCATGTCTGGAATTGGACCTCAAAGCATGCAGGATGCATCCCTTCATGTCGCTATAGCTTGCAGGCTTCCCCACTGGGAGGTACAGTGGTAGTTACTGGAGCTGTGAATGCACTGTAACTCCTTAATCAGTCAATTAGCATGTTATTATTTTGTGTGTACCATGAAAAAAAGATATCCCAACATTTTTAGGAGCTTTAATGCAATTAAATGGCATGCAACAAGTTGACAATGTTACATTTCTAAACCTTAGATCTTTTTTAAAGCCTTTAAAATCGCCTGGGTAACATCTTTCATTACAAGATATAGATGTTCATTATTCATGTATCAAACTAGCCCTCTGTCTCATTTTCACTGTATGTTGCATCTGCACTAAACAAGGAAGAAATACCACAAAATCAATCAATGATAAGCCCTTTTAATGCCAGGATTCATCACAATGATGATGCTGACAAAAGGAGTCTGCATTTGAGCTCTCAGAGATGCTTTGTGCAGTGAAACATCACTCTTCGGGGAAGAATGAGAATTTAAATGCATACAGAGAAGGAGAATTGAGTTTCACAGAAGAAGCTTGCATATACTGACAAGAATGACTTCAGACATTGCTGAGATAAATACCATATACTTCATATCAAGCTTAAAGCATGATATTGGGATGATAATGTAAAGCATTTATACTGTTCTCACACTTGTATACAGTAATATCTTTTTCAGCCTTCTGAACAAAGCACCTGGAATGGCCTCTAACCAGATTAATCACATCATTCATTTTGTTCAGAAATGCTTTCTTTCCATAATACTCCTCGATTTCTTTATTGCTTTTGATCCCGTTTTTTTTGTCATCTGTGCCTATCCTTCTTTTTACCCTGCGTATTTCCCCTTATCTTTCCAAAAACCTCATGACAGGATATCTATTTTAGCTCTGCTATGGATCTATAAGTCCCGAGCTCTCTCTGAACTGCTCTTCATGCTCAACCCTGTCTCTAGAAGCATGATTATGCACTGAAACAAAGCAGATCTTTGATTCACGCAGTCACAAAGCAAAAGAGATCTGATGCAGTCCAGATCTGCTGTGAACTCCTCAAAAGAACACAGGACAACATGAGAAAGTGTTTTTGACTTTCAACTGTATCAAAAAGCCTAAAGGACGTAAGCAGAGTGCTGGTTTGGATCCTTATCTGCTGCATGCACCTGTATCTGCGGTCTGGTCTGAGTGGTGAAGACAGGTTTGTCTCTTCAGCATTATCTCACCATCACCTTGACAGTAACTTGAAGTATTTTGTAATATAAGTTCAGAGAGTTCTATTTTTGTGCAATTTCTTGCCCCAAAGAACTTCTATATCTTTTCTTTATACTTAGTTTCTGGTTTGATGTCTGACTAACAAGGCTGGCTATCACTGACACAATCCCTTTCAAGGAATCCCTGCAGGACACCAACCTCATTAGCATCACACATGCTGTCACAGAGATATGACCATCCAGACTTCTGGAGGCTAATTTGTACTTATACAACCATGATGTATTTTCTTCTGAAAGCTTTATTTATCATTACATGTATGTGTGTGTGTGTGTGTGTGTGTGTGTGTATATATATATATATATATATATATATAGACACCTATGAGAGATAATTCAAACTTGCTTTCACATATACCATCATACTCTCTCACACATACTACTATACTCTCTTACATATACTACTATACTCTCTCACATACACTAGTATTCTCTCTCACACATACTACTATACTCTCTCACATACACTAGTATACTCTCTCACACATACTACTATACTCTCTCACATACACTAGTATACTCTCTCACACATACTACTATACTCTCTCACATACACTAGTATACTCTCTCACACATACTACTATACTCTCTCACATACACTAGTATACTCTCTCACACATACTACTATACTCTCTTACATATACTACTATACTCTCTCACATACACTAGTATTCTCTCTCACACATACTACTATACTCTCTCACATACACTAGTATACTCTCTCACACATACTACTATACTCTCTCACATACACTAGTATACTCTCTCACACATACTACTATACTCTCTCACATACACTAGTATAGTCTTTCACATATACTAGTATTCTCTCTCACACATACTACTATACTCTCTTACATATATATATCTCTCACATACACTAGTATATCTTTCAATATATATTCTCTCTTACATGATACTATACTCTCTTCATATATACTATACTCTCTTATACATATAGTATAGTCTTTCACATATATAGTATTCTCTCTCACACATACTACTATACTCTCTTATATATACTACTATGTCTCTCTGCAATACACATAATATAGTCTCTTACATATACAATCATACTCATACTATTTTTTTATACAACACTCAGTGTTAATCCTGATCATTTTCTTTTTTTTTTTTTTTTTTTTTTTTTTTTTTCTTCTTTTTTTTTTTTTGTTTTTTTCTTTTTTTTTTTTTTTTTTGGGTTCTTTCCTCTTTTTTTGTTTTTTTTTCTTTGTTTTTTTTTTTTTTTCTCCTTTTTTTCCTTTCTCTTTCTTTTCTTTTGTGTTCCTTTCCATTTTTTTTCCCTGTTTTTTTTTTTTCTCTTTTGGTTTTTTGGTTTTTTTTTTCTCTCTTGTTCTCCTCTTTTTTTTCCTGTCCTCCCCTGCTCTTCCCTTTCCCTCCCTTTTCTCTTCCCCTGTGTTTCTTTTTTTCCTCCTCTTTCGCTGCTTCTTTTGTTGTGTCTTTCTTCCTCCCTGTGTGTTGGGTCTCTTTTTGGTTTTGGTGGTGTTTTTCTTTTTTTCGTCTTTCTTTTCTCTTTTTTTTCTCTTTTTTTTCCCCTTTTTCGTTTTTTTCCTCTCCCGTTTTTTTTTTTCTTCTCCTTCTTGGTGCTTCCCTTTCTCCTTCCTGTCTCCCTCTGGGGTTTCTCCTCGGTTCCTTCGGCTCTTTTTTTTGTGTCCTTTTGTTCCTCCTTTTTGTTTTGTTCTCCTGTCTTCTCGTCTCCCTCTTGCTTTCCCTGTTTGCTTTCCCTGTCTCTCTTTTCGGGTCGGTGTTTTCCGTTTTTCTTTTTTTTTCTCCTGGGGCCTTTTTTGTGCTCTCGTTTCTTGTGTGCCTGTTTCTTTTTGTTCTGCGTTTTTTTCTTTTTTTTTTCTTCTTTTTTGTCTTTTTCTCGTTTTCTCTGGGGTTCTGCTTCTTTTCTTTTTCCTTTCCTCTGCGTCTTTCTTTTTTGTGGCTCTTGCTTCTTCTTCTTCTTCTTCTTCTTCTTCTTCTTCTTCTTCTTCTTCTTCTTCTTCTTCTTCTTCTTCTTCTTCTTCTTCTTCTTCTTCTTCTTCTTCTTCTTTTTTTTTTTTTCCTTTTCTCTTCTGTCCTGGTTCTCTTCGTTTTCTTTTGTCCTTTTGTCTCTTCTCGTTTTCTCGGTTTTCTCTCCTGGCCTGGGTTTTTTGTTCTGTCCTCTCTTTCCTCGCTGGGTCTGTTTTGTGTTTTTCTTGGGGGTTTCTTGCTCCTCCGGGCGCTTCTTTGTTTTTCTCTTCTTTTCGTGTTTCCTCTGTTTTCTCTCCTCTCCTTGTCTTTTCTCCTTCCTTTGTTTCCCTGTTTTCCTGGGTTCTTCTTTTTTCCCCCTTTCTGTCCTTCTTTTCCTGGTTCTCCTTCCTCCTCCCCCTTCGCCGCCTGTTTTGTCCTCCTGGTTTGTCTTTTTTTCTTTGGTTGTTTGTTTCTTCTCTTTCTCCTCTCCTCCTCTTTTTTCCTTCTCTTTCTTTCTTTTCCTTTCTCGTTTTCTCTCGTTTTTTTCCCTTTTTTTTTTTGTTCTTTGGTTTTTTCTTTCCTTCGGGTCTCTTTTCCTTTTTTTTCCTCTTTTCTTCTTCCTCCCCCCCTGCCCCTTCTCCTTGTGTTTCGTTCTTCCCCTCTTGCCCTCCCCGCCCGTTGTCTGCCTCCCCCCCGCCCCGTTGCGTGTGTTCCTCCTCTCCTCCCCCCCCTTCTTCCCTCGCTTCTCTCTTTCCTGTGGGTCTTTTTCGCCTCACGTTTTTTCTCTTCTTTTTTTTTTCCCCTTTTTTTGTCTCTTGCTTTTTTTCCGTCGGTTTCTTTTTCTCTTTTTTTTTCTCTTTCTTCTGTTCCTTTCCCTTCCTCTTGCTTTGTGTCTCCCTTTTTCTGTCTCCTCTTGTTCCTTTTCTTTCGTGCTGTTCTTTCTTTTCTCCTTTTTTTTTTGTCGTCCTTCGTTTTTTCCCTCCATGTTTTTCCTTTTCTCTTCCTTTTTTTTCCCCGCTCTTCCCCTGCCTTTTCTCTTGTCCTTTTGTTCTCCTCCTTTTGCTTCTTCCTGTCTTGTGCTTCCTCTTTTTTCTTTTGCCCTTCCCTTCCTCTTTCTTTCTTCCTTTTCGGGTCCTTGTTGCTCCCGTTTCTTTCCTCCTTCGGTTTTTTTCTTTTTTCTTCCGCTCCTTTCTTTCCTCCTTTCTCTCTGTCGTGTTTCCGGGTCTCCTTTCTCTTTGTGCTTTTCTCCTTTTCCCCTGTGTTTTGTGCTTTGCTCCTTTTTCTTTATTTTCTTTCTCCTCTTTCGTTTTTTCCCTCCTTTTTTTTTTTTTTTTCTTTTCGTCCCCGTTTTCACATTTTTTTTTTCTTGTCTTTTTTGTCTTTTGTTCTTTTGTCTTTTTTTTTTCTTTTGTCTTTTTTTTTTTTTTTTTTTTTTTCTTTTTTTTTTTTTTTTTTTTTTTTTTTTTTTTTTTTTTTTTTTTTTTTTTTTTTTTTTTTTTTTTTTTTTTTTTTTTTTTTTTTTTTTTTTTTTTTTTTTTTTTTTTCTTTTTTTTTTCTTTTGCTCTTTTTTCTTTTTTTTTTTTCCGTCCCTTTTTTTCTTTTTTTTTGTTCCTTTGTTTTCTCTTCTTTTTTGTTTCCTTTTTTTTCTTTTTTTCTTTTCTTTTTTTCTTCTCCCTTTTCTCCTTGTTCCTTTCTGTCCCCCCCCTTCCTTTCTCTGCTCCCCCCCCCCCTCCTTTCTCTGCTCCCCCCCCTCCCCCTTTCTGTCCCCCCCCCCCTCCCCCTTTCTGCCCCCCCCCCCCTCCCCCTGGTGCTCCGCCCCCGCCTCCCGGTCTCTGCTTCTCCTGTTCCCCTGCTCCTCCCCCTCTTCCCGGTGTGTGTGTACTGTCCTCTCTCCACGGTTTGCGTGTGTGTTGGGTCTTTTCCTTGTTTTTTTTGTCTCTGTTTTCTCCTGCTTCTCTTTTTTTTCTTTTTTTTTCTTTTTTTTTGTTTTTTCTCTCCTCTTTCTCTTCCTTCTTTTTTTTTTCTTTCTCTCTATTCTTCCTTTTGTTCTTCCTTTTTCCTCTTCTGTTTCTTTTTTCTCCTAGTTGTTTTTTTCTTTTTGTCCTTTTTTGTTTTTTTTTCTTTTGGTTTTTCCTTCTTGTTTTTCTTTCCTTCCCCCTTTTCCTATCCTTATTCCTTTTTTTTCTTTTTTTTTCTTCCTCTTTTCTTTGTTTTTTTTCCTTTTCTGGCGGGTTTTTTTTTTCTTCTCCTCCCTTTTCCTCCCTCTCTTTCCTCCTCGCACCTTCGACTTATTACCTCCCCTCTCCTCCTTTTCCTTATCTCTTCTTTGCTTTCTAGACCCCCCCTTTTCTGTCTATCACAACTCCCTTACTCTTTTTCTTCATTCCTTTTTGTTTTTACACACATAATCCATTTACCTCCCCATTTATCAATTATAACTAGATAATTATATTCCGCTCCTTTCCTCTTCTTCTTTTTTCGTTTTTTTATTTATCTCATCCATTTTCTGTGGTTGTTGTTGTATTACTCATCATTAAATATCTATCTTTTTCTTTTTCTACTTTTCTCACCTCCAATTTATTTTATAAAACCCTTCCTTCTTTTTTTTTTCCTTTTTATTAATAGTATGAGTATGATTGTATATGTAAGAGACTATACTAGTGATGTGAGAGAGTATAGTAGATATGTAAGAGAGATAGTAGTATGTGTGAGAGAGAATACTAGATATGTGAAAGACTATACTAGTGTATGTGAGAGAGTATAGTAGTATGTGTGAGAGAGTATACTAGTGATGTGAGAGAGTATAGTAGTATGTGTGAGAGAGAATACTAGTGATGTGAGAGAGTATAGTAGTATGTGTGAGAGAGAATACTGTGTATGTGAGATACTAGATATGTAAGAGAGAGGTAGTATGTGTGAGAGAGTATGATGGTATATGTGAAAGAAGTTTGAATTATCTCTCAAGGCTCTCATAATATATTTATATATATATATATATATATATATATATATATATATATATATATATATATATATATATATATATATATATATATATATATATATATATATATACATATATATATATATATATATATACACATATATATATATATATATATATATATATATATATATATATATATATATATATATATATATATATATATATATACATATATGTAATCCATATCATATAATCATATACACTATTCTAGAATAATACAATAATAAATTATATAATAATAAATATAAAAGAAATAAAAAGTAATAAATAAACAATAGTATTGTATAGTATTGAAAAAGGTCTGAATACTCATGACCATGATATTTCAGTTGTTCTTTTTTAAAAAAATTTGAAAAATTTCTACATTTCTGTTTTTTTCTGTAAGATGGGTGTTGAGGTAATTTTAATGAGAATTGAAATGATTTTGAATGTTACTAAAAACTGGGGCGAAAGGGTCTGAATACTCTTCGTACACTGTAGCTGGTATATAATATAACTGTGTTAATGGAAGAGTTGTACTGTAATGGGAGATAAAAAAGTAGTAAAAGCTACAATAAATATCAAACAGAAAATTTCCAAAATCTTTTGAAAATGATGTAGTCAGATGGAGCCACTGATGGATGACTAATGGAGAAAGGGCACTCATAACAACATCGTGGCTTTGGGTTCTTGTGGACTCTGTTGTTATTACAGATTATGTAATTTGATTTTCTCTGTGTGAAGAAAAATCTAAAAATTACAGTTTTTATTGATTGTTTTGCCCTGTTTGAAGAAACTGGAAACCTCTCAGTCTTCATCATCACCATGTCAGCAGAGCAAAAGAAACCTCTTGCAAATATGTTAACTCATTCTCATTGTTTTAAGCCCCCTTCCCTTTTTTCAAACAGAAGCCAAACAGCCAAACAGAAACCATAGTTCCCAGCTCTTAGAATCTTATTGATCAGTATGAAATCACTGATGCACCTGTTTCACACTTCTTCACGCAACTTTTCAATTTTCAATCAGACTGCAGTGCCATGTTGTGTGTTGTTCTTTGCAAGCATGGATGGTCTAAGGCAGATGAGAGTGATAGTGTACCTGGAAGGGCTCAAGTTACAGATGAAATTTTGGCAACTGTGATTGATCATGTGGTAAATCATGGCCTTTCACTTAGAGAGGCTGGACAAAGAGTCCAACCTGTTCTCAACAGAAACACGGTTGCATCCATTGTAAGAGTTTTTGGACTGGAGAACAGATAATGTTGGGACAATGTGGCATCCCACCACTCTTATGTAGTGAATGAGTGGTTTGCGGTGCACCCTAGGATGATGGTGCAATTTCTTCCTCTATACTCCATTCTTCAGTGCAAGGAGATGGAAGGTATACGATCACCGCCCCTATGAGCAGCTGCCCTTGCTCAATGCAAAGCTGCCCAAGAAATAGATGCAGAGGCATGCCAAGGATCAGGCATGCTAGAAGATTTTTCCATGGGTGCATTGAGAGGGAAAATACTGAGTGTGATGTAGATGAGGCCATGTGGCCTATTTGTCAAGAGAGAATAGACCAGAAGAGACAGAAGAGTATCACTTATGGCCATCTCTTACAGTGTACTGTTATAGGCCTACTTCTATAGGCCAATCAATTTTTTTCTTTATTGTACAAAATTATTTTTATTTCCCTAATTTCTTACACAGTGGTGGATTTGTATTTTTATTTCATATTCGTTATGTATTTTTTTCTGTTGGAATATTTCATTTGTTAGCCACAATCTGAAAAAAAAAAAAGAATAATCAATAAAATTTGTATGACAGCATATCTGATTTTGGATCCACGGTTTGCAAGAAGGCAAATTTGATTACAAATGACACTGACGTGTAAGCTGCGTACAGTCATTGGCTACAATGACCAGCAATGCTGCACTGATTCACACTGAGTGCAGTATTTTATATTTTGTTGCCCCTTGTGTAATGAGTGATTGGAAGTTCTCATACATTTGTGCGCAAGTTGTGTTGTTTAAGGGAAAAATGTGCTTTTGGTACATATTTTAAATGTTTTGGCAGAGTCATTTTGACCATTGGTGCTACAGTACTGCTTAGGCCTCTGCGTTAACTGTTTTGAAAAATGTGGATTTTGAGTCAACTGCTGCATCAAAGCAATCAATAAAAACTGTAACCCTCCACACTTTCAGGTAAGCTGCACAGGACTCAAGTATTCCACCGCTTGGCCACAGTCTTAAGATCTTAAAGATGACTGGACATTGGACACTCCCTCACCTGACTCAAGTCCTTGTAAAGACTTGCTGGTTCTTTTTGTAATGTTGCATTTAACAGCATTCAGGAGGAATAATCCAACTTTCACATTTGCAATTTATTCTGTCCCAACACATCCAAGCTTAAAAATGACATAAAAAATATGTAGATATTTAAGAATTTTGTAATCAATTTGCCTCATTGTTACTTTTAGTTCTACTGTCTGGTTTCCTTTTAGTGGACTTGATCGATGATCATTAACAAATGGAGCATTTACTGGACAAAAGAGTTTCCATTTATATATCACTGAATATTGTTGAAAATACTAAACTGATCGAATTCTTTCATATTACTTTATTTATACTTGTATTTGGAAAATAAGCATTTCAACAACTTGTTTAATTGAGCTTAACACTTGAAAAAGTAAAATTGAAAATGACAAAACTTAATTTGCCTTTGCCGAACATTTATGTTTGAAACTAAACAGAATTAACAGAGAGCAACCCAGAATATGTGATCTAATACCTTCCAGTGTTATAATAGCACTCTTCTCGATGGTTGAAATTTTAAACTTCCAACTATTTCACCGAGCACACAATGAAGGGTTAAGCATATCAATTAAAATTTGATTCTACTGCTTAAACCTGACACAATTGTTGTTCTAAAAGCTTAGTGAAGGAAAGTAATGAAAGAAAGTCCAGTTCAATGGACTTGAATGACTGATGGTGGCACGGGCTTCTTTAACTACAAATACAAACCCTCTTCATGTAATTTCAGGCTGAAACATCTTACAAACTGTTAAGGATGCTAAGCAGGTTACTTACCGGCTACATAGCAATAGAAATTCAAAGCAGGTGAGATACAATCAAACTCAAGTTCTGCTGTTTGCATCTTCATGAAAGTCAAATGCCCTTGAAAACACCTTTGACCAGACATGAGGAAAGGCTGCAGTGTCTGATTGCATCAACAGTCAGACCAAAAGTTTCAGACCTGCATACACAGTTGCATCACCTGATGTCCTCTGTCCACATCCCAGACATGAAAACTCTGCGATTTTCAAGCTTGATACAGTCATGTCTCAGTCTGTGCTACATCAGTACCTGCTGACGTACTACCCAACTTATTTGATCATGATAATGAATCAAGGTTCTACGCCTCTAATAATTCATTTAGGCTGATAAAAATACAATGTAACATTGAAGAAGTAGTTTAACAAAGCAATATATCTATCTGAACAGATTTTAGGCAACAATGAATTGAATCCTGAATCACAATCATCTCATTCCTCTGGTGTTCTGACAACAATGCGCACCTTAATTTGATAATTAATCGAGAAATCTTCAGGCAGGAGGTGTTCATCTCCCAGCCTGTGATAACACTATGAACTATATATATTACACTGGATGAACCTTAATCACCCGTTGGTTTCTGAAGAGCTAAAAGTGAAGCTAGTGAAGCCACTGCTGCGTTAGCTGCGTCGCGTGTGTTGCCACTCGTGGAAAATACAAATATGAGCAAAGAGAGGCCTCGGTGCAAATGATTGGCAGCCAACATAGTCTGAGCTAAATGCTAACCGAGCTAACCCGGAGCTAACTGGAGCTAACAAAGATAGGCGGGCTAAAGGTAAGACACACTTGGACCTGCTGTTAGCTGGCTAAAGACCGCCATTGTGCTACTCTACTACTGGCTCTTTCTGGGGGCAACCAGGGAGCTAACTAGTAGCCACCAGTGCTTATGCTAGCAGCCGGTTTGCTGCATGTCAATCAAAGGGAAAAGGCCCTAACTATGTATAATTTAAACATTAAATAACATCTAAACGGATGAGTTATACAGAAAACATTCACCTCCCTTTGACATGAAGGTAAACCTATTAAACCTACAGTAACATGATTTTTTGAACCAGGCTGTAAACATGTTTATTTCTGCTGTAAACATGTTTATTTCTGCCATGAAGTTGGCCTTTTTAACATGGGAGTCCATGGGGACTGACTCCTTTTGGAGCCAGCCCCTAGTGGATGAGGGGGAATTGCAATTTTGGGTTCACTTTTCTCGCAGGAAGTTGCCGCTTGATAAAACAGAAACTAGGAACTTTTAGAGACTATAAGTGACATGAAAATTAATCTAAAACTACTAGAAACAGAGAAGACTCAACGATATTTAGGTTTATTAAGAAAAATTGATGGGGCACCAATCATATCTGTTATCCAAACCTGACGGAATGTCCAAGTTCATGATTTGTGAAAAATGTTGTGTTTCTTACATTTATAAGTAGGCCTACAAACAATTTTTTTTTTTTTTTCTGACAAATGATCTCAGTCTGGCAGCTCAGAAATGTGAGAATAGCCAATATTGACACTGTTTGGTCATGATCCATTGTGTCTCAGTTTGAAAATAGATTTAAGCTGTTCAGAATTTTGCCCAAATACAAACTGAAACTACCTTTACCATCTAGTCATTCTGACACTGACACAAAGAAACAGCCACCAAACTCAGTTTGACTGTGGTTCCTTGCAGAAACTGGACATTTATTACACAGAGTGCAGGTAATGGCATTTTAAAATCTGTGATAGTTTTTCTGATTTGAGCAGGTGACATCAGGAACATCTTCACCTTATTAGACACCTAAATGGCGCCAAGCACACACACCCACACACACGCTTCGGTCACGATGGAGGCAGAGCAGTTTTAATTGTGCAGTAATGGCAGGCTCTGCGGAACACCTGAGGAATTCATGATGGGGTTGTAAAAACTGATTGATAGAGAAAAGCTGACTCTTTCAGAGCCGCTTTTTGTTCATTGCTTAATCAAATACTTCCAACAAAAGGCCCTGCAGTGCTAATCAGCGGTGTTCATTTTTTATTGCCAGCCACTGCTGAGACACTCCGTCGCCTTTTTCATGACCCAAATGATCTCCGAGCATTTATCTACAAGAAGATGTCCTTAGAGGCAATGAAAAAGGTAAAAATCCAAATTACGGTTTGATAAGGCCAAATGAAAAATGGGACTTGTGAGTGAAAAACATGCCACTGAAATGTACTAATCATTGGGAGAAATACAGCTTAATAATGTGCATGTTCATGCTCCCAAAACACATCTGACCCTGTGCTTGTTGCTCTGTTTGGACGTTTCGGTAATTGATTGCCTGCAGATAGAAACAATTTGGTTCAAGGTGTGCAGGCACTAAAATAAACAAATGCAACTAATTTGCATGCAACTTCCCCCAGGACTCAAGAAATAAATAAATAAAGCGAAATCCAAAAGCAATATTCATGCACCAAGGATCAGCCTTGTTTTTCAACAATATATTTTGAAGAGTCAGTAAACAGTAATCTGTAATTCAGGAACTAGTGCTAATAGAGCAATTAGTGAAAAAAGAAAAAAGAAATAAAAAGCCAAAACCCCCTTTTAAAATATTTTTACAAATGATGCAACATTATTATTTCATGCTATTTTAAAATATACCGTTTTTCCTTGGCAAACTGATTCAAAATTAATTCAGTTTCAGACATATCTTTTGTTGTCTGCATGTGTGCTCTTACTAAATACCCAAATAAAAACAATGTGAATTGACTTAAGTGACTTGATTCACATTCGAGGTTGGAAATAGTCAAATGTTCTAAAGTATTGGGTTTACCTTTGTCATCGGCATCTCATACTATTTCAGCTACTAAACAAACCTTTGGCTATGATTTGAAAACATGGAAACCCAGGCAGAGGTGGAATAAGTCACAGGACTGCTGATTTACTGAGTCTTTTCAGGCACAATGACTTTTCTGATTCATACTTGGATTTAAAAGAACAAACTCACTCAGTTTAAAAAGTAAAAGTTGTCAGTTTTGGGCACCACGTATCTGATTAAAGTTAGAAAAATAATTATGGCTTGGCTAAAGGGATGCCCTTAGAAAATGTTTTTCCTGCATGCCTAAAAAGCTTGTATATTGCACTGCACTGAGAGGTAACTTGTACATTAAAAAGTCAGATTTTCCCCCTTTAGCATCTGAATAATTTTCTCTCCCTTTTTCTGACCTTCCAGAGTTTTCCAGCCTCCTATGATCAAGGGGTTTGAGCTAAGAGGTCTAAGGGAAAAGTCATTGGCTTATATGTTTGAAACATGTCAAAGATTGAACTTGACTAAAAAAAAAATCCTATCAAATAAATAGATTTGGCATAAAATCAAGGAAATTTGTGTTCGGTTGATTATTCCTCCTATCAAAGGGTGTTAAATACAGTGGAGATAGAAGGTTTACATACACTCCCATTAAAGAAAAGACTAAATTCCTAATTGTAATTCAAATAACAAGAAACTGAAATAATAGATATAAAATGTACTAAATTATAATTTACAGAAATGAAAGATTGATTTTGAATTGTAGCTTTAAAAGTTAATAAAACAAACAAACAAAATTAGAGCACCTTGCTCATGAACACTGGACCAAAATACCTGTCAGCAGGTGCAGAAAGCTGATTGGAGGTTACAGAAAACACCTAATTGCAGTGATGGCCTTGAAGTGTTACTCAACAAAATTTTAGTTCAGGAGTCCCATCAGGGGCCTGTACTACAAAGCCGGATTAACATACCTGGGTTGACTTACATAGACATCCGTGATCTTGATAAAATGTACTACGAAGCTGGTTATCAACTCGTCACTAAAACCAGGATTTTCCAATCTTGACCAGTACACGCTCACATAAAAGGGGTGGCATTTGAAGCATTTGACCAATCGAAGACATGGAGAAACAGAGAGCGACATATTTCAGCATGGAGGAGCAGATGGTGATACTTAAGAAATATGAAGAATTCAGGATCATCATCCAGGCCAGAAGCAACACATTCACTGCAGCAAAAGCAGGAAGAAATGCTGGCAGAAAATGGCCGACTCTTGAACCACAATTAAAAATCAATGTCAGGATTTATATTTTATTTTTTTTGTCAATTTCAACTTGTTTCATGGACAGCTGATTTTTCCGTCTTTAATGGGAGTGTGAACTTGTCATGATTTTTCTGCAGCACATTATCTGCAGCACAACTCCTTAATTTCACCAATACTATGAGACAAATGAACAAATGAACGAGTGCTATTTCCTGTGAGTTCAGATTAAGCTTTGTGTTAGTTATTTGGGGCATTTTCCATACTTTACTGGCTGCACGCTGCTGCAGCACAGCTAGGAGAGCATCTAGCCAGACGACAACAAACAGCAATCTGCAAAACTCTGAACTCACAGGACAATAGTACTTGTTCATTTCTTCATTCGTCTTAAAGTCTTGGTTAAATTACGGAGTTGTGCTGCAGATAATGCCTTAAAGAGAGGCCCACACCTGCTGCCCCTTTACGTTTCATTATATGGATATATGTCGAGGGCGATTGAAGCTAAATATCCTCTGAAGGAGTCAAGTGACAGAAATGTTACTGGCGAGAAAATGCATGTATAAATTCCTAGAAATAAGGTTCAGGTTGAAAAAAAAAAGAAAGTTTTCCTTTAACACCAACAGAGGAATATTAAGGGGATTTTGGCTCTTTTTCTGGGTGCACTACCCACAAGCTTAGCTGTATTACTCAGTCAACAGAAGAATGAACCTCGTTGGTTTTATGTTGTTGTATAGATAACCAGACTTCCAATGATTCTATCGGTCAACAATTGATATTACAATAAAGAATAAATAATCCATCAAAACACAATTTTCTTTACTTTTTGTGCTTATAATAAAATATACTGTAAATGTGGCACATGTATAAATTTAATAAAGACAAACACTGGAGCCATGGTGGTAAAAAGTCTGACGGTAACTTTGTCAGATTCAGCCCTGCTTTAAATCTTTTCACTTCCTGCCAGGGTCAAAATGATCTGCTCCAATGCTAAAGTGATCAAAAACAAACCTCAGTCACATTTCTGGTGTGACTTAAATTTCAGGTCAGGGCAAATCCATTCAGGACGCCACAAAGATTGTAGCTGCTCCCTGAGCTTTGCTGCAGCTGGATTTAATCAACTGCTGCAAACATTTATTAATCTTATTTTGTAAATATAACTAAATTAAATGTGCAATTTGGCTAATGATTTGAATCTTTATTGAACAGAAAAGTCTCTCTGCCCACGTGAGATCATTCAATGTCCAAAGAAATCAGCTTTATCTTTGCACATAATAACTATATGGCTTCTTTCTTTTGGATTCAGGTTACAATTGTGAATGCAGTAATATGATGAGCGATAATAGTATACCAAGGTACTTCTGAGTCCAAGTGGCTGTGTTGATCATAGTTGCATTATTGTTTTTCATGCAGTGCTGCCTGAGGGCTCAAAGGTCACCAGCAGCAGTTTCCATCTTCAGTATTTATACAAGTGTAACCCTTTTAACCCTAGGCCCATTTTTCTTGAAATTGCATACTCCAATTAAAATGAGTGTATCTCTGCAACCACAAGGCCTATTTGAATAAATTTGGTGTCAAATTAAAGAAAACACTTGTGAGATTTATGGACATGTATATATAAGTATATTTGTTACTGATGAAGAGTAAATGAAGATAGCACAGCAAAATTTCAAAGCTCGCCTTAAAAAAAACCACACACACACACTTTCAGCCTCAACAACTCTGAAATGATGCCTTAGAAACTATTAATCTCTTTCAATCCAAAGTACAATATGTTGACATTGTTTCTGCAAAAAAACCCTTTTAAAGTAAAGCAGAAAAGAGTTAGAGTTTTCTTTTTTATAAAAAGTTCAGGCAAGGTTTTAAAAATGGCCTCTTTGGCACAGTTGGCAATGTTATTGTCCATCATGCCACAGTATTATACAGTAATTCTTCCATAATAAATATCTTGAAAAAATAAAAAAAAAAAACCAAAAACAAACCAAAAACAGCCTCAAACTGTAGCTTTTATGACTTCTGTGTCAGCACACGCCCTCACAGCATCCTGACCTGGCTGTTTGTGGTTACGCAGGCCAATAACTCCACAATGGATTGGTTGATTTTGATGAATGAGACATCAATCAATTTATTAGAGCCAGTAGAATGTAATTAAACCTCCATGGGAAAGATTGACAGTACTTTCAGCCAATCAGAGCCAGCAGAAGGCGGCCGTTGAGTATTGGCTGGTACCTGCATTGGTGGATTGTAAAGCCTTCTTCTGGGTCCTAAAGACCTGTGACTAAACCAAAAGTGTGCATTTTCAAGTAGGGTCTATCTGCGGCTCGCCAGACAGAGGCATGTCGTAAATTGGGCCTGTCGTTGAGTAACGTTACTCTACGACATGCCCACCAGACTTATGAGAGTACGATAAAATCTACCCCTACCCCTGAGCTTTCCCCTAAACCTAACAAGACCCACCCACTATGCAACACGCCCACTATGACACACACGGGGGTTGCAAGCTGCAGATATACTTGCATTTTTCTGGTTAGATGTGAGCAAACCAGGAAGAGAAAAGAAAAACAAAAACTAGCAGAGAGCAGCAGCAAGCAGGCTATAGTTGGGGAAGCTACATGCAAACAAACACTTCTTAGAAGATAATTTCATGTTTTTATGAATAATTATCTGTATGGATCGCAGAGCACCAAGTTTTAGTTCTACAGAGGATACTTTGACACTTTGTGTATTCTCCGGTGAGTTTGACACATTTTGGCTGCAGTGAACTAGCTAACAAAGCTAATTTAATGTGTTTGTCAAGCGACTGTGGGTTTCTTTGTATTACAAATCTATATAAATGAGTTTTGTTTACAGTGTGGCAAATTTAATGGATAGGCAGCTAAAAGAAAAACAATCGGGGAAAATAAAGTCGAGCATTATGACTGAATTAATCCAATTCAGAGAGAAAATGGAAAAGATTATGCTGTGATGCCATTCCATGTGGTGACATTTTTTTATGTCGCAATGAAAAGTCAAATGTTTCAAGATCTTGAGTGTTGTAAGTCCATTCAGTTGGATATTTTGACTGTTTACTTATTATAAGTGTAGTTCATGTTATGTGTTTGACCTGCTTATGCCAGGCTTTTTTTTGGGGTTGAGCGAGCATGATGACCTGTGAGAACCGTTGTTGAACGAGTCAGTGGTGGAAAGAGAGAGAACATGTGCTAATGATCAGCAAAGGAACTGCCAAAAGTCAAGAGGACCTTGCATCGTACATCTTTCTCCATGTTGTAAAGAGAAGCGCAGAGATCTCTACACACTTAGGTCCACACCCGCGAAGTGATGAGCTTAAGTTTTATTTATTTCCATTTCCGCAGCGTTCTGAATTAATTTTCTTTTTTTTAAAAAACTTTGGTATAAAGAAAAAAAAAAGGACAGAGTGAAACAAAAAGAAGGGAACAACATAAACTGAACTGTCTGTAATCTTGGTTGTTTATTGAGACTTAAGAGTTTTTCTTCTATGTTTTTTTACTGTAATGAGATAGTTAAGTGATTCTTCTCACTGCGAAAGGTCACTAGGTTTATGTTTACCTCATTGTAAAATAAATTCCAGCCATTGCTTCCATGTGAAACATACATTCTAGCTTATTCATTTCCCTACTCCTCCTCAACCATATACAGTACCTAGGCTCAATATACAGTACGTACCTGTTATTCTAGTGAGTGATATGAGAGACATTACTGCATGTTTCCCCAGACTCACATAAGGTTTTTACTTGTGGTCTGTAGATGCTGAAAACCAAAGTCTTTATAATCTTGTAGGGAGAAATATAGTCTCTTAAACTTATTAATAATTGTCTGATGGATTTTTGGGTTTAGGATGATCCAATCTTGACAGGAAAACCTTTGAATGCTCCAACAAACAAATTCTAACCAATTAATCTGCTCATTGAAAAACTTGCAGTTCACATTTCTTAAAACAATGACGTTGGTCGGTAAAGAAATGTTTAACAACTTCTTTGCATGTGCATCTGTTTAAGTTTAAACAAATTCAGAAATGACTGATTTATGCTTTGGATGGACTTTAAAAATATTTCCAACTATTTTATAAAGAAGTGTGTTTTTTTTAAACATTGGGATGTTGTCAACTAGATGCGAAAAACTTGCCCAATTAGAAACAGAAAAGCATTTTCAAGACTGTGCTTTTCTTTTATTCATGAGACAGTGTTGACCATTGAGTCACTAAGTTGTCCATGAGCCTCTAACTTAGTCCTGAGACTACTTATCAGTGAAACACTCTGCACAGATCTCCGCAGGAACAGTAAACTCATGGGCAATCAGTTTGGCTTTCAGGACATGACATGCAAGTCCAACTGTATAACTTCTATGAGGTCTACGCAGTTAGTTGCAGAGCGATCAGACCCTTCTAACTAAATCGTATTTGAAATTTGAAAAAAGGAAACTAAAGATTAGACTAAAACTGTTCATTTTTGTTAGCAGATATGTTCAGTGACTGTGACATTTATCTTTAAATGATATATTCTGCCAACAGCAGCACAAAATGAAAAATACCTTTGTGAAATAGAAGTTATACTCTTCAAGAGCAAAATGATATTGATTGATTTTTCCTACATGCAATACAATTGGGCTTAATCTCTGTTGATGGCTGGATGCTGCGGTTCTGTAATTTATCGAATAGGTATTGGAAGTCTGTTTGTTTGTCATTGACAGACCACTCAGCTTGATGGTGATGTGAGAGGGAGGACATGTCTGTCTTCACAACACCAGATTTTAAAGAGTTCTTTCAAGCTGTGGTTAGCTCCATCTCCATGCTATACCCCCCACACCTGAACCCTCTGTCAACTGGAACTCAGGCAGAGAGCCTCAGGCAAGAATGTCGCTGTGCTTTAAGTTCTGTCGGCCTAACATTAAAATGAACAGGGTCTGTGCAGTCCTGCTCCATTCGGGCATTTTAAATCCTGTGACTTGTTGGATACATGCAAGGCATCAAACTATTTTATGCAATGTATTCTAACCTTTACTCGCCACAGCTCATCATCATCCAGATTTAAATGAATGACAGGATTTCTCTAGAGCTTAAAGCAGTCATGTGCTTTACATACTAACAAGGCAAATAATATTGTGAACAGCTGGGTGAAATGTAAGGAAATGAGGGAAAAGACTGATTTACAGCAGGTTGAAAATAAGGTCATTTTTGCAGGTACAGATAGCCAAAGGATAAAATTTTAAGTGTTTTAAGGTTTCATTTTATGTCACTGAAAATAACCAACGCAGATGATTTGTAGGCATCATTCAACCGTAGCTTATCTATATTTGCTTATTCCATTGGAGGCTTGTTGGAGCCTTTCTCAGTGGCCAGGTGGGAGCAGGGTACACTTCAGACAGGTTGCCAGTCCATTGCAGATATTGGCGTTAATATTATTGTAATTATGTCGGGTGAAAAGAAAAGAGGCTTTAACATACCTGCTATAGTGATTAACCTACTTCTGTCTCAGTGTTATCGACAACATGTGTTTGATCTCCAATAGCGTTTATAGTGCCTGTACTTCTTATAAAATCAGTGAATTTAATTAATTATCAGACATGTTCTACAGCAGTGATCACCAATCCCGGTCCTCAAGGACCGGTATCCTGCTGGTTTTCCAGGTCTCCCTGCTGCAGCACACCAGAGTCAGACTCAGACAAGCTCTGGACAACTCTGCTAATTAGTCAATGATTTCAATCAGGTGTGTTGCAGCAGTGAGACATGGAATACCTGCAGGATACCGGTCCATGAGGACCAGGATTGGGGATCCCTGTTCTACAGTATGTCATGTCAGTATGTTTCTGCTACCCACTAACTCAAATGTTTGATCTGACATTTTATAAACATGATTAAGTACTTAGAAACGATTATTTTCCTAAAAACTTGAATTTGGTGAAAAAGGACTCAGACAAAGTAACAAATTACACATTGAATTTTTGCTGAATGTTAGGGCACATTCACAGCCAGACAGTCTGGAGGGGACTCTGCTCGCCAGGGGTGATATTTCACAAACATTGTTCGTTGCCCTCCTTTTCCATTCACTATCCTGCAGTAGCCTAAAAAAGCCAAACCAAATCATGCCAGGGTAATTTTCTAGTATTGAAATAGCAAAGTGAAGCATTGGGTGTGCAGTTGCTTGCTATTAGCAGTTCATCCCACTAAATGTTACTACAGCCGACACACATTATGTACGAAAAGAACAATAACTAAAACTTGAGCAAAGTTTGGCATCTGACACAAACTGCTGTGGAAAGAAGAAAGAAACTACATTGGAAACTGGTGCCATCTTGGCCTTTTCCCCAGTTTCTTTAGTTTTACAGTCAGTGAGGATGAGTGATTGAGAAAAGTTTGGTTGAGTGGTGAACTGGGAGAATGAATCTTAGTGATCTCAATTCATGCTAACTGAGTCTCAAAGAGGATACAGATTTCAAAGCTGCTCTCAAGATGATTAATCCATACTGTGTATACTAATACGTTCATGACGGATTGAGTGTCTCGTGTGCTGGCCTACTGTATGTTCTGTTTGTTTTATTGTAAGCCCAAATCACGCCCGCAGAGAAAACATTTATCCAATAAAGCTTCATGCAGTACATGTGTAAATTATTTATGCAGCCTTTATGATAAACATCTACCATAAAAACATTTCAAGCATTAAAGTTTTTGCACATCAGTGCTCAAATACACAATGCACTGTGCCTCAAGTCACATTCCAATGAAAGTAAAGCTTTCCATGCCAGCTATCCTTAGACACATAACTGGGGGAGATGCAACGACATAAAGCACTGAGAAGATGAATGGCATAGCCCATAAGCAGCGCTCTCCCAATGGCTCTTCGAGACCCACGAGAATGATGCAAGTGGCCAGGTGGAGATAGGAATACTTAATGATTCATATCCAGTCAGAAACTGAAAAGAGGTTATGAATTTAACTATAATATTCAGAGGTGTTTTAACAAACTTTGCCAAAGCCTTGAGCAAACCCTCCATTCCTTTATATTACTGCGGAAACAGGAATAAGAACAGGAATTTATCAGGACAAAGAAGCAGAAATGGAAGTACAGCTCAGAGGACAAAACAGAGTTTAAAGAATTATAAAGAGATTGAAAGTTAATATTTGCTTTGAAAAGTATTATTTTACACCACAGTCTTAACCCTCTTAGACAATCTTCCTTCAGGAATAGTTCTCCAGGCTTCTTGAAGGACTTTCCAAAGATGTTCTTTGGATGTTTTTTGCCTTCTGTTCTGTTCTCTGTCCAGATGATCCCACATTGCTTCAACAATGTTGAGGTCCAAGTTCTGGGGAGGATTCATCCCTCCATTAGATCTGGTGTCATTGATTTTCAGTCCAGTTCTTCTGTCATTTGGCAAACCTCAGTTGCTTCTCACCCAAGCGGCAACCTCCGGTGGCCAGCAGTGATGCAACCCGGAAATTGACATTTTCTGTAATATTCCCTTCATCCGCTAGGGGCTGGCTCCAAGAGCGAGCAAATCCCCATAGACTCCCATGTTAAAAAGGCCAACTTCACAGCAGAAATAAACAGGTTTACAGCCTGGTTCAAAAAATCATTTTAGGTTTATTAGGTCAAGTTTACCTTCATGTCAACTGTGAGGGGGGTGAATTTTTTTTATAACTCATTCGTTTAGATGTTATTTATTCTTCAAATTGCACATAATTAAGGGCGTGTCCTTATGATTGACATGCGGCAGACCGGAAGCTCCGCCTGCCGACCGGAGGCTCCTAGTTAGCTCCTTCTTTGCTCTTAATAAGGTCTCAGTTTGTTACAGAGTCGCACAACGGCGGTGTTTAGTCAGCGAATTGCAAGTCTAAGTATGTCTTACCTTAACCATGCCGCTTAGGGGGCTTATCTTTGTTAGCTCCTCTTAGTTTCGTGTTAGCTCAGTTAGCGTTTAGCCCACAGTACGTCAGCTGTCAATCATTTGCCCCGCGGCCGCGCTGTGCCCATTTTAGTATTTTCCTGGAGTGACGACGTACGTGACACGGAAAGATGGCGACGGTAAGACACGCCCAACTGGCTTCACATTTCTCTATTCAGAAGAGACCGGAAGCTACGTCCAGTAATTATATACAGTCTTTGTTCTCACCGTTTCTCTGAAGAACAGCTGCTTGATTGACATCCTTCCATGGAGACTATTTCTGGTGAGGCTTCGGCTACCAGTAGAAGATCTGAAGAGTCCTGATACATCTCTCAGGTCATGTGTCAGGTCTTTGCTGGATTTGTTCTTATTTCTCAAGGACATCACTTTCAGACCCTGTTCACCTGCTATGGGTTTTTCATTTTTTAGGCTGGACACTTCTTTTGTCCTCTACTTAACCAGTCTCCTCAAACATTTGAGGACACGCTACATACCAAGCTGAGATATGCCACATGTAAAATTGAAGTTTTTGAGCTTCTTATTATGTTATCATATCATTTCTTCCCCATAAAACATGCTCCGGGGGTTACTTTGACTCATTCATGCATATGAGAAATCCCTGAATCGCCTGTGGAAACCAACATAGGTGCCAGAACGGCTCCTGCTACAGAGCACATCCAATACCATGAAGTTCCTCCCCCTCCCTTGCTAAGCTCCGCCCCCCCAGAGCATGAGAGTGTTGTGATGAGTGGAGTGGGTGTGTCAGAAACAGCTGGTCCTGGTCCACTGGGGCCTGGGCCCCGAGACTGCCGGGGGTGGGAGTTTCAGCTGGGGCCACCCTCTGCCGCCCTCTGGGGGGATGCATGTATATTCCCTTTGGGGGGGGGTGGCTGGGGTCCAGGCCTCTGGGTGGCTGCTGGGGGCCTGAGTCTCGGGCCGTGCAGGCTTCCTCCTCCTTTCTCCTTGCAGAGATGAGGCTCCATCTGCATGACTGCATCACCATAGAAACCCTTTATGATGCATGATGACACTGTGATGCTGCTTCCTGTTGCTCTGACTAGGTTTTACCACTTTTCTGCATAGTTCTGCATGTGTTTGTATGATTGTATGATTTAGTTTTGTTTTCCAGCAAAGTCCTAGGAATGTTGTTTAGGGGTTTCTGTATAGAAGCATCAGTTGACTGAGTAAGTGTATCCATATATTTCTCTCCTCTCTCTCTTTTCCTCTCTCCTTTCTCTCTGTTCCATTTTCTATCATTGCTTCTGATAACTTTCATTTGTCTCTTGTCAAGCCCAGCAAGATGATGTAAAATGCTGTTATAAACGAATGCTTGATTAAAGAAATCAAATGAATAAACACAGGATATCAAAGGGAGCCTTGTGTTCATAAAGCTCCCCTGGGCAAAGCAAATCTGTTCAACACAATGAAGCGGCCAGATCATCATTCTGTTTGCTACGATGCTGGACAGGACGAGTTAAGAACAAAAAGAAACAGCAGGAGGCATCTTAAATGGACCTTATTGCTGCAAAATTGTCTGTCAAACTGCGCCATCATTGGCATTTTTCACAGAAGCAACTAAAGAACTTAGAATATGTCTGTGCCTCTGATTGCAAATTTAAAAAAATGGACACACAAACAATTAAAGAAAAGGTCCAGTCTGTTATCTGTTGACAACACAGGTTCACAGGGTTAATTGTAGTTGGGTGGACTGAAAATGAAAGGGAAAAACAAAACAAAACAAAAAAACAACAAAAAAAACAAAAAACAGCCAAGGTCCAAATAAAACTTTGACTCAGCTTCAGAAAGCCTTGAAACTTACTTTTCAAGACCCTTTTAAAACATTAAAAGAACTTCTCACTCCTTTGAAGAAAAAAAAAGAACTCTGCATCATACATTGTGATTGGAGCGCACGCGCTCTGCTTTATATACCCAACTGTAAATGTTTTGATATAGAGAAGTCCTGTAGGTCTGATAATACCAAGTGATGGCTTAGGTTGAAAGAAAGGTACAAGCCTTTGATTCACATTCCTTTTTTTTTGCCACTTGGGAAGAAGCGTATAAATTCAGTTAGCAAAAAGCTCCACAGCTGCAACTGCAAAGTCAAGTTGAAGCAACCTTTAGGAATTTTCAAATACGTGTTACTTATGCAAAGTTAACAGGCCATAGTGATTGAAAAAAATCTAACGAAAGTGATAGTTTCATTTCTTGGAAATCAGACCTGTAAATAAGAGAATAAAATCTTTATAAAACTGAGTCTGTGGACACTGATATAATTTAACTTGCTTTAAAAAATCCCAGGAATTCTACTTAATACAGTAAATGCCAAGAGGTTAGCTGAAGAGCGCTACTTCAAGGAAAATCTGGTGCTCTTTGGATTCAAGGGCATGCCAAGAAGAGAAGGGTAGATTTTTGCTTTGTGATCAATAAGTCATAACCAGAAAATACCAACAGCTCTGCAATGGTAAAAAAGGATTTCATAGATGGATTTTATGTCTACAACTCAAATCTCGTCGGGCCATGTTTAAAACAAGAAACTGCTCACAGATACATCAAGGCTGGTGTCAGCTGCAGAGCAGCAGATGATTTTCACAGATGCAGAGGGACAAAGTGGGTTTGCACACCATGACATTCGTAACTAGAAGTAGCAAGTTCTTCCCATGCAATGTGTGGAAAATCACAGCACATTCAGGCTTGGAGAAGTTAATCATCAATGAAACCACATGCAGATAATATGGGTTACGAATGAACATAAACGAGTTACGCAGTCTTGTTTTCTTTCCTTGCACCTGGATTCAGTCAGTCAATAACCACACCTGCTCCATGTTTATTAACGTTCTCATTATAAATACTCCCTGGTTCCTCTTATTCAGTGCCATGTTGTCATTGTTGTTGCAGCCCATTGCAAGTCAGTCCTGTGCTTCCCACTGCTTAATATCCTGCTCTTGTCATGAATTCCCTGTGTTAGCAGGGCCTTACATTTTAATAAAAGTTCATGGTTTGTCATGCTGGCTGCCTCCTTTCTAGCCCTGCATTTGAGTCCTCCACCATATTAACACAAGTGCTCCAGTTTTATTATATATTGTTAAATACTAAAATCTCTCAAGATCCAGGATTCATGCTTCACTAGAAGAGCCTTTATAATGAGGTTTTACAGTGGGGTTACATATCTTTACTCTTGTCTAACTCATAGCTGGTTGCCTGCTTTAACCATCTGGTGTTACTTCATAGTAATGAGGTGGGACAGAGATAATGTTATCGCTCTGCATCAGGCAGACCTTCATTTCCTCTTCTGAAGGTGTGATCATGGTGTTCAACACTTAGATAACTATAAACCTGAAACTTGGGCCAATCTACAGTAGGTACTTCAGAAGTCATTAAAAAGCTCAATCACCCTTTTCTCCACGCACATCGCCACTGCGGAGGGTTCTGGTAACATTACTCACCCATTTCAAACAGATGCTCACTTAAAGGAGAATTTCACTTTCTATGTCCTTTCATATATGTGAATGATGGAGAAATGAATTTTCAAGATAGCTCCAGTATTTAGCAGAGAGAGGCCCAACATCAGTCATGATACGTCACCATATATCCAATCCACGCCGGAAGTCCCAATCGGAAGTTTCTTCTTCATGTAACTTACTAAAATCTAACCCTAACCCTGATCCTTCTCCTAACCCTAACTACCCGACTACACCATACGCATCTGTTTGCAAGCTGCACATACTGTAGATACTCTTGGCGGTGTTTAACTAACTTCCGCTTGAGTCTTCCTGTATGGATTGGACGCCGTTGTCGGTCATTGTAACTGCAGTTAGGTACTCTTGATTTAGCCGGTCAGGCAGCCTAGCAGCCCAGCTAATAAGTAGCAAAAACTGGAGAGTTGAATTTTCAGGGTTAAACATTTCAGAGTTGATTTTAACTCAAAAAGAGTGATTTGAACATCTTCGGACTGAAATGGTTCTCAGCACTGGAGTTAATTCAAAGTGTTAATCACTTCAGGGTTAAGCTAAAGGCCCTTTCAGATAGGACGCGCAAAGCACAAGCTGCCGGCGGGAAACCCATTCATTGTGTATGTGTTACTGTGGCGGCAGCGCGTTCTGCCATGCCGAGGAGCTCAGAGGTGAGCGAGGTGGGCGCATGCCACTGCGGTACCGCCGATACCGCTGCGCCCGAATTGAAAATTTTTCAATTTGGGCGCAGTGCTCTGTGACGACATCCTAGCACATCCTTTAGGAGAGGCCAGTTCAGGAATAAAAGTTGTTCTTGGTCATACTGAAGTAAACTTGGAAGCGGTCTGCGTGAAAGAATGCAGCTCCCGGACGAGCCTGAGCTCCCCTGAGTTCTGCCTTGCCATCAGGATCAGGTGGACCCACACCCTTTTATTTGCTGCTGATCTCCTCCTCCTCCTCCTCCTCAGGAGAAAAGCTCTCTGCTGCGACGATGAGAGGTATATTTTTCACAACAAAGCGCACCAAGGAGAAAACACTTCCTGGTCTGTCGCTTAGCAACGCATGCCTGACGTGCTCGCTGCCATTGCGCTCTGCCGCTGACTCTGTGCCCTACCCCGCGGTGAGCGCAGTAAGACCGCGTTCTATCTGAAAGGGCCTTAACTCCTTTCAAACACAAATTAACTCCACACCCAGACTGCAGAGTTAAATGTTTGGTGTTGGGGTTAAATGAACAGAGTTAATCATGTGAGAGTTAAGTTTGACTCCGTAAAGACATAAAGAAAGCTCCGCCCACCCATTTCCCTGTAACGGTTTTGTTCTGGGTTTGATTCCAGGGTGTTCCTGCCTCTATCCTGCTACTTGCAAATGGTGTACTTTTTGAAAGTGAAACTAAGAGTACGTCCCAATACACCCACTAGCCCTACTTTTTAGCCCTACCTCTAAATTTTGCACGTATCCGTGAAGGTAGTGCTGTCCCAATTCCTCTTTGCATGTAGGGGTAGTGGACATAACGAGGGGTAGGGGGTATGAATCTAGTCCTTCAGAGTGAGGGACATCAGATGCTGACTTGCTGAGGAAGGGCCAGAGAAAAGGGTTAGAGAGCTGCTCGTCATTACAAATCAAACAACAGCAGCAACCTCGGCAAGGCGACACGACTCGGAGAAGAATACTCAGATGTACAGATTACATATTTGTTCCTAAAGTTAGCCAGACTAGCCACGCTTGCTAGGCTAAAATACTGATTAAAAGCTTGCGAAGGCTAGTTAACAAGAGACACCAGTCGTCATGGCAACTTCTTTCTCGTGTGGTCGTTTTGTTTATTCATCAAGCGAAGCATGATGAATGATGAAAAAAAAGAAAAATGACCGCAACTGTTAACTCTGTGTTGTTGCTGGGTGTGTTGTTATAGTGAGCAAACGTCACCACGCAGTCGCTTATGTGCTAAACGTAAATGCAGCAACTGGTGTCCCAATTCCTAGGGAAGATTACAAAGCCCTACCCCTTGTGGCTTCAATTCGAGGGTATAGTGATAGTGGGTGAGGGCTAGTGGTTGTAAGTAAAGGTAAAAGAGGGGGAACATTGGGATTGGACCTAATACCCTTAAGAGTTCACACTGAACACTCTACAGCAGTGATGAAGTTTGGGAATGGCTGCTCTACAGTGTTAATTTTGAATATTTTGGTTGATTATTTTAACACAGCTGTGGGAGTTCACAAGTGAACTCTAACTAAGTGTTAAATATTTAACTATTTTGAAAATGTTAATTTAACTGAAAAAAGTGTGGAGCTATATAAACCTTCAAAAAGTGTTGAAATCAACTTTAGGAGCTGATTTAACACTCGACTTTTTGCTGTGTATGGGGCAACTTGCCCCCGCATCAAAGTTCGCCCTAAAAACTTGCTTTTTTTCACACTGAGAAAGTCTCAATGAGTGTCTGACAACATATTGGAGAGGAGAAATGAACAAAAGTATCTACATTACTGGGCAATTGCTATTTGTTTTGATGTTTGTGTCTAAATCTCAGGATGCTGGAAATCAAATCTTGTTCCAAAATTGCGCAATAACTCGTGTCAAAACACTGCTGGGATGCTAGTGATCGCACAATTTTGGAATAAGATTTTATTTCCAGCGTCCTGAGATTTGGACACAAACACCAAAACAAATAGCAATTGCCAGGTAAAGTAGATACTTTCGTTCGTTTCTCCTCTCTAGTATTTTGTTGGACACTCGTTGAGACAGTCTGAGCCCTTCAGTGTGGAAAAAAAAAGTATGTTTTTAGGGCAAACTTAGAAGCGGGGGCCAGTTGCCCCATACTTATCATTAGCTAGGCTGCCTGACCGGCTAAATACTGGAGCTATCTTGAAAATTCCTTTCTCCATTACTCACATATATGAAAGGACATATGAAAACAGACCCCAGTTAAAAAAAAAGCAAAATTTCCCTTTAAAGAAGTCTGGGTCACCGACGGCATATCAGTGTTAGCCGGCAACAGCATGTTTGTATGAAGCTCAATGAGTCATGATACAATACCATTAAATAAACAGACCATAACCGAACACGTTTTTTTTTTTTTTTTAAAGATAAATAGGCAATCCTTCTTGTGGAATAATCTTTAACTTACAATTACAATTATTATTAATTACAAGATAGGATAGTAATATGGCGGACAGAGCATTGAGAACAGCGTGACTTTCTCAAAAACAGCTTTTTCAGCATGTGTACATGAACTTTATGGCTTTACTCGAATAGATGAAATGCTGCAAGAGTCAAGACCGAAAAAAAGGGAATATAAAAAACAGCAGTCACCTCATGCATTTGCAGGTTGGTGTTGGGGACCCTCATCTTGGCTTCCAGGGCACTGTGGGAATTGGCAGTGTAGTTTTTCAAACTGCGACTCTCCTTGAGGTGAGCCTGGAGCTTCTCCCTGCGCCTCCTAAAGAGGGTGGAACAGAATGAAGAGCAAGTTGATTTTCAGAGCGTTATGCTGTGAATCCTGTGTGGGCTTTCAGGTTTTCATCACAACCAAACATGATGTGAACACGAGAGTCTGTGTTACCTGTAACGTGGTTCAAAATGGTCCTGAAATCTTAACTTAATATATAAACAGTCCATAAACAGTAATACAGAAAAATAGCCCATTTAGTTTTAGTGAGCAGTTTTTTTCCCCTGACAGCAGAAAACAAGCAAACATCACAACAGAACAAACTATTTCTAATTGTGACAACTTAAGGTCTTTGTTTTTTCCACTCACTCGTTCTTTTAAAACTGCTAAAACAAGAATAAAGCATAGGGAGTCTTGCAAATGACAGCATTTTCCTTTTTAAAATGTAAAGCTACTTCGATAAATTATTGTTGAGACTAAGTTTGTGGGTCCCTCTTAACTTTTGCAAAATAATCTATATTACCCTAACATTTTTTTAAAAGAAAAGCCAAAGGTTCTAGATTTGTGATGAATTATCAATGCAAATCAGTGGTTATTGGTGTTCTATCAGTGTTCTTTGGTTGCACATTGATTTCCAATATTGTTGTACTTTGAAATATAATTCAGTGCAACTCAATATCAATTATATTTTCAGACCAACTCACGACTGTGAAACCAAAGACAAGAAAACCAAAGAGGAAACGTTTTGTCAAAATGCTTAGCAGCACGTTTGGAGATACCCAAACACAGCATATCAGCACAAACACCTCATCCCATCTGGCAGACACGTGGTGCAAGGCTGATGATTCTGGCCTGCTTTGCACCCCCAGCACCTGGACATCTTGCAGTCATTGAGTGCACCATGAACTCCTCTGCGTATACAAAAGTACAAAAGAACTGTAGAGCCAAATGTGAGGCCATCTGTCCGACAGTTAAAGCTTGGCTAAAACTGGTTCCTGCAGTAGGACAATGGTCCTAAACCCAGCAGCAAATCTACAACAGAGTGACTGAAAAAGAAATCAAGGGGACAGACAAATCAAAGTGTTGTAACGCTGTGATGTAAAATCCACACCTCAGCCTGCTATGGTGGGAGTTGAACTAAAAGTGAAACAATACCATAAAGCCGAGTGGGTCAAAATTACTTAGCGACCATGAGAGAGACTGAACACTGAACAAAAAACAACTGTGATGGGCTGTTTTTTTTCCCCTTTACTTAATGTCTTGTGTTTTGTAGGCAAGGTGCTGCTGACTAATTGGAGGCCGCTGGCCTCTGTCTCTACCAGACATTTAAAGACCACCCTTTCCAGGAATGGCCCAGTCTTGGTCACCCTACGACATAGCGCTTAGTTTGGGTTACTTTTATTTGGCTACATTGGTTTCTTTGGTTAATAAAATATATTCTGCATAATTTTGCACCCGTCTCCTTCTCTTTGTTTGTCTTCGGGCTGATCATAACTCAAATAATTCAACTTACTGCTGATAAAGGTGGTTGTACCGGAGCATGGCAAGTACTACGTTTCTCAGTTTCTGCACATTGTCTTGCTTTTGTTAGTTAAACATTGATACTGTGTCATGTATTGTCCTTAATGCGATGTTACATTTACCTCGTTTTAAGACCTCATAAGGAGAAAATACTTTCATTCGAGCACTAACATGTAAAACTTTGTATTAAGAAGGTGTGTGTTCCCTTTTTCAAATTACTTCACTTGTTGAAAAAAAGAAGAAAATGTGCAACTGAAGGCCTACCTTTCACATCCAGCACCTCATTATCGTTTCCCTGAGTGTTAATTAAAATACATATTCTAGAATATACTGTACTGTATGATGCAACTTGACTCCATTTAATAATTTCTGCTGAAATGTTTAATACATACTATTCCTTAGATGTGATTTAGTCCAACTAGCTGAACTGCTATTCTTTAATAGCTTTTAATGTGAATACACTAAAAACACTGACCAAACTGATGAGTTTGACCCTAATCTTACAGACACAGCGCTAACTCCACGATAAAAGGTCAAGAGATAATCATGTTAGAGGAAGCAGAATAATTAGACCTTGTGGTGCAGAAGGATGTAATCTTATTTCCTCTATTCATCTGAAAGAAGCTCTTCTGGTTTGCTGCTGTGACCGGCGCATATAACATGCTCTTAATTATTACGACACCAGTTGCCCCAGCTTGTGCAATTAGACTGTCCTGGAGGAAAATGCAGCAAACCCTTGTATCACTAGTTCATTATGTTATGCCAGAGGTACTCTCATTATCAGATACAGCCGATAAAGGCTTTACAGTTCCTGTCGGGGAGACTCTGCTGCATGACAGCAGCGTAATGAAGTGTTTGCAAACAGCATCATGGTAAACTCAAATGCTCTCCACCTCCGAGGCACTTTAATTATATTCTTCTCCCAAGAAGGATGCAGCATTTGGTACACGATACTTTTGAAAAATCTCTTCTCTTCTAAAGCCATGTTGCATTTTATTCTCCGTTTCAGCATGCAGAAGCTTTTTTGATGACTTCAAGTGCAATCAAAACAAACATTCAACATCTTAATGTTTGAGAGACACGTCGTATATTCTTGCTTCCCCGATTGTGCAGCACATGAAGTTTTCTTTGACATCCTAAAACTTTTCCCTGTGTACTTATTGCTTGTTTATTACACAAACATAAAATATGACTTATTGGAACAATGACAGTGTTCAGTTCCAGTTGAATATGGATATTACTGCACCATGAATGCATCTCAGACAAAACTGATGCCATTTCATAGTTAGAAGGGAACTTGATTTCATATATGGCTCCAAAACTCTGTTTAACCTTCATTTGATATCTCTTATTAACTTCATTTAATTATGCTGCCTATTATACTTTCCTTTTTTAATCTTGACTCGTCATTTTGGGGTGTTCTTATTTAAGTGCACTGTTGGAGAAAGGAGATGGAGATACAGGGTTCTGAGAAAGGCTGGAACTAAAGCTTTTAATGACCGGGCTTCATTGTATATTAAAGACCTCAATGTTCCATAATTCCCCGATAGAGCACTTTGCTCTCAAACTGTAGATTTACTTGTGGGTGCTGGAGTTTCCTAAACTAAAAATGTCACAGTGACTAAAATTTACATATCATCTGATACAATAACCACAGTATAAAATACAGACACAATACTTAAATACTATTTATGCTTCAAGTGATTAATTTGCGATGGAAAAACCAGTTGGAGATATAAAGTTTTCAGTTAAAGACACACAACGGAACTTTCAGCAGTTTTCTTAGGGGAGGGCCCCCTATCGGGGGCGAAAAAAGAATCCATTTTGTTGGTACTTGTAATGTAAGATTCTCTCACCCAGAAAAAAAAGGCCTATCTTGACTTGTGTTTTGTTCCTCCCCTCTTTTTTTTTCCTTTCCTTTCTTCGTTGGGTGTTTTTTGCTTTTTTTTCAATACGAATTATGCATGATAAAATACAAGAGACGGGGAGACTGGTATATATCTGTAGTTGTGGGGGGGGGGGGGGGGCATAGAGGAGAAGGTCAGGGACGGGCGGGGTGGGAAGGAAAAAAATACAAATCTGCCCGGGGGGGGCGGGGAGGGAAAGGAAAGAAAAAGAAGGAAAAAAAAAAAAATGGGAATAAAAAAAAAATAAGAAAAAAAAAAAAATAGGAAGAAAAAAATGTGCGTGTTTAAACTGACATCACAAATCATTCCTATAACCTGACTGTCCCACCCCCGCCCCACCTCTAATGATCAGAGCAGCACTTTTCAGTCCTGGTCTTCAGGACCAACCGGCCTGCATGTTTTAGAGGTAACCAGTGTTTCCCCTATCATGCTATTGGTGGGGCGGGCTGCCCTGCCTACGTGAGGTCCCGCCCCTCTTAATTGCCACACCGCACCACCCACAGACGCGGGGAGGTGACAGAGAAATCAGCGTGTTACACGATCTTGTCAGAGTATAAATCTCTACTGTGGGGATTTGATAAGAATGCTTAAATATCTCCACCATTGCTGAGCATCAAGATGTTGTTGCATTGAAAATCATCTCTAAAATCTAGATTATTTAAACTGCTAAAGTCAAATCAGCAGCTTTTGATCAAAAAAATGTATACTGATTCATAATAATCAAATAAAATCCCCACTTGTTTTTCAGCGTCTCCGACCTTATCGCGCGCATTCTGTCATCTCACAACCTTCCTCTATAGTTTTTCCTGGAAGACTGGCAATTGATTCAAAGAATTTCACTGTATGAGGAAAATTTCCATGTTCATGTTGCTGATAACCTGCGCAGAGAGGAGGCGGTGATCTGCCGCCGGGGGTCATCTCCGGCTCTCCGCCGGGCTGCTGCTGTTGGACTGAGATGTGGGGTTGTAGCCGTGCAGCCTCCATCAGTACTCCCGTCATACGCACGCTCTCTGCTGAGCGATCCAACCCAGAACCGTGCTGTGATGCGTGAAGCGCGAGACTCGATGCGCCTTTTTAATGTGGCTTCGGTCGTTATGCGCAAGAACTTCAAGCTGCCAGTTTAACGCACCGAACGAGCTGAACAGAGAAACGCTCGAGTCTGTTTGGTTTGACACATCCACGCTCTCATCAGCAGTCTGCGCGCAATGACGCCTCCTCAGCATTTAACTTTTATAGTTAGTTCCCCTCCGCAGTCTCCAGAGAGGTGCACGAGGACATGGCAGAGTATGAGGCCGGCGTCAGGCAGGGGCAAGAGGGGGCACTGCCCCCCCCCCAAACAAACACTGTCCCCCCTTAAATCAAATCTGATGAAAAGGCAAGCGATTCCTAGGCTCTTTCCCCCGCTCCACTCTGCATCACTCTGTGTGCGCCCCCCCGTGCCGGGTTTCGGTTGCAGGAGGACCTACTATCTGCAGAGCTCTGCTCAGCCGCTAGTTCTGCATGCTGGTTCGGCTCTGAGGACATCAGCTGCATCCTCACACCAAATGTGGAAGCGCCGCGGAGCTACGCTGCACTTTCCATCTGTCAGACGTGTTTCAGTTCAGACTAAAGGTGGTAGTGGCGGGAATTTGTATTGAAATATTTTGTTCATATACACGTTTATTTTTTGTTTAACAGTCAAATTAAAAGCAGTTGTTGCTTTTAAAAGCACGATGTAAGTGGTTTCTTTCTGCAGATTCCAAACCCTGTTCAACCCTCCTGGTCAGAAGGTTGGGAAACTGTCTGTACCACCACCAACCCCCCCCCCCCCCCCCAAATTTTTCTTCACAACCCCACAAACAACGGTTTTGTAGGGGAAACACTGGGTAACCTTAGATCTGAATTATATGAATGGCTCGTCAACAGGTTTGCAAAGAACTTCATTAATCTAAATGAGGTAGGTTAGAGCAGGAACAAGTCTAACATGCAGGGCAGTGGGTCCTGAGGACCAGGACCGAGAAATACTGCTCTGGATTCTTAATCAGAGCTCCCAGAGACACAATTTCTTGCTATTTGTTATTTTACTGTAGAAAAGCTGAAAAGGTGAGAATGCATGCGTATATTTGCTTGTGTGTATGTTAGCATTTGTTGTTGTTGTATAAAAAGTAGATGGATGGATGATGCAGCCCTGCTTATGTGCTGGGACTTAGCCCAGGACAATCTCCCCCTAAATTAACCTCTAGGTGTTAGCAAAAACTTCACTTTATTTTGGATGAAAACAAAAAAGAACAGATTTTTTTCTTTTCTAAAAACAGTCGTCACCTTCATAGATGTTAATTGTGGCACTTGGTGCGGTTACTCCCATGGCCAACAAAAGTCACACTTTCTTTGAACACAATTATCCTGTATGTTGTAACTGCACACATGATTAAATGACTTGTGGGATTGTTTTTGTAAGGAGGACAGTCTCTTAAGACTGCATAAATACAGGTCTAAATCCATTAGAAAGGGTGATTATTTAAATCAATCTCGTTTGGTTGCCATGACCTTGGTAATTTAAAAAAAAGTGCACACAGTTTTAAGTATGTTTATTTCTGCTTTAAAGTTATGTTTTTTGGAAACAAAGATAAGAATAGGAACAGAGTTCCATTTAGAAATTCATATCCACAAATATTTGCAGAGGTCAGAACATGAATATAGTATGTTGCAAAATTTAGACACCCTCCCATTAAAGACAGACAAATTCAGCTGTCAGTGAAATATGTTTAAATTGACAAAACTAATAATAAATACAAATTTTGACAAAATTATGACACTGGTTTTGAATTGTCATTCAACAGAAATATAAAAAACAAGCAAAAAATAGAACAAGCAAACAAGCATGATGGGGTTCCTGAACTAAAAAAATATTGAGCAGCACTTTGATGCAATCACTGCACTCAAGTGTTTTCTGTGACATCTAATCAGATGTCTGCACCTGTTGACAGGTAATTTGGTCCACTAATTTGTTTGGGACATTAAAAAAAAAAAAAATCATTATTATTTTGTGAAATCACAATTTAAAATAATTTTATTTCACTGAACGATTACTTAGAATTTTTTTATTTATTATTACTTTTTTCAGTTGAAATTGCTATTGTAAATTTAGTGTTTTTCGTTAATGGCAGGATGTCTAAACTTTTGCATTGTGCTGTATGTTGGTAGTTTAGATATCCAGGAGTCTTACAAATATGTAAATATAGTCTGGCAAAAAATAAGATGAGAATAAGGTGATAAAGGGATGTTAAAATATCCACAAAAAGCTGAAAGTTTACACTAACCTGTAACATAATTCTACCAGTTTATAAAGATTACTTATGCAATAGAATCTTTATTAGTTAAATTAGAACAGTAAATTAGTGTCCTATTTAGTAAAAAAAAGTCACCAAGTGTGTAAAATCTCAGTATACTAAAATAATGATGCACTGGGGGCTTTAACCACATAAAAGATGTGTTTATGTTTAAGATTGAATAATGTTTCATTCAAATTTTGTGGACTTTGAAGAAGGTTACCAAAACATGGATGCCAACACCACAGTGAAAGCCTTACACTCTGTTAGCAGAACACGAGTAAATTCACCACTCTATAAATACACGGTGCACATTAGAGGACACTGATGACAGCATGAATAGAGGAATCATTTAGTCTTTTATTCATCTGTGTTTGTATCTGGCCCTTTTCTTCTGTGTGAAAAAAAAACCTCTGACTTCATCGTTATTCAGTGCGCTCACATTTGCATTCGCACTCCCTCCCTTCTCCGGATCTGTATGCATCTTCTCCACTGAACAAGCAAGTTCCCTGACTCAATTATGGATTCATTGAAAGAGCCTGTCCATCATGCCTTGATCCGATTATCTTGTTGTCAGGCTGCTCACTCACTCACATCATTATATTAGAGGAAAGCCTATGGAATTACAGTTCCATCTATCACAGCCTGCTCCACAGTCCATATACTCTCAATGACAACACTGCTGTTACACACCGGATGTTTGACCCATCCTGGTGAGATTTTCATATCCAGAGATACACATGAGGCCATTCACACAGTAATTACTATGCACACATTAAATCCAGCCTTTGAGAAATATGAAAATGGTGCGAGGGACAGAGTGGAGACACTGCTGGTCCCACATGGGCTAACCTTTAGGTGATGATGGGCTGTTTATATTTGTGCACATAATGAGCTTTACAAATGGTTGCAAATTCTCAGAGTGGGATTTTGGTCAAGATGTTTGATGCCTCAACATGTTGCAGTGGCTTACACAACATTCCCAGAATTGAACATTTGGTCTGCACACAACCAGCATGGCTCCTCAGCAAACACTTTGATCAGATTAGGAACTGTGGATCTCCAATATTTTAAGCAGAGCGAAGAATAGTATAGTAATCATTGGAGAAACTAAGTTTAAATGCAAGAAAATGATGGTTCATGCAGTAAATTTACTTTACAATCTAGAACTGAAAGGTCTGAGCTCTGGGGAAGATGTGCAGTCCATTTAGGAGCCACTTAGCTACAGTTCTTGGATTGTTACTCATTTATTCAAGAAAAAAACTCACAAGTTGGTAATTGTTTCTTGTGTTTTTTTTTTTAAGTCACTGGATTGAGGTAAGACTGTGAACATGAATTTGCCATGTTGGATTTTGGATAATTGCATCACATCATTTCATACCCTTTAAAAAATAACTTTCTTTTTTTTACAACCTGGACCTTATTTCTAGGAGTTTACACGTGCATTTACTTACGGTAAAATTTCTGTATCACTTTGAGTCCTTCGGAAGATATTACGTTGAGTCGCCCTACGGTGTATATCCTTATAATGGCAGAGATGGGGCAGCCCCTCTATAAGGCATTATCTGCAGCAATCAGCGCTTTACGTAGAATGAACGAATAAACAAACGAGTACTATTGTCCTGTGAGTTTCGCAAAGAGTTTTGAGTTTTTTTTTGGGGGGGGGGGCTGGGTAGTGAGCTGCTTTCTCAGCTGTACTATGGAAGCACATGTTGAGAATGCGTGGCCCTGAAAAATGTGTAGCACACCCTGATAACTATCGGAAAGCTACATCTGGACTCACAGGACAATAGTACTCATTTGTTCATTCATTCTCCTTAAAATTTTGGTGAAAATCAAGGAGTTTTGCTGCAGATAATGCCTTATACTGTAGAGAGGCTGCCCCTTCTCTGCCATTATACTGGATGTACACCGAAGGGCGACTTAACGTAATATCTTCCAAAGGAGTCAAAGAGATGCAGAAATTTCACCAGTGAGTAAATGCATGTATAAACTCCAAGTTATAAGGTCCAGGCTGAAAAAAAAAGAAAGTTATCCTGGCAGGGGTGTCCAAAGTCAGTCCTCTGCTGCTGTGCTGTAGGTTTTCTATGTCTCCCTGCTACAACACAACTGACACAAATGAGATGAATCCAACAGTTCTGCAAGAACGACTCCTTAATTTGAGTCGGGCGTTGGTACGGGGAAACATAAGGCCTGTTCGGATCTACCATCTGGCTTCATGGTAAGACATGAACTTCATGAGTCGTCAGGGGGAACTGAAAGCAACGTAGCCAAGCCTGAAGTTTGTCAGTGTGACAACGTTTAAAATGGATTTGAATGCTCTTAAAATACCATTGTCTTGGGGCATTCATTTATCTAATTATTTGCAGCAATGTTGATAATCTGTTAATTCTTCATTAAGCCTCAAATAGACCATTCTCTGTCTCTTTTTTATATTTAGTTTGTGTCAGTGAGAGGTTAAACCAATCAGGACCAAGTTATGTTGTTAATGGAGGCAGATCAAGCTGCAGTGGGTGAGCTCTAGCTGCACACTCCGATGGCAGATGGATGGCTCCTGCAATGCTTTATGATGGTATGGTAACGTTTTCTGGTGCAGTGTAGGCGCAGTCTAAAGTCAGGTAAAATTTAACCAGTATGCGATACTCCAGGACCATAATCCCTTGCTTTCAGTCGGGCTGTACTGCATGTAGCCAAAGTTGGAGAAGCCCATAGAAAAACCAGCAGGACTGTGGTCCTCAAGGACCGGTGCTGGACACCCCTGCTTTGAGGACTCAGCTTGTACGTCAAAGGTATAGGATGAAGCTGTGCAGTTATGTTTAAATCTATGTGCAATATTATTCAAACAGCCACATAATTTAAGGTTTTCAACAAGGTTTAATGTTTCAGCAAATATCTAATTTAGTTGATTAACTCTGTAGCAGACAGAAGTTTAAAGGTAGAGTTCGGAGTTTCCTCTTTGAAAATAAACGTTGGCCTTGTGCAAGTGAAATCCATCTCAATCCACACCTTTGGCCCTCTATTCTCGTTGGGTGGGGAGTTTTAATGTAACTCCCTCTACCCATGTCTGTAATTTGTTTTTTCCCTTTGTTTTCGTATGGTCGAGACGTTTCTGGCTGGAGATTTCTGTTTATATCGCCAGCCAATGACAGAGCTCAGGGCATGATGCTGTGTGGGGATAAGCTCATGATTGGAGCAGACGCCAGTCACTCAAACTCAGCAAAAAAAAAAGAAAAAACAAAAAAGGCAGAGCACGGTGGAGAAAAGGAAGTACTCTGCGGTAAGAGCTTTAGATAGTGCATGTTGGAAAACCAGGGTTAATATTGGTTTGGCTTTTTCCCGCTTCTGAGCTCTGAAGGAGAGGCTTGAAGCTGAATAGGCTGAAGAAGGATACGGCCATTAGCCCGAGGGGAGGAGCGCTCAGTTTGAATACTGTTGTTTACAAACAGAAACGGGGAGGAACTCCGGACTCTACTTTTAAAGACATTGCTAAATATGTTGCATTTTGATTTATTAAATAGCCGGGTCAAGAAGAGTCTGATTCTGAAGGGGACTCATGCATTACAACACACTGTCCTGTGAATCGGATAATGCAACCATTTGGTTCAACAAACTTGGTTTACAGCATGCAGGAATGCATGAAGTCAGTAATCACATATCATTACGTTGCAGCTGAGACCTCAAATGCTTGCAGGAGGTACTGTAGGCATACCAATTAATTTTAATAGACACATGGCAAAACTAAGAGCAGAAAACATGATGGAAACAAGAAGATATGGCTGTTAACAAGGTTCGAAAAAACAATGCAAATGTGGAAACGAATGGTACACAGACGGTGTCTCATGGAGAAATTGGTGGGGGGGGGGGGTGGGGGGGGGGCACTCAAGTATAAATAGTGGACAAGATGATGAAGAAAGTGGAAGCAGGTGAGCTAATTAGGAATGAGGAACAGGTGAAGAGAGAGACGAGGAGAGGAACGCTCCACAAGTACAAAAAAGTACAAACTACAAGAAACCAGACAACGAAACTTAATGGTTCAATGTTTCTCATCATGCATAGTTTGTGCAAATGGCCGTTTTTTGGGCACTGCATTTCAGTTTCAGCAGGTGAGGTAATATTTCCCTGATTATTCCGACCCCTCTTTTATTAAAATGAAACTAGTAACCGGGTAACCATAGCCAGGGGAAGTAGTTACTGAAGGAAGTAATGTATGCAACAAGATAGCTGCGAGTCTATTGGTCTATTGGAACCTGCAAGTTCAGATTTAGCTTTCCGTTAGTTATGGGAGGATTTACCACGCTCTACTGGCCACAGCACAACTGACAGAGCAGCTAGCCAGATAACAACAAACTGCAATCTGCAAAACGCTTTACTCACGGGACAAAAGTACTCGTTCGTTCATTCGTCTTAGGATATTGGTGAAATTAAAGAGTTTTGCTGCCGATAATACCTCATCGGTAATTGTTAATCACTGATAATTGAATTTTTTGTATCATGTTCTTTTGCCCCATTCATTCCCATTATATGGATAGGCTATACGCTGAGGGCGACAGATCTAAATATGGTCCGCATGAGACAGAGTGATACAGAAATTTCACAGGTGAATAAATGAACATATAAATTCCTAGAAATCAGGTCCAGATTAGAAACTAAAGTTATCATTTAAGTTTAATGTGCTGGAGCAGTGAAATATCTAAAAGCTGCAGGATTGCGGCCCTCCAGGACAGACATTGGACATCTCTGCCTTAAAAAATATCATTTGGACACTAATGCAGTTATCATCACCACTAGAGCTTGAATGTTATGTGATCGAAATTGGGTATCACTGCCTGTATAAACAAACAACCCAAAGGATTTTATTTATTCATTTTTTTTGGCAGAGGCAGTCTCATCACAACTGTATGAGACCCTCAGGATTATTTCCAAACTCAGTCTCAAAGCATCGCTTCCCAAAACGTGTATATATAAACTGCCATGTACTGAGTAACTGTATGTATGCTTTGTGTTTATTGTCTCACTTGTTGCGGCAGTACAGGGCCATGCACAGAGTTCCCAGGAGGCTGATTGCCATGGCGATGGATGTGATTGACAGCACCTGTCTCTTGTACACGTCTTTGCTCTCTGTGGAAAACAAAACAGAGAAAGACACCATATTAATGTTTAAACAACACACACTCGGCAAATAAAGCCATAGATGTAGTACATATCTGTCAGTTTGAGTGAGGCATAGAGGGAGGAACAGACAGGGAAGAAAAAACATGTTCTCTGTGTGGCTGAGCTGTTGTTACTCAAAAGAGACGGTTAATATCAGTACAATACAGTTCCTTCAGCATTACACGGAATTAAATATAGTTTTGAGAATTTGTTCTTACCCGTTTTTATTTCTAATGTTTGTCTACAGCACCCAAAACAGCCATTTAAATCATCAAACAGCTAGTTATGGTGCAAATGACTCTCTAGGGCTTTTTTTTCCCTCCTCATCTGCCTCAAGATTCTTTTCAAGAGTAATTACATGTGTGATAAATAAATCAAACAAAACTGAAATAAAAACACAACTCAAGACTCATTTTGGGTAAACAAACACATATTTACAACTGTCCTGCAGCACCTGCTATTCCTAGTTACCGCGCAGCCCTTCAGCTCATTTTATCAGCTCTACCACATCGAGTAATGGTCCGATAGACACCAGACATTGCTTTTGAAATGGATGCCACATGTAATGGAGCTTGAACACTTGGAGACAAGAAGAGTTATGGCGCACAGGGACGCCATTAGTGGAGAAAAATGGAAGCTGTCTTGTTTGTTCCGAACAAGTAAATCACAGTTGCCTTCAGATGCATTAATAGGCGATCAGTCAAGCTTTATTTTGCGATGCTCAGGCCTTGGAAAACCATGAAGATGACAGGTGTTGGGGTTTTACATTGAGGGGATTGAGACAAATTCTCACCACGGATGGGTTTCAATGACTGCTTTGGAACAAAAAAACATAATCGCTGCTCATAGGATGATCGCTGGAAGCTGCAGAAAGCAACCACCACCCTCCCAGCTGCACCAGCTCAAACAGAGTCCTGCTATGGCTTGTTCAGAGGGATCCTGGCAGCAGTCGGGAATGCCAGAGAGTGCTTACTGACCATTTTGTGACCTAATCAAGATGTTTAAGCTTGTTTTGGAATTTCAAAAACAAATCTTTTAGCCTGAGCTTACCACTGCAGTGTTAAAGCTACAGTACCCCTCACACATTGAATAATCCATCATACACAGCATGCAATGCACTGGATCCTTCATATTCTCTGAAAATAATGACGACTGCAGAGTCCAGTAGTGTGTTTTCAGTGCATATTTTTGCCCTATATTTCCCTTAGGGATGTAATGATATGAAAATTTCATATCACGGTTATTGTGACCAAAATAATCACAGTTATCATTATAATCGCAGTATTATTGAAAAACCCTTCCAGCATCTTTAAAAATATCCAAAAAAATTGTACTTTTTAAAGGGGCAAAATCTACCGAGAACTGTCCACACGGGTGCTGTAGTTGCTTTTTACCATGTTTTTATAAATTAAATAATACAAACTGGGACTGCTGCTGCTTTTCCAGGCAATAAGCAGCATCACAGTGAGTTTTCAAATTGCAGTAATCAATCACGGTTTTCTGATAATCAAAATTTGGAACAGTATTAGTAATCGTTGGGAATTTTATTACGATTTATCATTTTATCTGTAATCGTTACACCCCTAATTTCCCCCTTCACTTATGTTGAGATTTGGACCAGTGTTGATCTGATGCTTTTCATTAGATTGCACCATCAAATTGACTCAATGGCTTTAATTACTGCAAATAAGTTGGGATAGTTGAGAGATGTTCTGGAGATACACACTAGGCTGGCGGGCAGGGAGGCAATCAAACAGAGGATCTTGGGAAAAGTTGATAAGAGGCGTTTTTTTGCAGTGGGGAGATAGAAAAATGGAGCGATCATACAAGTACCACTTGATAAAGATTTCTATTTCAAAGATTTGAAATGCTGTCTTATTGATTACTGATCCAACTCTGCAGTCATTTTATTTAACTGTTTGATTTAGTCTATTTTTAACTATTTATCTTTGATGTTATAGTTGTTGTTCACCTATTTAACTTGTGCTTATTTATGTATTTATCTATTCTTTTATGTTCACTCCTATTGTTTATATTAGGTCAATTTTTTTTCATGGTGCTCCTCCACACCGGGGGTTATGCCTGCTTGCTCTGTGGGATTGTCGCTGTTGGAATCATCCTGGTTGGGGTGGTCGAAGCGGGTCTGCACTCTGGCCCTGGTCGTGGTGTGGACCCCATCCCTGGTCTGATCTGGGATTTTCCATGATGGCTGCAGCAGTGGGTGGGCTGGCTCCTAGTGTGGAAGATTCCCAAGATATTGTTGCCTCATCTTAGTGTCGGGCCAGATGTTTATCTTAAGTTATATTTTCTATTAATGTTTCAGTTGAAGAGACAGCAAATAGAGACTAGATACGAATGTTTATGTTGTATACAGAGAGGTGGGGTGGGGGTGATGTATTTGTGCATTGTGTAGGTGGTTTGTGATAATGTATGTGAAGAAGAGTGTGATCAGGTGTGTGTTTTTGTATGCAGGTTTATGTATTTGTGTACTGCATTTGTTTTCATACTTGAGCTCAGGAATTGTTTTTCTTGTTTTTATTATGAAAAGCATTTTGCGCTGCTTTGGTGTGAAAGGTGCTTTAGAAATCAAGTTTGATTTGATTAGTCTGTTTTTTTAATGTAAAAACAAAACAAAAAACAAAGATTTAAATTTGATACATTTTGTGCTTCTGACTTAAGGTTGAATTATGATTATAATAGAAAATTTAAAAAAACGTTAAGGTACCTAAGACAGTTTAGTCAAGCGTGCCTACAGCTGTAGAGATTTCATGTTGTTGAAAAGTCCTTTTGTCTTTGCTTGAGAGCGAATATTTGGATTTCTGACGTCACTTCCAACTCAGGCCTCGTCCAAATACATATTTCTGCAAACATTGATTTTTCTCAGCCTTTGAGCCTTTTGTTCACATGTAAATGTCATTTTGGAGCACTGCATACAAATCTGGGAAAACACCGTCAGGTCAAAGATTTTTGGATGATCTGGCCGTGCTGTGTATGCGCGGTCAGGACTACCAGCGTTTCTGGCTTGTAACATCAGATGTGCAACAATATGTGCCATTAACTTCTTTGCTGACCTAGCACTGGCAGCTGTAAACTAGATTGTGCAGGTTCAAATTTTGTCCAAGGGACTCTTTAAATGTTTGCATACATGCTTTTTGCATCGCACCATTTTATCTTGCATGTTTTAACCACTTTGGACAGTTCATAACAGAACTTATAGCAAGGTTTTGCTTTAAAGAAGGGACCCACAGCCTATCAACTTTCCAAGGTCCACCAGCAGACAAGTAAGTATTTGTAAAGGCTTTTTTTTTTTTACTATACGTAAACTCTCATACTATAACAACAAGCTCAAGTGTTATTTAGTACATCTCAAACAAGGTCGACTCTAAAGAAGAAAGAGGAGGAGTGGAATTGTGGGTCACTCCATGCCGATAAAATGATCCTCTTAGATAAAAGAGTAGGTTAATGGAAGCCACTGCAGTGTCTTTGTAAGTTATTTTGACCAAAGCACATCAGACATTTCATTAAGTTCTCAGGAAATTGAGGCAGTTTGTGAAAAAAAAGTGGATACTGTCTTGTTTTTTTAAATCAGTTGCCTCAATGCAACCAACTGCATCTAAAAATTCCTTTCTGGCAAATGCATGGATCTTTCAAAGCTCTCCCTTCAGTATGTAGCACAAGCTTTAAATTAAAAAAAAGGGGGAGCTGAAGCAATGTGGGCTGGGGTTATCTTGAAGACTAAGACTTACAGAGCTAAATTCAGACTTGCAGAACACTCTTCAGAGTAGTGAGTGACCTAGATAACAGCTGAGCAACATTCACAGATGAAAAGGGAAAACAGTGCAACAGCTACTTCTGCAGGAAGATAATGACTGAACCCTGCATTTTTATTATCTTGTCAAATTTAAGACAGTTTACAGCCCTCAAGGAAACTGGCATGTTAATTTTTACATGTCGCAATGTTTATATAAAGCAGGGGTGGCTAAGTTCAGACCCCAAGAGCCACTGTCCTGCAACTTTTAAATGCATCCTTTCTCTAACACACCTGAATTACCTCATGCGCATGTAATGGAGATCTGCAGAAGCCCGGAAATGAGCCATTTATTTGGTTCAGGTGTGTTTGAGAAGGGATGCATCTAAAAGTTGTAGAACAGTGGCTGTCAAGGGACTGGACTTGGCTGCCCCTGATATAAAGCATGTTGAAATTTTAAGCAAATCAGAAACACAAAATCCACAATTGTGTGTTTCTTTTATGTTCAGGGGATGTTCAGCCACAGACTGGCTAAAAAATCTATGAAAAACTGTCCTTTCATGTTACAATAAAAATTAAATACTTAATTAACAGATTGTCTTTCTGTCTCAAAGTGTAGTCACTTTCAGTAGAAGGGGCTATAAATTTGTATGTTGAAATTACAGAGAGAAATGCTTTTATATTTTCCCAAGGATCATTTAACATGGGTTTTATTCAGGCCTTCTCAAGGTTCTAGAAACTGAATGCCTATTTCAAGGAACCATGATTAAGGGTTGTGCAGGGAAAATGTGCACACAAAACAAAATCTTGGGCCATTAAAGGCCTCTTTCACTTTAAAATGTTGAGCTGCCATATTTCCACTTTTCCGAAGCTTTGTGAAAGCTGAAAGCTGGGCAGGAACTACTTTAATAGATATGTTCAACCCTACATTTGTGCTTTTCAATGACAAAATTGTGGAATTTGTTGGTCTCATAATGTTGTGTTTAGCATAAATCACCTTTAAAATATTTTTTTTCTTTTTCCACTTTAATCCATTTTTTTCAAGGCAGTTTTCTTGACAGAATGTTCTCTCGTGAATCCATCCTGCACAAGTCAGATGAAAAGACGTCTGAAAGACGGCTTTGCCCAACGTCTAATCAACATTGTGATTTGATTGAAAAGTGAAAGGTGAAAAGACGTCTTTTTCATGACGTAGAGAAGATGCAAGAGAGGACGTCCACAGACCTTAATATGTGGCTGAAAAGACGTCTTCTTCTTAGAAAAGAAGTTTACATAAAAGAGTCCCCCCACAGTACATATCTGCATATTCCAGTACAGGGTATCAGAGCCTATTCTGAAGTGGTCAGCATTACATCACAGACAGATGAGAGAATTAACAGTCCCCCCCAAAGCCCGGTGATTACACATCACTTGAACATACACACGACCCAGCCAAGGCTTGAACCCGCAACTCTAGCTTTGAGACAACAGTGCGAAGCACAACACCACCATGTAGCCTCGCTGGAACGTGAAATGTGAGGACATCTTCTCACAACAAAATCAATGACCAGAAAACAAACACTTGGCAAAATCAAGCACATGTAGGCTAAAATATTTCAAAACGTTTCATACCAAGGCTCATCATGACAAACTTTGTTTTAATAAGTTAATAAGTTAACTTAGGCTCAGAAGCAGAACCATGCCTCAACTACACATGGCTCTAATCTCATCTAAATACCATCATATACTCGCTCACTTCTTCAACTCAGTTTGTCTCATTACCTTTTCCTGCATGCCCTCCATCCACCTCCTTTTCTCATCCTTCTCTTCCCATTTTTCTTTTCCTTCTCTAACATCTTTTACATATTATTTTACTCTTTACTTCACTTATTCTTTTATCTCCCCCTTTCTTTTCTGCCTCTTTCTTTCTCTTCAGGCTCCATCAGCCTGACACCACTAAGCAGAAGACACTGCAACCCTTACCCCTCAGTGAAACCAAATGCAGAAGCAGTGATGATGCACTGTATTAGTGCTGTTCACTGCGACATCCTGTTTTTTTTATTTTTATTTTCTATTTTTAAGAAGTCCTTTGAGATACATGAAAACACTGAAATTACATACCAGTAATTACAGAGCCCAAATAAGTTATCTGGAATGCCCTGGAATGCCATCTCCACTACCTCATGATTCCAAAAAAATTCTCATCACCTGCTAGCCCTTCAGTCCAGACTTATCTGTTCCCATCCCTCTCCTTCTTTTGCTGTGTTCAGACCAAACACGATTTGGGCGTCAGGTTTACATGCAAAATCAACGGCCGATGTGCATCCAGGAGGCGTTGGAAAATCCGCGGCGTATTTTGCGCGATGGGTGCAAAAGGGCCTTTTTGAGCGTTTTGGTGTTCGGCGTGCCTGACGCACTCTGAACTCTGCCGTTTGATGCATGCACCAGGATGCGGTTGATGTTCATACTGCACCAAACGAGGTGGACTATTCATGGAGGCGGACCACAGTCCATTTAAAGCAGACCAGACAGCCACAGTGTGAACGCACCCTTAGAGTCTGACAGCCAAATGAAAAGGTTTCATTTTAAGATCTGATTCTTGTTCCAGTCTTTCACTTGATCTCTTTTAAATAAAATGCTACAACACAATTTCGGTGTGTGCTGACTGCAATCTTCATTTAAAATCACCCTCTTTGTTTGCACCTCCAACATTACTGCCGACTTTTTGACACCTAAAAAGTTCACATGTGTAGGTGAAAGAACAAAACAGATCACTGTTCCTCATGGTCAGATTGTGTAGGAGTGTGATGTGTTTTTTTTTTTTTTTAAATCACCTCTCTCCTGCAGGATGTTTCATTTTTGTATTTTCCCCTGTGGTTGTGTTTTCATCTTGTGTCCACATTAAATTGCTCAGTTGTCCACTAAAATCCCTTCATTAACTGCATATTAAATGATGATGAAATGTCTTTTTGAAAGAAACATGAAATTTATGTCTATAGAGCAAATTTGATTGAAATTCATGTCACTTTTGCAAAGTGCTATTAGTTGCTATGCAACCAGAAGTTTTCTACAAATAGCTGTCCCTTCCCCAACAGATGCTTGTTAGAGGCCACGGTTTGACACAGTGGTTGAGTGATGTAAAAATAAGTGATGGCTTCCGCACAATCTTTCTCTCTCTCTTTTTTTAAACATGTCTGTTCTGGACTGAAAAGTCACCTCTTGGTCAAAAAGACTTACTGTTTCATTTTTCATAGAGATTTTTATGATCGTTACCAATTATCATTATTGAGCTCATTTACAGTTTTAAACAGTTTCTTTAAATGGTCTAATGTCTGAAATTATAGTATATTTGTATGTTAAATCACAGTTTTGTTTAGATCCACAATGGTTTGTTCAATTCAGAAGGCAAAAAGTTACAGTTCTTATTGTACACTCCACTAAATCATACCAGTTAGCAATGGTGATTTGACCACAAGCCTAATATTAAGACCGGTCAGTGTGTGTTATGGAGAATCTGGTGTCATGTCATTAGCAATAGATCCCTTTTAACTATGCAGAAGTTTTTCATGCTGACAGGTGTAATATACTGAAGGCCCATTGATGCTCCCTCATCTTCGTAAAATGGGGATGTCCGTTTCAAATGTTGCCATGCATCGGCGACCTCATACTCCCGTGTGTCTTTTACGTTGCCATGGTTGTTAAGCTAGTTCATCCACTAGATGGCAGAGTTCACCTTCGTAACCTGATGTCCGTTTCAGACTCAAGTAGGTGGTGATAATGCACCACCATAAAGTTGTGAAGCACCCGACATGCCCGTAACACTCACATAGTCTTACTTCTAAAGCTACAACTGTGCAGCTGTTGGCTTTTCTTTCTTCTTCCCCTGCTTTTTCTCCTACCATTTCCCTTCTTCTTCTCTGTGATTTTCTTTCACTGGTCGCATGCCAGCGATACAGCTCAATACTGACCCCATGGTTTCTGGTGGTAATACTCGGTCTTCTGTGTCGAGTGACAAAGTTGCTAGGAGCCTAAAAAAAAGGTTGGAATTGACACAAGTGGTGGACAAAACTGTCCATCCATCTGCGTATGTATCCGTCTTCTGCATTGAGCATAAATGGGCCTTCAGGGATACCATTTGTTCCAAGGCCGTACTTAGAGAAAATGGCTTCATCAAACAATGGCTCTCCTTTTGAAGAGGTTATTTCATATGTCAGCCTATTCAAACTTCCGCCACAATGTGCCTGAATATGATGCTGAACAAAATTATTGAGCATCTGGCAGTTAGCTTTCAGGCTAGTGATTACTGTACTTTAAATAGGCACTATATGACTTTCTGAGTTAATTTCTAACTCCATGGCACATTGACATTCATTACGCACATTCCCCGAGCCATTCAGATGCTGACAAAACCATACTTCACAACTTTTATACTCTGAATATCAAGATAATGGGCCAATGTGAACATGTACTGTGGCTGATTTATTGAAGAAATGCCAGAAGGGAAATGAAAGAGAGAAAGAAACAGAGCAATATACAGTATGGGGCAAAAGTCAACATCAGACTGAATTGAACTGACTAGAAAGACCTAAAAGTATAGACAGAATGCAAGATGGATACTACATTAACCATTGTTAGGCGGTGCCTCTGGCTTTTCTGCTTTGAGTTGTTGCAATAAACAAGACGGCCAACCAGCCAGCATGTCCATGTGGGACCATAAGGGTTAAATTTGTGCCACAGATAAGGGTCCCATGTGGTTTTGTCTGCAGTCTCCACAGTGGATTCACTTGTGTTTGCCCTTTTGGGTTCCAACTGGTCCTGACTGGGTGTCAGCTGGGCCCAACTTGGTGAGTTGCACAGGACCCCAGGGACAAAGTGATGCTTTATGGGGCCCATTTAGCCAGTCTGCTTTGGCTTCCCAGTTTATACCAATGCCCACTTAACCAATGGGGCTCATACAGCCAGCCCACATGGGACCTGCAAAATTTGACCAATTCAAGTCCATCCCCACTCAGTATCCAAATTGCTCATATTTAACGCTTATGGGCCCCACATGTAGATGCAAATGATTTTATTACTTTTGTTCATTTTTACCACCAAGTCCACTGAGGTCAAATACGTTTGCCTCTTGCATGGGGCATTGTAGCAACTGGTGTTAAGTTTGTTCTGAGAGCTTCAGACTACAATTGCAGCCAAGGCAACAGCAGTGAAAAACATAATCTGCCATTAAACACACACACCCACAAAAAAGAAAAGAAGCTAAAGAAGTATCTCAGTCAACAAGCTTTGAAATGCTGGTCACAAAACTGGTAGATGATTTAGTTGGTTGTCAGCATTGGTGTAACACCCAGCCAATCTATAGTTAGGCCAACACATCTAAACTTAAAGTAAGCCAAGGTAATATCTAAAACAGTGCGTCACCACCGTGGGGAAACTAGTCATTAGCCTCTCTAACACCAATACCAGGATCGGCATGCTAATGCACAAGTCTACAACTTCCTGAACTTAATACAGCTTCTTTATTTTCTGTCTTTCATTAATGGACAAACTGATTAATCCAGGGGTGTCTGGCCCATGTCATTGTGGTTACTGAGGTCAGACATGCCTGGATTAAACAATTTCTCCACTAATGAAAGACAAGAAACAAAGATGCTGTATTAAGTTCATGAAGTATTGGAGTTGTGCAGAGGGAATATCTAATATATTAGGTCATCAGTCTATGGTTGTTAGCTTCTCCAATGCTACCAGCTGCATCTTCATGCTAATAGACAGCAGTGGTGGAATAATCTAGTAGGTCACCAGTGAAGTGAAGCTAATCTGCAGCCTCTTCAATGCTAACACAGAGTCATTACATGATCCAATAAGTAGTTGCGCAAGATGCAGGAATTAATACCCAGGTAGAATGAAAATTAGCCTTCCCATTTGCTCAGTCATACATGCAACCTTATCATTGATCAGATCTGGAGCTTGCTTTTGGATAGATATAACCTCCTGCTGCAAGCAACCACCACTGCTGAGTGCTTAGCAGTCTTATTTTAAGCCCTTATTCTGTGCCATACTGGCACTAAACCCCATTTTGTTGTTTCTTAAGCCCGCACAGGCAAAACATGTGGAGAACATGTGCAGTAATTTTTAAATGGTGCAGAAAAAAATGTGGTGGCAGAAAAGTCAAGATAACATCAGGAAATCGGAAGACAGAAACTTTTTAAATTATACTTGAGCATTAAATGGTTTCCTGTATTAAAGCAGATTACCATGTGTAGGCATACATACTGTATGTAACTACCTTCATGCACGCCAACCGAGGTTTACTGCATATAATGGGAAAAAGTTCACATTACATGCAATTTGACTTGCATCTTTCCCATATAGCATACTCAGTGTGAGGTTAATGAAGTCAAGGTCAGGCCGTGTTCCCGCCTCCCGTGTGTTTGCACACACCTTCTGCACACACAAACACACTCTCTTGATGTGAATAAATCATACGGCTCAAGAGAGGGAAAGCATGTTCATGTTCCATCTGTGGGGCCTCGGGGTCACATTTTCTATTTATTCCCACTTCAAACTCCCAGAACTGCCCTGCAGAGGCCCACTGGTCACTTATTCTCAGCAGCATTAGAGAAAACTGTGATTAATATTTTACACTGAGGGTGATAGCAGCAATAATGTAGAGGTGCTGCTGCCATCTTTTTGTGTGTAACCACATACGGGAGAATTACATTCCTTCCAGTTGAGCAAGCCAGAAAGAGAAGTCATAGGTAATGGAATAAGTGGTGAATTATTCTTGTGTAGCTACTTAAAGATTTAACTAGCAATGCCATTTGGATAAACTGACTCTCTAAATCACCAAAGCTCTTGGTCTCCGCATTTGCATATTGCATATGTCAATGTCAAATTTGTTTATTATCAATTTACTTTTATCCTGAGAAAATGCAAAGCTATGAAATAAAACATGGTGAAAGCACAGATGCAGATAATAAAAGGTGGCAGTGTGAAGTGGCTTTTTGACAGCGTGTCTTTAGGGCCAGCCGTGGAGAGTTCAAGACGTGAACAGGAAAAGAGAACATAATATCAGACGTGGCAGAAATGCTTCACCTTTTGAATATCAATCAATAACCACATCCCCTACTTCAAATACTTATTTTTAGGTAAGAGAGAAAGTCCAGAGTGCTCAGAAGGTTTATCCAAAAATGTGTGACAAAGGTGCTGTTTGGTAGGGAAACCAAGGTCATCAGAGAAAGCAAAGGTCTAAGGCACTCTTCGTAGAAGCCTTTATTATGGAATGGCTAAAACATTAAAACATGTAGATTACAGCCTACGCATATCGACCTCAGCCTTCATCAGGGTGTAAAGGCGGATTTCCACCGGGTCCGTGTGCGGTGCATTATGACTGCGGTGCGACTTAGTTCCGACCTCTACAGAGCAGGAGCTCCCACCGCCACTGTGTCAGACACAGCGTGCCTGCGACTGCAGTCTGTGCGACCACCAGATAAATCCGATAAATCACATTTGCAGGATCACATGATAATGATCAGGAGGGCTGGATAAATGTCCAGTGGTGTGTGTGCACAATAAATGTCCTACATACAGTCACTTTTCCCTTCATTGTCCAACTTAAACCAGTTTCATTCATAATATATGCTCGTTTGTTGTAGGCTACTGCTATACACAACATCTTTACATTTTTAACAATTAACTTGCCATGCACAATCTATCCCAATAATTGATCATGCCATCACTTTCTTGCTTTCTTCGCTGCAAACTCAGAAATAAGTCTTTGTAATCCAGTTTGGATGTATGCTTACATTTCTAACAAATAATAGTGCAAACCTGCACAGTCCGTTAGGTGCGCAAATAATTTTTAATTAGGCTAGTCTCAACTTTAAAAAGCTTCGCTTGCCCGATACCACCGTTACAGGATGAGTTAATAAAATCCTGAGTGCAATCACACAGTTCCTTCAACCTGTTTGAGGTAACAAATTATTTTCAAATCACACATTAAAGTTGGAGATCTTGATCAGTCTTTTTGCTATATGTAAATCCACTGTGATGGTATTTTTTATTTAGTTGTTTTATGTGACCTAGACAGAGAGACGAAAATCGAATGTGATTAATGTATCTATTAAAATGAAAAAAAAAAAACAAAAACAAAAACCTCACACACACACACCACAGGAATGCAGGCGCGAGGTCCTGGATGCGCAGGTCGCACAGTCCATGCTTGACTTCTAACCTGGAGTCACTGGTAATGTTACAGTAGTTTATGCCATCACATCTCTCCGGGAGTCTTTTATTTTTAAATTTACCAGATGCTTTACTCTGTTCCCGTGTCTGGTTTCCCGTCTGGTCCGGTCTGCACTGCAGAGCTTGACGCACTCTGGGAGTGTGCTGCGCCAGAAATAGACCCGACTCCTACATTTAGCAGAGCGGCGCGGCGAGACGCACCTGGGACAGATCTGGGACGCATGTGTCATGTGTCTGGTGTGAGTCACTCCACTGACTGCAACGGCCGCGACTTGCTCTGGAAGCCGCACCGCAGCCGTAATGCACCGCACACGGACTCCGTGGAAATCCACCTTCACACTCAGCGCAAAGATCCCACTTAAATAGGATGATTAGATTCACATCAAAGTTTGCTTTTCTATTTGCATATTTATCTTCTGAAACCCTGTCCTTTAAATGGCGCTCGGTGCGGCCTATATAAAAACAACCACAGGTGCAAGACAATCCATAGACCACAAACATGGTGTTGCAATTAATGAATGACTTAATATCATAAACTTATTGGTTTCAAAGTCACTAAATTGTTTGCATTCTTTGACATCAGCACAATGTGTGCACAAGCCACATTTAAAGGTTCCTTTAACTGGTCGATGAAGCCAAGTTTTTAAGATTGGTGCAGATAAATGACTGGTCACCAGTCTATCACGCAAAGTAGGTGCCCTGCTGAAACTATTTTTGGGAGGGACAGGAAAGACCTCTCTTAGCAGAAGGTCACTAATAACTATATTCCAATTGGACTGCACATCTTTTTTACAGTATTAGCACAAGAGCTAAAACAGAGGATTTTATTTTTTTTCTCTTCAAGAGCTCCAAACGAGGAGTTGATTGGGTTTTTCTATAAGCACTCTGAAGAGTTCCAGCCTCATAGCCTCTTTGTGTAAATCTATTTGACATAATTTGTGCCTGTTTTTCAAATTCAGGATCAGTGTCACAAATACACTCAGACGTTGAAATGTCCAAAAGGTATGTTGTCCTTCAACCACTCGGGTGGAAACTGTCAGCTCTCAAAATTGTATTCTTGTCTGTGGTTTTTCGGAACACTGAAGTGTGAAGTTTACCATACTCGTCTTTAGAAATGGTCAAATCCAAAAAGTTAATGCAGTTTGGAGAATATTCAATGCAGTTTTATGTTTCTGTTGTTGGTATTCAAAAAATCATAAAACAATAAGAGTTCCTCCTCTGAGCCTGTCCAAAACAACAACATGTCATCAATGTACCATCCCAGCACTTATTTTTAGGTTTGGAACCACATTTCAAATTGAGTCCAAATTAAATTATGAAACTTGACTAAACTTTTCTTTTGTGCTTAAATTAGATGTTTAATTATATTTTTGAATATTTAATTTAAGCAGGATTTGTGAGTTTCACCCAGTTGTTTTCTTATTTTTTTTCTTTTGTGAATGTTTTGGACATATGGTCAGTCTGTTGTAGATGGTGGGTTAAATTTGGTTCAGCAATGTTTCATTTGGAAATCAAAGATAGGGATAGAATTTAAAATTCTTTTTCTTACAAATAAACCTCTTAGTGGCCAAGCTCCAACATATCTTAAAGATCTCAGTTTCACATTTACCCAGCAGAGCACTTTACTCTAAGACTGCACGTTTATTTGTGGTTCCTAGAGTTTTTAAAAATAGAATGAAAGGCATAACCTTCAGTTATTAGGACCCTTTCTAATGGAACCAACTCCCAGTTTGGGTTCAGGAGGTAAATACTCTCTCTGTCTTAAAAGGTACGAAATGTAAGACTTACAGACACTTAGTTGTAAAGGTGGGCAAATGAATTACTTTACATACCAAGGACAGCTTTGAATGGATGTCAGAAATTGCTGGTAGATAAAAGCTGCTCAAGAAAATAAAAACATAACAGTTACAAAAGTTACTCGCCAATAAAAACACAGTTTATAATTATATATTCAACTTTTCTGTCTTTGACGTTTGATTGTTTTTTACACTCTCAGACTAAAAACTTTCTTTTTTGGTAAAGTTTTTAGTTTGAGCCAGCTTGTACGACCTTCAGCTATCGCTTTAGTCATGCTAGGCTTAAACTGGAGGATGACAGCCATGATGCACTGAGCATTTTCCTTCATTTGTCTCTCTTTACTGTTTTTTTCTATGTACAAAAATGACATTGTTGTTGTCATTAACTTGTGCCTCCCTTTTTCTTTCTCAGCAGGTATCCCTGGCTTAGAGTTACGGTGCTGTTGACCCCTTTGTCCTGCTCTCTCCACCTCCAACTAGCTGAAGCAGATGGCTGCCCTTCCTGAGCCTGGTTCTGCATGAGGTTTTTCCTTTCTGTTTAAAAGGGTTTTCCTTTCCACTGCCATCCTATGCAGGTCAGGATGGGAGATTAAATAGAAAAGTAGACTTGATGCAATGTGTTTGTTTCCTTTTTTAGGTAATCATTTTCATTAATTGGCTGATTTGAACTCAGTTCCTTTGAACGGGACCAATGTTGATATGAATATGAATTTGAATATAATTGGGCCCAATGAATTGGACTGAACTGGACTGCATCTGCATAAATCCCTGGCAATGACTAAGTTAAAGATGAAGTGAATTGAAAAAGGAGCCAACAACATGTATGTTTAAGATGAGCAATAATAGCAGCATATCAGCTTTGACTGACAGAGAAAAAAAGATAGATTTAGATGTAATTCTTTCCACAAATCTCACATACAATTTCATATTTGCTAATTTCCAAAAACCGAGGCAGATATAATTTAAAAAATCAAATGTAAATACGTATAAAATCAGGATACGGAGCTATGATACTGACTTCCATGACAAAGTAATCCTCTTGACAACGAGCAAGTAATATCAACTACACTACAACTCACCATATTTTCTGTCGATGCCACGAGCATGTAGTACGGAAAGAAATGAATAAATGAGAGAAATGGTATGACAAGTGCAAGAGAAGATCTGAGGATGCAGACAGCTTCAGTCTTGCAGCACTGAGCCTTCTGATAGGAGATAAGCCCCCTTTTTTTTTTTTTTTTTTGCTGCTGTTCTGATGTGCTAGAGTCAAAAAATACATTCTATCCTTGTCAGTCTTTTTTTTATCTACAACTCGAACAGCTTTATTCTGATTTTTACTGCATAGATCTGTTTAGGTGAAAGGTGACATTGCACCTTTCTTTCTTAGTTAATGTAGCAAATCTACAGGATCTCAACAAAGGTACTTGGTTTTCTTTATGCTTCAGTCTAGTTGCAAACATTTCTAGCTGAACACATGCATAGATACTCAATTGCTGCATGACTTTATATTTTTTTTAAGGATTTTTTGGGCTCTAGTGGCCTTTATATGACAGTGTAGCAATAGGAAAGGCACAGAGAGAGTGGGGAGTGACATGCAGCAAGGGGACCTGGACCGGGAATTGAACCAGGGATGACTGCGCTAAGGAACTGTAGCCTCAGCTCAACCAACTGAGCCAAACACCACCCCGACTTTAGTTTCTTCTTAAGAAAGTCTCAACTGATGATCTAAAGGAGGCAATGTATGTTGGTGTTACACAATCTAGTGTACACGTGTGTGTGCATGCGTGTGTGTACATGTACATGTGCATGCATCTGTGTGTGGGTGTAGGAGGGACAGGGGTTCATGTTTTTATTGTTTTTTATTTTTGTTGAGCACTTTCTGTTGCATCTTTGTATGAAAAGTGCTATACATAAAGTTTAATTTGATTTGATTGGAGTATTTTAAGTTCGTAATGCTGCATGCCTTCTTACTGATACCTTAAAGACAGATAAAATGACCCTGTCCTGTCTTGTATTTAGTTTACAGGGAGTACTATAGGAGTACCCAAAGATTTTCTAAATGCAGTATTTTTATATGCAACACCAAACAATTCAGAGCCACTTTTCAAGTCTTACTTTAAATGTTCAGCTATGCAGTCCTTTCCTTACAAGTTTTCCTAAAAGCAACAAAGATTCTTAAAATTAAAAAAACAAACAAACAAAAAAACAAACAAACAAACAAAAGAACCTCAAAGTCCAAAAATTGTTTATTGTGTTTTGGTGTTGTATATATAATGCAAATTTCTTTGCTTTGAAGATGCTTTTGCATGTTTTTTTTTTTTTTTCTTTTTAAAAACATGCTCCCCCATTATGGGAAAACTCCCTTGTCTTTACTTACATAGATTCTCCTCTTTTAACTGCGTTTACATGCTGAAATTTTTAATTCGATCAAATGCCAATCAGAATAAAAATGCGTCATGTAAACATGTCAGCTTATCCGATCAAGAGGGGTGGTTTAAATCTTTCTACATTCTGATCAGCAGAAAAAAATGAGCATGTAAACACTCATTGCGATCACTCCTGTGGAATTTTGTCTGCGCATGCTTAAACCTCATGGGGGTGACGTAGCAGATTCAGGGAAAACGGCGTAAGAAAAAAAGAGCAGGATTGTGCTGTAAGCAGCCCGAGATAGCAAATGGACTGCACCGCAGATCCACGGCAGCTGCACTGTTCGCCTTGGGATCCGCCGTGGGGAGTTACATCAGAGGTAACTTGCAGCAGAACAGATACGCCGATGACCCGCGTTCTGACTGGAAATTCTGATGTTAGGCGGAGCATACGCGGACAGACCTGAAGCTGTACCGTAGCTGCACTTTTGCCCCGGATCCATAGCAGATCCGTTCACGATCATGTGCTTCAGCCGCAGATCCAGTACGGACCTGTTATATTGTTGTGTTATTAATCCCCACTGAAAGAGTTAATGATTATTGAGCATTTCAATGGTCAAAAGATTATACATTTAAAAAAGAAAACCCCTCTTCTTACGAACTACGAGCCATTACATGTCAAAAGCATAAAGAAAATGTCTGTCCATCAAGTGAATAAAACTGATCGGATCACTTTTCTCCGTCCATGTAAAGCTGGAAGCTCTGATCAGAAAGATTTCCATTAGATTCATCAATTTTTTGTCAATGTGAACATAGTTACTGGGACAAGTTGAATATTTTGATATTTTCAACATTAAGATGTCAAAGTTGGGCAGATTTACCAACATAAAACATTTCTAACAATTAATATTTTCTGTCCCAAAAGGTGCACTTTTGAAAATTTATTTCTGCAAGTTCTACTGGACGTGAAGCAGAAAAGAACGGATAAATTACAAAAAGTACAAGAAAATGATAAAGTACAAAAAAAAAAAAGTAAAACAGAGAGGCTTATTGCCATTAATAATATTAATTTGTTTTACAGGGTAGTAATAGGTCATGTGAAGGGACCAGCTACACTTCATAGCCTGGAAATGAATATTTTACAACCCTAACCTTGTATATCTCAACATATAAACTTTATTCCTTAAATTCAAACCCTAGCTTTGTCATTTTAAAGTTTTAACTGTAACCCAAACCATTGGGGATTGATGTTTAAAAGTACTGGAAAAAAAGAAGTAAATTGCCTGGATAAAAGCTTGTGAAAGACAATGTTCAAACCAGTAATTTCTCAGTTGAAGATCAGGTGCTAATGGGATCCACCACACCAACCTGCCTCTAAAGCCCCTTTCAGACTCGCTCTGGAAAGTGCAGACTTTGTCCTTTATACCGTGTGTATTCAGACATGCGTTCTGGTCTTTTATCTCGGAGATGTAGCAAACACGTACCGGCTGGTCCCAATCTCATAAGAGTGGAAATGGTGCAGTGTGTTGTCCTGGCTGAATGCACCAGAAAATGCTCTGGACAGAGATGGATGGAGAGCGTGGCTGTGTTGAACATTTCCTGATGTCTGAACGTAGCCGGGGCGCGATAAGTCTGTGAGCGGATAGACTTTACAGAACATATTCCACAATGCAAATCTGAAAGCAGCGTAAATAAGACAATTGTTGGGCTGTGTAATAATGACACATCATCAGTATGGAAGCCTGAGAAAACTGGCAGAGGAGACACTGTGTCAGGCGTGGTCTCAATTCTGCGATAACTGGATCTGTATGCGTGAGTCTGTTTTGTTTTTATTCATAGTAATTTGATGTAAATTGTTTTATTATGTGAAGCACTTTGTATTGTTTTTATGCATGAAAAGTGCTATACAAATAAATTTTATTTGATATTGATACCTTATGAGGAGCTTTATTTATAGTCGTGCGTCGTCTGCATCACGTCGGGCCAACGTATAGCTGACGCAGCTACAGGGTGTTTATACTCATGCAATGGGTTAAGGCGTTATGCTGCAGTTTCTTTTCCAAATCTGCGGGCGGCAACAGGGCTATCGGCCAGTAAACTCCACATGACAGAGTTTTTTGGTTCGCTTCAGCTCTGGCAAGTATTTTCTGTTTTAGAACAACAATGGAGACTGACTTGTGTTCATTCATTCATTCATTCAGCAGCAAAACCCAAGCGACCGAAAACACATGATCACACTGACCAATGACAAGGGAGTACTTCCACATCTTTGTGTTTGCGTAGCTGGGATGTATGTCGGGTCCGAAGAGGTGCACATCACGCCTATGGTGGCTACGCCCGATGCACTCCGTCACCCCTCCCCCCTCCTCTCACTTAGACACCATGCAAAGCTTACACATTGTCAGGCAGGAAAATACTACAGGGGGAACGATAGCTACCTGGGAATTATTTCAGGTGTTGGGTTTCCACATGCTGCAGCATAGCTTTAAATCACCTTCACTCATTCTGGATCTTCTTTCTGAACCTTTGTAAATCTTTCTAAATAAATGGAGCACCATTTTTCACAAATAAGTCCTTAATTTGGTGTTTCAACATGGTAGAGGAAAACTGTCTAACATGTCAGTTAAGTCTCCCTCAAGTGTCCAGCTGCCAAAGAATGACCCTATGGATAAACCACGCCCCAAAGAGAAGGGGAAAACCAAGGGGGGAAAGGATTCTTCACACGAGACATTCTGTTTTTAAAAACCATTGAAAGGAATGGAGTTAAGTTGGTTTTTTTTGGATTTTTTTTATTTTTATATAAGAGAAAAGGAGGGGAGGGGGGGGGGGGAACACACAGGAGTATGGGGGGGGGGGGGGGAAAGGGGGATTTTTCCATACAAAGAACAAAAAAAGAGGGGGGAGAAAAAATAAGGGGGGGGAAAAAAAAGGAAGGGAAGTAATGTCGGGGGAAGGAAAAAGAATGGGGGAAAGTGCATTTGGGGAAGAAATAAGAAGGTACCTTCCCAAAGTAGTTAGGGGGAGAGAAGAGTGGGGGGGGGGGGGGAGAAGAGCGTGGAGGAGGGGTGGGTGTAATAGTAGACGCCTCGGCGAGGGGAGGGAGGTTCCGGGGTTGGGGTGAGTATGGTGCAGATGATGTAAAGAGAAGAGAGCAGCGTGCAGGAGAGGGGAGGGAGTGAGGGGAGGGAGAATCAGAGGTAAGGCGATTTCACTCAGTTAAGACTTTGAAAATTCTTTTGTTTTTTTTATTTTTTTATTTTATTTATGTTTCTCTGGGGCGTGGGCTATAAGGCGAGGTGTGGGGGGGGGGGGGGGGGAATTAGGGACTGCAAGACCATCGCATACAATTCACATCAAACCCTTCAGTCATATTTTTGCTCTCATGGCAACGCTGACACCCTTGAAGAAAGGAATTGTCTTTTTTTTTTTTTCTTCCTGATGCAAATCTCCATTTATTTATGTGTACCACTTCATTCTTCTTTGCTTAATATCTCCTTCCATCACAAACATACCTTAAAGCATCTGGATGGAAAATCAACATGAACTACTCCCCTTTCACCTAAAACAGCTGCCTGTAACACTTTGCTCGAACATTGATTTACAATCAGGTGGAACATCTTCCAGTCAGAGCTCAGTGATCTCTGATGGAAAAGAAATATTGATGGATGCCCACATGACTGGCTGACGAGATGCAGTGAATTTTTCTCCCGTTTTTGCCCTGATACATAAAAGATTTATAAAGAGGAAGGATCCGAGAATTCTTGAATATATTATCTGTTTTATTAAACACTGGGTGAATGATGTACTAGGAGGAGAGATCTTAACCTTCAGAAGCTTCTTTTCAAATTTTAACCACAAAACTGACTTTGTTGGAGGAGGGAGGTTCATTCTCTATAAATCATGGATACAGGAATATGAGCTGTTTCTAAGGATAAGTAGGATTTATGTGCATTTCTGTTCATGCAAAGCATCTGTAGGCAGTTTCTTTAATCTGATTTAAACTGTAGTTCTAATCAAATTTGAACACAGGGACATTGCTCGAGGTTTGACTGGGAAAGACGCTATAACAATCAGATCTTCACACAGCCAGGCATACAAGTAAAATAATCTAAATCGGTTATTTTGAGGGATAAAATGTAAATGGACCACAAATAAAATATACAGTGATGCCATATTATACCAAACAGCTGCAAGTTTTGAGGAGCTCAGTAAATGTTCAACACATTAGACTGGGCTCTACAGAGGGCTTTACAATTTATTTATCATTCAGTGTTCTATTAATACAGTCATATAAGCCTTACAATCCTGCACATGCATTTGTTTGTTTCCTGCCACACATATAATCACACATCAATGGGCACAGTTTGATGGAACAGCCTGGTGGACAACTGCTCCTCTACCTGAGTCTCAGCCACCTGGTCAAACCTGAAAGCATGTTTGGCATTTTTACAATAAATGAACCGTTCTCATTTATTTTCTCTTCTAGAGAATTTTCATCTATTCTAAGATTTCCATCAGAGTAGCCTTTAGCGATGTCTAATCATTTTAAATGTCACAAATCAATTAGTGAAAACAAAATGTTTTTGCAATTAATTAAAAAGCTCAAATCAGAAAAGATGCGCAGCGAACTGAAAATCCTGCATTTTTATGACAAGTGTCTCTCTACTATCTTGCATTGAGCACAATAAAGGGGAAATAAGTTGAACTGGTAATTTGATCCATTGGATTTCATGACAAAACAGCTTTTTACAAATCAGAATTTTCTACACTCTTTGGAATATATTAAACTGAACTGGACTGATTGGATTGTAAACAGTGTTGGGAACATTGCTTTAAAAAAATAATTAATTATAGTTACTAATTACTTCTCCAAAAAAAATAATGGCGTCAATAACAGAGTTACAGCTTTATGAAAATAACTTATTAGAAAAGTAATTATTCCGTTACTTTTTAATGTTCCTTTTGATGTAACTTTAAATTAACCTTAATTAATCTATTAAATCGGTCTTTATGTTGAATTTATATAAAAGTGAATATTAGATCTGACTAATGAATAAATTAATGGATGGAAACTTTAAAGAATAAATTACTAAAAGAAAAATCATGGACACAGACTGATGGATGTTGTGGCTTCATCTCCTCAGAAGAGGAGCTTCAAGTCCATGTGCTTATAACGGCCAGAAGAAACACGTACTAATCAACTTTTCTCATCATGTTCGTGTCTTTCATCTCTGAGGGGAAACTGATGTTCGTTATGATTCCAGTTTATAAATCTCCCCGTTGTGCGCGCGTGTTTGGCTGCGCACATTGAGTGGGGTTTGTAAAGTCCATCATCATCATCATCATCTTCATCACTGTTTCTGTACCGCTCCAGTCAGATGAGGACAGATCCAATGTGCAGATCTAGTGTAATATATCTTTAGTATTTACTGAATTTGGGTCATGGGTAAAAGAAATAATTCAGGGAAATTTGTTGCTGGAATATGATGCTGTTTTCTTCTAAAACTCGATTCATCCGTCTGCGTCTGTGTCAGGTTGGTGACACAGTCACCGCCGTACGCTCAACATGAACCTTTTCAAGCCTGACATGCAGCCGTGTTCAACAGAACACAGAAACTCTTTTTTTTTTTTTGCTCAAACATGAGTGTGTGGAGAGGCGTGTCTGCAGCCCTGGAGACGCAGGTTACTGCTGGTGTGGGCGAGTGGCTCCAGGTATCTCCATATCACTCTGTATCACTCCGCCTCCTCTCCGCGAGAGCACCAGCACAATATAGTCCCAACAAATGTGAAACTTCTGTTAATCAGGAACAAAAATGAATCTCACATAACAACAGTAACGCGCTGTCAGTGAAGGCCATCGACTTAGTAATTAGTTAGATTAACCCGTTACTGAAAAAGTAGTGCCGTTATTAACACCGCTTATTTCTAACACCGTTATTCCCATCACTGGTTGTAAATTTAATTTCAAAGTGCTTGTTGATTTCTTTAGCTTCATACCAATAAAATTGGTCCTGAAAAGTTGGTTCTCAACTGGAACACCCCTATAAAAATGTATTTCTTTTTGAATTGTGATGACGTCAGTGGGAAAAGGCTGGGTTCACCTGAACTGCCTGGCAACAGCATAAAATGTCAGTGGGGTAGATTAATTCAAGCTGATGTTGGCATCCTAACACCTCACAACAATAAAAAAAACCCCACAAACATCAGCCTAAAATATTGACTGGCCATTGTATTGGTCTATTCCCCAACCAGCATGTCCATGTGTGGCCCAAATGGGCTAAAATTTGGCTGCATATGAATGAGCTAAGTGGGTTTATCCACGGTTTCCATGGTTGCAGCACCACCTGTGTTTGCCCATGTGGGTTGTCACATATGGGGCTCATACATGAGATCTGC